>CM074720.1:179026234-179698109 GCA_037306005.1 Rhinophrynus dorsalis | reverse complement strand
TTTTTTTACTGGGGGCTTTTTCAAATAATTGAAACTTTTTCAATCAAGGTAAATGTTTTTGATACATTGTACTCATTTTGCTAAAATCACATACTTTTTTTTTTTGTCATTATGACATGATAGCTTTTTGCACAATGTAAAATTCTCTTCATGTCAGGTACCAGGAGAAAGCTCAATTAGTTCTGAAAAAAACAATATATAGTTTTCAATATGTAACTAAAAATCCGCAGAGGATATCAAGCCTAAACCGAAGGATAGCAAAAATGCTGAAAAAGTGTCTGGCCTGCAGGGAACAGGAAATGGCCCGAGCCTCTGGCACTGAAGGGGTTAATACGCCAGCTGCAGATTTTATTCAAACTTTAGGGTTGCAAGCTTTAGACCCAGCAGCGGTAAACTCCTCCTTTCATTCTTCTTAGATATATAAAATCAGTACCCAGGACATGCTTGAAAAGGAGACAACCTCAGTGTAACCTTCCTCGTTAAATATATTTTTTTACATAACACACCAACGCTTCCCACTGCCTAGCCCTATTTTACCTCTTAGGCTCAACAAAATTTAAATTTTTTTTTTTTGTCTAGCAGAGTGTTTGAGAATAAAGGTATCGGGACAGAGAATTCATGAAATGGAGAATTCAGAAGCACCACAACCCATATTAAGAGTTTTCTCAGGATGGGAAGGCAACGTCCCTCTGTCGACAAAGAGAAAATCCTATACTGTGAGAATAAAAATCTTTTTCTCTTGTTTCCATTGAGTACTCACAATAAAGGTTGCCATTGAAGGTAACAATATTGAATGAATCAAATCCATTCTCCTCTCCATACACAAAGAAGGGCAATGGCCAGCACTGGGATAGATAAAATTATATGTGAAATAGAAGACCCGGTAGTGAGACTTGCTACCAGAAATCACTGCTGATGGATATACTGCTGGCCTCCCCTCTCAAGGCTCAAGTGTGCCTTCAGATAGAATACATCTTCCAAGAAGAGAAATTAATTGGAGAACCACAGATTCAAATATTTAATAAAATAAATAGAAAATAACATTTTGGTGAACTTAACTCTAAAACTGTTTCTCTAAGTCCATATGGAACACAAGAAATGGGTAAAGCACCCCTCCACCAGAGGGCAGGGCAATAAAAATAAAATAAATAAATATATATATAATACAGGGCCTTTGAGGTAGACACTCCACTGTCTTCCTCCAGCTTTACTCCCCACCCCCAGATTTACATATAGAAAAGTGGCATGAAGAGAGAAAAAAAAAACGGGAAGAAAAGACACCCTGAACAAAGACCTCCAAGAGGACCCCTCTGTCCGGAGAAGGAAACACAAGTTCTTTTTCTCTGACCTTTAAAGCTGGTAGGACTTGAGTTGCTGGCTCTCTTTTTAAAGAGATAGTAATGTTTCATAATAAAAGCAGCTCTAATTAATCATCATAGTATTTGGACCTTGGAGAGTGTTATTTCAATTGTCAGAGTTGTAGTTCAAGAGTAATTCAATGACAAATTATATCACTCCTGCCCCCTTTTACTGATATAACACTGCTCAGCCAGAGCAGAAGGGAGGTGCCCAGGTAGATTGCAGAGAGGGACAATCTTCAATTAAGATAAGTGAAGAACTTGTCAAGGGAGGTAGGGCTTTCATTGTTCTCATAGTAAGAAGATTGTCCCCTGTTATCTGTCTGGTCTAGCAGCCAGATTCCACATCCGAGAAGAGATGGCTTACACTAGGTAAAAGGGGCTGGAGGGGGAAACTTTATCCTTCAATTACTCTTGAACCACAACTCTGACAGTATTGATATAACACTCTCTATGGACCAAATACTATGAAGATTAATTTGAGCTGCTGTTTTTGTGAAACATTACTATCCCTTTAAGAGTTTTCTTTTTCTTTTGAGGCTTACTGGGCAGTGTCCTATTTCCTTTTCCAGTTGGAGTTCTCCTTCTCTCTACTTCTGAAGCTCCAATTTTGGGACGGAGGTTTGGAGACTCTGTAGTGGCCAGTGTTTACCTGCATAAATCCTTACAGTAGCAGATATAAAAAAGAGAGTGCTTAGAATTTTGTTTCTTCTAGTAACAACATCCTTGCAGTGAGTACAGATGTGGGCTTATGTGAAGAAAGTGCTGCCCTTTGCTGATTTGAAGTTCCTGGAGCAGCTAGCTCTGGTGTGGGCTGTCTATGCCACTTGCTTGGAGGGTTGCCATAAAGTACCCGTACTCAAGACAACTAGACTTCCCACACTTTACCCTCAGGTATGTGTATTCCTCCATTCTAGGCCCCCTGTTTCTACTATATCTTGTTTCCTCTCTGAATATTAATGTTGGGTGTAGCCCAGATGTTTTAATTGTTCAATTATGTTCACCTGTAAGGGAGCCCTGCTGAAGCCATTTCATCCTAACCAGGTGTTTCAGTGGGGTTTATCTACTATATGGCTAGCTTTGGCCCATGTAATGTCAGAATTCTGAGCCTCTTTTTCTCTATTGTTTCCTATCTATTGGAGAAGTGTATGTATATTTGTCCTCATCTTCATGTACTATGGCTGTACTAGAAGGTGTACAGCTTCCATTTCTGATGCTCGTTCATGGTTGCTCTATGTGGATGCACTACTTACATACACATGCTATATCTGTACTTGTATGCATGTTTTCATGCTAGGTCTGCACTTCATGCTATGGGTGCATTTGTGCCTGCTATGGCCGTGCTTTTGCCCCACTTTGGTGCATGTCTGTCTGAGCATGTTCCTTCCTAGGTACATGAGTAATTTTTGCATTTGTGAATGCTGTTCCCACACACTAGGGTTCTCATGTGCAGATGCTGCTTCAGATCCGTGGGTTTGCATGTGCAAACGCAGTTGATGTCCTATGGCGATTCTCACACTTGGGCTATATAAAGCTTGGTGCTCTGTGATTCATGCCTTCGTAGGGTATGGCCAAGCTCGGGGCATGCATGATGGCTATGGCCACTCTATGTCTGCGCTGTGATGTGTGTGCGGATCCGATGTGGCTGTCCTTTGGATTGTCTAAACGTTAATTGTATCTGCACCGTGGTGCATAAGAGTACATTCTATGGCTACACTGTGGTGCTTATGCACGCATGATATGCTGTGCTGGGGTGTGTTTATGCCCAATATAAACAATGTTTGTTTTATGGTGTGTGTGCTTTGGTTGCTGTATGGTGCATATGAGTTCACATCATGGTTTATGCATGCTGGTATATGCTTGCTTTCACTCGTATGCATGTTTGGACTCATGCTGCTGTGAGGTGAAAGTGTGTGTCCCATTTTGCACTATGATACGTATATTCACAGTCTTTCTACGTAGTATTTTGTGTGATTGTGATCTGGCTGTAAGGCTGTGAGTGTGTACTCTGTTGGCTCTCTTGGTAAGAGCATTTTAGAGATCGTGTTACTGATGAGATTATACTTGATATTTGCTGCATTAACTTGCACACAGTATGATGTGCCATGCTGTGGGTATGCACTTTGGCAGCACTGTAGTTCTCTTATGTTGGTACGCACTTTGGCTACCTGCAGTTCCCATGTGTATACATAGGACTCATTGTGGTATGTCCATGTGTATTTGCTTTGAATTGCCAAGATGCTTTTTTGTGAATGTTGTTGCCACTTGGTGCATTTCTTGTGTGGACTGTTTGATATGCTGTGTGCACTGCTGAAGCTATGGGGTTTGCCTGTGCGCATTTGTAATTTGCTTATGGGTATATACACACATTGGATATAACTATGGTGTACTTTAATGGGCATATAGATGCTTTTTGTCTAGTGTGTCTACGTTTTTTGGCAGTGTGTGGTGTGCCTGTTTGTTTCTTTGTTGCTGGTTCTTGAGCCTGTACTGTCTGCCGCTCATTGGTACTCCTGCACTGCTGCAGCACTCTGGCGTTGCCATGCTGTTGCTGCAGAAGTGTGCTTGTCTATGCATGTTTTAATTTTTTTTTATGCTCTACAGTGTACTGTTACTTCTGTGCTCATGGGAGCAGTGTTAGTCATGTGGGGACCTTTGTTATGCATTTGTCTCTTTAAAGTGATAGTAATGTTTCACAAAAACAGCAGCTCCAATTAATTCATAGTATTTGGGCCATCGAGAGTATCATTTCATTACTGTGAGTGTTGTAGTTCAAGAGTAATTGATTGATAAAGTTTCCCCCTCCCACCCCTTTTACCTAGTGTAAGCCCCCACTCCTCAGATGTGGAATCCAGTCCATAGACCAGACTGCTCACATCAAGGGTCAAAATTCTTACTGTGAGAACAATGAAAACCCTGCTCCCTTGAGAGTTTTTTCAGCTTTTTCCCTTAACTTAATTGAAGATTGTCCCTCTCTGCAATCTACCTGGACACTCCCTGCTGCTCTAAGCTGAGCAGTGTTATATCCGTAAAAGGGGCAGGAAGGAGGATACTTTATCATTCAATTGCTCTTGTACTACAACTCTGACATAACTGAAATAACACTCTCCATGGCCCAACTACTATGAAGATTAATTAGAGCTGCTTTTATTATGAAACATTACTATCCCTTTAAAGGTTATGGTTTATGTTATATTTCCTTTTTACCCAGTTTTTCGGTTTATGCTGCCTGGTAGGAGATGTTCCTTTGGCAACCCTTCTAGGCTTGGTGTTTTTGGAGTCCACTTCCTTTTAAGTGAGCCAGGATTTTTAGTATGGAATTTACTCCCTCTTCTCCAAACAAAAAGGCCGAACAAATGGCAGTAGGTGAGCCTCCAGGTAAGTTTTTTTAAAATTTATTTTAAAAGAGTTACTGGGTACAGAAGATGACAGTGGTCAGTACCCGTGCTTTACGGATGAGTCTCAAAATAGAAAATCCTTAAGAGGAGATTGCCTACAGACTGTGGCCACATTCTAGACCAAGCCAAAAGATGTTTATCCCTTATTGGGATTCTCTGTCTTATGTCTTCCAGAACATCTGTCCTCCAAAGATATATGGAGACATTCCAATCTCCAGATTTGTTCAGGAGTGAAATACTTCTAGTCTGACTAACCTTGCCATCCAGAGGAATACAGTCTTCAGTGGAAGAATGTGATGTTATCTGATCAGAGTTCCTCCTTCTCTTGGCGAATAATATAATAATCTGATCAGTAATACTATGCATCTACAGAAGAGTGAAGGTGGTGGAAGCTCTTCTTAGGATCAGAGATCACTTTCTAGGAATTGGAAGCTGATCATTTGACCTCTGTTTATTTCCTATCCTTTGAGAAATAATTTCTTGATACATGTTTTGGTCCCTCACTGCTTGGGTACTTGCCCATCTGGTGAATGCTACCATGGATGTCCAGGAAAATGGAGAATAATATCATACTTAACAAAATTATCTTTTCCTGGACTTAATCTTGGCAGCATTAACCAGTTTCCCATCCCTTGTTTGACTTGAGTTTTTTCTCAGTCCTATCAGCTTAAAGGGGAGGAGCTAACAAATCTGACAAATGCTGCTATGGTTATATCCAGGAAAAGAGAATTTCGGCAAGTATGATATAATTCTCCATTTTCTCTTTTATATCCTACTAGTGCAAACGCCTGTGTACTCGGGCCAGCATTCTGTGCATTCAGGCAGTCTCTACTGCAAAAGCCTGGTTACATGGCAGGGTTGTGGAATTTATATTGCCCGATGCCCAGGACATGTAGTTCCAAGCGCCAGGCAGGTACATTTTTCTGACATTTAGCCCTGCTTCGGGCAAGCAGAACCGGACTGACAGCCCCCATCCCCCGTCAGTTAACATAGCGCGATGAACACATCCTTTTTGTTGCTACATCTCGTTAATACACATATCCAGCCACTTGCATTATTTATTATATCGTGAGATGTTGGTTATTGTTAGATCTTGAGCTGCGGATTGATACGTGAAAGTTTAGCCTTAGTATTCTGGGTAATGTAGTTATTATCCTGTATTGCTGCATTTGCAATGTGAGTATGCTGGGGCACAGCTGAACTACAAAACTGACCCACTCTACCGGCAAGACACAGGGATGTGTACGTCATGTGCGTACTTGCACTTGTGGAGCGGAGATTAGAGGTGTCCTACAGTCAGCGTGACAGCCGGCAGATGGTGCATGTGCGGAGTTTCTGTCCGAAGGGCAAAATCACATGCAACCTGCTGCCTTGGTGGGAGTCATGGGCACAGATACCCATCTAAAGACCTCTAGAAAGTTATAATACAATACAGTACAATTTATACATATATCTTATATATGGGCAAAGTAAACTTATCACTCCACCTTGGATGTGTGACCTTAATGTATAAGTGGCATTTTTGCTGCGGAGTTGCATGGTGGTGGTGGGGGTGGTGGTTGGGGGGGGGTATGGCAATGTTTACACAAGGGCCCGGTGGTTTCTAGTTACGCCTCTGGTGACAGCGGCAGCCCATCTAGAAGCAGAGGCTCACCATTCCTTTTGGCTGAAGAGGAGAAAGACACTTGCCTGAGATGGTTCTAGTGGCCCTGCCTAAAAAAGGACACCACATCCAGGTAGGCAGTGTGGGCCTTCAGGAGGACCTCACCATATCCCTCCCTCCTCACAGAAAGAGGCAAAAAGGGGGAAGAAAAAGCCAAGGGGGATTCAGGATCCCAGGGCACCAACAGTAACACCTAATAAATGTATGGTGATGACAAGAGTTCTCCACCTTAATCCACACAAGCAATAGCAGGCATTGATTGGCTAAGAAAGTCAGCTGTGGCTCTCAGCTTATCGCTGCCCGCTACTCCTGGTGTAGAATAAGGTGGGGTGTAACTCTCTTCATCACCACACAGTCATGAGGGTGTTACTGCGCGTGCCCTGGAGCCCTGAATCACTGCTAAACCATACAAAACACTAAGTGAATGGGCAGAAAAGTGGCAGATGTCATTTAATGTAGATAAATGTAAGGTTATGCATTTGGGTTGTAGAAACAAACTTGCTACATATACTCTAAATGGGAAACAACTTGGGAAATCCTCATTAGAGAAAGATTTAGGTGTACTGATAGACAATAGTCTTCACAGCAGTGTGCAGAGTCACTCAGCTGCTGCAAGAGCAAATAGAGTACTAGCCTGCATAAAAAGAGGTGTAGAAGCAAGGGATGCTAATATTATCCTACCTCTGTATAAATCCTTGGTTAGGCCTCATCTAGAATATGGAATACAATTTTGGGCGCCTGTTCTAAAAAAAGACATTGCTGAACTGGAAAAGGTGCAGAGACGTGCAACAAAACTGATAAAGGGATTGGAGGATCTGAGTTACAAAGAGAGACTAGCCAAACTGGGTTTGTTTACATTAGAAAAGAGACGTCTAAGGGGTGATATGATTACCATTTACAAATACATTTAAGGTCAATACAAAGAACTATCCAATGAATTATTTATGCAAAGAGCTGAGCTAAGAACAAGAGGTCATCCATTAAGACTTGAGGAAAGGCGCTTTCAACTAAAACACAGGCAGGGATTCTTTACAGTAAGGGCGGTAAGGCTATGGAATTCCTTGCCTCGGGATGTTGTGCTTGCAGATAATGTAACTGCATTCAAAAAAGCAATGGATGCCTATCTAGCACAGAACAATATTGACAGTTATGACAGATGGCTTCAAAGCAAATATGATGTTGAGCCGGGGAACTATTTGACACACACACCTACACTAGAAATTGCTCCAGAGGGCTTTTTTGTTGCCTTCCTCTGGATCAACAGGGGTGTTATTGGCATGGGCTGGACTTGATGGACGCATGTCTTTTTTCAGCCTTATCTACTATGTTACTATGTAAAAACAAGGAATCCTAGTACCATAATAACTCAAAGGAACACTATAGCGATAGCAATACAAATGAGTATTCCTTACCTTATAGTTACCTGGTGGCCTTTTAGGTGACGAGCCCCAACTGCAGGGAGAAATTAAGAAAAAAAAGTTTAACTTTTCTCACTCACCCATTATTATTTTGTGTATCAGGACAAGTAGATTGTCATGGGGGACAAGTAGATTGGGCTCCCATATTAGTCCATTGGACAAGTAGTTACCCCTGCACGGGCCAGCATTCTGTGCATTCGGACAGTCTCTACTGAGCATGACTGCATCGGACAAACATACATCTGGCCTTTTATATTATAGGATAGGGAACACATGAACCATGGGTTTAAGCTCCCTCCTCCAGGAGGGCAGTGCTCT
The DNA here is from genome assembly GCA_037306005.1 of Rhinophrynus dorsalis. Classification (NCBI taxonomy): domain Eukaryota; kingdom Metazoa; phylum Chordata; class Amphibia; order Anura; family Rhinophrynidae; genus Rhinophrynus; species Rhinophrynus dorsalis. The sequence continues at coordinate 179,689,954 of CM074720.1, read as the reverse complement.
TCAAAAAGACAGGGTGTTTGGGTTGACACCTCATCCTCTAGCTCAACCCCCTGCCCACCAGATCCATGTGTTATGCATCAAAGAAGATGAAGATGCAGTGGCAATTGTTTTACTTTCTAGGCTATTTTATTGTTTTTCCTTTTAGATACGGAGTTGTATAATCCGTCATTACACAGACTCTCAGCACTGGCTTCCCTGGAGTTGGCTTGCCCAGTTCACATGAGTTTTATGGACTCTCTTCCTTGGGGAGGTTGACTTGATGATAAAGAGACAAAAGTCAGTTCACTCAATGAGCTCAGTTCACTAATAAGTTAAATGGTCCTCTTGAAAAGCTTGTCAGTGCTGCTGTTGTGTAGTGTGGGTCTCGCCGTCCAAACTCCACAATCCATTGTATATAGAAGGAAAGAAAAAAACAGTGCAGACCATGTGTACTCACATTCTTTAGAGGCTTTTTCTGTCTCTCAGATAATCAAGCATACACTGCATAATGTAGGCACTCCAGAAATCTTACTCCCAATAGTTCTAAGGACTCAAAAATATAGTTCCCTTATTTTTTATTGCCACATGTATAGATAACAAATATGGGCTAAATAAATCCACAAAAAATAGGCTAAAGAAACCTTTATACAAAAGAGCAAAGAACCCCACTATTATTATCTAGAGAGCAATGACTGTACAATTTCAGTAGGGAAGTAGAAGAAAGATTATTTATATTTATTAAACAGAGAAAATCTTGCCAGTAAAGTATTGACTGCTAATTATATATATATATATATATATATATAAATAAATCTTAATGTCCTCAATTAATATCTGCTAAGACTCCATGAGCATTAGTATAAAAGTTTAATAAAATATATAAAGTTTTATCGTCCGATATAGCTTACAGGTACCATGGGGAGGCAACAGCTCCTCCAAGTAGGCTGGAACAATTCTTCAAGAATTGAAGAAAGTTGAGCCTCCCTCGTCTTCATAGCAGGCTACCTAGCTACTCCCCTCCAGTTAGTTTTTTTCCATCATCCTGGTAGGAAGGCTCTGAACAGTTCTGCTTAGGCTTAGTTGTTTTATTATTCTCATTAGCTATGGCATGTCAAAATTCCCCAATTAGGTGGATTGCCCAGTTTACAGGAGCTGGTTGTGGACCTTTTCAGCCCTGGGAGAGAACCATGTAACCCATGTGTGTGTCTCCAGAGGCAAGTCTCTTTGAGGCTTCTTCCTTGCAATGGTAATCTGAAGAAAGAAGAGCTAGCAACCCTTTGAGTGCCACGGTCCATTTGTCCCACAGCTCCCTTCCGTACAAGGGTTTCTTTGGAGTTCTCTGTAACGCCTGCTGGGTACTTTTAATTCTGTTCTGAGGGTCTTTGGAGCATTTTGTGGTAATTAACTCCTTCCCTGACAGTATTTGGGCTGTTGAAGGATTACTTTCTCATTTTTTCCATTGTTATTATATATATATATATATATATATATATATATATATATATATGTATATATATATATACACATACATATATATACATATATAATAACAATTTATGTTTATTAGTGTTAATGTTTGTTTTTTGCACGTTTTAGAGACTTTTTACTTTAGATGTTAATTTTTAATTCTACTCCTTTAAGGCGTGCTTTACCACATAACCACAATGCTCCATTGATCTCTATGGGACACACCTATTGGGACAAATCTCTACAACCACTCTGCGTACAGAGTTGAGAGACTGCTCATTTTGTTTGTCTCCTCTTGCCTAACAATTCGGGGGACAGTTTCGGTGTCTTGGTAGCTTTGGTTCTGTATTTTATACTCTATATTGGGGAAACTACGTTTCCCATAAACGCCCGCTTCACGGGCTGTTTTCCTATTTGTTCCCTTTGTGGTCGCCATTTTGTTTTCTTCTCTACCAAGTATCATACGCAGGGCTTGGTCTCCTCAACTCTCCTCCTCAGGTTAACCCTTCGCTTGCCAGATAAGTGTGTTTTAGACTTTCTGGGGTGAAATCTGTAATCTGGGTGACAGTATTTGGGTATTCCTTTACTGTACTGACACTGTTCTCCTGTACAATGTTGGATCCATTAGGTCATGGGGCTAGGCCTAAGACTAAGAACTCAGGGATGTCTTTGAACCCCCCCTTACTTAACTGTTCATCATGTCAAACAGGGTTTCCCAGAGAGTACTCAGGCCTTTCATGTGCTGTGTTGTCCCCTGTGTCTCCTCCAGGGCCTTCCAGCCATGATCAAGAGCTACCTTGGGGCAAGGACTTAAAGTCCACTATGGTAGTTTCCTCTTTCTCTTGGGGGTTCTTCAGTCCTAGAGACCCCCCCCCCACCTTCCTTCAGGTGTGTGGCCCCTAAGGCCCCTGGCATTCCTGATTTATCCGATTCTTCTCTAGAGGATTCAGATGGGGATTCTGAGGATGGTGTGTGTTCTGAAGCTGCTTCTTTCCAATTTTGTGGTGATCCCTTTGAAGCTGACCCTGGACTCTCTGCTGAAGGTCTCATTAAGGCGGTATTAACTACCTTAAACATTCCCTTTACTCTTGTAGAGCCTCAGGCTACTTCAGACATCTTTCAGAGGCGCAAGAAGTCCTGTACTGTTTTTCTGCCTAATTCCACCCTGGATCAATTTATTTTGTATGAGTGTAAAACTACTGACAAGCGTCTGGATTTGTCTAAGAGATTCTCTAAGCTGTATCCCTTTTCTGAAGCTGCCTTGGCGCAATGAGCTGCTACACCATATGTTGATTTCCCCCTTTTCCAGGCTGTCTAAATCCACTGCTTTGGCAATGGCAGATGCTTCAGCTCTTAAGGACGTGACTGACAGGAAGCTTGAAGCTGTCTTGAAGGCTAATTTCACTGCTGTTGGTGCGTCCTTGAGACCCACTTTGGCTTCTGTCTGGGTTAATAGGGCCATTGCTGTTTGAACAGAACTGCTGACTGCTGCTGTTCACAAGGGTGCTCCAAAAACGGACCCTTTCTCTCTTTTGGCCAACATTTCTGTGGTGCAGCACTATCTTACGGACACTCTCTTTGATACTGTTTGGCTTGAAGCTAAGGCTGAAAATCTGGTCTGCTGACTTGGTCTCTACAAAATCACTGATTTCTCTTCCCTTTCAGGGTACCTCTCTTTTTGGTCCTGAACTGAAGAACCTCATCAATGAGGCCACTGGGGGTAAGAGCACGTTGTTGCATCAGGAGCCACTACAAGATGGAGTACTTGTGTTCTGTCATCACAGCAGTGTGTCCAGGGGAATTTCTGGCATACCTTCACATTCCTGTCAATCCAGTGAGTCAGCAGTACCTCAGGTTTGCCTGCGACATGGGACACTTCCAGTTCACTGCTCTCCCCTTTGGGCTCACTACTGTTCCTCAAGTGTTCAGTCAGGTTCTGGGTGCATTGATTGCCTTCCTGCACACCAAGGGGATTCAGGCGACACCTTACATGGACGACCTTCTCCTCAAGGCGCCTTCCAGGGCTCTTCTGGACCTCCAAGTTCAGGAATGCACTCAGATCCTCCTCCAACACGGTTGGATCCTGAATATGGACAAGTCTGCCCCAGTTCTTTCTCAGAACCAGGCGTTTTTGGGTCTCCAGTTCAACACACAGAGTACGGTTTATCTGACTGGGGATTTGATTCAACAGCTTACCTCCAAGGTATCATCTGCCCTGTCATGGAAGGAAGTTCTCCTTTCTGATAGGGAAGATGATATCAACCATCAATCTTTTGCCATGGCTCTTCAGAAGTTTGTGATCCATGGTTGCAGGGGGAACCTGGATGTTCTGGATCATCCTGTCTGCCTTCTGGAGAAGGTGAGACAGTCCCTTCATTGGTGGTTGAATCTCTCCAATATGGGGAAGGGGAGACCATTTGCAGTCCCATACTGGACCATTGTGACAAAAGACGCCACCTTACTAGGTTGGGGCACAGTCTTGGGTCACCTGAGTGTTCAAGGCCGTTGGTCTCCGGAGGAGAAGACTCTTCCCAACAACATCTTGGAGTTCAGGGTTCTTTCTCATGCTCTGAGGTATTGGTCATCTGACCTGGCGGGATGCTAGGTCCGAGTCTAGTCCAACAATGCCATCAACAAGCAAGAAGGTACAAAAAGCCCCGTGGCTTGGTTCTATGTCAAAACTATTTTGGCTTGGGCAGAAGACAATGTGCCTGCTAACTCTGCTGTGCACATCCCAGGAGTAGAAAACGTCCTTGCAGACTTCCTCAGTCGCCGCACAGTAGATCTGGAAGAGTGGGAACTTCACCCACAGGTGTTCCACCTCCTGGCACAGAAGTGGGGTCTTCCTTGTATAGACCTGATTGCCACAAGGGACAACCGGAAAGTTTGGATGCTTTGTTCATGATGGCAGGATTCACTAGCGTTTGCAGTGGATGCCCTGTTGATTCCTTGGAGATTCTGGTTGGCCTACATCTTTCCTCCACTCCCCCTGCTGCCCAGGGTCCTGCAGAAGATTCAGATTGACAGAGCATCAGTCATCCTGATAGTACCTTATTGGAGCATGACAGCCTTGGTTTTCGGAACTACTGGCCTTGTCTGCTCAAGAACCGTTTCCTTTGCCACACAGACCGGATCTCCTCCTTCAGGGCTACCTGTGGAAGGAGGATGTGGAAGATCTGGCTTTGAGACCTCAATCATGGGGAAGAAGGGCTATACTTCTGAAGTGGTTTCCACCATGATTCAGGCTAGAAAACCTGTTTCTTCCAAAGCCTATCTTCCATGCTTTGTGTGTGGACAGGGATCTGTCCTCACAGAATTTAGTATTCTAGCTATCCTGTCTTTTTTGCAGGATGGAGTGAACAAGAGCCTTAGTCTTAGTTCCTTGAAGGTTTAGACCTTGGCTCGCTCTGTCTTTTTTTCCGAGACGCATTGTACCTGATGTCAAGGTCTTTTTTTCAGGGTGTCGCTCACGCTTCCCCTGCTTATAAGGCTCCCACCCCTCAGTGGGACCTTAATCTTGTTTTGGGAGTTTTGCAGTGGCCTCCTTTTGCGTCCTTGGCTACCATTCCTTTAGTGTTTGACGTGGAAGATGGCATTTCTTTTGGCAGTAGATCTGTCCGCTGACTTGTAGGCTTTGTCCTGCAAACTGCCATTCCTGGTGTTCCACAAGGATAAGGGTGTTATCCGTACCTCCCAGGAATTTCTTCCTAAGGTGGTCTCTGAGTTCCACATCAGTCGGGAGATTGTTGTGCCTTCCTTCTGACCTTTCGCATAACTGCACACACTACCAGGTCTGTTTTTTCTCTTCTTCTTCTTGCTCTCTAGCTCAGTAGAGTAATAAATGTCTTAAATCTAACTGCAGGGGAGAAGCTAGGTAGCCTGCTATGGAGGAGATGGAGTCTCTGCCCCTTGCAATTCTTTCAGAATTGTTCCAGCCTACTGGGAGGAGCTGTCTCATCCCCATGGTACCTTTAAGTCTTTATCAGTTAAGACTAAAATCCTATCTTATTTATTTATTTATTTTTATAGCTTTTAGTTATATCCAAAATTAATTGAGGATATTTAGATTTCTTTTTTATGTTAGCAGTTTTTACTTTTCTGGCAAGCTTATCTCTAATCTCTAATAAACATACATAAACTTTCTTCTACGTCCCTACTGACTCATTGTGCAGTCATTCCTCCCTATTCTCCCACAGAATAATAGTGGGGTTCTATGCTCTTTTCTATAAATGTTTCCTTAGCCTATTTTTTGTGGACTTATTCAGCTCATATTTGTTATCCATATATGTTGCAATAAAATAAATAAATAAATAAATAAAAGGAACTACATTTGTAAGTCTGAAGTAAGATTGATGGAGTGACTACCTTATCCAGTGTATACTTGATCATCTACAAGGCAGAAGAAGCCTCTAACAAATTAGACGCTGACAAGAAAGAAGTGGGAATTGGTATGCTTAGAAGTGTTTTTTGTATGCTGTTTCTCAGAGCTGAATCTCCCCGAGATTTTGCTCCATTTAGATGGGAGCCTTAAGACAGAAGAATGGGGATAATTAGGCACTTATTATTATCTATGTTTTCCCTCACATATTTGTGTAGCATAGATGGCTGAATTAGTATTTTCTCTTTTTATTTTAACACTTGCAAAGGTTGCAGTACCATTATAATTATTTGGGTTATTTGACTCAAAAACATCCAACATTCACAACTTAGGGCACATAAGCAGGTTTTTGGGGCATCTTCTGAATTAGACATAGAAGAAGATATGGACTCTGAAGCTGACACTGTAGGGTTATCAGTGCAGTAACATAGTAAATTAGGTTGAAAAAAGACACAAGTCCATCAAGTTCAACCTTCGCCTCATACCTCAGTAACTGAGAATTTTATAGCTTTCCTGCTACTAATTAAATTAGTCTTTATCAGACCTTCCTGATCAGCCTACTGATAAACAGTATAACTCTGTATGTTCCCTTTTGAAAGAAATGTATCTAATCTTGTCTTAAATATATCCATTGTATCTGCCATAACTACCTCCCTGGGCAATGAATTCCACAATTTGACAGACTTTACCGTAAAAAAACCCTTCCTCTGCTGAAGTTTAAACCTCCTTTCCTCTAATCTCAAGGGGTGTCCCCTGGTCACCTGATCAGGCCTTGGAATAAATAGCTCACCGCAGAGATCCTTGTATTGACCTCTCATATACTTGTACAATGTGATAAGGTCTCCTCTTAGTCGTCTTTTCTCTAGAGTAAATAAACCAAGTTTGTTTAGTCGTTCCTCATTTGTCAAGTCCTCCATTCCCTTAATTAATTTTGTTGCTCTCCGCTGTACCCTCTCTAGTTCTAGTATATCCTTTTTCAGAACCGGTTCCCAAAATTGCACTGCATACTCAAGGTGAGGTCTTACCAATGATTTGTAGAATGGCAAAATAATGTTATCCACTCTTGCTTCAATACCTCTTTTTATGCAAGACAGGACTTTGTTTGCCTTTGCTGCTGCTGTTTGACACTGGTCACTGTTTCCAAGTTTGTAGTTGACAAGGATACCCAGGTCTTTTCTAGCAACGAGTCACCTAAAATTATTCCATTAAGTTTATAAGTAGCCTTGGGATTGTTTCCTCCCAAATGCATGACTTTACACTTCCCCACATTAAAGGGATAGTAATACTTCATTTTAACTTTATTTTATTTTGTAGGCATTAAAAAAACATGAAGAATGATATAAGTCTTATCTCTCAAACCTTTATGGTTTATGAGATATTCACAAGCAAAGTTTCCCCCTCCCGCCCCTTTTACCTACTGTAAACAATCTCTTCTCAGATGTGGAATGCAGTCCATAGACTGGACAGATAACAGAAGGGGACACTCTTATTCCTATGAAAACAATGAAATCCCTGCCCCCCTTGACAAGCTTTTCAGGTTTTTCCCTTATCTTAATTGAAGATTGTCCCTCTCTGCAGTCTACCTGGGCACCTCCCTTCTGCTCTGAGGTGAACAGTGTGACATCAGTAAAAGGGGCGGGAGGGGGACACTTTGTCATTGAATTACTCTGGAACTACAACTCTGACAGAATTGAAATAACACTCTCCAATGTCCAAATACTATGATGATTAATTAGAGCTGCTTTTATTATCTGACATTGTATGTAAGTCCCTCTGTAGAGAGAAAATATCCTGTTCTGAATTAATGACTTTGCATAATTTAGTATCATCTGCAAATATTGATATTTTGCTTTCTATATCTATTTCCAGGTCATTTATAAACATGTTAAAAAGCAGCATACCCAATACTGAACCCTGAGGTACTCCACTCTCCACTTTAACTGTACTGGAGAATTTTCCATTTACAATCACACACTGTTCCCTATCCTTCAGCCAGTTTTGTATCCAATTGCAAAGGTTATCTCCTAGCCCCAATTTCCTTATTTTATACACCAGCCTTCTGTGTGGCACTGTATCAAATGACTTTGCAAAGTCTAGATATACTACATCTACTGCCTTGCCATTGTCTAGGTTGCTGCTTACCTCCTCATAGAAGCTGAAAAGATTAGTTTGGCATGATCTATTCTTCATAAAACCATGTTGATTCGTGCTAATGATCTTATTTTTTGTGTTGTAATCCTGAATATAGTCCCTTATTATCCCTTCTAACAGTTTTCCCACTACAGAGGTCAAACTCACTGGTCTATAATTCCCAGGTTCTGTTTTAGTTCCCTTCTTAAATAGAGGCACTATGTTAGCTCTTCGCCAGTATTGGAGATCCTTCAGTTCTCTGAGGCCTCTGATGGGAGGTGGGGGTCTATTTCTCCTGTCTTTCTCCTAACAACACCCTTGATCAAATTTGAGTAGAAAACGCCAGATATGCGACTTTTCCTGAACAAAAATATCTCTAGTCTAAACTATACTATGGCTGAAGCACTATGCAGTGGGTTTCTTCCCCAGCAGTTAACCCACCTATTTCATTCTTGGCCAAGCACACAACCCTTCCACTGGCTAATGCTGCTGCCCTTAAAGTGGAACTATCTCGTTCCAACTTCCCAGCCTAATTTGTTTCTTGCCCCCCCGTGACTAGCTAACTCCCCCCTCTGAAAACTAAGCAATTGTTCCTCCTTGGAAGAAAAAGTTGCCTCTCTCTTTTGGTAGCAAGAGTTAGTGCTGCCATCTTGATGACTTCAGAGTGATTGGCAGCGCTCTCCTTCCACCCTAAGCCCGCCCCAATCATTCTGCTCTTGGGAACATACACTAGTTAATGTATCTCTGTACGTGTTTGCGAAGAAGCATGTGCAGCAGTCCTCTAATTATTGTTCAACCCTTTGAGTGCCAGAGTGGTACTCAACGCATTTACCCCTCTGGCACTCAAAGTGTTAAATGGAATTAGAAGTGGAGAACTGCTGCACATGCTTCTTCACCACATACTAAAGTGTGTAGAGGAGATCCGATCACAATGGCAGGCTTGGAGGCACAACTCTGGGGACAGGTGGGGCTAACAGCGCAGTAAACAGGGCCAGATTTACATCTCAAGAGACCCTAGCCCCACCTTCAACCCGCCCCTAACCACACTCATTCACTTAGCCACAACGTTTTTTGTGGCCGAACCAATTTTTAGATTTATTTTTCACAGTAATGTGGCAGTTTTCCAGAGGTAGCCATTCTAAATAAAGTATTGTCACTCACACATAAAATTTTGTGTGTACGTTTGCTCATGCTGTGTGTGTCTGTGACTGCCTGTGTGTGTCTGTCAGTTTGAATAAAGTTATGTGTATCACTGTTAATGTGATGATGTATGAGTGTCAGTGTAATTGATGTGTTAAGAAAACTTTGGCAAACCTACTATGCCATAGAGAGCAATAAAACATGCCCATTGAGAAAATGGGACCTTTAACCCCTTGAAGGCTAGAGAGGTGTTCAGCACATTGTCTTGCAATGTGTTGCAGACATCCACAGTATCTGTTATGTTAAAACCTCTATTGAAATATGAGAATTTCATGAATTTATATTCGGCCCTTATGAGGAGGTTGTTTGCTCCAGATCTTAGTAAGTCAGTCTCAGAGATGCTCTGGATCTGTACCGCTCGCATCTCAGTCCCGTTGCTCCACTTTTGCGTTGGAAAATCCTCCTTTATGTTCCAGCATTGGTTTAGCATGAAGATCTCTCTGTAGTTACCTATTTGTGCCCTGAGCCTGCTTTCCTGCACTGAAAAAATGTACAAGAGATTCAGATGGGGAATTGACTTCATAGCAAATCCAAATAGGGCCTTTAAGTAAATAATCAATGGGCCAAATGAGTCAAGACAAACATTTGGGCCACATGCATAAATCTAAAGTGGGATAATTTTGAGACATCCCAACTGCACCACAGCAGACAAATATAAATTCTCATTGTCTGGCCCTAATCAGCAAAACAAATTAACCATATGTGTAAATGGAATGAATGGGACTTTTTCTTTCATTTATATGGTTCACACCAATCCTGTTATGATGTAATTGGCTCACTCTGGCCCTACTAAACGTTTGCCTTGACAAAATGGCCTCAGTGAATTTACCCTACACTAAGCACCTGTTGCTCCTCATAAGCTCATAGATTCGGCCAATACATCTGAAAAAATAAATGTTGGTTGGGGCACAGAGGGTAATATCACATTTTTAGATCACTGTCATACCACTTTTGTTTGATTCCTCCTAACACATGGACAAATCACAACATATTGATGCTAGATGAATGGGTACCAAAAGTGCACAAAGGTGAAATAAAATTGGTTTGCTAAAAAAATAAAAAAAAATTACTGGAAACAACTAATACACAATATATATCTAAACAATGGATGATTAAGAGTATATCAGTGAACTTGATTTATCTCACCACATAGGATCCATCACAGCATAAAGGTGTCTTCGTCTATGGGACAATACAAAACACTAATACAATCATATTTTGTGACTATTCACTAAAGAAGACTGTATATGCATAGCACAGGATGTGCTATGCATATACTGCCTTCTTGCGCCAATAGCCACAAGATATGATTGGATTAGTGTTTGCATAGTCCCATAGATGAAGGCACCTTTATGCTGTGATGGATCCTATATGGTGGGTTAAATCAAGGTCGCTGATATACTCAGTCATCCAATGTTTAGAGAGAGATTGTGTATTAGTTGTTTACAGTCATTTACTGATTTTTGATAAACCAATTTTTTCATCTTTGTCCACTTTTGGTAATGGTAACCATCTAGCTTCCTTGACCAATCAAGTGTCTATTATATATTGTAGAGGTTGTGGTGCCATATACGTTTTATTGTTAGATTTTAAATTTTTTTTAAGTTGAAGGCAGCAGCTGAGTAACTCCGAGTGTCCTTACCCTAGGGACTTGGTCACTCAGGAGAATATTACTAGTATTATCATTGCCACTCTGGTTATTACCCATTACTGAGTGAGTCATCGTACTTTTCCAATTTCTATGGGTTATATTTCTTGCTTAGGCTGCTGTTTGTCTATCTATAACCACATGTACTGGATCCATACCTCTGCTTATGCGCACTTCATGTCCTCATGGTGGCCAGCTGTTTGACCTTTTAGGCTTTCAACATTGTGCTATACACAACTACTTGCATTTTAGTGAGCTACCCTGTATCATACTTCATAAAAACAGTATGAAAAAGAGCCTCTTGTGGCTCTTTTTCATACTGTTTTTCTTATCTGTTTATTCCTCTGTTTCTCATTTCCAGTTTGCACCTCTGTATATTACTACCAGTCCGCTGCCATTGACCTGGCACTGCATATCGGCTCCAACTCCTTTCTTTATTTTTCTCCTATACCTCTGTTCTGCCTGTCTTTGTTTTCCTTTTTGAATCAATTCCTCTTTATCTCCACTAAAGATAATAAACTTAATACTAGTTACCTTAGGGACTCAGGCACTCACTCGATAGAATGATTCATCATGCTAGCGCTGCTAGGTATAGACAGGAAGAGCTATGAGCAGCAGTCTCCACTCTCTACCATCAGCTAGACACAGGCAGCATTTTATACATTTTCTGTGGGCAGGCGCAGTGGGTGCTTCAAGTAGGCAGGCTGGTGGGCAGCGCAGAGAACAAGCACCATCATAGGCTCAGCACATTGAATTAATTTTCTGGGGCAGCAGCAGCAGGAGGCTTCAAGTGGGCAGATCGGCGGGCATGACAAGGCCATTGCCAGGCGCCTCTGAAAATCCGGCACCCTAGGCAAGTGCCTTGACTGCCTATTTACAAATCCGGCCCTGTTTGTCTATCCCTATAGTGGACACCCAATCGGGTGCAGACCTGTGGCTCTGGCTGACTACCTGAACTGTGTACGACCTGGCTTGTCTGACTGCCCCCTCTGGTGCTGACTTGTGGCTCCGTCAGACTAGTCTTACGTTTGTTCCTTGTACCTAGCAGACACCCAATCTAGTGCGAACCTGGGGCTCTGGTAGACTAGCTCCGATACCAACTGCAGGCGTGAGTCAGGTATCACTTTCCTTATACTGACTGCAGAAGTGGGTCAGTTATCCATTTCCTTATACTGACTGCAGGTGTGAGTCAGTTATCCATTTCCTCATACTGACTGCAGGCGTGAGTCAGATATCGCTACCTACTGACTGCAGGCGTGAGTCAGTACTCTCGCTTCGTCAGATCAAGATCCAGTGTTCCTGTTCCTGCAGAGACTACCAGTGGCTGAGGCCTAGTCTCCAGCAGAGTGGTCAAGCTTGGCAGCCTACTATTCCTGATAGCAGCGCTCGCTGGCTTGTAACCCTCTGCTTGCTACTTGTGTATATAATGTGCTCTACTTTTCTATTAATAAATTTTGCATTTAACTATACCGTACTGACTCCTGAACGTTATTGGTAAACCGTGACAGAGTCGCCATGTTTTGTCATTAACTGTTGAGATCCCTCTCCTTGTCAAATTTAGGGTCAAGAGAAAGTGAAGGCACAACAATCCCCCGATTCATGTGGAACTTAAAAACCACCTTAGGAAGAGAACAGAAGTTTGAACCTTCAAGGAACTCAGACTGAGCCCTTTGTTCACACCATCCTGAAGAAAGGAGAGGACCACCGGTAGGTCAAACTCCTGTAAAAACATATCCCTGTCTACACACCAAGAATGAAAAATGGACCAAACCCTGTGGTAGGTCTAAGAGGAGACAGGTTTCCTAGCCTACATCATAGTGACGACAACTCCAGGAGTGAACGGATCTTGAATGGAGACATACCAGCTCTGCAAACCATGCCCTACTGGTCCAATAAGGAGCAACCAGATTTACCGTTGGACCACCTATCCGTATCAGAATCAGAGGGAAGATGTGAGGTGAAAGCACCACGGAATCGCCATCACGTCCATGGCAAAGGCCAGAGGGTTCCCCCAATGGGAGCAAAACACTGGAACCTTCCTGTTGTTCTTTGTGGCCATTAGGTCTATTTATGGTAGACCCCACTTCTGTAAAATCAGGGCGAAATCTTCCAGGGTGAAGTTCCTACTCTCCTGGATCCAAGTCTTCACGACTCAGGAAGTCTGCCAAGATATTCTCTACCTCTGGGATGTAAACGGCAGAAATGGCTGGAACGTGGACCTCTGCCCAACTCAGAATGTACTTTACCTTGAACAAAGAGGAGGCGCTTCGTGTGTCCCCTTGCTTGTTGATGTAAGCCACGGCCGTGGCATTGTCCATCTGGACCCATAATGGAAGAGTCTTTAACTGAGGGGTCCAGTACACCAGAGTGAGCCAGATCACCATGAGCTCCAAAATGTTGATGGACTGAAGAGACTCCTCAGAAGTCCATCTGTCCTGGATCCCCAGGTGACCCAGAACTGCACCCCAGCCCCTCAGGCTGTCATCCAAAGTGACCATGGTCCAACGCAACCACCACTGCAGATCCTGTCCGACTTCCAGAGAGAGGAAAAGCTGCAGATCCAGGAGATGTGGATTCCAGTGTCACATCTGTGAGGCTTATGGCCTTTGTGCATCCATTTGGCTGGGACAAAAAAAATGCAATTTCCTTGCATAGTAGGGCATCTGATGTAACAGGGTGCTCTTGCCCCCAGTAGCAACACTGATGATCTGCTTTAACTCCAGACCAAAAAGATTTGCCCTGAAAGGGAAAGGAAACCAGTGACTTCTTGGAAGATTGGTCCACAAACCAAATCTTAAGCCACAAAGTGCATTGTGCAGTAACAGAGAAGGCTGAGGCCTTGGCCGACAACCTGACTGCCTCAAATAGGGCATCATAAATGTGCATATGAGCTTCTGACATGTTGGCTATGATAGCCAAAAGGTCCTCGTTTAGGACACTGTCATGGACATCGTCCATAAGTTGTTCTCCCCAGACTGCAGTAGCTCTGTTAACCCAGGTAGAGGCAAAAACAGGGTTCACACAGCCCCAATGCCAGGAAAGCTGGACAGGAGGATAGAGACAAGCTTCCTATCCATCACATCCTTAAGACCCGATGCATCCGCCAATGGCAGAGCGGTGGACTTGGATAGACTAGAAATAGGCGGATCTACAGAAGGAGGAAAAGCCCACTGCTACAAATCTCCCTCTGAAATGGGGTACAGCTTAGAGGGTCTCAGAGAGAGTTAACTACCTTTCAGGGGTCTTCCACTTGTCCAGAAGAATCTGATCAAGAATGGCAGGGGACAAGGCAGGAGAGAACTTTTTATGCCTCTGAAAAACATCTGTAGAGGAATGTCCCTCATTGGTAGTGTCAGACCTGAAGGGTCTGTAAAACAGCCCTGATGAGCCCCTCAGCAGAGGTAGTAGGGTTCACCTCATAGGGGTCCCCATAAGAGTAGGAAGAATCCACATTTTCATATTGCCCTTCCTCTTTGTCATCCTCAGAATTCTCCTTGGAGAAGCCTATGACAGCATGTAAAGTTGTGGACTTAGGGGCCACAAACCAGAAGGTGGTAGGGAGCTTCCAAGACTGAAGAACCCCTTTTATAGAAAGAGGGACTTGTGCCATGGTGGACATAAATTCTTTCACCCAGCCTGGCTCTTATTCAAGGCTGAAGGGCCCCGGTGGAGTAGCAGGGGCCACAGCAGACGGGAGGCAGAGAGATCCAGGAGAGGCAGTCTCTGATTAGGAACATCCTCTAACCCAGAAAAAAACAGCAGGGAAGGGGTTAACTAGTACTATAGCAGCCATCCATACTCCACACCTCAGGGAAAGAACAGAAATAAATTATCCAACATGAGTGCAAGATTCAAAGGGTTACTCACCAGTCTTCAAACTTCTGTCTGTACCATACTGAAGAACAAAGCCTCAGAGAGACCCTGCTGGGAGTGAAGACATGGGTTGTAAGATTCCCTCCACAGGGTTGTAAGGGTCCACAACAGCACCTGTACACTGGGCAATCCCCCAGGGGAAGCAAGTATTGGTAACCCTCGTAATCGGGGAATTGTAACAGCCCCATATCTAAGCAGAAAATAAAAAAAATAAACTAAAAACTAAACAACAATTTTCCAAGCCTGTTCATTCTAGTCAAGAACATATCAAAACTGGAAAGGTGGGGGCGGGGTCAGCCTGAAGAAGGGGAGAGCAGGCTCCACCCTCAAGACCTTGTCTTTTTGAAATGTTCTGCCTTCCAAGGAAGGAAGATCACCTCCCATTGTACCTGCATTCCATACTGGATGACAGAGAAAACCCTAAATCACTAATATAGATAAATGTAAGGTTATGCATTTGGGCTACAGAAAGAAGCACGCTACATAAACAATAAATTGGAAACTATTGGGGAATAATTGTTACAGAAAGGTTTTGGAGTACTGATAGATGACAGGCTTCAGAGCAGGGATTTGGGGATCTGACTTCTAAACAGAGATTAATCAAACTGGGTTTGATACCATTAAAGAAGAGATGTCTAAGGAGTCATATGGTTACCATTTACAAATATATACAAGGACTATTGACTCAGAGTTGATCAAAAACAAGAGATCATCCATTAATACTAGAATAAAGGCAGGATTTTTTTATACAGTGAGGGCAGTAACGTTGTGGAATTCGTTGGTAACATAGTAAATTAGGTTGAAAAAAGACACAAGTCCTTCAAGTTCAACCTTCGCCTCATACATCAGAACTGAGAATTTTATAGCTTTCCTGCTACCAATTAAATTAGTCTTTATCAGACCTTCCTGATCAGCCTACTGATACACAGTATAACTCTGTATGTTCCCTTTTGAAAGAAATGTATCTAATCTTGTCTTAAATGTATCCATTGTATCTGCCATAACTACCTCCCAGGGCAATGAATTCCACAATTTAACAGACCTTACCGTAAAAAAACCCTTCCTCTGCTGAAGTTTAAACCTCCTTTCCTCTAATCTCAAGGGGTGTCCCCTGGTCACCTGATCAGGCCTTGGAATAAATAGCTCACCGCATAGATCTTTGTATTGACCTCTCATATACTTGTACAATGTGATAAGGTCTCCTCTTAGTTGTCTTTTCTCTAGAGTAAATAAACCAAGTTTGTTTAGTCGTTCCTCATATGTCAAGTCCTCCATTCCCTTAATTAATTTTGTTGCTCTCCGCTGTACCCTCTCTAGTTCTAGTATATCCTTTTTCAGAACCGGTGCCCAAAATTGCATTGCATACTCAAGGTGAGGTCTTACCAATGATTTGTATAATGTCAAAATAATGTTATCCACTCTTGCTTCGATATCTCTTTTTATGCAAGACAGGACTTTGTTTGCCTTTGCAACTGCTGTTTTAAACTGGTCACTGTTTCCAAGTCTGCAGCTGACAATGATACCCAGGTCTTTTTCTAGCAACGAGTCACCTAAAATTATTCCATTAAGTTTATAAGTAACCTTGGGATTGTTTCCTCCCAAATGCATGACTTTTGCTTTCTGTATCTATTTCCAGGTCATTTATAAACATGTTAAAAAGCAGCGGACCCAATACTGAACCCTGAGGTACTCCACTCTCCACTTAACTGTACTGGAGAATTTTCCATTTACAACCACATACTGTCCCTATCCTTCGGCCAGTTTTGTATTCAATTGCAAAGGTTATCTCCTAGCCCCAATTTCCTTATTTTATACACCAGCCTTCTGTGTGGCACTTTATCAAATGCCTCTGCAAAGTCTAGATATACTACATCTACTGCCTTGCCATTGTCAAGGTTGCTGCTTACCTCCTCATAGAAGCTGAAAAGATTAGTTTGGCATGATCTATTCTTCATAAAACCATGTTGATCTGTGCTAATTATTTTATTTTTTGTGTTGTAATCCTGAATATAGTCCCTTATTATCCCTTTTCCCACTACAGAGGTCAAACTCACTGGTCTATAATTCCCAAGTTCTGTTTTAGTTCCCTTTTTAAATAGAGGCACTATGTTAGCTCTTCGCCAATCCTTTGGCACTGAGCCTGTGGTAATAGAATCTTTAAAGATTAAATATAGGGGTTTTGCTAACACTGCACTAAGTTCCTAAAGAACCCTTGGATGCATATCATCTCAGATACTGAGGTTGCTTTAATAAAAAAAAAAAAGTAATGGATACCTTAAAATATGACATCTGGTTTGTAAGCAGATATGATGCTGATCCAGGAAAATATCTGACTGCCCTTTGAAGTCAGGGAGGTTTTTATTTCCCAATTGGGGCTTAATTGGAAATATGTGGATCAACAAGGGCGATATTGCATTGGCTAACCTTTATGGACACGTCTTTTTTTCAGCCTTATCAGTGTGAGTATTATTTCAGCTATTTTGATATATCTCGAAGAGAATTTCAAGCCTGACAATTTTTGAGTCCCACAGTTGCCCATGTTTAAACTGATTGGGCCATGTAATTTTAAAAATATACTTTTTAATATTCTTTTTTTCTTTCTGAAAAATAGTCATTATAATTATAAGATTTAAAAAAAATACATGATTATGGAATAATTTCACTCAACATAGGAAACAAAAGCCAATGTACTAGGATATTTTAGATAGCTATTTTAGATAGGTATTTTAATAGAAATATCTGGGCCAACAAGAAAACTTTTTTTTTATTTCTATGACATCATATGTTTACACCATATATAATATTTAGAGAATAATACAAATAAAAGGCTGAATCTTTCAATGGCCATACAGTAGCCAATAAATCTATCAGTGAAAAGTTTAAAAGGAGCAGTAAACATTTTTTTTTTAAATAAAATAAAATAAAAATACTAAAAAGCAGCAATATCAGCTGGGGTCCAAAAGGGATTTTTATTTTATTAATTTTTTTTATTAATTAATTGGAATAGCTTCACTTGGTGACCATAATAGAAAACTGCTGTACAAGTTTGGGCTCTAAAAAATGTTGACTTATCTAGAACATATAATTTTTCATCTAAAAAAAAGTTTATTGCTCCTTTAAACAGTTTGTTGAAATAAAACGTAGTAGTTCTATACTATTAACGTTTATAAATGCACAGCTGCTCAAAAACCTACAAGAGGAGCAAACAGAACTGTCACTTATAAGAATAATACAATTCTCCTCAATTGGGGCACTGAGATTTAGTTTTGGGTGTAATTAGTAGATTTGCACCAATGTCTTTTTGTTTTCATATTTAAAATGGAGTATGGGGCTGAACAGATGAAAACTGCATACATTTGTTGATCTTTCCTGTTGTTGTTGTTGTTGTTATTATTATTGATCTGTGAGATAGAAAGCACTGAGGAAAAAGTAGGAATTTTATTTATCAGAAATCGTTTCCCAGCATCATTTATAGTGTTAAGGTTGTGTAGCTACTGAGTGCAGCCACTGGACCTCTATTCTATTTTGACATCAAAAGAATATTTTGTTTTACTTTCTGATCATTTGTGGGCTGAAACCCATAGTTTGGAACCCTTTTAAAGGGATAGTCATACTTTAATTTAATTATAGTCCATTAAAAAAAAAAACTAATGACCCCAGCAGCATCTCTCAAACCTTTATGGTCTGAGAGATATCCCCTTTCAAAGTTCCCCCTCCCCTGACGTCAGCCCTCTAGCTGACTGCAGGGGAATCCTGTCCCTGAACAAGTGGTGCAGCAGAGCCGAGATCGCGTTATTGCAAATAAAATATAATTCACTGAAAAGGTCTTCTACATGTGCTTGCAAACCAAGCACACATAGAAGACTGTTCCAGTGAAATAATTTTTTTTCCATAATGCGATTTCGGCTCTGCTGAAGAGCCTCCACCTGTCTCGGGACCGGATTCCCCTACAGTCACAGCTATAGCGCTGATGTCAGGGGAGGGGGGACTTTGAAAGCAGATATCTCTGGGGTAATTTAATTTGGGTTTTTTAAGGGCTACAAGATGGACTATAGTTACATTTAAGTATTACTATCCCTTTAAACATGTAATTACATAAATACAACATTTTTAGGATGTTATTGCCTGTAAAAACAGAAACCTAATAAGAAACATCTTAAGAAATGACCTCATCATGCTCAATTACTTCAGATTTGGAAGAAAATAAATCTGCAAGCATATGTTTAGGAATCTCTGAACCTCTCACTTTCAATGTGTAACAGGCATTTTCTACTTTTGTCAGACTTTGCTTTAAAGCATAAAGCTTTCTTGAAATTTCATAGGGACCTGTGTTTCCAATGTAGGAGAACCCATCAAAAATCTGACGTAAGAACTGGCTCAGTTCAAAGGGTGTGTCAATGTCTCCGTTCCCAACGCTACTAATGCACAAGCGCATCAGCTCACCAGTGAGGTCCGCTACACCAAGTAGGTAATCCACAGGAGTCACTTGTAGACTCAGTATATTTGTTTGTGACTGCTTCTTTTCTGGTAAATTTGATGATTTTTCAAGTGAATCTGTTGAGGTCTATAAGGAAAAGAAAAAAAAGAGTTTTTTAGTCTTACCTGTTAAATCCTTTTCTCTTAGTCCATACAGGTTACTGGTAACTCTGGGAGGTGATCCACCCCTTTAAGTAGGCAGGAACATTTCTCTAAATGTATGCAGGGGGTGCAGCCTCCCTTCCCTCCTCAGCTGCATCCTAGCCAGCTACTCCAGAATGATTTGAGATACTAATAACTGACTAGAAAATAGAAGAGAAGAAGACTCCTGTGAGCATGCCCCAAAGGACTCCCACGTATTGCCACAGGAGAGCCAAGCATGGTCCCTTGACAGGGTGGGAGACCAGTAACCTGTATGGACTAAGAGAAAAGGATTTAACAGGTAAGACTAAAATCCTCTTTTCTCTGTCGTCCAATACAGGTTACTGGTAACTCTGAGATGTCCAATCATTGAGTTCCCCAGAGGTGGGAAGAAGGCAAGTACCAGACACAAGGCCCCCGAAGTCACCAGAACCTCTATGAACCAACTGGTTAAAGAAGCCCAACAAAACTAAAGTGTCAACGAACACTAAACAGGGGAAAAACACCCCTGGAACTGTTACACAGCACACTGAACTAGAGCCAACAGGGCTCAACAGCAAGGAAGCACTAAGAACCTGAGAAGAATATCCTAGACAGGCAAGACTGCCTCCAGGACTTGCCTCCCAAAGCTGGCATCAGCCGAAGCCAGCACATCCACACGGTAGTGCTTCGAAAAGGTGTGCACAGAGGATCAAGTGGATGCCCTGCACAGTAGATCAGCAGAAGCTTCATTCTTATAGGCCTGCCCTAGGACCCTCAGGAATGACGAACAGAGCGTCAGACTTCCTGACAGATTCAGTGCGATGGACATAAAACTTGAGACAACGCACCACATCCAACAGATGGAGATCTCTTTCCTTGTCAGAGGAGGGGTTAGGGCAGAAAGAGGGCACCACAATCTCCTGATTGATGTGAAACTCGTAGACCATTTTAGGTAAGAACTCCTTAGAGGTGCGAAGCACCGCCTTATCCTTCTGAAACACCAGATAAGGTGGTTTACAGGACAGAGCTTGCAACTCCACACACCGGCGAACAGACACAATCGCCAGAAGAAAGGCCATCTTTCACGTCAAGAGACATAGAGGAATAGTAGCCAAAGACTCAAAGGGAGGACGTTGGAGAACTGCCAAAACCAAATTAAGGTCCTACTGAGGAGCTGGACTCCGAAAGGCAGGACTCCCATGAGCAACGCCCTGGAAGAAAACCCTGACATCAGGAAGGATAGCACTGCGTTTCTGGAAAAAGACAGAAAGCGCCGAAGTCTGGACCTTAAAGGGATAGTAATACTTAAAATGTAAAAAAAAATATGTTGTAGGGTTTATCCCCCTGAGTAAAACAAGAGTACTCGCACTGCTGAGAGGTGTTTTATTCAAAAGTTATTAATTTTCAAAGTTGAATTTTTTAGGTGCAATATCACAGTGGCCTGAAATTGTACAGTGGCGCTGTTGCTACACGATCCTATGGACAACTCTGGTCAGTTGACCATAAATCTCCATAGGATGGTGTAGCAACAGCGCCACTGTTCAATTTCAGTCCACTGTGATATTGCACCTAAAAAATTCATCTTTGAAAATTAATAACTTTTGAATGAAAGATCTCTCAGCAGTGGGAGTACTCTTGTTTTACTCAGGGGGATAAACCCTACAACATATTTTTTTTTACATTTTAAGTATTACTATCCCTTTAAGAGAACTCAGACTGAGTCCCTTGTCTACACCGTCCTGCAAAAAAGCCAGGACAGTGGGAAGATCAAAGTCATGAGACAGATCTCCGTCAGCACACCAAGACACAAATATCGACCAGATACGGTGATAGATCTTGGAAGAGACAGGCTTACGGGCACTAAGCATAGTAGACACCACAGCAGAAGAAATCCCTTTCTTCCTTAAAATCGAGGATTCAACCTCCAGGCTGTCAAATTGAGCCGATGAACATCTTCCTTCCACAGGTAACCCTGCAGAAGAAGATCTGGACGACAGGGGAGCGGAAAAGGCTCCGCCACGGATAGGGCCAGAAGCTCCGGATACCAGGACTGACAAGGCCAATTCGGAGCAATCAGAATTACCGGACAATGTTCCACTTTCAATTTCTGTAACACCCTTATCAACATTGGGAGAGGAGGAAAAATGTAGGCCAGAGAGAACGTCCAGGGAATGGACATTGCGTCGGCAGCCAGAGCTAGAGAGTCTCTCCGCCGAGAGCAAAATGCCGGAACCTTCCTGTTGTGTCTCATTGCCATCAGATCCACTAAGGGCATCCCCATCTCTGAGTTAGGAGTTGAAACACCTCGGGATGTAGCTCCCATTCTCTGCTGTCTACTGTGTGACGACTGAGGAAGTCTGCCATGATGTCTACTCCTGGAATGTGCACTGCGGAAATGACAGGAACATGAACCTCTGCCCAGGACAGAATGGCCTTGACCTCTAATCAAGCGGTGAGACTTCTTATCCCACCTTGTCTGTTGACGTAAGCCACTGCTGTGGCGTTGTCGGACTCCACTCAGACTGGACAGTCCTCCAGTTGAGACACCCAATGATGGAGAGCATGAAATATTGCTCGAAGTTCCAGGATGTTGATAGGGAGAAGGGACTCCTCCATGGACCACATTCCCCGAGCGCTGAAGCGACCCAGAACAGCTCCCCAGCCCAAAAGGCTGGCATCTGTCGTGGCCTTGGTCCAGTAGGGAGTCAGGAAGGATCTCCCCTTTAGGAGATTGGAAAGATCCAGCCACCACTCCAAGCTGAACTCTACATGAGGAGGAAGAAAGACCGACAGCTTCTGATGATCTGGTCGATCCCTGCATGTCTGTATCACAAATCTCTGAAGTTCCCTGGTGTGTACCATGGCAAATGGAACCGCCTCTATCGTGGAAATGAACTTCCCCACCAGAGAAGACAACTTCGGAACTGGGATCCGATCCCGGGATAGAATCGATGAGACTCTGTGGGCAATATGATGGGCTACCTCGTCCGGTAGAAACACCATGCCCTTCTGAGTATCGAACAGAAGAGCCAGGAAGATCAGTTGCTGGGATGGGACAAGATCTGACTTGTCCAAGTTGACAATCCAACCGTGATGGATAAGGATTTGAATGCAGGTTTGAACCTGCTGATGAAGAAGGTCCGCAGAGGAGTCACTCTGATGCCATCCCGATGGAGGACAGATATCAAGGCCCCCAGAACCCGTTGGAAAACCTGAGGGGCCGTTGTCAGACCAAATGGAAGAGCTGAGAACTGAAAATGACCCCTGTCGCAGGCAAACCTCAGGTACCGCCTGCTCTCTTGATGAATTGGGATGTGCAAATACGCATCCTGAAGGTCCAGAGAAGCAAGGAACTCCACCAGAGACATGGCAGCGATCACTGTGCGCAGAGACTCCTGATGCTTGATCACAAAGCAATTGAGATCTTTCAAATCCAAAATAGGGCGGCATCCGCCGTCCTTTTGGGTCACCACAAAGAGGTTTGAGTAAAACCCCGAACCCCTGTCTGAAGGAAGCGCCGGCTCCAGGACATCCTTGTCCAGAAGAGCCTGAATAGCGCCTTTGAATAGACGGCCTTTTTCGACTTCATGAGGAAAGCGAGAAAGATGAAAGCGAAAAGGAGGAAGAGAAAAGAAAGGGATCTTGTATCCCTCTGACACTACCTGTAAAACCCATGGGTCCGATACTGAATCCTCCCAAATCCCGCGAAAGAGGCGGAGACTACCACCCACAGCGGGATGCGGACCCGGGTTCGGGGAGTCATGCCGAAGCAGTCTTGGAAGCCTTGGGCTTTGATGCGGCCTTAGGCTTCCATTGCTGATTGGGCTTGGAGGAAGGACGCAGAGCTGATGGAACCGCCTGGTTAGTCGAACATGTCTGTTTGAAAGGAACGAAAGGACCGGTTACATTTAAATGGCAACTTCTTCTTAAAGACCAAGTGTACTCTTACCCCCTGTGGCCTCGCTAATTAGTTCCTTAAGTTCAGACCCAAACAAGGAAGTACCATTAAAAGGCAAAGAAAGCAAGACTTTCTTGGAAGCAGTGTCAGCAGACCAAATCTTAAGCCAAAGCGCACGCCTGGCCACCATAGAGGTAGTGAAGGCCCTTGCCATCATGCGGACGGCATCAAAAGCAGCAGCAGAGACATAGTGTTGCGCTTCAGAGATATTAGGAAGATGACGCAATTTCTCCGAAGTAGGCGCATCCTGACGGACAGCTGTAGTGAGTTGTTCAGTCCAGACTGCAATAGCCCAGTTAAGCCACGCAACAGCAAAAGCTGGACGCACAGCGGTGCCAATAGAAGAGAAAATGGACTTGAGGGAAACTTCAAGTTTCTTGTCAGTACAATCTTGCAGAGCAGAAGCATCAGAAACAGGTAAGGCAGTAGATTTAGACAGTCTAGATATGGGTGCATCCACTTTAGGGGGGTGAACCCATTTAGCCAGTTCTGTTTCAGAAAAGGGATAAAGTTTAGCAAATTTCCTGGACACAGAAGCAGACTTGCCCGGATTTTTCCATGCATCAGAAACCAAACGGTCAAGAGTTGAGTTAAGAGGAAAATAAGTAAGGGGCTTTGTAGGCTCCTGAAAAACATCAGAGGGATCAGAAGGGACCTCCTGAACCAAGGGAATGTTGAGTGTGGTCAATACAGCCCTGATCAGGCCCTCAGCAGAAGGTTCAGGATCAGACTCAAAAAGGTCCCCAAGGGACCTAGAAGACTCCAAAATAGTACCTACCTCAACATCCGAATCTTGCAACAATTCTTCCTCAGAAGAATCTGATACATCAGGTGCCCCCTGTGGTTTAGGCAGATCTGATAGTAGAGGGGGTCTGCCATAATTGAAGAACCCCCTGTATCTGGGATGGAAAGAGCTGTAAAGTGGACCTAAGGTCCCTAGTCGCAGCCTTAAACTCTTGCACCCAAGCTGGCTCAATAGCATGGCTGGAAGGCCCTGGGTTGCTGTCAGGAACTTCAGAACATGCTGGGCATAAATGACCAGAGAACTCTCTAGGTAGCCCTGTGTGACAGGAAGAGCAATGCGCAATGGGGGATACTGCTACCCCAGCCTCCTTAGTCTTAGGTCTAGCCCCAAGCTCCAGCGGTATAGACATTCTCACAGTGTCAGAATAACCAACTGTACAATAAATCACCCAGTTGTAGTGTGTTAGATTAATATTTCACCCCAAAAATGCTAAATATACACTTATCTTGCAGGCGAAGGGTTAATCTACAGAGAAGAGAAGGAGAGTCCAAGCCCTGCATAGGATACTTGCTGAGAAAAGCTCACAAAATGGCTGCCGCAACGGGAGCCAATCAGAAAAAAGGCGTGAAACAAGCGCTCATGGGAGATGTCGTTTTTCCCCAAAAGTACCCCAAAGCAGTGCCCGAAGCCCCCCAACACACTTGATCTATAAACCGAATGATAGAGCACGGGTAGACAAATAAAATGAGCCCACTCTGAAGTTGCTGTGTGAAGCGGTTCCAGAAATACGTCCCAAACAGTGTTGACCCATAGAAAGTAAATGGAGCAATGGCGTCTATGCGGTAAAGCGCATCTTAAAGGCACGGTACACAATTTTACTAAAAGTTAAAATATGAGTTAAAAACATGAAAAACATACAGGGAACATGTGTGCATACTAAGAAAACACTAACCCAGTAGGGAAAGTGTCAGAAAACCCCACAAAACGTGTCAAACCAGTAGACAAAGGGTTAAGTTACCACATAAACCTGCTCCAAATACCCAACAAACATACACATATATACCCAGTGAGTGCAGGAGTGCGCAATGAGAACTCCCAAATACAAGCCCAGCAAAGGGGCACTGTGGGACAAGTGGACCTGCAGCACTCAAAGGGTAGCTCATCTTTCCTGCAGAACTTCTGTCTTCAGGTTACCATGTAGTAAGAATTACATCAGTGAGTAATCCATAGGGAAGCACTTGTATCCAAGATTTCCCCCCTCAGGGCTTAATGTCCAACAAAAAGCACCTGGATACTGGGCTAGCCACATTGAAGGGAATTTGTCAGTCATGATAACCCGCCTAATGGTGGTATTCCATATCTGACAGAAAAATAAAAAAGAAACTAAAACTAACGACAAATGTTCTCCACCTGGTGTTGTCACATCCAAGAACAAATCATTGTGGATCTAGCTGGCTAGGATGCAGCTGAGGAGGGAAGGGAGGCTCCACCCCCTGCATACATTTAGAGAAATGTTCCTGCCTACTTAAAGGGGCGGATCGCCTCCCAGAGTTACTAGTAACCTGTATTGGACGACAGAGAAATTATGTTCACTATCTTATGAAAGGATTGGTGTGATTTGATTGCCTATATCTATCTATCTGTCTATCTATCTGTCTATTATATGTCTTTATGTTAAAAAAACATGAACTTTAACACTTTTAGTAAATTGGCTATATATAGCTGCATATTTCCCACAAATGCATTTAAACAAAATGTATGAAAATGATCTCACAGTAAAACAGACACATTTAACCTTTTGAGTGCCAACCTCCCAATTGTCAAGTGGTTAGCAAAGTGAGCTTGCATGGTCAACCACGTGAAAATTACAAGGTGGCACTTTGAAGCTTCTCCCTAAACTCCTGGTGCCGGTTGCGAGGAAGAAGTTTACCTCCACTGCAGGGCAAGATACTACTCTTAAATTTATACAGGACTGCTCCCATAAGCATGGGAGCAATTCTATATATAAAAAATGCACATAGTGCAGGGGAGATATTTGTGTGGAAACTGGACATAATGTGGAGTCATTATGGGTAGTAACCCAAAGCTTACTGTGGTATAAGGTGTTAAAAAAAGGTGTTGATGGGTATATGCTACGTACAAATTACCAAATATTGATAAGAATGTTGAGAGCCTCAGCAGAAAACGGACATAAAAGGGAAATACACTGGTTAAGGAAAAATCTCCTGTTTGGCTTTTCCATTGCTCAGTCAGCAATTTGTTCAAATAATTGTGGGGAGGAAAAATCACAGCCTCCTTTTTGAAAATATTAAAAATATCTGAGGAACAGGAAATATAATCGGAAGTCTCTGAAATGTTAAGCATCTCTGCGGAAGGAAAGGGTTCTTCATCATAAGAATCCCTAAGCAAGAAAGATGAATGTAATTTGTCCATGTCAGTTTCACTCTTCCTCAGCATAGGAATTCCAAATCATGGGGTAGCCCCCACCATAACATCAATTAAGTGCTTTTGGGGGGGTTGCAGGGTTTGCCATAGACCAAGAGTCTAAGACCCCTTTGATGGCAGAGGGGAGAGATCTGAGGAAATTAGGGCCTGAGAGCAGGGGTCCCAGAGTAAGAGGGAAATTCCTTGGAAATTCCCTAGGAAGCCCCACCTGGCATGAGGATCAATTGGGTTAAGGGGACCCTGAATCCTCAGTAGCTGTGGATTTGCCCATTTCTCCACTGGCGTTTGACATACCCAGAGCACACCCAAAGAGATTAATAAAAGTAGAGAAAATGCAGAGAATGTAGAATAAACATATATAGAAAGACTACAAGTGTATTTAACCAACTGCAACAGGTGGGAGCAAGTATCCTCAGTGTAGAAAGTAGGGTACCAAAAGGAAGAGATTTTGGTAGGTATTACATCTTCTCCTGCACAAAAGCCAAGGAGGAATGGGCTGCTGGTAGACATAGTTTCCCAAAAGCAAAATGGTGCAGTGGTCACAAGCCCAAAAGCTAAAAGAGAGAATCATGTGTCAAAAGCAAAATGACAAATAGTGTTTGTAAACACTGCCCTTGTCATTTCTACCAGTCCCTCCTCATATACACAGTGGGGGAAAAAAGAGAGACACAGTGCTACAGAGTATATCCAGTGTCCCACAAAGTGTTCCCGCTAAATAACCTGTTGGAAAAAAACAAAAAAAACTGCTTCCCCCTTTGATCACTGTCCATACAGTGGCCAATTGATTTCTCCCCATTTGATCACTAAATTTAGTAATCAATTGTGCAGATCAGCATTTGCTGACCTGTGGTATTTTGCCCCCTCCATTTTATTTTTTTAATAAAAATTAAATGTTTAGTGATTAATAGAGTTATTTAGGTAGTTTTGATAGGTAGTTTAAGTTGGGTTATGTATGTGCAGGGTATACACTGGTTAGGGTAAGGCTTAGAGCTAGACTTAGGTTTATGCATTTATGCAAAATATACATTTTATATATATATACATTTTATATATATATATATATATATATATATATATATATATATATATATATATATATACACACACACACACACACACACACACTAGCAATGTGGGACGGCGCTGCCCGTCAGGCTATATAGGGAATTAATGCACACACGCAGACACACACGCAAATGCACACACATGCACTGAGATGCATAAAGAGCGACACAGTCATACACACATACATGCAATGCACAACATGCAGATACAGAGTGTGATACAGACATGCAACACACACAGTGAGAAACACACAGGCACACACAGAGACACACACACAGAAGTGAGTCATAAGGGGGTGCCTTATGTGTCATTGTAATGAGTTTGTGTTTGTACTTATGCCTCCACTGTGGCATTCATTCATATAGCTGAAATGCATGTAGTAATTGCACACACTATGGTGGAAGGTGGATCGTGCTGGCTCCCGGGGTGTGAGTGTGTGTGTGAGTGAGTGGCATTCATTCATATAGTTGAAATGCATGTGGTAATTGCACATACTATGGTAGAAGGTGGATCGTGCTGGCTCCCGGGGTGTAAGTGTGACTATGGTGGAAGGTGGATCATGCTGGCTCCCGGGGTGTGTGTGAGTTTGATTGCGTGCGTGTGTTTTAGTGAGAGTATGTGATTCAGTGAGAGTGTGTGAGTGAGAGAGTGTGAGTGTGTGATTGAATGTGTGAGAGTGTGTGTGATTGAGTGAGTGTGTGTGTGTGTGATTGAGTGTGAGTGAATGTGTGAATTATTGTGAGTGTGTATGATTGTGTGTGTGTTTTTTGTCTGATGTGTTTGTGTCTGTGGTGTAGGAGCGAGTGGCAGCCATTTTGTTTTTTCAGTTACTTGGATAGTGGTGGGCGGGCTGGATAGTGGGGGCAGGCCAACTCCCTGCATGATTTAAATCACTCCCCCATTGAATCACTCAATGGGAGCAGTAACTCCTCCTTACTTAAGTTATGGTAACATAGCAATATAACACACGGTGGCTCTTCAGTTGAGGCAGCGTAGCAATATGCTGAGGGAACAAATAGATAGTGGTGTTTGAGGCTTGCCCTCTGTAACATACAGCAAAGCATCTCTCTCCCTTTAAGGAGAAAGGGCAGGAATCAGGAAGTGGAGGAATGACAGTTGAAAATAGACAGTTAGTGAGGTTGACTGAAGAGATGAAAAGAGTTAAATAAAAGAGTTACTACTAAGTTTATCCCTGAGTGTTTGTATTTTATGGAAACATTACACTCTCAAACTGAAACAGAGTGTATGGAGGGTTACAGTTATCTGTGGGAGGTGAAACAGTGTGTTTGTGGGGCCATGATCCTGAGTGAGAGTGTGTGTGGACCGGGAGAAGTTATTGATATCCCCTACTTCAGAAGCGAGTGGCAGCTATATTTTTTTTGTCAGTTGGCTAGTGGTGGGCAGGCCAACTCCCTGTATGATAAACATGCCCCCCACTGAATCACCCAATGGGAGCAGTAATGTACCCATTGAATCACCCAATAGGAGTTGTGTCTCCTAAATTATGTAATGAGGCATTCTGTTCAATGTGTGTTTGTTTTCTGAGGTGACATAAATTATGTTCTGTGTGTGAGGTACCATAAATTATGCAATGAGGCTTATTCTTTATATATTTAAAAAACAAATCAATAGCTTGTGTGACCACCCTTTGCCTTCAAAATAGTATCAATTCTTCTAGTTACGATTGCACAAAGTAAGGGATTTTTTAGCCATATAGTCAGTTGCATGATTAAACAATTATATCAAACAGGTGCTAATGATAATTAATGTAATATCTAGGTTGAAACACAATCATTAACTGAAACAAACAGCTGTGTAGGAGGAATACAACTGGGTGATGAACAGCCAAACTCCGCTAACAAGGTGAGGTTGTTGAAGACAGTTTAATGTCAAAGTCATATGCCATGGCCAGAGTGAGCACAGCAACAAGGCACAGGGTAGTTATACTGCATCAGCAAGGTCTCTCCCAGGCAGACATTACAAGGCAGGCAGACAGGGGTTTCCAGATGCTGTGTAAGCTCTTTTGAAGAAGCACAAAGAAACGGGCAAAGTTGAGGACCGTAGACGTAGTGGTAGGCCAAGGAAACTTAGTGCAGCAGATGAAAGACACATCATGCTTACTTCCCTACACAATCGGAAGATGTCCAGCAGCACCATCAACTCAGAATTGGCAGAAAACAGTGGGACCCTGGTATACCCATCTATTCTCCAGAGAAGCCTTGTCAGTAGTGTTCATGACCAAAAAGCCATACCTCCGACGTGGAAACAAGGCCAAGCGACTCAAATATACATGAAAACACGGGAACTGGGGTGCTGAAAAATGGCAGCAGGTGCTCTGGACTGATGAGTCAAATTTTTAAATATTTGAGAAGCCAGTTTGTTCTCCAAAGGGTTGTAAAGTGTTATGAGAATGAGTGTCTACAGACAACAGTGAAGCATGGCGGAGGTTCTTTGCAAGTTTAGGGCTGCATTTCAGCAAAATGAGATGGGGATTTGGTCAGAATTAATGATCTGCTCAATGCTGAAAAGGCAAATACTTATCCATCATGCAGTACCATTAGGGAGGCATCTGATTTGCCCCATATTTATTCTGCAGTATGACAACGTCCTCAAACATACATCCAAAGTGATTAAGAACTATCTACAGTGTAACAAGAACAAGGAGTACTGAAAGTGATAGTATGGCCGCCACAGAGCCCTGATCTCATCATCATCAAGTCTGTCTTGGATTACATGAGGCGTGAGAAGCAACTGAGGCTGACTAAATCAACAGAAGAACTGTGGTTAGTTCTCCAAAATGTTTGCAACAACCCACCTGCCGAGTTCCGTAAAGGGATAGTAATGTTTCATAATAAAAGCAGCTCCAGTTAATATCTATAGTATTTGGGCCATGGAGAATATTATTTCAGCACTGTCAGAGTTGTAGTTCAAGAGTAATTGAATGATAAAGTATCCCCCACCGACCCTTTTGCTGATGTAACACTGCTCAGCTCATAGCAGCAGGGTGGTGTCCAAGTGATTTGCCTAGAGGGACAATCTTCAATTAACATAAGGTAAACACCTGAAAAACCTGTCAATGGGGGTAGGGCTTTCATTGTTCCCACAGTAAGAAGATTGTCCCTTGCTGTGAGCTGTCTGGTCTATGGACCAGATTCCACATCTGAGGGGAGGTGGCCTACACTAGGTAAAAGGGGTGGGAGGGGGAAACCTTATCATTCAATTACTCTTGAACTATGACTCTGACAGTATTGAAACAACACTCTCTATGACTCAAATACTATGAAGATTTATTGGAACTGCTGGTTTTGTGAAACATTACTATTGCTTTAAAAAACAAGTGTACCTAGAAGAATTGAAGGCAAAGGGTGATCACACCAAATATTGGTTAGATTTTTTTTTGTTTTAGACCGAAAACGTTTGGCTAAACTGTTCTAGCAGGGATGCTGATTCTTCAATAAATTATTTGAATCATCCGCGGTGTGTGCTGTTTGTCTCTGCCACCAGATACCCCAGGCTGAGTACATCTATGTATTTATTTCCTATGGGACGTGCACCATCATACTGTTATGTTTAAATTATATTATATATATATATATATATATATATATATATATATATATATATATATATACATATAACTGTGTGTTTATTATGGAAATAGTGACATTTTATTCTCTGTAATTTAATTTGGGTCCTGTTTTGTTTTTTTTTTACTGGAGAAACCAGCACAGGACTTTTTATGAAAATAATAAAGCTTTATTCTGATCAATGTTTCAATCTCAGTCTGGGATTTTTATCAAGGCAAACAACCTCCTTGTGTATTGACCACAACAAACTGCCTAAAAATCATCAAACAACAATAGTCAAAATACATTTTAAGATCATCTTTGTCCATCTTAGGATAATTGAAGATGTATAGTGTTCATACACAAAAATGTGAAAATGAATCATTATTGCAACAGAATAAAATTAACTAATATCATAAATCTCTGCACTGAACAGCCCCATTAGATAAAGCCTAGGTTACTCATACCTTGATGAATGAAATCCTTCATAATCCAATAATACAATGAGTTAAGAGGGAAACCTGCAATTATGTTAATTGGGGAAACCTTCAATGTCACAGATGGCTGGTGCTCGCAGCAGGACTCCCTCTTATTGTGAAGCAGCCCAGTGTACTGCACACAGATAAGCTACAGAACTTATGAAGGCCTCTCCATTCATATTGCAAAAAATAAATGAAATATAGCTCATACATCATAAAGTGGACCAGAATGCCATTTCCTGTGGTTGGACCACAACATATTGCAGGCAATCCTGCCCCAGTGAGTACGATACAGGACAGTACATTATAATATAGAGGTTCAAGCTCTTTTCTTAAAATAAATAAATCTAAGATCATTGCTGATGTCTTTCTTCCTCGGCATTGTATTAATATACACCTGAATGCTCCAGACCAGCACACTGCTAAAACCTTGGCTTTTACAGAAGTGGTCACAATTGCTGATGATCAATTAATCAAGGGCATTTGATTAGCAGCACCTGTCTGCTACTTAGTATCTTAATTCCTATGTAAGCAGTAAGGGTGTACTTAGTTTTTCACATATGGCTTCTCCATAAATCATGACACTGCATAATATGTCATGTGTTGTTGTTCATCTGAGGTTGTATTGACCTAATTTTTAGACTTGCTAAGGAACAGACGACTTTTATTATATGATATGTAAAACCATAGAATTCAAAGAGGGTGTACTTTATTTTTCACCATGGCTGTACATGTTGAGGCACTTGAGGTCCAGGATAGGACATCAATCGTGTCCTTCTTTGGAACCACAAACAGATTGCAATAAAAATGTGAACCTTGCTCTTGGGGAGGTACTGGAACCAGAACCTTCCTGCCCAGCAGTGATTGCACCACTTCCGGGAACAACTGGAATTTGGCCTGGTGCTCCAGGGACTCTGGACTGGAAAAAACAAAAGGAGGAAGGGACTTGAACCCTATTTTGAACCCTTCCGAGATCACCCTCAAAACCTATTGGTCCGCTCTAGAGTTTTCCCAGGTGTCCTGAAAAAGGAAAAGATGCCTGCCTACAGGAACCTGCACAGCAGGATTCCACAAGTCATGAAGAAGCTGACTTAGAAGACTCAAGCCTTGAAGCTGCTCACTTGGGCTGCCACTGCTATGTGGGCTTGGGGGAGGGCGCTGGTTGGAGACCTGTGAAGCTTTTAGCCTTTGCACCTCCGTTTGGCAGGGATGAAAAAAACGCCATAGTAGGGTGCTTGGTGGACATTTGAGGCAATAAGGTGCTCTTGCACCCAGTAGCATCACTGATAATCTGCTTTAGCTCAGGTAATAAAGACTTACCCTGAAAGGGTAAGGAAACCAGTGGCTTCTTGGAAGATTGGTCTGCAGACCAAATCTTAAGCCACAAGGTGCGTTGCACAGTAACAGAAAGCCAAGGCTTTGGCAGGAAGCCTGACTGCCTCAAACAGGGTTCAGAAACATGTTAGCCTCTGTCGCGTTGACCAAAAAGCCAACAAGTCCTGCTTGGGAGCATCTGCATGGACAGCTTCCATCATTTGTTCACCCCAAACAGCAACAGCTCTCACCCAGGCAGAGGCAAAAACAGGCCTCAACGGAGCTCCAGTGGCTGCAAAATTAGACCAGAGGACAGAATCAAGTATCTTATCTGCCACGTCTTTGAGCCCTACTGCATCCACCAATGGACTTGGCTAGCCTGGAAATTGGGGGAGCCACAGAAGGGGGCCCATTGCACCAAAGCTGCCTCAATAAAAGGGGTACAGCTTATAAAACCTCTTAGAGATGGACAACCTCTTATCTGGTGTCTTCCACTCATCCAGAAGAATATGATCGAGAGTGGCATTAGGGGGAAATACAGTAGAAGATTTCCTACGCCTCTGGGAAACATCTGTAGAGGATGGACCCTCATCAGGGGTGTCAGGGACCTGAAGGGCCCTCAAAACAGCCTTGATAAGCAACCTCGTATGAGTCCCTGCAGAAGTAGGAATAATCCATTTCTTCATATTCTCCTTCCTCCCGTTCATCCTTGGAACAATCCTCCTCAGAGGAGGTCCCTATGAGCGCAGCCATACTCTGAGCCCTACAGGCCACATACCTAAAAGTGGTAGGGGGCTTCCAAGACTAAAGAACCCCTTGGAAGGAGAGCATAAATTAAAAAACAATGTTTTAACATAAGCTGGCTCTTGTGTGTGTGTGTGTGGGGGGGGGGGGGGCGGCGGAAAAGTAGTAGGGGCCACAGCACAGGAGAGGCAGAGAGATCCAGAATACTCTCTAGGGAGTCCCATTTGACATGAGGAACAGCAAGAAAGGGGGGGGGGCTGCAGTGAACCAGAGTCCTCAATCTTAGGTCTAGCCCCATGTCATTTAGTATCTGACATCCTGACAGGTGTAGTGTATAAACTAGCATAAATTACTAGTAACAGTTCCCCAGACTAATACTTCACCCAAAAAAAGCCCAGAAAGTACACATCTGGCAGGCAAAAGGTTAATCTGGAGAAAAAGAGCAAGGGGAGTCTGTCTCTGCGTAGGATAAACAAGAGAGAAGTAAAATGTCGACTGCAAAAGAAGCAGTGAATCGAAAGCGTGCTTGTGAAACAGGCATTCTGGATAATGTAGTCTTCTCAGTTGACATTGCCTAGCAATGCCTACAACTGCGTCAGTAGACCCCAAAGACACTCGGAAAATGAACTGGAAGAAAGGGCATGAAGAGATAAGAACAGAACCCACTCTAACCTATGTAAGACAAACAGTTGCAGAGATATATCCCAGACAAGTTTGCCAAAAGAAATCAATGGAGCAAAGATGGCAGCGACACAGGAAGTATTTCTTAAAAAATGGACAACATCAAAGGTACCCCAAAACACCCAAT
The DNA here is from genome assembly GCA_037306005.1 of Rhinophrynus dorsalis. Classification (NCBI taxonomy): domain Eukaryota; kingdom Metazoa; phylum Chordata; class Amphibia; order Anura; family Rhinophrynidae; genus Rhinophrynus; species Rhinophrynus dorsalis. The sequence continues at coordinate 179,655,556 of CM074720.1, read as the reverse complement.
GACTTCAGGGAACATGAGGGTGTATTTAAGAGAGGCCCCTAAAGAGAAAAACCTAGGAAAAGCCCCCAACTCGGAGAAACCAGCAGGGAAGGTGTTAACTATTCCCAAGGCAGCCATCCATGCTCCATAACTCAGGGGAGAACAGTAAAAAAGTAATAAAATACCCAACATGAGTGCAAGAGCCTTAACCCTTTGAGTGCCAGAGGGGTATGGAATGCATTGCTTTACAATGCATTTCGTATCCCTCTGGCACTCAAAGGGTTAAAGCTCAGAAGAAAACCCCTGTAGAAGAGGTACGAGTAGGCACTAAAAGGTTTACTCACCAATCTTCATCATCTGTTTTCAGATTACCATTGTGAAGAACGCAGAGCCTCAGAGAGGCACTGCTGGAGTGAAAACTTGGGCTACAAGATTCTTTCCACAGGGTTGCAAGGGTCCATAGTAATGGTAACCCCATATTTAAGTAAAAATAATAAATAAACTGAAAGTAAACAGCAGAGTTCTAAGCATTTTATACAGTCTGAAAAACACATCATAAACTGGAGTCAGCGAGGATTTGGCCTGCAGAGGGAGAGGAGATTCTCCACCCACAAGACTTTGTCTTTTTGATGTGTTCTGTCTCCAACTGAGAAGCCCCATGGTACCTGTGTTCCATACTGGACGACCGAGAAATGCTCATTTTTACAGTTTCAACTTCAATTGATTTCCTTTTTGTTTCAAGGGACACCTGAAGTTATTCCACAGAGACTTAGTGTAATATGCTATCCTTTTAAAATCCACCCAACCACCCAAAAGAAAAACCCACAGAACCGCTTCAGTGTGATACAGCAAGGGTAAATGGACAGAAACCAGCTTTTACTGTACTGATTGCCCTTCAAAACCTAGGCTCTGCATTGACAACTGCTTCAAATAATATCATGTAGGTGAAATGCAGTCGTGCTGTGACAATTATTTTATTATTTGGCTACTTTTCCCCCCTTGAAATATCCTGTTTTTTATTTTTCAGAACACATCCCTCCTTAGATCTAACCCTATGAAAATATAATGGAAAGCAATGTACCCTCTTTTTTTTTTTTTTTTTTTTAAAGCAAGCTGTAAAAATTCCACGTCTGAAAATGGAAACATGCATTTTCCCAAATGGGCCCAGTATCTCCCCCGCACGCCAACAAACTGATGCATATGGGGCCATTTCTGTACTCAGAAAATGTAGCTGAATATTGATCAAAGCATTTTTAAAGTCTCTTAATATCCTGTGCTTGAAATATAGGCTGGAACTTTTTTTATTTATTTTTTACTGCAGGTTTTGGGATGGATTGATGATAAAGTGGCTGACAAAAAATTTTCAAAACACACCTAAAATGAAACCCAGGGTTGTCTACTTTTCTAAAACATTTACTTTTGGTCAAATTTTAGTTGCAGCATTGCCAAACAGCCCCAATGAGTCAAGGCACCAGTTAACCCCTTCAGTGCCAGAGGCTCGGGCCATTTCCTTTACCCTGCAGGCCAGACACTTTTTCAACATTATTGCTATCCTTCAGTTTAGGCTTAATTTCCTCTGGGGATTTTTAGTTACATATGTTACATATTGTTTTTTTCAGAACGAATTGAGTTTTCTTGTGGTACCTTACATGAAGAGAATTTTACATCTTGCAAAAAGCTATGATGTCATAATGACAAAAAAAAAGTGAAAATTTACTCATTTTGCTAAAAAAATCACATACTATGTATCAAAAACATTTACCTTGATTGAAAAAGTTTCAATTATTTGAAAAAGCCTCGAGTCCCCCGGTAAAAAAATACCATATTTGTATAGTTTTACCTACGTCCATGGCTAGCGTAGAGCCCTAATCACCAGCAGCGCAAAATGACATTTTCAACTTTATGAGCTAATATGTGCATTCTAGTGTTTTTGTGGTAAATCTACCCTAAAACAGTGGAATAACTATATAAAACTCTATATTTCTGGAAAGTAGACAACCTGCTGCATCTAATGAGGGGTGACTTGCCTTGTTACCCCAAGCCTGGTGTGCACAAATGCCTCCAGAAAATGGCACAAATGGAAAAAAAAAGCATTTCTTACATTTCTGCCCCTTCAAATGTATTAAAATGTGTGAAAACCATGGCATTTCCAACTGTATTCATTAGCTAGTGCTCTTAGGAGAAAAATGACACCCCAATGGTATGAGTTCACCTACCTCAGGGGGTGCTACAAGTACAAAACTACACCTATTACAACCTCTAATTTTTCTAACATTTTCTCAAACATTACTTGTCTGTACAAAAATGGTTATAACAATTACAGAAGTGAAGAAAGGGTACACAAACCATACCATTTTGAAAAGAAGACACCCTGCCGCATCTAATGATGGGTGACTTGCCTTGTTACCCCAAGCCTGGAGTGCACAAATGTCTCCAGAAGTTGGCGCTAATGAAAAAAAAAAGGCATTTTCTTACATTTCTGCCCCTTCATACGTACTGAAATTTGTGCAAACCATGGCATTTCCAACTGTATTCATTAGCTAGTGCTCTTAGGAGAAAAATGACACCATACTGGTATGAGTTTAACTACCTCAGGGGGCGCTAGAAGTGCAAAACGACACCTACTACAACCTCAAATTTTTCTAACATTTTCTCAAACATTACTTGTCTGTACACAAATGGTTATAACAACTACAGAAGTGAAGAAAGGGTACACAAACCATACCATTTTGGAAAGAAGACAACCTGCCGCATCAAATGAGGGGTGAATTGCCTTCTTAACCCAAGCCTGTTGTGCACAAATGCTTCCAGAAGGTGGCACTATAGGAAAAAAAATGGCATTTTCTTACATTTCTGCCCCTTCATCTGTATGGAAATCTGTGAAAACCATGGAATTTCCAACTGTATTCATTAGCTAGTGCTCTTAGGAGAAAAATGACACCCCATTGGAATGAGTCACCTACCTTAGGGGTGCCAGAAGCACATAACTACACCTACCTGTTTGCTTCTTCGAAAATGGCTGCTTGTACTAAAATGTCCATAACTGTTAGAGACATGAAAGAAAGGTATACCATTTTGGAAAGTAGACATTCTCCCACATCAAGTGAGGGGTCACTTGCCTTTCTACCCCCTGGGCTGAAGTGCACAAATATTTCCAAAAGTGGCACTATAGGAATAAAAAATGTTTTTTTTACATTTCCACCACTTCAAAGATACTAAAATCTTTGAAAACCATAACATTTCCTGCTGTATTCAGTACTTGCTACCAACATGAGAAAAATGGTAGCCCATTTGTGTGGGTTAACATACAATATGTGGGTGCTAGGAACACGTACGTAAACCTGACACTTTTGTTTTTGAAATTATCTGCTTGCACTAAAATAGTTATAACTATAATAGATATGCAGGAAAGGTAGAGAAACAATGCCATTTTGGAAATAAAACAACCTGCCGCATCTAATGAGGGGTCACTTGCCTTCTTACCCAAAGGCTGGTACGCACAAATGCTTCCAGGAGGTGGCGCTACTGAAAAGAAAAAAAAAAAAAAAGTGCATTTTCTTACATTTCTGCCCCTTCAAATGTATGGAGCTCTGTAAAAACCATGGAATTTTCAACTGCATTCATTAGCTAGTGCTCTTAGGAGTCAAACGACACCCCATTGGTATGAGTTGACCTACCTTAAGGGGTGCTAGAAGTAGAAAACTACACCTACTAGAACCTCTGATGTTTCTAACATTTTCTCAAATGTGACTTGCCTGTACAAAAATGGCTATAACACCTTCAGAATTGAAGAAAATGTAGATAAATCATACCATTTTGGAAAGAAGACAACCTGCCGCATCTAATGAGGGGTCACTTGCCTTCTTAACCCAATACTGGTGTGCATAAATGTTTCCAGAAAGAGGCGCTAATGAAAAAAAGGCATTTTTTTACATTTCTGCCCCTTCAAATGTATGGAGCTCTGTGAAAACCATGGAATTTTCAACTGCATTTGTTTGCTAGTGCTCTTAGGAGTCAAACGACACCCCATTGGTATGAGTTGAACTACCTTAGGGGGTGCTAGAAGTAGAAAACTACACCTACTACAAACTCTGATGTTTCTAACATTTTCTCAAACCTGACTTACTTGTACGAAAATGGCTATAACACCTTCAGAATTGAGAAAAGGTAGATAAACCATACCATTTTGGAAAGAAGACAACCTGCCGCATCTAATGAGGGGTCACTTGCCTTTTTACCCCTAAGTTAGTTGGCACAACTATTTCCAGAATATGGTGCTACAGGAAAAAACAAACAAACATTTGTTTTACACATCAGTCACTTCAAAGATACTAAAATGGTTCAATGGCGTGGGATTTCCTAGGAGGACTTCTTGCCAGTCTAAGAAAAATGGTACCCCACTGCTGTGGGTTGACATACCAATTTACGCTACAGGAGCGTAGCTACCAGTGAAACAGGAATGGGAAAGCAAACAGTGTATGTGTGATTTTATGGCTAACAGATGAAAGAAGCTAGGGCGTCAGCCGGTGTACGTGCGGACCTGTGACTACAAGTGTAACAAAGTGTGTGGGAGGGTGAGGGATTAGGCAGTGTGTGTGGGTATGAGGAGAGGAGCAAGGATGGTGGTGATGGTGGGGCAGTGTCTGATAGTGTGTATGGGAGATCTGTGACTACCAGTGTGCACTGTAAGTCCCCTCATACAAAGCACTGCGTTGGACCCCCCCTCCTGTGGCACGTGCATTTTTTGGGGCTTTTTCCCCCAATTTTTTTGTGTAGACCTCGTTGGGGGCATCAGAACCCATACAATGAGGTCTAAATAAAAATTAAAGGGTTAAAAAAAAATCCTGTGTGTGCCACAGGGGTGTCCAGTGGATTGCAAAGCAATGCATTTGGGCCCCTGTGGCACATAAAGGGTTAATTTTCTTTATTGTTACTTTGTATTCAGATGGCCACCAAACAAGCTCTGATCACAAAGTAATGATAAAAAGTCCTGTGTGAGCCACAGGAAGGGGGTCTGTATTGAACCCCCCTCCCAGTGGCACACACAGGGTTAATTTTTGTTTTATTTTATACCTCATTGAGGGGCATCAGGACCCCCTGATCCCTCCCCAATGAGGTCTTAGTAAAAAAAAAAATATATATGTCCACAAACGGAGTGACCCTGTGAGTGCCACAGGGGTCTCCAGCGCATTGCAAAGCAACCGATGCATATGGGGCCATTTCTGTACTCAGAAAATGTAGCTGAATATTGATCAAAGCATTTTTAAAAGTCTCTTAATATCCTGTGCTTGATATCCACAGCAACACAAATATAGGTTGGAACATTTTTTTTTTTTTTTAATTTATTTTTTACTGCAGGTTTTGGGATGGATTGATGATAAAGTGGCTGAGAAAAAATTGTCAAAACACACCTAAAATGAAACCCAGGGTTGTCTACTTTTCTAAAACATTTACTTTTGGTCAAATTTTAGTTGCAGCATTGCCAAACAGCCCCAGTGAGACAAGGCACCAGTTAAGTAAGCTGTAAAAATGCCATGTCTGAAAATGGAAACGTACATGTTCCCAACTGGGCCCAGTAGCTCCCTCAAACCCTGATAAACCTATGCATATAGGACACTGCTGTATTCAGAACATGTAGGTGAACACAAATCGATGCATTTTTAAAAATCTACAAATATCCTGTGCTTGAATAATACTGAGAGGGATTGGTGGTAAAAATGGCTGTGTGAAAAATGTTAAAACACACCTAAAACGAAAGCCTAGGTTGTCTCGTTTTCAAAAATATACACTTGGGGGGGGGGGGCACAATGTAAGTATGAAAACTGTGCAGAAAACAAAACAAAACAAAACAAAAAAACAGTGTCACTAAAAAAATCCAGAATTCTACTGATGAATTACCCTATGTGGTCTACTTTTCAGAAACGTATGTTTGTGGGGCATTTTTGGGTTGTGACACCGTCAGCTGAGCTATGATCCACACATGCCAAATACTGAAAAATTACAGACTGGAAATAAAGGTGTTCATCTTGTAATATTTACCCTGTAAATTTGAAAAAGGGATTGAAATACTAAGCATGTGGGGTACTCCCATACTCAGGAGAAGCAATGACAGGATCGCAGGGAGATCAAACTCCTGTGATGGCAGATCCCTGTCCACACACCATAAATGGAAAATGAACCAAACCCTGTGGTAGGCCTTGGAAGAAACCACCTCAGCAGAATAGCGCTTCCTCCTTAGGATGGAGGCTTCATCAGCCATGTCATCAAAGCCAGACGATCCACGTCCTCCCTCCAAAGTTAACCTTGAAGGAGGAGATCCGGTCTGAGTGGCAGAGAAAACATATTTTGAACAGGCAAAGCTACTAGTTCACTAGTTCTGGGAATCAAGGCTTCCTGGTCCAGTAAGGAGTGATCATGATGACCGCCAAGCAGTCCATCCAAATCTTCCTCAGCTGGAAGGGAGGAAATTCGTAGGAGAGATGAAACTGCTATGGAATCGACAGAGCATCCATTGCAAATGTGAGACGGTCCCTCCAACGTGAGAAGAATCTCTGAACCTGTTGTCTCTAGAAGCCATCAGGTCTAGCGAAGGGAGACCCCATTTCTGCACTTGTAGGTTGAAATCCTCCAGGTGGAGTTCCCACTACCCAGGGTCCACCGTCTGGAGTCTGAGATAGTTTGCAAGAACGTTTTGTACCCCTGGAATGTGCACGGTGGAAATGGCCAGAACATGTTCTTCCATCCAAACCAAACTAGCCTTGACCTCGGACCAAGCTTGTTGATGTATGCCACGGCTTTGGTGTTGTCTGACTGGATGGGGACTGGATAACCCCCCAGTGCGGAAGACCATTATTCCAGGACATGAAGAATCACCCTGAGTTCCAGGACACTGATGGGCAGGAGGGTCTCCTCTGCAGTCCATTTGCCTTGAACCCCCAGGTGACCCAGGACAGCTTCCCAGCCTCTGAGGCTGGCGTCTGCCATCACCAGAGTCCAGTCCTGAATGATAAAGGGCTATCCCGTTTCCAGGTTGCACTTGTTCAACCACCAAAGCAGGCCCTCACCACCTGAGGGAGGGAGACAAGACGGTTCAATAGATCCAGATTCCCTCTCCAAGCTTGGATGGTGAATCTCTGAAGCCTCTTCGTGTGAGCCATGGAATACGGAACCGCCTCCATGATGGATGCCATACGGCCCATCAGAGACAAGAACTTGCAAACCGGAGTCGAGGTCCACTCCAGGGCCCGGAAGACCCAACACATAATCTGCTGGACAGAATCTTCAGTCAGAAAAACTATCCCTTGGCAGGTGTTCAACCTGAGACCAAGGACTATCAGCACCTGAGAGGGAACAGGAGCAGATTTGTCCATATTCAGAATCCATCAATGACAGAGGAGAATCTGAGCATAATCCTGGACCTGCTGGTTGGAACCTTCAACAGAAGGTCGTACGTGTATGGAGTCACCTGAATCCCCTGGGTGTTCAGGTAGGCAATCATTGTGCCTAAGACCCTGGCGAACACCTGTGGTGCAGGGTGAGACCAAATGGCAGAGCGGTGAACTGGAAGTGCCCCAACGCGCAAGCGAACCTGAGGTACCTCTGACTGCCCGGATGAACTGGAACATTCAGGTAGGCAGTCTGCAGATCCAGAGAGGCTAGAAATTCTTCCGAACACATCACTGCAATGACAGAGCACAAATACTCCATCTTGTAGTGAGAATGCACAACAAAAGAGTTGAGATCCTTGAGGTCCAAGATAGAGGGAGTGCCGCCATCATCCTTGGGAACCACACATAGGTTTGAAAAAAACTTAAATCTCTCTCTTGAGGAGGCACTGGAGCCAGGACTCCCTTGTCCAAGAGAGCCTGCGCCGCCCCGTTGAAAAGATGCACTTTTTCTTGGCCTAGAGGAGACCGAAAATGGAAGAATCTGAAGGGAGGCAGGATATGAAGGGAATCCTGTAGCCTCCGGAAACCACCTGCAATACCCCCTTATCCACTACACAGCCTGCCCAAATGTTTGAGAAATGTTGCAGGCGCCCACCAAAAGGGAGATGCGGACCATGGTTCTGCAAGTCAAGCAGAAGGAGGTTTGGCGGATTTGTGTTTGTTGGAGGTGTGTTTTGACCTCCACTGATATGGTGGAGCGAGGGGTGCTGGTCTGAGACACACTCAGATTCAACTTTTGTGCTTCGTTTTGGAGGGGGTGAGAAAGACACTGCTTCCTTGCCGGATTAGCGCATCTGGAGACCTGGGGCAACAGAGTGCACTCTTGCCCCCAGTGGCCTCACTGATAATTTGTTTCAGTTCAGACCCAAAAAAAGAGACGTACCCTGAAAGAGGAGAGAAATTGACTTCTTAGATGAAAGGTCAGTGGACCAAATCTTGAGCCAAAACGTGTCTCACAACAACAGGAAAGGTAGACGCCTTTGCTGCAAGTGTGACAGCTTTGAAAAGAGCGTCAGTGACATAAGTGTGAGCCTCAGACATGTTGGCTAAAAGAGCAAAAAAGAGGATTTTAGTTTTACCTGTTAAATCCTTTTATCTTAGTCCATATAGCTTACAGGTCCCATGGGGAGGTGACAGCTCCTCCCAGTAGGCTGGAACAATTTTTCAAAGAAGTGCAAGGTGAAACCCCCTCCTCCTCTATAGCTGGCTACCTAGCCACTCCCCTCCAGATAGACTTGAGACAATAAATCTACTGAACTAGAGATAGCAAGACGGAAGAGAGAGAAACGCCTGTGAGCATGAACCCAATAGGACTCCCACGTCCAGCCACAGGAGACCTAGCACGGTTCCTTTCACTGGGCGGGAGACCTGTAAGCTATATGGACTAAGAGAAAAAGGATTTAACAAGTAAGACTAAAATCCTCTTCTCTGTCGTCCAATATTACAGGTACCATGGGGATGTACCAACATTGGGCTCCCATGGGTGGGAAGAAGAAGCAAAGGACCAAGTGCCGGTACCCATGATACCAGAGTTCCCTTGGAATAACCAGGACACAGAATAGCCCAGCAAGATAAGTGTCAACGGACATTGGATAACTGATAACACAGCACCAAGAACAAGAGTCAACAGGGCTCAACAGTTAAAGAGCTATAAGGCAGTTTGATCAGTGATCTGTAAACTGAGAAGCTACATTTGCTATATTTGGAGACATTGAAGTATTTTGTGTATGGTAAGGCAGAGGGTTAAAAGAAAACTGTTTTTTTCCCCTCCCTTTGCAGTAGCAATGTGATTGCAGTCTGGTGTGGTGGGAGTGGTTAATTGCTGTGTTGTAAGTGAGGTGTTTCTGCTTTAAATAACAGAAAGAGAGAGAGATCTGTAAGTTGATCTGTGAACTGAGAAGCTAAACTTGCTATATTTGGAGAAACTGAATAAGTATTTTGTGTGTGGTGTAGTGTGGTAAGGGAGAGGTTAAAAAACAAAACTGTTTTTTTTCCCTCCCTTTGCAGGAGCAAAGCGATTGAAGTCTGGTGTGGTGAGAGTGGTTAATTGCTGTGTGTGTGTGTGTGTGTGTGTGTGTGTGTGTGTGTGTTGTGCTTTAAATAACAGATTCACAGTGAATACTTGAACGTGTGAATCTTGCATCAGTGTGTAAGTGCAGAAGTGTGATAAGTGTGGGAATTTAAATAGCAAGGGGATTCAACTGCAGAAGTGTGGTAAGTGTGGGAATTTAAATAACAAGGTGATTCAATTGCAGAAGTGTGGTAAGTGTGGGAATTTAAATAACAAGGGGATTCAATTGCAGAAGTGTGGTAGGTGTGGGAACTTAAATAACAAGGGGATTCTAATACAGGGCGATTACACAAGGGAACACATTTTTTAGCTTTATTGTGCCAAATTTTTTTTTCTGCCTGCCTTTTAACTTATGGTAACTGCCATATTATGAGTGGTAGCATGACTGTCCATTTAACTCAGTGCACAAGCTGCCTTATGTTTGCACACCTGCAATAGCCGTTCCAGGGTGCATACCTCTGTGGTAGATGTGAGCAAGTGGTCTCTCTGGAAGCTTGTATTAGAGATCTGGTGTGGCAGGTTATAACATTGAGAAAGGAGGACAATCTTGAAAGGAAAGTGGTGGTAGGTAGTTCTGGGGTTGGAGACTGCACAAAGAATGAGCAGATAGCTAGATGGGTTACAGTTAGATATAGCAAGGAAGGGGCAGAGGAATAGGGAGGACACGCCTGTGGTTACTAACCCTAACAGATTTGCTGCTTTGAGTAATGATGTTGGGGATGCTGACACAGGAATGCCTTTGCTGGAGAGGACTGCGCTCTCTAACAGCCGGGAGAACAGCCCCTCTAGCACGGTTGAGATCCAGGACTCAGGCAGACCTAGACAGATGGTGGTGGTAGAGGATTCTATTATTAGGAAGACAGACAGGGTAATCTGTCACCAGGATCACTACAACTGAACGGTTTGCTGTCTCCCAGGAGCTCGGGTTCAACATGTGGCTGATCGGGTTGATAGATTGTTGGGAGAGGCTGGACATGACCCGGCAGTCATGGTACATGTTGGTACTAATGACAAAGTCAGTGGAAAATGGAGGTTCGTTAAAGTGATAGTAATGTTTCATAAGAAAAGCAGCTGTAATTAATCTTCATAGTATTTGGGCCATGGAGAGTGTTATTTCAGTTCTGTCAGAGTTGTAGTATAGGAGTAATTCAATGACAAAGTCTCCCCCTCCCACCCCTTTTACTAATGTAACACTGCTCAGCCAGAGCAGAAGGGAGGTGCCCAGGTAGACTGCAGAGAGGGACAATCTTCAATTAAGATAAGGGAAAAACCTGAAAAACTTGTCAAGGGGGCAGGGCTTTCATTGTTCTAATAGAAAGACGCTTGTCCCCTGCTGTTATCTGTCTGGTCTATGGACTGCATTCCACATCTGAGAAGAGATGGCTTACACTAGGTAAAAGGGGCGGAATGGGGAAACTTTGCTTGTGAATAACTCATAAACCATAAAGGTTTGAGAGATAAGACGTATATCGTTCTTCATGTTTTTTTAATGCCTACAAAATAAAATAAAGATAAAACGAAGTATTACTATGGCTTTAAGAAGGATTTCAGGGACTTAGGATATAAGCTTAAGCAGAGAACCTCTAAATACTACCTGTGCCATGCGCAGGCCCGGACTGGCCATCGGGCATACCGGGCATTTTGCCCGGCGACCCAGGCTCTGTAGCAATACAGAGCTCTGGGAGATGACATCATCTCCTAGTGCTCTGCATTACTGAGAAACGCATGCGGGAGCTTCAGCTCTGTGCCGAAGGAGGCACAGATCTCTTCTATAGCACGCCGCTAGACTACCAGGGACTCAAGGGGGGGGATCAAGGGGCAATGTGGAGATGAAGGGGAATTGTGTAAGGGGCAATGTGGAGATGAAAGGGGCATTGTATAAGGGGCAAAGTGGAGATGAAATGGGCATTGTGTAAGGGGCAATGTGGAGATGAAAGGGGCATTGTGGAAGGGGCAATGTGGAGATGAAAGGGGCATTGTGGAAGGTGCAATGTGGAGATGAAGAGGGCATTGTGGAAGAGGCAATGTGGAGATGAAGGGGGCATTGTGGAAGAGACAAAGTGGAGATGAAGGGGGCATTGTGGAGATGAAGTGGCATTGTGGAAGGGGCAATGTGGAGATGAAGGGGGCATTGTGGAAGGGGCAAAGTGGAGATGAAGGGGGCAATGTGGAGATGAAGGGGCTTTATGGGGCATTGATGAAGGGGCAATGTGGAGATGAAGGGGGCATTGTGGAAGGGGCAATGTGGAGATGAAGGGGCTTTATGGGGCATTGATGAAGGGGCAATGTGGAGATGAAGGGTATTTGTGGAAGGGGCAATGTGGAGATGAAGGGGGCCTTGTGGAGATGAAGGGGGCACTGTGGATATGAAGGGGGCATTGTGGAAGGGGCAATGTGGAGATGAAGGGGGCATTGTGGAAGGGGCAAAGTGGAGATGAAGTGGCATTGTGGAAGGGGCAAAGTGGAGATGAAGGAGCATTGTGGAAGGAGCATTGTGGAAGTGGACAGTGTGGGCAATGTGGAGGTGGGGAGGAGGATGGGGTGGGCAGTGTGGAGGTGATTATGTGGGCGGGTCGGAGGGGGCATCAAAATGCACCTTCGCCTGTATATACCAAAAATCTTGCACCGGCCCTGGGTCCGGGCATTTAAAAAAAAAAAAAAAAAAACCGCCTGTCGCCGCCCCCCCATGGGTTGCTCCAAAAATAAAAATGGGCTGCTCAGTATTTTTTGTCCCAGTCCAGGCCTGGCAACGCGCTACATTAGAAAGGCAACGGGAGATTAGGGAGTTAAATGCTTGGCTAAAGACTTGGTGTAAGCAGGAGGGGTTTGTGTTCCTAGAACACTGGGAAGCCTTTTCCCTTGGGAGCAATCTTTATAGTCGTGATGGATTGCACCTTAGCGGAAGGGGGCCACAGTGCTGGGCGTTAGGATGGTTAGAGTGCTGGAGGAGACTTTAAACTAGAAAGCGGGGGGAAGGGTGCTGCAACACAAGATGGGGAAGGTACTATAATTGAGGAAATGGGATTAGAGAAGGGGCATGGGGGTGGAGAGGGGGATGTCACAGCTTACCTTGGTTTCAGCGGCCGTTCTGCCGCACAGGTGACGCAGGAAGATGGCAGGGTTGGATGCATCAGAGCAAGATGTGTCATCTGCAGGCGCGAGGCTTCTGAGTGAAGCAGGCCTCTGTTTTATGCCATGCTGCCTATAGTCTCCTCCTACCTACTTCCTTCATCTGAGCCTGCTCCCCCTACCTACTTCCTGAGGATGGGTTTAAAGGGCAGTCTGAGTCCTCACTCAGTTGCCCTTGCGTTGTTGTAAAAAGCAGTTCTTTGTCCTTGGGCTCTGTGTATGACCTGGCTTGTCTGACCATCCAATCTGGTGCTGACCTGTGGCTCTGTCTGACTATTCTCCTGCCTTATCCTTATAGTGGACACCCAATCTGGTGCAGACCTGTGGCTCTGGCTGACTACCTGAACTGTGTATGACCTGGCTTGTTTGACTGCCCTCTCTGGTGCTGACCTGTGGCTCTGTCTGACTTTTCTATTGTTTGTTCCCTGTACCTAGCAGACACCCAATCTGGTGCGGACCTGGGGCTCTGGTAGACTAGCTCTATACTGACTGCAGGCGTGATTCAGGTTTCGGCTTTTGCTATACTGACTGCAGGTATGAGACAGGAGTATTCCTCGTTCATCGGATCAAGACTTCATGTTCCTGTTCCTGCTCTTGTTCCAACTCCTGGTTCCAGCTGAGACTACCAATGGCTTTGGCCTAGTCTCCAGCAGTGTGGTCAATCTTGGCAGCTTACTATTTCTGATAGTAGCGCTTGCTCTCTGTGACCATCTGCTTGTTCCTGCTATATTACTATTGTCTACTGCCTTACTTATATTTTAATAAATTGCATTTAACTATACTGTACTGACTCCTGAACATCTCTGGGGAACTGTGACAGGGGAATGGGCTAGATCACCTAATAGGGAGTTGCCATTGTTACAGCCTGATAAAAGGCAGATATATTTGACAAAGAATTAAATCTTTCAAAATGGCAAAATGATAAAATGTATGCATGCAAATGCTCATAGTCTGGTTGGTAAGATGGGGGAACTAGAAATGATTGCAACTATGATCTGATTGGTGTGTCTGAAACCTGGTTAGATGATACATATGACTTAGCAGTCAATCTAGAGGGTTATTCACTTTTTAGGAGGGATAGGATTAATAAAAGGGGAGGAGGGGTATGCCTATATGTAAAGCATGCCTTAAAACCTAATTTAAGAGAAGATATAAATGAAGGGTCCAATAAAAAGGTAGAGGCCTTGTGGGCTGAAACACACTGGGGGCACACATAATAAAAAGATGTTAGTGGGGATTTGCTACAAGCCACCTAATATTGGGGAGATGGAGGAAGCCAAACTTTTACCGCAAATGGTAAAGGCTTCTAGGTCAGCAAAGGTAATTATAATGGTAGATTTCAACTATCCGGAAACTGACTGGAGCAATATGACTTCCGGCATAAAAAAGGGAAATCATTTTTTTAAGTATGATAATTTTACGTCCCAACTAGTAGAGAAGCCAACTAGAAAAGAGGCCTAGAGCTCTCAAACAATTCTGACATGATTAACACTGTACAAGTAAGGGAACATTTGGGTAGCAGTGACCAAAAAATGGTATCCTTTGAAATTTGTTATGAGAGACCCAATAGCAAGGGTTTAACTAAAACATTCATTTTTAAAAAGTCTAATTTTACAATGCTAAAAGAAGTATTAAAGGATATTCAGTGGGATGTAATAAAAATGCACAAGGCTCATGGAATGTATTTAAAATGCTCTTAGACAAATATACACGTCAATATATACCATTGGCGAATAAGCACAAGAGGAGTAAAGGGAAACCAATGTGGCTTAATAATGAGGTTTGCAGGGAAATGAGAAACAAAAAACAGGCTTTTAAAGTGTTTAAAGAGATAGTAATGTTTCATAATAAAAGCAGCTCTAATTAATCATCATAGTATTTGGACTTTGGAGAGTGTTATTTCAATTCTGTCAGAGTTATAGTTCAGGAGTAATTCAATGACAAAGTGTCCCCCTCCCGCCCCTTTTACTGATCTAACACTCCTCAGACAAAGCAGAAGGGAGGTGCCCAGCTAGATTGAAAAGTGTGTAAAGGGGGGCAGGGCTTTCATTGTTCTAATAGGAAGAAGAGTGTCCCCTTCTGTTATCTGTCTGATCTTACAACCAGATTCCACATCTGAGAAGAGATGGCTTACACTAAGTAAAAGGGGCGGGGAGGGGAAACTTTGCTTGTGAATATCTCTCAAACCATAAAGGTTTGAGAGATAAGACTTCTATCATTCTTCATATTTTTTTAATGCCTACAAAATAAAATAAAGTTAAAACGAAGTATTACTATCCCTTTAAGTCAAACAGGTCAGATCATCATTTAAAAAATATAAAGAATGTAATAAAATCTGTAAACAAGCAATTAAGCTAGCTAAAATTGAAAATGAGAGAAATATTGTTAATGAGAGCAAGAAAAACCCTAAACAATTCTACAAGTAAATTAATAACAAAAAAGTTAAGGTTGAAATTGGTCCTCTTAGGACTGAGACAGGTGAAATGATTAGTGAGGACAAGGCTATGGCTGGCACCTTAAATACATTCTTTGTTTCAGTATATAAAAAGGAAGCAGCAATGACAGGCTATGGGCAAACAGACAAAGAATCTGGAAAGAGTTATGGTGATTTAAGCACCTGGACCTGACGTATACACCCAAGAGTACTTAAAGGGATAGTAATACCTGAAAATAAGTTTATTTTATATTGTAGCCCTTAAAAAACCATGGAAGATGATATAAGTCTTATCTCCCAAACTTTTATGGTTTGGGAGATATTCATATGTAAAATATAGCATAGTTCACTTTTCCTTGTTGTTTCAGCCAAGTCTGCCATCTAGTGGACAGATTTGGAATTCGGTCCACATAGCAACCGGCAGCTCTTTAGCAGTGCCGAGATCACGATCTTTGAAAATAACTACTTCATTGGAACTGTGTACAAAGTGTGCCTGGCTTGAAAGCACACTTTGTAGACCATTCCAATTAAGAAATTCTTTTTAAAGATCATGATCTCAGCACTTCTGGAGAGGCACTGCTGGTCGGGCGACCAGATTCCAAATCTGAAGGATGGAGCAATGACATCACTCCAGGGGAAACTTTACTTCTGAATATCTCCCAAACCATAAAGGTTTGGGAGATAAGACTTATATCATTTTTCATGTTTTTTTAAGGGCTACAATATAAAATAAACTTATTTTCAGGTATTACTATCCCTTTAAGGAACTTAGTTCTGTAATAGCAAGACCATTATACTTAATATTTATCGATTCACTTTCATCAGGCATAGTGCCCTGTTACTGGAGGAAAGCGGATGTAGTTCCATTGTTTAAAAAGGGAGCAAGATCCAAACCAGGAAATTATAGACCTGTGAGCTTGACTTCCATAGTGGGTAAGATACTTGAAGGGTTACTAACTGACACTATTCAGAACTATGTGAAGACAAAAAATATTATTAGTAGAAATCAGCATGGTTTCATTAAAGAATAGATCATGTCAGACTAATTTACTTGCATTTTATTTAAAGACTAAATAGTCATTTGGACATGGGAATTGTAGATGTAGTATACTTGGATTTTGCAAAAGCCTTTGATACAGCGCCTCACAACAGGTTACTGCATAAATTAAAAGGCTGTGGTTTGGGCTTTATCTGTACATGGATAGAGAACTGGTTAAATGATAGAGGGCAGAGAGTTGTTGGTCTGAAGTTATAAGTGGGGTGCCACGGGGTTCAATCCTGGGCCCAATGCTTTTTAATTTGTTTATTAATGATCTAGAAGTGGGAACTGAAAGTAGCATATCAATCGTTGCTGATGACACTAAGCTATGTAAGGAAATACATACAGAGCTGGATGTTTTTTTCTCTGCAGAAAGATTTAGATAAATTGAGTGAATGGGCAGAAAAGTGGCAGATTATTTTTAATGTAGATAAATGTAAGGTTATGCATTTGGGCTGTAGAAACAAACTTGCTACATATACTCTAAATGGGAAACAACTTGGGGAATAATCCTCATTAGAGAAAGATTTAGGAGTACTGATAAGACGATAGACTTCACAGCAGTGTGCAGAGTCACAAAGAAATTCATACAGAGCTGGATGTTTTTTTCTCTGCAGAAGGATTTAGACAAACTAAGTGAATGGGCAGAAAAGTGGCAGGTTATTTTTAATGTAGATAAATGTAAGGTTATGCATTTGGGCTGTAGAAACAAACTTGCTACATATACTCTAAATGGGAAACAACTTGGGGAATAATCCTCATTAGAGAAAGATTTAGGAGTACTGATAAGACGATAGACTTCACAGCAGTGTGCAGAGTCACAAAGAAATTCATACAGAGCTGGATGTTTTTTTCTCTGCAGAAGGATTTAGACAAACTAAGTGAATGGGCAGAAAAGTGGCAGGTTATTTTTAATGTAGATAAATGTAAGGTTATGCATTTGGGCTGTAGAAACAAACTTGCTACATATACTCTAAATGGGAAAACTTGGGGAATAATCCTCATTAGAGAAAGATTTAGGAGTACTGATAGAAGATAAACTTCACAGCAGTGTGCAGAGTCAATCAGCTGCTGCAAGAGCAAATAGGGTCCTAGCCTGCATAAAAGAGGATTTTAGTCTTACCTGTTAAATTATTTTCTCTTAGTCCATATAGGTTACTGGTAACTTTGGGTAGGAGATCCACCCCTTTAATTAGGCAGGAACAATTCTAGAAGTGAATGCTGGGTTGAGCCTACCTGTCTCCTTAGCTGCAGCTAGCCAATCCCCTCCAGTAAGATTTGAGACACTAACTAGTGACTAGGTAATAAGAAGGGAAAGAAGACTCCTGAGAGCATGAACCCGAAAGGGCTCCTATGTTCTGCCAAGGATAGCCAAGAATGGTCCCTTGACAGGGTGGGAGACCAGTAACCTATATGGACTAAGAGAAAAGGATTTAACAGGTAAGACTAAAATCATCTTTTCTCTGTCGTCCAGTATAGGTTACTGGTAACTTTGGGATGTCCAACCATTGAGTTTCCCAGAGGTGGGAAGTAAGGCAAAGGACCAGGCGCAGGCCCCCAAAGTCACCAGAGCATATATGAACCATCAGATCATACAAAGCAAACAAAGTGTCAACGGGCACAAAACTGGGGAACACCCCAGGCACTGGTACACAGCACACTGAACTGGAGCCAACTGGGCTCAAAAGTTAAGGAGTATTGAAGAGATGAAGGAGATCCTAGACAGGCAAAACTGCCTCAAGGATCTTCCTCCCAAAGCTAGCATCACCCGATGCCAGCACATATGTATGTATCTATGTATGTATCTTTATTTATATGGCGCCACACAGTGTACGCAGCGCCTTACAATAGACATATGTTACAATAAATAAGAGGGGATGAAATAAGTGCGACATTCATAGAAACAATGGGAGAGAGGTCCCTGCCCCAAGGAGCTTACAGTCTACATCAACACTGTAGTGTTTACAGAAGGTGTGCATAGACGACCAAGTAGCCACCTTGCACAACTGATTAGCTGAGGCTTGATTCTTGTAAGCCCAAGATGTCCCAATGGATCTCGTAGAATGAGCCATGACCCGAAAGGGAACACGCTTCTTCCTCAGTTCGTAAGCCTTACGGATGGTAGACTTAATCCAAGATGCAATGGTCACCTTGGATGCAGGTCTCCCCACCCTAGGACCCTCAGGAATGACGAACAAGTTGTCAGACTGGTGAATAGACTCAAAGCGGTGCACATAAAACTTAAGGCAACACACCACATATAACAAGTGATGATCTGTAAGCTCCTTGGGGCAGGGACCTCTCTCCCATTGTTTCTATGAATGTTGCACTTATTTCATCCCCTCTTATTTATTATAACATATGTCTATTGTAAGGAGCTATGTACACTGTGTGGAGCCATATAAATAAAGATATACATACATACATACATACATACAAGATCCCTTTCCTTGTCAGACGTAGGATCAGGACAGAAAGAAGGTTCCACAATCTCCTGATTAATGTGGAATTCAGAGACCAGCTTCGGTAGAAACTCCTGTGAAGTGTAAAGCAACACCTTGTCTTTGTGAAACACCAAAAATGGTGGTTTACAAGAGAGAGAGCAAGCAACTCCGCAACACGGCGAACAGACACAATCACCAGGAGAAAAGCCATTTTCCAAGTAAACAGGTGTAGAGGAATAGTAGCTAAGGACTCAAATGGAGAGTGCTGAAGGACGCTCAAAACCAAGTTAAGATCCCACTGAGGAGCAGGATTCTTAAACACAAGACAAGTATGAGCAATGCCCTGGAAGAAGGCCTTAACATCAGGAAGAATAGTGAGGCATCTCTGGAAGAAGACAGAGAGAGCAGAAGTCTGAACCTTAAGGGAACTCAAACTGAGGACCTTATCCACTCCATCCTGCAGAAAAACAGGACTGTTGGAAGATCAAATTCCGGGTAAAGGTCCTTATCAGAACACCAAGAGAGAAAAGTTGACCAGACTCAATGGTAGGCCTTAGAGGAAACAGGCTTGCGAACACTGAGCATAGTAGCCACAACACCAGAAGAGAAAACACTTCTTCAATATTGAGGATTGAATTTCCCTGCCGTCAAACCCATCCTCCCTCCACAGGTATCTTGTTAGAAGATCTGGACGGCGGGGAAGCCGAAAGGGCTCCACCACAAAGAGATCTAGAAACCAAGCCTGCCAAGGCCAGTACGGAGCGATCAGAATGTTGCAGTTTCCGCAGCACCCTGTGAAACATGGGAATGGGAGGAAAGATGCACACAAGAGGAAAGTACCAAGGTATTGACATGGCATCCACTGCTAGGACTAGAGGATTCCTCCAGCGACAGCAGAACATCGGGACCTTCCGGTTGTGTCTTGTTGCAATCTGGTCCCCACCTCTGTACAACGAGGTTGAACACCTCTTGATGCAGTTCCCACTCTCCACTGTATGTCGACTGAGGATGTCCGGGCGTATGAACTGCAGATATGGCAGGAACATGTTCTTCCACCCAGGACAATATAGCTTTGAGCTCTAACCAAGCTGTTAGACTTCTTGTTGCGCCATGCTTGTTGATGTAAGCCACTGCCGTGGTGTTGTCGGACTAGACTGGTGGGTTCAGTGACGAAAGGCATGAAATATCGCCCGAAGCTCCAACACATTGATGGGAAGGACAGATTCCTCTGGAGACCACCGTCCCTGAGCATTCATGTGGGCCAGAACCACTCCCCAGCCGGACAGGCTGGCACCCGTCATCACTGTCGTCCAGAAGGACAGCAGGAAAGACTTGCCCTTCAGCAGATTGGAGAGGTCGAGCCACCACGACAGACTAAGTTCCACATGCAGGGGGAGAGACAACGACATCTTCAGAAGGTCTGGCTGTCCTCTGCACACCTGGATCACAAACCTCTGGAGTTCCCTGGTGTGAGCCATGGCAAACGGGACCACTTCTATGGTGGTTATGAACTTCCCCACCAGAGAGGTTAACTTCTTGGCCGGAACTAGATCATGAGCCAGAATAGCAGACACTTTGTGGGTGATCTGGTGAGCTACTTCGTCCGTGAGAAACACCATGCCCCGCTGGATGTCGAAGAGAAGACCAAGGAATACTAGCCTCTGCGATGGGACATGGTCTGATTTTTTTCCATGTTGAGGATCCACCCATTATGGGTGAGTGCATGAATGCAGTCCTTGACCTGCTGATGAAGAAGGTCCAGAGAGGGTGCCTTCAGTAGCAAGTTGTCCATATATGGAGTGACTCTGATACCATCCCGAAGGAGGACCGACACTAAAGCTCCCAGGACTCGATTGAAGACTTGGGGAGCTGTAGTCAGACCAAACGAAAGAGCAGAGAACTGAAAATGCCTTTGGTCGCAAGCAAACCTGAGGTATTGCCGGCTCTCTGGATGAATGGCTATACTCAGGTATGCTTCCTGAAGATCCAAAGAAGCGAGGAACAGGAGAAATGGCAGCGATCACCAACTGTAGGGACTCCTGGTTATACAGTGAGTCTTTACCACAAAGGAATTGAGATCCTTTAGGTCCAAAATTGGAGGACAGCTGCCATCCTTCTTGGAAACCACAAATAGGCTTGAGTAAAATCTCAAACCCATGTCCTGTACCAGGACCGGTTCCAGAACCTCCTTGTCCAAAAGGGTCTGTATGGCGCCGTTGAACAGATTGCATTTTTATACACCCTGAGGAGTGTGTAAAGGAAAGAGCCTGAAAGGAGGAAGAGAGGTGAAAGGGATCCTGTACCCCTCTGACACCACCTGCAAAAACCTTGGATCCACCACGGTGTCTGTTAAGACACTGAGGAAGTGGCTCAAAAGACCACCCACTGGAGCATGGGGACCAGAGTTTGGCCAGTCATGCCGAAGGAGGCTTGGAAGCCATGGGCTTAGTGGAGGACTTGGGCCTCCATTGCAGTTTGGGCTTGGGGGAGGAACACGGAGCCTGGGGAACCGCCTGGTTCTCCGTGTTTGTCTCTGAGTATTAGTCTTCTTCCTAGGGATCATGGGCAGAAGGGTACTCTTGCCCCCAGTGGCCTCACTAATGAGGCCCTTAATGTCTGGCCCAAAAAGAGATGTGCCTTGAAAAGGCAACGAGAGCAAGGCTTTCTTAGAGTGTCTGCAGACCAGATCTTAAGCCAAAGGGCCCGTCTAGTGACCACGGACATAGTGGAGACTCTGTCCACCAAACAGATGGTATCAAACATGGCAGCAGAAACATAGTGCTGAGCCTCAGAGATGTTAGCAAGGAGCCTTAACATCTCAGCAGTAGGAGCTCCCTGATGGACAGCCACAGTGAGCTGTTCAGTCCAGACTGCAATGGCCCTGTTCACCCAAGCAGCAGCAAACGCGGGGCATAGGGAGGTACCAGCAGTAGCAAAGATGGTCTCGAGGGAAGTCTCAAGCTTCTTGGCAGTCCAATCTTTAAGGGCAGAAGCGTCAGCAACAGGCAAAGCAGTGGATTTAGAGACTCTGCCTTAGGTGGATGAACTCACTGAGCTAACTTCGCTTCAGAGAAGGGATATAGCTTAGCAAACTTCCTGGAGACAGAAGGCTTTTTGCCAGGACACTTCCACTCATCAGACACTAGACGGTCAAGAGTGTGGTTGGGTGGAAAACAAGTATACGGCCTCTTAGGCTCCTGAAACACATCAGAGGGGTCTGAAGGAACCTCTTGAATACCCTTAATATCCCCTTGGTACAAAACAGCCCTGATCAGGCCCTCAGCTGAGGGATCTGGATCAGCCTCAAAGGTGAGGAAACCATTGCAAAACATTCACCTTCATCAGAATCCACCAACAGTTCCTCCTCAGAGGAATTTGATACATCAGTTACTCCTTGCGGTTTTGGCAGGGAAGATTTGATAGGAGTAGGGGGCTGCCAAGACTGGAAGACCCCCTGTAATTCGGATGGGAGGAGTTGTAAGGTAAACCCAAGTCTCTGGTAGTAGCCTTAAACGCTTGCATCCATATTGGCTCTAGTGCATGGCTGGAGGTCCCTGGGGGAGATGCAGGGGCAATAGCACATGCTGGGCATAAATGACCTGAGTATTCTCTAGGTAACCCTGATTGACATGCGGAGCAGTGCACAATGGGGGACACAGACACCCCAGTATCCTTAGTCTTAGGTCTAGCCCCAAGCTCCAACGGAGAAGACATTCTCACAGTGTCAAAACGTTTAAAGTATAAGGAATCACCCAAATACAGTGTGTATGATTACATTTTCACCCCAGAAATCTCTAAAATGTACTTATCTGGCAGGCAAAGGGTTAATCTTCTGAGAAGAGAAGGCGAGTCCAAGCCCTATGTAGGATATTTATGAAGGGAAAGCACAAAATGGCTGCCGCGACGGAAGCCAGTCAGAAACAAGTGCTCATGGGAAATTTAGTTTTCCTGTTAAAGTATCCCAACAGTGCCCGAAGCCCCCTGAGCCCCTCAACACACACAAAGTGTTGACCGGATAGTAGAGCAAGGGCAGACAAACAAAATGAACAGTCTTTGAAGTTGCTATGCTGAGCGGTTGCAGAGATATGTCCAAAACTGTAAAGTCCCATAGAGGTCTATGCGGTAAAGGAACTCAAAATTTGCAGTTTTATCAGGAAGTAATATACATCATAAAAACACTAGTACATGTCAAAAGACCCAATAAACACTGAACCAAGTAGGGAAAAGTGCTAACAACCTCCCAAAAGATGCTAACTAGCAACCAAAGGGTTAAATTATCACAGAAACTTGCTCCAAAACAGCCAATAGACATACAGATAAACCCAGTGAGTGCAGGAGTGTGTTAGGAACTCCAGAGGAGACCCCTGTGCATAGGGGAAGCTTGGGATATGTGGACCTCAGCACTCAAAGGGTTGCTCACCTTTTCATCAGGTCTTCTGTCTTCAGATTACCATATGTCAAGAAGAAGCCTCAGTGGGCAACTCCTGAGGAAAGGACTTGTAATCCAAGATTTTCCACCCAAGCACCTGAAAACTGAGCTATCTACTAGGGAATTGTCAGTAATGGTAATCCGCCTAATGGTGGTATTCCATATCTAACAGAAAACAAAAAATAGCTACTCTATAGCAGAACTGTTCTCTTACCCACATCTTCACCAAGGAACAAATCTTACTGGAGGGGACTGGCTAGCTAAGGAGAGGAGGTAGGCTCCATCCAGCATTCACTTCTAGAACTGTTCCTGCCTAATATTAAAGGGATGAATTGCCTACCCAAAGTCACCAGCAACCTACAATGGATGACAGAGAAAAAGAGGTGCAGATGCAAGGGATGCTAATATTATCCTACCTCTGTATAAATCCTTGGTTAGGCTTCATATATAATATGGAGTACAATTTTGGGCACCAGTTCTTAAAAAAGACATTGTTGAACTGGAAAAGGTGCAGTGACATGCAACAAAACTGATAAAGGGATTGGAGGATCTGAGTTATAAAGACAGACTAGCCAAACTGGGTTTGTTTACATTAGAGAAGAGACGTCTAAGGGGTGATATGATTACCATTTACAAATACATTCAAGGTCAATACAAAGAACTAGCCAATTATTTATGCAAAGAGCTGAGCCAAAAACAAGAGGTCATCCATTAAGACTTGAGGAAAGGTGCGTTCGACTCAAACAAAGGCAGGGATTCTTTACACTAAGGGTGGCAAAGCTATGGAATTCTTTGACTCGGCATGTTGTACTTTCAGATAATGCAACTGCTTTCAAAAAGCAATGGATGTCTATCTAGCACAGAACAATATTGAACATTATGACAGATGGCTACAAAGCAAATAGGATGTTGATCCAGGGAACTGACTGCCATTTCGAGTCAGGAAGGAATTTTTTACCCACTTGGGGCTAAATTAGAAATTGCTCCAGAGGGCTTTTTTTGCCTTCGTCTGGATCAAAAGGTGTGTTTTTAGCATGGGCTGAACTTGATGGGCACATGTCTTTTTTCAGCTTCATCAACTATGTTACTATGTAAGACACATGGAGGTAAAGTCCTAGACAGGCAATACTGCCTCCAGGACTTTCCTGCCAAAGCTGGCTTCAGCCAAAGTCAGAAGATCAACATGCTAGTGCTTGGCAAAGGTGGGCACAGAGGACCAAGTGGCCCCCTTGCATAGCTGATCAGCAGAGGTCTGATTCTTGTAGGCCCATGAGGCCTGGTGGAGTGAGCTATGATAAGAAAGGGAACAGGTTTCTTCCTAAGTTCGTAAGCTTTGCGAATGGCAGACAATCCAGGATGCTACTGTCACCTTGGATGCTGCATTACCAGCCCTGGGACCCTCCGGGATGACAAACAAGACGTCAGTCTGACATAAAGACAGTGTGGTGCACATAGAATTTAAGGCAGCACACCACATCCAAGAAGTGGAGATCTCTCTCCTTGTCAGATTTGGTATCAGGACAGAAGGAAGGTACAAAAGTCTCCTGTTTGATGTGGAACTCAGAGACCATCTTAAGAAGAAATTCTTGAGAGGTACAGAGAACAGCTAAGCTGTTCACATCCTTTCTCCACAGGTAACCCTGGAGGAGGAGATCCAGTCTGTGTGGCAGAGAAAATGGATCCTGAGCAGCCAGCATTAGCAATTCTGGAAACCAAGGCTGTCTGGTCCAATAAGATGTGATGAGAATGAACAATACACCATCCATTGTAATCTTCCTCAGCACCCTGGGAAGGAGAGGAAGTGGAGGAAAATGTAGTCCAGATGAACTCACCATGGTATTGACAGAGCATCCATTGCGAACCACAGAGGATCCCTCCGGTGAGAGCAAAAGATTGGAACATTCTGGTTGCCCCTGGTGGCCATCAGGTCTATCCATGGAAGACTGCACTTCTGCACCAGCATGTCAAAAATCTCCAGATGGAGTTTCCACTCCCTGGGGTCCACTGTTTGGTGACTGAGAAAATCTGCCAAGATGTTTTCTACACCTGAAATGTGCACAGCGGAGTTGGCAGGAACATGCACCTCCGCCCAGGCTAAAATAGCCTTTACCTCCAACCAAGCAGCTGCGCTTCAGATGCCTCCTTGCTTGTTGATGTAGGTGATGGCAGTAGCGTTGTCTGACTGGACGCGGACTAGGCATCCCCTCAGATGAGAGGACCAATACCCCAGAGCATGGAGAATCACCCTGATCTCCAAGATGCTGATAGGAAGGAGGGCTTCCTCCATCGCCCAACGACCCTGAACACCCAGGTGACCCAGGACGGCTCCGCAGCCGAACAAGCTGGCACCCGTCATTACTATGGTCCAGTACGGAATCACAAACAGTTTCCCTTTCCTCAGGTTGGAACCGTCCAACCATCAGTGGATGTCCAGTCTCACTTAGAGGGAAGAGAAACAGGATGATCCAGAAGGTCCGGGTTCCTCAGACAAACCTGTATCGTGAATCCCTTGAAGTTCTCTGGTGTGAGCCATGGAGTATGGCACTGCCTCCATGGCAGAGATCATCTTGCCCACCAGAGAAGAAAACTTCCGTGCCGGAGCTGATGTCCATTCCAGAGCACGAAACACCTTGGACGTGATCTGCTGAACAGAGTCCTCTGTCAGATATACCATGCCTTGTCAAGTGTTGAACCGGAGACAGAGGAAAACCAGGTCCTGAGACGGGACTGGAGCAGACTTGACCATAATCAGGATCCAACCATGCTGAAGGATCTGAGCACAGTCTTGGACCTGACGGTCCAGGAGATCCCTGGAGGAAATCTTTAAGAGAAGGTCGTCCATGTATGGAGTTACCTGAATACCTTTAGTGAGGAGCCGTGGCGAGCCCAAAGGGTAGGGTGGTGAACTGGAGGTGTCCCAGGACACAAGCTAACCTGAGGTACTTTTAACTGTACGGATGAATTGAAATGTGCAGGTATGCATCCTACACATCCAAAGAAGGCAGAAATTCCCCTGGACACACAGCTACAATGACAGAGTGCAAAGACTCCATCTTATTGTGAGTATGTACCACAACCGAGTTGAGATCCAGGATAGGGCAGCAGCTGCCATCCTTGGGAAATTCAAAGAGGTTGGAAAAAAAAACCTAAAACCCATCTCTGGCTGAGGAACCTGAGCCAGAATTCCCTTGTCCAAGACAGTCTGAATCGCCCCATTGAAAAGACTAAGCTTTTCCTGTCTCTGAGGGAAGCGAGAAGGGAAGAATCTGAAGGGAGGTAGGGATGTGAAGGGAATCCTGTAACCTCCTGCGACCACCTTTAATACCCACTGATCCACAACAGAGCCTGTCCAAGTGCTTAAAAAGTGTTACAGGCAACCACCCACAGGTGTATTCGGACCAGGGTTGGGCGAGTCATGCCAAAGCAGGTTTGGTGGATTTGGGTTTAGTGGAGGTGTGTTTGGACCTCCACTGCTGCCTGGACTTGGGGGTGGAGTCCGGAGTGCTGGTCTGAGGCACAACGTGGATCAGCCTGAGCATTTTGCTATGCCTTAAAACTGCCTTAATGAGGCCCTCAGCAGAGTGCTCAGGGTCAGCCTCAAAGGGGTGGCAATGCAAGTGGGAAGAAGCCCCTTGTGAACACACACCATCCTCAGATGCCTCAAATTATTCCTTCTCAGAGGACTTATATAAATCAGGAATGCCAGAGGCCTTCGGGGCCACAAACCTGAATGAAGTGGGGGGTTTCCAGGATTGGAGAACCCCATGAAGAGAAAGAGGTTAGTAATGTCTAAAAAAAAGTTTTCTGAATTTAGAAGAGCTTAAAAAAGCTGAGCTAAATGAAAAAAAACGTATCTCTCAAACTGCTATGGTTTAAGAGATACAGGCATTCAGGCACACGTTTTAGACCATTCCAATGAAGGGATTCCTTGTAAGTAACGAGATCTCAGCACTTCTCAAGCGCCTCCGTGTCGACCGACACGAATCTCCTGCTGACAGCTTTACAGCTGTCAGTAGGAAACAGTGAACTTTAAACGCCTGTATCTCTTAAACCATAGCGGTTTGAGAGATACGTTTTTTCGCATTTAACTCAGCTTTTTAAGCTCTTCTAAATGCAAAAAAACTTTTTTTTAGACATTACTAACACTTTAAGTCCTTGACCTAATGTGGCTCTGTTAATGGCTGGAGGGCCCTGGCGGAAAAAGCAGGGGCTACAGCACATGAGGGGCATAAGTGACCTGAGTACTTTTACGGAAGCCCTGCTTGGCATGAGGAATGTGCCTGAGTCCTTAGCCTTAGGTCCAGCCCCATGTCACTTTGGATCCGACATCCTAACAGGAGAAGTGTCTTACAGTAATAGGGAACCCAATTACGGTCACCCGGATTAATAAAATCACCTCAGAAAGCTCAAAAGAGTACTTATCTGGAAGACGAATGGTTAACCTGAGCTGAAGATACTGTCTCTGTAGCAAAGAGAGAAAGGAAATGCGGTCTCTCTCTTTTGTTTTGTTGCCTACCAATAGCAGAACCCAAATTCGTGGGGGCCCAGGGGCCCCCAAGACACTTGGGATGTGAGCCTGATCGTAGGGAGACAAGAAGGATGAGCCATCTCTCAACTCTGTAAGTGAAAGGGTTGCAGAGATATGTCCCAACAAAGTTTGTCCCATAGAGGTCAATGGAGGAAGTTCAGCTTGGGTGGGAAAATGGCCCTTAATGACGCGGTACACCAAAAATACAAAAAATTTTAAAGTGATTAAAAATGCCCAAATAACCAAGGGAACATGTAGGGATAAGTAAAAATGATGATCCAAAACAGCCAAACCAGCTCCAGTGACTTCAGGAGCAAACAAAGTAATAACAAACATAAGTGCAGGAGTTATGAAGAACACCAGGAAGACCTCTGTGCTGAGGGGAACAGTGGGACAAGTGGACCAGGGCACTCAAAGGGTTGCTTACTTTTTTTGCAGGTCTTCTCTCTTCAGATTACCATTGATATGGAAGAAACCTCAGAGAGACTCCTTCTGGAGAGAGAAACATGGGTTGCAAGATTTTCTCCCAGGGCTGCAAAGGGTCCAACAGACAGCACCTGATAACTGGGCAATCCTCCAGGGGAAGCCAGTAATGGTAATCTGCCTAATGGGGGAATTTGGACACCCCATATCTAAGAGAAAATAATAAAATAACTAAAAACTAAGCAGAACTGTTCTCAGCCTTCCTACTAGGTGATGGAACAAATCTTATCTGGAGGGGAGTGACTAGGTAGCAAGCTACGGAGTAGGGGGAAGCTCCACCCTGCACTTCTTTGAAGAATTAATCCAGCCTACTGGGAGGAGCTGTCACCTCCCCATGGTACCCGTAAGCTATATTGGATGACAGAGAAAGGTCCTTTTATGGGGCACCTTTACGGACAGCGTCAGTAAGCTGTTCACCCCAAATAGCAATGGCTTTAGTGACCCAGCCAGATGCTAAGGTAGGCCACAAGGCAGCCCCTAAGGCAGCAAAAGCGGATTTCAGAATAGCCTCAAGCTTTCTGTCTATCATATCTTTAAGTGCCGTAGCATCAGCCAGAGGTAGAGCAGTAGACTTAGAGAGTCTAGAAATAGGGGTGTCAACCTGAGATGCAATAGCCCAATAAGCAAAAGCCGTTTCTGAGAAGGGATACAGCTTAGAAAACCTCTTAGAAAGAGAAAGGTGCCTGTCAGACATTTTCCATCATCCAGGATAACTTGGTCCAGAGTGGGATTAGGCGGAAACATAATGAGGGACTTCTTGCGCCTCTGAAAGATGTCAGAAGTCTGTGTCTCAATAAGATTAACAGGAATCTGTAGGGTAGTTAAAACCACCTTAATAAGGCCCTCAACAGCGGGCTCAGGGTCAAAGGGGTCACCATATGCATGGGAAGAAACCATTTCTTCACACTCCCCTTCCTCCACATCATCCTCAAAAAACTCCTCCTCAGAGGAATCTGAAAGGTCAGGAATGCCAGGTGCCTTAGGGGCCACACACCTGAACAAGGTGGGCAGTTTCCAAGATTGGATAACCCCCTGGAGGGAAAGAGGGAACTGTGCCACAGAGGACTTTAAGTCCTTGACCCAAAGTGGCTCTCGTTAAAGGCTGGAGGGTCCAGGTGAAGTGGTAGGGGCCACAGAGCATAAGAGACATAATTGTCCTGAGTGCTCTCTAGGAGGCCCCTTTGGCATGAGGAACAGTAAACAAGTGGGGTCCTTAGCCTTAGGTCTAGCCCCATGTCCCTTTGGATCCGACATCCTAACAGGAGAAGTGTCTATACAGTGAAAGGAACCCCAAATACTGTCGCCCAGAATAATAAATCACCTCAGAAAGCCCAAAAGAGTACTTATCTGGCAAGCAAATGGTTAACCTGAGGAGGAAAGTAAGGGAATCCAAGCCTCTGTGTAGGACACTCAGGAAAGAAAAGAAAATGGAATCCAAAATCACAGTCAGTCAGAGAAAAGCCAGTGAAACGGGCATTCTGGGAATCATAGTTTCTCTTTATTGTTACCAAGCAACACCAGAACCTGAACTCGCGGGCGCCCAGGGGCCCTCAAGACACTGGGGATGTAAACCGGATTGTAGAGCAAGGCGAGATAAGAAGAATGAGTCCTCTCTCTCGGAATTCAAATAATTGTAATGTTTTGAAAAGTGAATTAAAGTACCTCAAACACAGGCAGAACATGTAGGGACCAATAAAAACTTATAAATCCAAATGAAAAAGTAAAACTAAGCCCCAGAACCCAGTGTAACCATCAGGGAAGGGGTTAAATAGCACAAAGGCAGGCCCACCAAGCTCCAATGACCCAGGGAACAAACAATTAAATACCCAACATGAGTGCAGGAGTTATAACAAACTCCAATGAGACCCCCCCTGTGCAGAAGGGAACTTTGTGACAAGTGGACCATGGCAATTAAAGGGTTGCTCAACTAAATAGCAGGTCTTCTTTCTTCAGACTACCATTGAGGAGAAAGAAGCCTCAGAGAGACCACTTTAGGAGAGAGAGACACATTGGTTGCATGATTCTCTCTCAGGGTCCACAAACAGCACCTGATAACTGGGCACTCCTCCAGGGGAAGCCAGTAATGGTAATCTGCCTAATGGGGGAATTTGGACACCCCATATCTAACAATAAAATAATAAAAGTACTAAAACCAAGCAGAACTGTTCTCAGCCATCTAACCATGATTTTGGAACAAGTCTATCTGGACGGGGGCTAGTGATGTAGCCCGATATGGAGGAGGGGGAGGCTCCACCCATGCACTTCTATAATTGTTCCAGCCCTCTGGGAGGAGCTGTCGCCTCCCCATGGTACCTGTGAGTTATGTTGAGCAACAGAGAAAAATATACACAGCAATCCACAACGGCCCTTTTCATTTGCCATTTAACTTACCTGAAGGCTACAACATGACTTCAATGTTAAGTATAGGTGAGGGAGAGTACAGCCATCTTACCTCCTGCAAGATGACGGGCAGTGCTCTCCCCATCATTTGCCTTCCCCTTTTCCTCTAGGAGTGTGTCTAAAAAGCTGCCTGCAGGCAGCAGCCATATGAAAGAGCAAGCCAGGCAACGACTACACATTAAAAAGCAACATCCTGCACTTATAGTGTATTCACACTCCCGGAGGAAAAAGGGAAGGTGGTAACGGGCATATAATGTCACAGAGGACTTCCGGCATTACCACATCAAGCTACATGTGATGTTACACTCAAGGGCTTCTTAACATTGTTGTTGCTTCCATTTTCATATGGAAACAATTAGTGAAGAGGTGATCGCTCCCCTTTAAAGGGTTAGTAATGGCATATATAAATAAAAAGTATCATTGTAGATATTGAAAAAATAAATCCATTGATGCTAGTTCTATCTCTCAAACCTTTATGGTATATAACGTTTTAAAGTTCCCCCCCATCTCACCTTTCCCTGATGTCAGCTGTAACATTGACAGGAGATTCGTGTCAGCCGACTCGAAGCGGCTCTTCAACAGAACCAAAATACTGCAATCTAAAAAAAATACTTAATTAGAACTACAAAGTGTGATCAGCACACAAGAAAAAAGAAAAACACTCTTATGGCACCTAAAACATATCCTTTGATCAATACTACTTGACCTTTGAAAAAAGCATTGGATCGCGTACTCTAAAATCTAAACAACTTTATTTAATGTTATATATTAACTACATAAGAGAAAAAGAAAGGAAAATTAAAAACAAAATAGGGTATATCACTTATCCTTATAATAGCAACTGCCTATCTTTCCCACTACAAAATTCTGCATATATTCTTATGCTGTATTATATAAATGAAGGGCATTGCTTACATCTCAAGAAGAAGTTTAACATTGAGAGTTTCACAGAATACTTATTATGTATATTGTTGTTTTCATTCATAAGGATCACAGAGAGATCAGCATTTCTAATAGTCTCCCCAGTTATTAAGGTATTGTTATAAATGACACTTGCCACATAGTATCGCCCTCCCCTCCACCTCCTGTTTATCAATACATTTAGCTATTAAGCGTTTTGCTTTGATCAGCCTTGATTCTGCTGAATACTTCACAAAGTTTGAAAGTTCTTCAATTCACAACGCTCCAAACATAATATATGTTCTGCTAGAGATCTCACCATAATGGATCTCTGGGGACCTAGCAAATTAGTAACCCTCTCTCTTCGAACAGAGATTTCTGGGTACTCAGCTAGCGACCCCTTAAGAAACAACCAGTTTCAATCGTGAGGGAACATCTATCTGATGCCCTTGCAGCAGCATATAATATAGCAGCTAGTGATCCTTTGTATTACAATTTAAAGGGAACCTAGTGCATGCATTGGATGAACAAATGCCGGCCACCGAAAAATTATTCAAACCTTCAATGAGGGTTTCTGGCAGGTTGTCATTTAAACTTATGTTCACACTTCTGCTATTGCCGATCTCACTACTCTTATTAAAGATTCTCTCTGTGACTAATCTCTCAATCTCGAGCTCTCTCCATTATTACAGCTACATCAGCAGATATTCCTTATTATTTAATGCCTAATGCATTTCAACCGCATGACCAGGCTTCATCAGAGGCACACGTCTGTTAGTCTACCGCCACTTCTCTCACCACCAATAAATAATTACAAAAAACTCCACGAATTAAAATAATAGAAAAAAAGGAGAAAAACCCTTTCTAACCCATCACGTTTGTAAGGTCCGTGCTCACGCACCTCGCTCCCGGCAGCCGCCTCCTTGCTCTGTGCGGAGGGGAGGCTGAGGTCCTTCTCCTTCCTCCGTGTCGCGGTGGCAAGCATGCGCATGACGTCATCGCGATGTGCCATTGACCTCCGTGACACGGAGAGGCAGGGGGGTTGTTTTGCTTCCTGGCCCAGAGAGCCAGTAAGGGGGTTGGCCGGCTGGGCACGTGAGTGGCGCGGTGATGTCACGCCCTCAGTGCCTTTATATTCTCTCTGCACCCTCTTCCCGGTGCTTAGCTGTTAAGCTTCCTTGGGTGCTGTTGTGGCTTCCTGCTCCTTCAGACCTGTGCTTCCCTGGACTTCTGTTGCAGCATTCCTTCAGTCAACTTACCCTGCATCACCCTGGATTCCAGACCTCAGGCATAGTATATACTCAACACCAGACTTCTGGCTATCCATATTGACCAATGCTGTCCTCTCTAACTCTAACCTCTGGCTATCCATATAGACCTACGCTGTTCTCTCCAACATCAGACCTTTGGCTATCCATATTGACCAACGCTGTCCTCTCTAACACTGACCTCTGGCTATCCATATTGACCTTCGCTGTTCTTTCCAACACCAGACCCCTGGCTATCCATATTAACCACCGCTGATCTCTCTACCCTGACCTCTGGCTATCTTCAGTTACTACTGTGGTTCTCTCCTACCTCAATCTCTGATTATCCTTCATACCACCATTACCAACATCCTCCTCTCTTCTGGCAGTGTGGTCTTCCTGGACTCCTTGGCTATTAGCCTTTGTGATCACACTTCACCTGCTCTACACTACCTGCCCCTGTGTTGTGACCTACATCCTGGGAGTCTGCCATCTAATCAGCCTCCTTCAGTTTGTGGTGCTCATATATGGGTGTGCATCTACCTGCTATCGAGCTCCAGTTACCTGCCGCAACTGCGGCACCTTACAATGTTCTAGGTATATAATTTTCTCTTAAATCGAATAGTGAACTTCCTTACAACACAAACTCACCTATTTAGAGTTTTCTACTACACCTGACATACTTTTCTACATTAAGGAATGAATAGAAATGTCAGTGACATTATAATGGAAGTTACAGGAAACCATAGTTCTAATGTTAATTCTTTACAGGTGTACATAAAATAGGATTTTAGTCTTACCTGTTAAATCCTTTTCACTTAGTCCATACAGGTCACTGGTACAATGGGAGGTGATCCGCCCCTTTAAGTAGGCAGGAACATTCATCAAAGTGTATGCAGGGGGTGGAGCCTCCCCTCCCTGTTAAGCTGCCTCAGCCAGAACAAGCCAGATTGATTTGAGACACTAAAACTGACCAGAGGTAAGAAGGAAAAGAAAGACTCCTGTGAGAATGCCCTGAAGGTCTCCCACTGAATGCCACAGGACAGCCAAGCATGGTCCCTTGACAGGGTGGGAGACCAGTGACCTGTATGGACTAAGTGAAAAGGATTTAACAGGTAAGACTAAAATCCTATTTTCACTGTCGTCCAATACAGGTCACTGGTACAATGTGATGTACAAACATTGAGCTTTCCCAGAGGCGGGAAGTAAGGCAAGGACCAAGCGCAAGGCCCAAAGGTCACCAGCACTGCTATGAACCAATTAATCATAGAGCCCAATAACAGAAGTGTCAACGGACACCAACCAGGGGTAAAAACAAACCCCCGAACTATCACAGCACATTGAACTAGAGCCAACAGGGCTCAACAGTAAAGAAGCACTAAGAACCACAGAGTAGAAGATCCTAAACAGGCCAGACTGCCTCCAGGACCTTCCTCCCAAAGCTGGCATCAGCCGAGTTGATCAGCAGACGCCTGATTCTTATAGGCCCAAGAGGCCCCAATTGATCTGGTGGAATGAGCAGTAACCCTGAAGGGAACGTGCCTATTCCGCAGCTTGTAGGCTTCACGAATGGTAGATTTTATCCAAGATGCAATAGTCACCTTGGATGCCGGTCTCCCTGCCCTAGGCCCCTCAGGAATGACGAACAGGGCGTCAGACTTCCTGATAGACTCAGTGCGATGAACATAAAATTTAAGACAACGCACAACATCCAACAAATGGAGATCTCTCTCCTTGTCAGAGGAAGGGTTAGGACAGAAAGAGGGCACCACAATCTCCTGAATGATGTGAAACTCTGAAACAACCTTGGGTAAAAACTCCTTGGAAGTGCGGAGCACGGCCTTATCCTTGTGGAACACCAAGTAAGGAGGTTTACAAGACAGAGCTTGTAACTGCTACCCGGCGAACTGAGACAATAGCCAAGAGAAAGGCCATTTTCCAGGTCAAAAGACGTAAAGGAATAGAAGCCAAGGATTCAAACGGGGGTCTCTGGAGAACCCCCAGCACCAAATTGAGGTCCCACTGGGGAGCTGGACTCTTGTAGGCAGGCCGAACACGAGCCACACCCTGAAAGGTTTAATATCAGGAAGAACAGCAATGCGTTCCTGGAAAAATACAGACAGAGCAGAAGTCTGAACTTTGAGAGAACTCAGGCTGAGTCCCTTTTCAACCCCATCCTGCAAAAAGGCCAGGACCGTGGGAAGATGGAAATCAAGCACACCATGCAACAAAAGTTGACCATATGCGATGATAAATCTTGGAAGACACAGGCTTGCAAGCTCTAAGCATCGTAGACACTACTGAAGAGGAAAACACTTTCTTCTTCAAAATTGAGGATTCAACCTCCAAGCCATCAAATGGAGATGTTGAACATGCTCCTTCCACAGATATCCTTGAAGGAGTAGATCTGGACGGGCAGGAAGCGGGAAGGGATCCGCCACTGACATGGCTAGCAGTTCCGGATACCAGGACTGACGAGGCCAATTCAGGGTGATTAAGATGACAGGACAACGCTCCATCTTCAGCTTCTGGATGACTCTGATCAGCAGAGGAAGAGGAGGGAAGATGTACGCTAGGGAGAACTACCAAGGGATTGACAAGGCGTCCACTGCTAGAGCAAGAGGGTCCCTCCACCGAGAGCAAAACACTGGCACCTTCCTGTTGTGTCTGGTAGCCATCAGATCCACTGCAGGTACCCCCCACATCTGGGTTAGAATATGAAACACCTCTGGATGGAGTGCCCACTCTCCGCTGTTGACTGTATGATGACTGAGAAAGTCTGCCATGACGTTGTCTACGCCTGGAATGTGTACTGCTGAAATGACGGGCACATGAGCTTCTGCCCAAGATAAGATGGCCTTGACCTCTAACCAAGCGGTGAGACTTCTTGTGCCGCCTTGTCTGTTTATGTAGGCCACTGCGGTGGCGTTGTCGGACTCCACTCTGACTGGACAATCCTCCAGCTGAGATTCCCAGTGTCTCAGGGCAAGAAAGATGGCACGAAGTTCCAGAACATTGATGGAGAGGAGAGATTCTTCCAGTCCCCATTTCCCCTGAGCACTGAAACGACCCAACACTGCCCCCATCCCCGGAGGCTGGCATCCGTCGTGACTGTGGTCCAATAGGGAACCTGAAAGGACCTCCCTTTCAGGAGATGAGACAGGTCCAACCACCATTCCAAGCTCAACTCGACATGAGGAGGCAGAGAGACTGACAGATGCTGATGATCTGGATGATTCCTGCACGTCTGAATCACAAACCTCTGAAGTTCCCTGGTGTGTGCCATAGCAAATGGCACTGCCTCTATCGTGGAAATGAACTTCCCCACCAGAGAAGTCAACTTCGGCACTGGAACCCTTTCGAGCTCCAGGATCTTGGATACACGGAGAGCAATCTGATGAGCCACTTCCTCCGGTAAAAACACCATGCACTGCTGAGTGTCGAACAGGAGACCCAAAAAGAGGATCTGTTGAGATGGGACCAAGTCTGACTTGTCCAGATTCACAATCCAGCCGTGGCGATTGAGTGTCTGGATGCACAGCTGAACCTGCTGGTGAAGGATCTCCGCAGATGAAGCTTTCAGGAGCAGATCATCCATGTAGGGAGTCACCCTGACACCATCTCGATGAAGCACAGCTATCAAAGCTCCCAACACTCTCTGAAAAACCTGAGGGGCTGAAGTCAGTCCAAAGGGAAGAGCTGAAAACTGAAAGTGGCCTTTGTGACAGGCAAACCTGAGATACCGTCTGCTCTCTGGATGAATAGGGATGTGAAGATATGCATCTTGAAGGTCCAGGGAGGCAAGGAACTCCCCTGGAGACATTGCGACTATCACAGAACGCAGAGATTCTTGACGATAGTGGGAACTCACAACAAAGGAATTGAGATCCTTGAGGTCCAAAATAGGACGAGCACCTCCGTCCTTTTTGGCCACAACAAACAGGTTGGAATAGAATCCTGAACCTGTGTCCTCTGAGGGGACCAATTCCAGGACCTCTTTGTCCAAAAGATCCTGAATAGCGTTGTCGAACAGACGTCTTTTTGTAGGCTCCTGAGAAGGACGAGTAAAATGGAACCGAAAAGGAGGAAGGAAAGAGAAAGGGATCCTGTATCCCTCTGATACCACCTGAATAACCCAAGGGTCCGCCACTGAATCCTCCCAAATCCGGCGAAAAATGTGGAGACGTCCACCTACAGCCGGATGCGGACCCGGGTTCGGTGAGTCATGCCGAAGCAGTCTTGGAGGTCTTGGCCTTGGGGGCAACTTTGGGCTTCCAGGACTGTTTGGGCTTGGAGGAGGAGCGCGCAGAGGACGGACCCGCCTGGGACGCAGAGCATGTCTCAGTTTGGAAGGAACGAAAGGACCGATTGCGTTTGGCTTGAAACTTCTTTTTAAAGACTGATGGTAGAAGAGTACTTTTACCACCAGTAGCCACACTAATCATCTCCTTAAGTTGAGATCCAAACAGTGAAGTCCCTTGGAAGGGTAATGAAAGCAAGGCTTTCCTAGAAGCGGTGTCAGCAGACCAAATTTTCAGCCAAAGAGCACGTCTAGCCACCACAGAGGAAGTGGAGGCCCTCGCCATCATGTGCACAGCATCAAAAGCAGCATCAGAAACATAATTTTGAACTTCTGATATATTAGCAAGAAGCTGTAGCTGCTCAGACACTGGCGCATCCTGGCGACCCGCCTCAGTAAGCTGTTCAGTCCAGGCCGCAATAGCCCGGTTAACCCACGCCACTGCAAAGGTTGGACGCATGGCAGTGCCAATAGAGGCAAAACTAGATTTAAGACACGTTTCTAACTTTTTGTCCGTCCAATCCTGCAGGGCAGAAGCATCAGATACAGCTAAGGCAGTAGATTTAGATAACCTAGAAACTGGAGCATCCACTTTAGGAGGATGAACCCATTTTGCCAGTTCAGCCTCAGGAAAAGGGTAAAGTTTAGCAAACTTTTTGGACACAGAAGAGGATTTCTCAGGATTCCTCCATGCATCAGAGACTAAACGAGCAAGAGTAGGATTAGTAGGAAAACATACAACAGCTTTAGACGGTTTTTGAAAAATGTCAGTTGGATCATGAGTAGATTCCTGATTCAAAGGAAGGTTGAGCGTGGTTAGCACAGCTCTGATCAAACCCTCAGCAGAGATTTCAGGGTCACATTCAAAAGGGTCACCAACAGACCTGGTAGACTCAATAACAGTGCCTTCCTCAGCATCAGAATCCTGTAATAGTTCTTCCTCAGAAGAATCAGACATATCAGGAGCCCCCTGTGGCTTGGGCAGGGAGGTCCTGACTGTGGAGGGGGTCTGCCAAACCTGAAGACCCCCTGAACCTGAGAGGGAAAGAGTTGAAGAGTGGATCTGAGATCCCTAGTGGCAGCCTTAAACTCTTTCACCCAAGTTGGCTCAATGGTGTGACTGGAAAGCCCTGGGTTGCTGTCATGGCTTTCTGCACATTTTGGGCATAAATGACCAGAAAATTCTCTAGGCAGCCCAGAGTGACAAGAGGAGCAAAACACAATGGGGGAAACTGACACCCCAGCCTCTTTAGTCTTGGGTCTAGCCCCTGACTCCAGTGGAGTAGACATGCTCACAGCGTCAGATATACTCCACTGACAAGAATCACCCAATTGAAGTGTGAAAGATTAAAAATTCACCCCAGAAATGCTTAAATTTAATCTGAGGAGGAGAGAGAGAAGGCTCGGTCCCTGCGTAGTATACTCGCTGAGAATAACTCACAAAATGGCTGCCGCAACGGTAGCCAATCAGAAAACGAGCGCGAAACCAGCGCTCATGGCAAACATAGTTTTTCTCAGAAGTACCCCAAAACAGTGCCCGAAGCCCCCCTAGACCCCCAACACACCGAATCATGTAACCGGATGATAGAGCAAGGGAAGACCAACAAAATGAGCCCACTCTGAAGTCGCTGTGACAAGCGGTTCCAGAGATACGTCCCACACTGTGTAAACCCATAGAGAGTAAAGGAGCAATGGCGTCCATGCGGGAAAAGCGAGCTTAAAGGCGCGGAACATTAACTTTTAATAAATTTACCCTGACAGAAAAAAGTTACCAAACACACACAAAACACATGTAAAACATGATAAAACAATATCCCAATGAGAGAAATAGCAGGGAAAAGGTTAAAACCCCCATAAACTGCTCCAAAACCCAGGGAATACACAGACATTGCATAAATACAGGCAATATGAAGAAAAACACCCTATGAGTGCTGGAGTGCATAATGAGAACTCCCAAATACAAGCCCAATGAAGGGACACTGTGGGACAAGTGGACCTTCAGCACTCAAAGGGTGGCTCACCTTTCTGCAGGACTTCTGTCTTCAGGTAACCAGGTTAAAAGGGAATTAACCAAAGGAAAATCCCCAGCAGGGAAGCTACTTGATTGAAGTTGTTCCCTCTTCAGGGCATACGGTCCACCAGAAAATCCCTGGAAGGTGCACTAGCCACTTTGGGGAGGGCAATTGTCAGCCATGGTCACCCGCCTAATGGTGGTATTCCATATTTGAAGAAAACAATAAAAAAAACTAAAGTTGATTGAGAGATGTTCTCCACCTGGTGTGCACAGCACGCAGGAACAAATCAATCTGACTTGTTCTGGCTGAAGGCAGCTTAAGAGGGAGGGGAGGCTACACCCCCTGCATACACTTTGATGAATGTTCCTGCCTACTTAAAGGGGCGGATCGCCTCCCATTGTACCAGTGACCTGTATTGGACGACAGTGAAATTCTCTTATTCTTGTTGATATTTCTGATTCTCAATTACAGTGAAGATTTTGCATGTTCATAATACTAAGTAAAAGAAATAACTGCTGGTATATATTTTTTATTTTTAAATTACAAAATAATTTTATATAGTACCATGGTATGTAAATAAATCACAAAAATTCACTTAACACCTAAACACACTATCTTACTTTTACTTGGGGATTTTATACCCACAACTTTCAGATGATGTCCAAATTTAAAGGACAAGTTAGTAAAGAGTCACTTTTCAAAACCACAAGGATCATACCCCTGTTATTCATGCAGCATTTGTAAACATATGTTTAAAGTAACTAGTATAAGAGATTGATTTAAAAAATTTCATAAAATCAAGAGTTAATTGTAAGACTACATCAGTAATACACTGTCTACAATGTGGCTTCCCAAAACAATATGTGGATATGACAAAAAGAACAATGTATGGCTTACACCCTGACGCGCCATCCATGTGTTGGAAATGTGACAAAGTGTATCAGGTAATCCACTCCATATGTGG
Source organism: Rhinophrynus dorsalis (assembly GCA_037306005.1). Classification (NCBI taxonomy): domain Eukaryota; kingdom Metazoa; phylum Chordata; class Amphibia; order Anura; family Rhinophrynidae; genus Rhinophrynus; species Rhinophrynus dorsalis. Next base: position 179,615,746 of record CM074720.1, on the reverse strand, counting down.
TGGGATTGCCCACATATTTGACATTTTTGGACTTCTGTGGTGGCTTCAATGTCGCATATCCTCCAGGTGGATGTACCTCTGACTCCAGATTTGCTACTTTTCTTTTCTGACTCTGTTATCCTCACGTCGCTCTCAAAGCCTAAACGCGTTCTCTTCTACATATTAGTGAACTCAGCAAAACGCTTGATAGCCCTGTTGTGGAAAAGTGCCTCCCCTCCGACACAAGCACAATGGATCAAGCGCACACAATCTGTGCACTCCTTGGAGAAGATACATGACTTAGCCACTTCCACCTCGGATGCTTTCCATGAGATATGGTCTCCTTGGAACATTTTGTCAGTTACACTTAATTAACCCTAGGAGCTGATATTATTTACCCTTTACACATTGTCATGGATCAGGTGGGGGACCTTATGTCCTCTGACTTTTTAACTCCCCCACCCCCCTCCTTCTACATTATTCTTTTTTCTTGATATTTGCTCTCTCTTAACCTGATCTCTGTTCTCATCTCTCTCTTCAATACCTTCTGAATTTCTGGTTGGGATTTATTCCCACATATGGCAAGACAACGATTCACTACATGCCTGCATTATTACATCATCATGCAAGTACTACCCGTCAACTGACGGATTTAGGATTCAAGCTGTGCTGACAAGCAAGATTCTCTTCTCTTTACATTGATGACACATTGCTTCCTTTATTATATCTTACACAGTTAACACATATCTGCAACATGTAACATGTAAATTACATGTTTACTGTGTCATTTATTTCCTCTCACTGTTGATGTCAGATGTCTATTATCGTTACATATTTACTCTGTGAATGACTTCAATATTCAATAAACATTTTGAAATAAAAAAAAAGAAAGAACAACGTATGAAAGGATTAATAAACATATTAGGGATATAAGAAATGCTGTAAAGGATCTAAAAAATGGGAGGAAAATATACCCAGTGGCTAGACACTTTAAGGATTTTCATTAATCAAAAACAGATACTTTGTCATGCTGGGGATTAGATAAAGTATCTTTAGGTATAAGGGGTGGTAATAGGGTGCAAGCACTTTTGAAGAGAGAATGCTAATGGATTTTCAATTTAAAACAGAACTACCACCATATTTAAAGTCGCCCTGCAATAATTAGGCAGATGGCGACTAGCTTAGTAATAGTTATCTTACCTCTCAGAACTACACGATTCTAAAAAAATCCTTAATCTTCCGAGACTGGAAGCTAGGCATCTGTGCAGACATCTTGTCTGCGTGTCTGAGCTGTCAATTATGCCATTAAGAAGCAGACTACACTAACCTGGCCATCTGTCTCCAAAGATTAAGGATTTCTTTCGAATCGGCTCTTTCTGAGAGATAAGATAACTTAAGCTAGTCACCATCTGCTTAATTATTGCAGGGCAACTTTAGCTATGGTGGCAGTTCCGCTTTAAATACATTGCACCCATTTGGTATAAACGAATCCCAGAATTATGGGGTATAAAAAGTCCGGTTTTTCAAAGTCGCTTATGTTTATATGAATAATGTTGAAATATGCTTTTTATTGTACAAAATCCACTTAGAAGGTAAGATTAAGATAGTGTGCTTAGGTGTTAAGTGAATCTTTGTGATTTATTTACATACCATGGTAGTATATAAAAATTATTTTGTAATTTAAAAATAAAAAATATATAGTAACCATTATTTTTTACTTAGTATTATGTACATGCGAAATTTACGCTATAATTGAGAATGAGAAATATCAAATAGAATAAGAGAATTTATGTACATCTGTAAATAATTAACATTAGGACTATGGTTTCCTATAACTTCCATTATAATGTCACTGACATTTCTATTCATTCCATAATGTAGAAAGTATGTCAGGTGTAGTAGAAAACTCTGAATAGGTGAGGTTGTGTTGGAAGGAAGTTCACTATTCGATTTAAGAGAAAATTATATACATAGAAGATGATGGGTCAGAAAGGGCCTTTCTCCTCTTTTTCTATTATTTTCATTCATGGAGTTTTTCACAATTGTTTACTGGTGGTGAGAGAAGGGGCGGTGAATTGAATCGCTATAATAGCCACGTCTGTAGACTAACAGACGTGTGCCTCTGATAAAGCCCGGTCATGTGGGCGAACCGCATTAGGCATTAATAGGGAATATCTGCTGATGTAGCTGTAATAATGCAGAGAGTTCGAGATTGAGAGATTAGTCACAGAGAGAATCTTTAATAAGAGTAGTGAGATCGGCAATAGCAGAAGTGTGAACATAAGTTTAAATGACAACCTGCCAGAAACCTTCATTGAAGGTTTGAATAATTTTTCGGTGGCCGGCTGTAACGGACCCCTAGGCCGTTACATGGAGGCCTTGTCTGTGTAATGTATGCAAAGTTTTAGCATAGGGTTTGCAGGGGACAGGTAGGCTGCCTAGGGATTGGTCCCTCCTGTCCAGGCATCTGGTGACTCACCTGACCAGGATTGGTCTGTGTATTTTGTCACTCTGAATTCTATTGGTCAAGATTCAGAGTGGCAAGATTAAATTATGTAGAATGCCCTTCTTTGTGTACAACCCCATTGTGCCTTTTGTTCTACTGTTTATGTTTCATTGTTTAGATGTGTATTGCAGCCAGACACTATTGATTCCCCTCAGTAGGTCTTTGTACTAACCCCATTGTGTATTGTCTGAACAACTGTATAAAAGAGCTGATTTTTGACTGAATAAAGCAGAAGTCGTTTTGGACTTGAACCTGTATCCTGTCCTTATTCTGAATGGTTTAAAGGGACCCCTCTGTCCCCCATTCAGGCAGCTGATGTTCCAGGGTTCCAGTGGGCAGATTTCCTGTGTTCCAGTCTTGTTTCCAGTGACTATTTCCAGCCTATTATCCAGCTGCAAAGTTCAAGCCAGCTTTCCAGCCTACAGCCTAACAGGAGGGATTCCAGCTCTTTGTAGTGGATTTGCCAGGCTACCCACTTGTAGCCAACCCCAGGAGAGAGAAACCCAGCACGACGGCCCTGGACAGCGCGGCGTCCTAGGGGTTCCGTTACACTGGTGGGCAGCGGTGGGATCTCTCTCTCACTACACTGAGGAGATTCAAACCACCCACTGGGATCGGCGATGGCGGAGCAGTACAGACACAGATCTTTGGCAGAACTGCAGGCTTTGGTGGAGGAACGGGGGAGAGAAACCAGAGGACTTAAACGAATGGATCTCTTGGCCGTACTGCAGGAGATGGACGAAGAAGCTGAGGAGCAAGCAAGAAATACTGCGCTACCCAGAGATTCCAGCCCAACTCCCCGGGACCGGAGTCCTGACCCGCAACTGGAGGACTTACGACTGGCAGCTGCTCACCCGGTGGACAGGAAAATCCGCCAGAGGATGCGGCATTTGGGACCTAATCCTGCCTGGGCAGATGTACAGCAACTCATGAAGGACGCCCAGACAGAGTACTTGGCTGAACTACGGGCCCAAACCCCTGGCTCCTTCAGCCCAACTCCCACTGTACGCTCGGATCAGGAGGACACTAGACCTCGAGTTTCCCATCATATGTTTCAACCATTTGATGAGAAAACGGGAGATATTGATGGATATTTGCAGGGGTTTGAGAAACAGTGCCACCTGCATCGCATCGACTCCAGGGATTGGGTCAATTATCTGGTGGGCAAACTGACTGGCAAGGCAGCAGAAGCATACCGGGCTGTGCCTGTTGAACACATAGCCGATTATTCGGAGGTAAAGAAGCGATTGCTGGCAAGGTACGCCATTACGCCGGAAACTTACCGCCGGGCCTTCAGAGACATGCAGCGGAAGAAGGGCAGTACCAATGTGGAAGTAGCCTACGACTTGGAGAGGGCCTTCAGGCAGTGGATGCAGGGATCAGGGGTTACTACCATGGAGGAAGCGTACCAGCTGTTAATGTTGGAACAATTTTACACACAGCTTTCTGCCCCAGTGCAGGCATGGGTTAAAGACCAGGACCCCACCACGGTGACCCAAGCGGCAAAGTTAGCTGATCGATATGAGGACACTCGAGGGGTGGAATATCTGGGGCCAAAAGGACCTACCCTCAATCCTCTTGCCCCTTCATACAAGGCTAAGACAGCTCCTGAAACTAACCGGCCAGGGGCTCCTGTCCAACCCCGGTCCCCGTCCCGGCCGGCACAGCGGCCTGGACCAGAGTGTTTTGGATGTCGACAATTTGGACATATCAAAAGAAACTGTCCCCAAAAAGAGAAAAATTCCGTGCCTCGGCCTGGTATATCTCGGGGCGGTGGGTACGGAGCTATGCCCAGTCAGGGGTACCGGCAAGTGCACTGTGTACACGAGGACTCTTATGCCCCGGAAGGCCCCCCACTTGACCCCGAAGATCAGGGGTGGCCTGGCCCTAGGGAAATATGCCTGCATCCCGAGGATAGAGGAGCAGGAACCTTTTGCCATGAGATTGCAATGGTGAAAGACAATAGGAAACAGCACGTCCAACCCGTACAACTAAATGGTCGGCCCGTGAAGGGACTCAGGGATTCGGGGGCTACCCTTACCTTGGTGCAGCCCCGCTGTTTGGACCCGGGTCACCGGCTTCAACGGACTGTGGAAGTACGAGTGGCCGGAGGAAAACTGTACCAGCTGCCCATGGCTCAAGTTCACCTGGACTGGGGCTCTGGCCAAGGATACCGAGAAGTGGGAGTAATGCCTGGACTCCCTGCTGATGTGCTGCTGGGCAACGATTTGGGCGATTTGCAAAGCCACTTTGGTCAACCCTCGGAACCACAGGATTGTCAAGCAGTCACCCGGAGTCAGAACCGGAATCCCGGGGTAAGCCAGACTAACTTCCCGGCCAACCCTGAACTACCCGGGGCCGAGCTTAGGTGGTCCCCACCTGCAGAGTTTAGGGCCACATTACTTACTGACCCTACCCTAGCCAGCTACCGACAGAGAGCCCAGACGGGGGAGGTAGGCTCTGGGGGGGAGACGTTCCAATGGACAGACGGGTTATTGTACCGACACACGGTTAGCCCAGTTCATGGGGTGACTAAGACCCAGCTACTGGTACCCACGCAACATAGGGCTGACTTACTAGCACTGGCACATGAGATTCCCCTAGCCGGACATTTAGGGGTCCGGAAAACAGAATACCGCCTCAGCAGGGCCTTTTTCTGGCCCCGCATGTCCAGGAATGTGAGAACCTTCTGCCGGACATGTGACACGTGTCAGAGGGTAGGAAAACGGGGAGACAGACCCAGAGCCCCCCTTCAGACCTTACCTATCATCGGGGAACCCTTCCAGCGGGTGGCGGTGGATATCGTGGGCCCTTTGGCTAGGGCCAGCGCATCCGGGAAAAAATTCATAGTCACACTGGTGGACTTTGCCACCAGATACCCGGAGGCGGTTGCCCTATCCAAAATCACGGCAGAAAATGTAGCCGATGCCCTCATACCCATCTTCACCCGGGTAGGATTTCCCCGAGAGATCCTGACTGATCAGGGGACACAGTTCACCTCAGACCTCCTCCAGCAGCTTTGGAAAACCTGTGGGGTGAAAGCTATCCACACGACGGCTTATCACCCCCAGACAAATGGGCTCTGCGAAAGGTTCAATGGGACCTTGAAGCAGATGCTCCGAGCGTTCACTGACACTTACAGGGACTGGGAAAAGTATTTACCTCACTTGCTCTTCGCCTATCGGGAGGTGCCACAGGAGTCCACGGGCTTTTCTCCCTTTGAGCTGTTATATGGGAGAAGAGTCAGGGGACCCCTGAATATCCTCCGGGAGTACTGGGAGGGAAAATGCCCCACGAAAGAAACCCCGGCAGTCACTTATGTGATAGAGTTAAGAGAAAGGCTGCAATCCCTTATGGAGGCAGCTAGGCAGAATCTCCAGAAAGCGCAGGATCACCAAAAAGAATATTATGACCGGACGGCCCAAGTCAGGGAATTCAGCGCAGGGCAGAAGGTGTTAGCGCTGCGACCCATTCGGCAGAACAAGTTACAAACTGCCTGGGAAGGCCCCTACCAAATTGTGGATAGGCAGGGGGAAACCACGTACATTATCAGTCAGGGACCCCATCAGCGGGATCGCAGAATTTGTCATGTGAACGCTCTAAAGAGCTATCAGGACAGGGCAGACGCCGTCCTTGCTATTTGCACCCCAGTCCCTCAGGAGGAGGAAGATCGGGAAATTCCCGACTTCCTAGCCACGGCCCAAGACCCAGCTCCCAAGGACCTGACCCTAGGGGAACAGCTTGCCCCTACCCAGCGGGATCAGATTAGGGAAGTCATCAGCCACTGGTCCACCATATTCTCGACTAAACCAGGACTGACTCACCTCACCCAACACGTAGTTGACACTCCAGGCCAACAACCCCTACGACAGCCCCCATACCGGGTCCCGGAAGCGGTAAAAAATCACATCAGGACGGAAATACAGGAGATGCAGGAGATGGGCGTCATAGAGGGGTCCAGCAGCCCATGGGCCTCACCGGTAGTCCTGGTGCCCAAAAAAGATGGAACCACGCGGTTCTGTGTGGACTACCGGCGGCTCAATGATAAAACCACCACAGATGCCTACCCTATGCCAAGGGTGGATGACTTGCTGGACCGATTATCTGGGGCCAGATTTGTGACCACCTTAGATCTCAGCCGGGGATATTGGCAAATCCCTCTAGCTCCGGAAGCCAGGGCCAAGTCGGCATTCATCACCCCTTTCGGCCTGTACCAATTCACGGTCATGCCGTTTGGGATGAAGAATGCCCCAGCCACCTTCCAAAGGCTAGTGGATCAGTTGCTCGAGGGAGCGCAGGAGTTCGCCTGCGCTTACCTCGACGATATTGCCATTTACAGCCACTCCTGGGAGGAGCACCTATTACATGTGGAGGCCATTTTAGGGAGAATTCACAGGGCAGGGCTGACCCTTCGCCCCGACAAATGCCAAGTGGGAATGGGTGAGGTGCAGTATCTAGGACACCGAGTAGGGAGCGGAGTGCAGCGTCCCGAACCAGCCAAGGTGGAGGCCATTGTCCAGTGGCCCCGGCCTACAACCAAAAAACAAGTCATGGCTTTCCTGGGTACTGCGGGGTACTACCGCAAATTCGTACCCAGATACAGTGACATTGCGAAGCCGCTGACTGACCTCACTAGCAAGAAATTGCCCCGAGTAGTCAACTGGACCCCAGACTGTGAAACAGCCTTTGTAGCCTTGAAATCAGCGTTAGGGGAAGCTCCAGTATTAGCAGCACCGGATTTTAACCTGCCTTTTCTACTACACACAGATGCCTCCAACGTGGGCCTGGGAGCGGTACTAAGCCAGGTGAACGTCAAGGGGGAAGAGCATCCGGTAGCCTATCAAAGTCGTAAGCTCTTGGAGCGAGAAGTAGGCTATGCCGCAGTAGAGAAAGAATGTTTGGCCTTGGTCTGGGCCATCAAGAGGTTCCAAGCCTACCTCTATGGGCGAGAATTTACGGTGCTCACCGACCACAACCCCTTGGTCTGGCTTAATCGAGTATCGGGGGACAACGGGAGGCTGCTACGGTGGAGCTTGGCCTTACAGCCGTACAATTTCACCGTCCAGTACCGGTCTGGCAGAGACAATCGCAATGCAGATGGACTATCTCGTCAGGACGATGTTTGATTTTCCTGTTGCCCAGCCTGGACAAGGGTACTATTTGTTGTTGCACAGCCCCGGACAAGGGGGCTACTTGTTGTTACTAGCCCAGAACAAGAGGCTGTCCAAGCCTTTGGCCCCGGACTGCCAAGGCTTGGGGCTGGAAGGGGGGGGTGATGTAACGGACCCCTAGGCCGTTACATGGAGGCCTTGTCTGTGTAATGTATGCAAAGTTTTAGCATAGGGTTTGCAGGGGACAGGTAGGCTGCCTAGGGATTGGTCCCTCCTGTCCAGGCATCTGGTGACTCACCTGACCAGGATTGGTCTGTGTATTTTGTCACTCTGAATTCTATTGGTCAAGATTCAGAGTGGCAAGATTAAATTATGTAGAATGCCCTTCTTTGTGTACAACCCCATTGTGCCTTTTGTTCTACTGTTTATGTTTCATTGTTTAGATGTGTATTGCAGCCAGACACTATTGATTCCCCTCAGTAGGTCTTTGTACTAACCCCATTGTGTATTGTCTGAACAACTGTATAAAAGAGCTGATTTTTGACTGAATAAAGCAGAAGTCGTTTTGGACTTGAACCTGTATCCTGTCCTTATTCTGAATGGTTTAAAGGGACCCCTCTGTCCCCCATTCAGGCAGCTGATGTTCCAGGGTTCCAGTGGGCAGATTTCCTGTGTTCCAGTCTTGTTTCCAGTGACTATTTCCAGCCTATTATCCAGCTGCAAAGTTCAAGCCAGCTTTCCAGCCTACAGCCTAACAGGAGGGATTCCAGCTCTTTGTAGTGGATTTGCCAGGCTACCCACTTGTAGCCAACCCCAGGAGAGAGAAACCCAGCACGACGGCCCTGGACAGCGCGGCGTCCTAGGGGTTCCGTTACACCGGCGTTTGTTCAGCCAATGCATGCACTAGGTTCCCTTTAAATTGTAATACAAAGGATCTCTAGCTGATATATTATATGCTGCTGCAAGGGCATCAGATAGATGTTCTCTCACGATTGAACTCCAATTCTTCCTGCAATGATACTGGTTGTTTCTTAAGGGGTCGTTAGCTGAGTACCCAGAGATCTCTGTTAGAAGAGAGAGGGTTACTAATTTGCTAGGTCCCCAGAGATCCATTATGGTGAGATCTCTAGCAGAACATATATTATGTTAGGAGCATTGTGAATTGAAGAACTTTCAAACTTTGTGAAGTATTCAGCAGAATCAAGGCTGACCAAAGCAAAACGTTTAATAGCTAAATTTATTGATAAACAGGTGGTGGAGGAGAGGGCGATACTATGTGGCAAGTGTCATTTATAACAATACCTTAATAACTGGGGAGACTATTAGAAATGCTGATCTCTCTGTGATCCTTATGAATGAAAACAACGATATACATAATAAGTATTCTGTGAAACTCTCAATGTTAAACTTCTCCTTGAGATGTAAGCAATGCCCTTCATTTATATAATACAGCATAAGAATATATGCAGAATTTTGTAGTGGGAAAGATAGGCAGTTACTATTATAAGGATAAGTGATATTCCTTATTTTGTTTTTAATCCTCCTTTCTTTTTCTCTTACATTTTTAATACATAACACCAATAAAGTTGTTTAGATTTTAGAGTACGCGATCCAATGCTTTTTTCAAAGGTCAAGTAATATTAATCAAAGGATATGTTTTGAGAGCAATAAAAGTGTTTTTCCTTTTTCTTGTACGCTGATCTAACTATATTAACCATCAGGCACCGACACTTATAGAGATGTAAACATCAATGTAGGTAAACTTCACTGGTGCCAAATCATTCAAAAGAAAAAATGGTCTACAAAGTGTGGCTGGTTTGCAAGCACACTTTGTAGACCATGACAATGAAGTATTTCTATTTATACAGCGCTATTTTGGCTCTGCTGAAGAGCCATCTGCCGGTCCCGGGACCAGGATCATCTTCTGTCAGCTAGAGGCTGACGTCAGGGAAAGGGGAGGGGGGGCTTTAAAATGTTATATCGCTCAAACCATAAAGGTTTGAGAGATATGACTGGCATCAATAGATTTTTTTTTTTTCAGTATCTACAATAATACTTTTTATTTATAGAAGCCATTACTAAGCATTTAAGGATAGCAGTGTTGTGGTGTGATTATCCAACAAGTCTGTAATAATTCACCCCAAAAAAAGTCAATTATCCATAAAATATTCCAAAAGATTAACCTGCCATTATCATAAATCATTGCCATTATCATAAATCATGGATCGGTAATATGTTGAAAAGCCACAAAGGGTTTGTTAATAAACCATCAGACAGAGAATGCCATATGCATATTACCGGGGCCTACAATTCAATTTGCCACAAATTTATGCACCAGTATGCACTGCACAATAGAATTACTAAATGTAAAAGTGCAACTATGGGTTATTGACAAAGAGCTAACTCACTAGTATTACTAAATATATTGTAGAGAACGGAGCATAACAAAATACAATGTAATCAGCATCTATTTTCAAACATATTCAGACCATAAATTCATCACTTGAAAGTATCACATCACTTGCTCCAAAGTTGTTTGGGAAAAGTATATATCCCAAAACAGGAAAGCATGTCTGATACACGTTTCACAATTACTTTGTCTGAGGCATAGTGTGAGACTCCAAAACTGTAATTGCTCCTCCTTTTAACTCCTTAAGGACCCATGACATGCCAGGACCGTTACACGCCACTTAAGGACTGAATTCTGGGATGGCAGCACAGCTGTATGACACTCTGCCATGCCAGAATTCAAATTGCGAGTCAAAAAAGAGACTCTTCTAATGTCATCATGAGTATTAACCCCTTAAAGACTGGGAAAATCTGGGGTGGTTTACAATTATGGCCCGGAGTAATTTTGACTATGTCATGGATAACCCAGCTTTTAATTTGTTTCAAATATATTAAAAGAAAAAGAAAACACAAAATAAAAAAAACAAAAAAACATTTTGCATATATTTTCCTGTCAGAACCTGTACACTATTAATTCATTAGAAAAAAAAATCCTCAAATATATTTATCTGCATCCCCTAAATATGGAGGTACCCTATATGCCTACTATGTCAATCCCTTTTTCACATTCTCAGGGTAAATATTTCAAGAAGAACACCATTATTTTCAATTTGTAGTTTTTCAATATTTGGCATGTGACGATCGTAGCTTAGTCGACTTTGTCAGAACCCAAAAATGCCCCAACAAAAGTACATGTTTCTCAGTAGAATGGTGTAGTTTTTTTATGCAGCTGTTTTTCCAGAAATCTCTTCCAAAATTATGGTAATAGTTTGTGTTTTTGCAGTTTTCACACTTACTTTACATTGTTGCTATGGATTTCAAGCACAGGATAGTTGCATATATAAAAAATGCATTGATTAGTGTTCAGATACTTCTTCTGAGTATGGCAATACCCCATATGGATAGGTTTGTCAAGGCACGGGGGAGCTACGGGGCCCAAACCGGAACATGGACATTTCTAGTTTCACACAGGCAATTTTCATAGTTTGCTTAACTGGTGCCATGTCTCATTTGGGGCTGTGTACCAGTGTTCCATTTTAAACATTTACCCCAGAAAGTGTATTTTTTTTTGGAAAAGTAGACAACCCAAGCTTTCATTTTAGGTGTGTTACCACATTTTTCACACATCCATTTTACCACCAATCCCTCTCATAACCTGCTGTAAGAAAGAAAAAAAAAGCAGCGATTTTCAGACTTTTATTTCAACGTTTCTATGGATTTCAAGCACATGATAGTTGCAGATATAAAAAATATGCATTGATTACTTGGAGATAGGATTTAAAAAAAACAAAACAAAAACAAACGCCGGAAATCAAGCTTACTTTGAAGGCCTTTATCTAGGATGTCCAACCTTGTTAAAAACTAGATAAAATGTCCCCAGAATAAGGATAATGACACTTTACTCCTAAGTGATTGGGTGATGTGCTAAGACCGTCATCAGTAAATTGCTCTAAAGGGCCGATGAAGCTCCTAGCATGTCACGTATATTTTGCTCACAGCACTGTAAGCACTACCGGATTTGAAACTGACCGCTCCAAGAACGGTCACTATCAGAGTCTCCCACTGAACAAGCTAGCACACGTTATCAGTCACATGTGCAGGCTCACCGACTGGGATCAAAAGCAGCCTTATGGGGAATCCACTCCCAAAGACAGTGGTCTTTAATACCTAGAAATGCACTTCTTTCTGGAGAAGGGGAGCAAGGAAAGCCAGCCTCTGTGTAGGAAAAGCAAGATGGCCTCCAGAAACCTGACAGCTAATCGGAATAAAGTCCACAAAAATGGGCATTCTGGGTAGTCTTCTCTGTTGCTTGTTGCATAGCAATGCCTACAACTCTGTTTGCAGATTGCCATAGTCCCCTGGACACTCAGAGTGTGGACTGGATGACAGGGCATGAGGAGACAAGACAGAGCCCTTGAAAATATATGTCCCAAAATAGTTTTGTCCCATAGTAATCAATGGAGAAAAGATGGCTGCAGACGGGCTCCTGTTCTTAAAGGGGACGCCACACAAAATTCACGTAGAATAAAAACTATTGCCAGAGACACAGAACCACCAGGGAATACCAGAGCATAAAAACCAATAACTAAGTAGTAGGGAACAAAAACAAGCTACCCAGAGCACTATAACACCTCCAAAAACTCAAACCAGCCCAGGAAGGGTTAATTGAAGTAAAGACAGAGGTAAATAGCAGCCATCCTCACTCCAACCCCCCTTAGTGAATATTATAAGAGAATATAAGTAGAACCATAAGAGTACCAGAGCACAAACCTGCTCTTAATAACCTCTTCCAGGAAAGGCACACTCCTGGACATAAAGTGGGCCAATGCAGTCACAGGGTTACTACCCAGTCTTCTGTTTTTGGTTTACCACCATAGAAAAGGACAGAGTCTCAAGAGAAAACTTGTAAGCAGGATTCCCTCCACAGGGCAGAAAAGGTCCACAGAGCACCTGTGAACTGGGCAGTCCAACTCCAGGGAAGCCCAATGATGATAACCTGCCTAACGGGGGTATTATACAGCCCCATATCTAAGAGATAAATAATAAAAGCCTAATAAAAATTAAAAGGATGGCTTTGCCGTCCAGCTTCATCGCAGGACACATGAATTCTGGAGGTTAGGAGGAGGAGGGCTGAGCTGGTGGAGGAGGTGGAGTCTCCACCCCAAAGACCTTCTCTTTTGTGATGTGCCTTCCAGGAGGAGTGACTCAACCCCATGATAACTGTGTTCCTCATTGGATGTAAGAGAAAAATAATTCTAGCTACTAGGAGGCAGGGCACTTGCAGACAAAAGTTCTCTGGCGGAAGAGACTCCTTCCCATTTCTTAACCCCACATATCAGCAGTAGCACAAGTATAGCAAAGATGCAAAACGAATGAAGAAGCAGGGCAGGAAGGCAGTCAGAACATCAGAGAACAAGTATACCCCTGCATAGATACAAATAACCTGTTTTTCCCTCCATGAGGAATGTCCTTTGGTCCACATGGACTAATAGAAAATAATTTATTGGAAAATACACAAAAATCCTCTTTTCTCTTTGTGGAACATAGGAACCATGGAGACATACAAAAGCTGTCCCACAAGAACTCTGGAGAGATCGAGAGAAGCTCCCTACAAAACAAAACAATCTCAAGAGTCAAAATTAAACATAACCATGAACCTCATGTGTCAATGGACATGCCACACAAAATTGAGTAACAGAAGAAAGAAGGCACTACCGTCCGGAAGACTATTCTCCTAAAACTGGCCTCAGCCAAGGCCAGCACTTTGACTCTGTAATGTTTTATGAATGTGTAAAGTAATGACCATTTCAATGGCATGAACAACTGCTACACAGAGGCCTAGTTCTTGTAAACCCAAGAAGCTCCCACTGCTATGACAGAATACACTGTTACCCTAGTTGTCACTGAATTCTTTTTAATGACACAAGCCTGAAGAATGGTCAACTTGATCCAAGGGTCAATGTCACCTTAGATGCTGACTGGCCCGCGCGCAGCCTCACAGACATTATGAAAAGAGTTCAGTGCAATGAATGTAGTATTTAAGACACCTAACTCTTTCCAGACAATGAATGAAGATTTTGTTCTAGCCTAGGAATACTCTTTAGAGAAAGATTTAGGAATACTGACAGACAACAGGATTCACAAAACTGTACCAACTGTATATTATGTCTTGGTAACACTTCATCTAGAATATGTATAGTTTTGGGTTAAAGACATTATTGAACTGGAAAAAGCAGATATATGCAACAACACTGATGAAGAGGTTGGAGGATGCTGTGCTTGTAGATGATATAGTTGCTTTCAAAAACGCAATGGATACCTTTCTACTTCAGAACAATACTGAGAATTCTGATAGTTTGTTTCAAAGCAGATAAGATGTTGACACTGGGAAAAATCCAAATTCCTTTTGGAATCAGTAGACATTTTATTTACCTACTTAGGGATTAATTGGAAATGGCTTCAATAGGTTTTTTTTTCTTCTTTTCTCTGGATCAGCAAGGGTGATATAGTATAGGCTGAATTTGATGGACACGTCTTTTTTCAGCATCATCAACTAAGTTGCTATTCAAAAAATAACAATTTACGGATTAATATGGAACTACATGATAGCTAGGAGGAACACAGTGTTCAAGGTCAGAAACATAGAAACACTGAAGCCAATAGTTCAGAAGGCTCAGTATGAAGTACTCCGAGGCATGGGGTCCTTAAATGTAGTAGGCAAAAGCCACCTCCTGCAACAAAAGTCTTAACTTCTGGCAACAGTGTAACATGCTTTTGAAAAAGAAAGGACAAATCCAACATCTGGACCTTGATAAAGCCAAGACAATAGAATACCTGAAACCTTTCCTGCTGAGCGACTGGGATGAAGACCTTCATGTATACCAGGGCTGGAACTGTCTCTTGAAACTGTAGAGCCCTCACAGAATTTTGAGGAACCTTTGACATAAAGAAGCAAAGAGGAGAAAGGTCCTTGATGACTAGATGATAACCCACTGAAATAACCCATTAAACCCATGGATCGGCCACAGAAAAAGCCCACATGTCTCAGAACAGCCACAGATGCCCTCCAAATGTGGTACACAAACGAGCCATGCTAAGGAAGAATCAGTGGAGAGTTTTCAGATAGGATTCTTGCTTGTCCAGGTCTCTGAGATGAAAATGGTGTTAGACTGATGAGGGAGTAGAAGCCATGGTAGCTTGTGTGTAGTAGCAGGCAAACATAAAAAAGACTTCTGAAGGAAAGAACGACGCTTAAATATGAACTGGGGTGAGAGTGAACTCTTGCCCCCAGTAGAGTACCTAATGATCTTATGCAATTCAGGACCAAAGAGCAGTTTGCCCACTAATGGTAAGGAGATAAGTGTCTATGTATAGAGGACTGTGTGTAAGCTGCTAGGACTTTCCATGAAAACTGATCGCATTCCAAAGTTGCCTCACAAATGTAGACCATTAGCCTCATGAATACTGGAGATAAAAAAAACCAAAATCTCCTCTAGCTAACTCCTCCTGTGCCGATTCTATTAAGCAATCTTACTGTATCAAACTCTACTCAGGCTATTTCACTTATCTACCACCTTCTCAGTGATAAGAGAAATAGCCCACCAGCAGAAGTGGAAGAGGCTAATACAGTGAGGGAATTTAAAGAGATAGTAATGTTTCACAAAAAAACAGCAGCTCCAAATAATCTTCATAGTATTTGAGCCATAGAGATTATTTCAATACTTTCAGAGTTGTAGTTCAAGAGTAATAGAATGATAAAGTTTCCCCCTCCTGCCCCTTTTACCTAGTGTAAGCCACCTTCCCTCTGATGTGGAATCTGGTCCACAGACCAGACAGCTCACAGCAAGGGACAGTCTACTAACTGTGAGAATGAAAGCCCTGCCCCCACTGACAGGTTTTTCCCTTATGTTAGTAGAAGATTGTCCCTCTCTGCAATCCACTTGGAAACCATCCTGCTGCTCTAAGCCGAGCAGCGTTACATCCGTAAAAGGGGTGGGAGGGGGATATTTTATCATTCAGTTATTCTAGAACTACAACTCTGACAGTACTGAAATAACACTCTCCATGGCCCAAATAATATGAAGATTAATTGGAGTTGCTTTTATAGTGAAACATTACTATCCCTATAAGACTGTGTAGTATAGGTAATAAAGCTATCCTGAAAATAAGGTTTGAGGTTTTTACAATATGAAAAGAGGGCGAGGACATGGGCTGAATGTTTTTTTATCTGCTGTCAAATTATGTGCGTCTATTTAAGGACAAGGTGGCTAAAATCCTGGATTCACTTTTCAAGATAATCTTTATAACCGCAGGGACTGCTTTGCACCCAGCCATGGCCATTTAATGTGATCTGTGATGTGCTGTATCAGATAGAGGAAAGACTGTACATTTAGAAAGGTGAGAAATGGGAGGATCACTAGCAGGAGGGAAATTCTACAATTCAAACTCAGTGGTAGAAACGGGATAAAGTAAAGCAAAATTTTCAGACAAGAATACCTTTTTACCATGTAACTTCCATTCCTTAAAGATAATCTGATCAAGAATGGTGAAGTGGATAGAGTTCCTTCTATGCCTCCTGAAGATGTCCTGAGTGAACATCCCTGCGTAGTCCTCAGAAAGCTGGAGGGTCTCTAACACCACTCAAATCAAGCCTCAGGAAGGATGGACAGGGCCCGGAGAACTGCCAGAGAGGCAGTCTCCTCATGCATAAGAAAGACCAAATATGCTTGTGCCAGATCCACAGTCCGAAGAACACCTGGAGCCAATGGGAAGGAAGAAGTCAAATCAGCCGCAGCTGCGTATCTATTATGGTGGCCACAAGTACCGAAGCTTAAAGGCACTGCAATCCAATTAAATTTAAATAGTTCATAACCCCAATACAAAGGCACTGCAATCCAATCAAATTTAAAGAGTGCATAATCCCAATACAAAGTCCCAAATACAATGAAAAATTAAAAATAAGATTAAAACAAATGTAAATATAGTGTAATTTTCAGTGAAGTAGTCTGCTTCCTATTCTACTCTAAGTGCAAGAAGAAAGAAAATTCAGGGGACAACTATTTTTGGGGATGAATCTCATATAAGGAACTAAAATAAATGAAAAAGAAATAGAAAAGAAAATGCTTAACAGAAGAATCAGTCCCTTGCTCTTCCAGAAGTACACTTTAAAACCAGTGCTGCTGCTCTACAGGAGGGAATCCAATCTTTCAAAGAGCTTTTGTCTGCAAGTACACTGACTCATAGTGGTAGCTAATGAACCCCATGGTTGTGTTACACAATGGACAAAAATGAAAAAGAGGATTTTAGTCATACCTGTTAAATCCTTTTCTCTTAGTCCATACACGTTACTGGTAACTCTGGGAGGAGCCACCATGACAAGCTCAGGTCCACATGAAGAGGAAGAGAAACAAATGTCTTCAGAAGATCCTGTTGATCCTTGAACACTTGGATCAAGAACCTCTGGAGCTCCCTGGTGTGCACCGTGGCAAACGGAACCACTTCTATGGTGGATGTGAATTTCCCCACCAGAGATGATAGCTTCTGGACTGGAACTGGATCCCGAGACATAATCGCTGAAACTCTGTGGGCGATCTGGTGAGCCACTTTGTCCGTGAGGAACACCATGCTCTTCTGAGTGTCGAAGAGAAGGCCAAGGAAGACCAGACGCTGGGATGGGACAAGATCGGACTTGTCCAAGCTGATGATCCACCCATGATGGGTGAGAGCCTGAACGTAGTTCTGAACTTGCTGATGAAGGAGTTCCGCAGAGGTGGCTTTCAGAAGCAAGTCGTCCATGTATGGAGTGATGCCGTTCCGGTGGAGGATGGATATCAAGGCACCCAGGACACGGTTGAAGACCTGAGGAGCCGTCGTCAGACCAAATGGAAGGGATGAGAATCTAAAATGTCCCCTGTCGCAGGCAAACTGGAGGTACTGCCGGCTCTCTGGATAAATGGCAATGTGTAAATACGCTTCCTGAATATCCAGAGAAGCAAGGAATTCCCCCAGGGACATGGCAGCAATCACTGTGCGCAGAGACTCCTGACAATAATGAGTCAGGGTCACAAAAGAATTGAGATCCTTCAAGTCCAAAATAGGGTGACAACCACCATCCTTTTTGGCGACCACAAAGAGGTTTGAGTAGAAACCTGAACCCCTGTCCTGGATAGGTACCGGATGTAGAACATCCTTGTCCAGAAGAGCCTGAACAGTGCTGTCGAACAGACAAGGTTTCTCTGTACCCTGAGGCGTGCGAAAAGGACGAAAGCGAAAGGGAAGAAGAGAAATGAAAGGGATCTTGTACCCTTCCGTCACTACCTGTAAAACCCATGGGTCTGTCACAGAGTCCTCCCAAATGCTGTGACAGTGTCGTAGACAACCACCCACAGCGGAGTGCGGACCCGGGTTTGGCGAGTCATTTTAAAGAAGTCTTGGAAGCCTTGGGCTTGGAGGAGACCTTGGGCTTCCATTGTTGTTTGGGCTTGGGGGAGGTACGCTGAGCTGAGGGAACTGTCTGGTTCACCGGACGTGTCTCATTCTGAAAGGAACAAAAAAAAATGGTTACGCTTAAGTGGCAGTTTCTTTCTGGAAACCAAGGGTAGAAGTGTACTCTTACCCCCTGTGGCCTCACTGATCAGATCCTTAAGATCTGGCCCAAACAAAAAGATACCCTGAAAAGGCAGGGAAAGTAAGGCTTTCTTAGAATCAGTGTCAGCAGACTAGATCTTGAGCCAAAGAGCTCGTCTGCCCACCACAGACATGGTGGAAACCCTAGCCACCAAACGGATGGCATCAAATAGGGCAGCAGAAACATAGTGCTGTGCCTAGATATGTTGGCAAGAAGGCGCAACTTATCCGAAGTAGGTGCATCCTGACGGACAGCCTTGGTGAGCTGTTCAGTCCAGACCGCAATGGCCTGGTTCACCCACGTAGTGGCAAAAGCTGGATGCATAGCAGAACCAGCAGTGGCAAAAATGGACTTGAGGGAAACCTCAAGTTTCTTGTCAGTCCAGTCCTTCAAAGCAGAGGAATCAGAGACTGGCAAGGCAGTAGATTTAGATAACTTGGATATAGGGGCATCCACTTTGGGGGGGATGAACCCACTGAGCAAGCGCAGCCTCAGAAAAGGGGGTAAAGCTTGGCAAATTTCTTGGACATAGAAGCTTTCTTGTCCGGGGATTTCCACTCCTCAGACACAAGGCGGTCAAGAGTGGGGTTAGGTGGAAAGTATGTAAGGGGCTTAGCAGGCTCCTGCGGAGGGTTCAGGATCAGCCTCAAAGGGGTCCCCAAAAAACTGAGAGGACCCCAACACAGAACACTCCTCAACATCCAAATCCACCAGCAGTTCCTCCTCAGAGGAATCTGACACGTCAGGTACTCCCTGAGGTTTGGGCAGGGAAGACCTGACTGAGGAGGGGGCCTGCCAAGACTGAAAGGCCCATTGTAACTAAGATGGAAAGAGTTGCAATGTGGACCTAAGGTCCCTAGTCGCAGCCAAGCTGGCTCTATTGCATGGCTGGAGGTCCCTGGAATGCTGTCAGGGACATCAGAACATGCTGGGTATATGTGACCTGAGAATTGTCTAGGTAGCCCTGATTGACAGGAAGAGCAATGCGGGATACAGAGACCCCAGCCTCCTTAGTCTTAGGTGTAGCCCCAAGCTCCAGCGGTATAGACATTCTCACAGTGTCAAATAACCTACTGTACAATAAATCACCCACTTACAGTGTGTAGGATTAAAGTTTCACCCCAGAAATCTCTAAAATAAACTTATCTGGCAGGCGAAGGGTTAATCTGCAGAGGAGAGAAGAGGAGTCCAAGCCCTGCGTAGGATACTCGCCCAGAAACGCTCACAAAATGTCTGCCACGGTGGGAGCCAATCAGAAACAAGGGTGCGAAGTAAATGCTCATGGGAAATTGTTTTTCCCAAAAAGTACCCTAAACAGTGCCCGAAGCCCCCTGAGCCCCCCAACACACTAGAAACATGAACCGGATGATAGAGCAAGGGCAGACAAGTAAAATGAGCCATCTCTGAAGTCGCTAGGGTAAACGGTTGCAGAGATCCGTCCCAAACAGTACTGTCCCATAGGAGTGAATGGAGAAATGATGTCTGTGGTAAAGTGTGCCTACACAATTTTTACAAATTTTAAAGTAAAACATTAAAAGGTGTAAATCATCAATAGAACATGTGAGGATACCCAAAAAAAACACTAACACAGTGTTAGAAAACCCCCAATAAAGTGCCAAACCAGCAGTTAAAGGGTTAAGTTACCACATAAACTTGATCCAAACACCCAACAGACATACAGATATAACCAATGAGTGCAGGAGTGTGCAATAGGAACTTCAGGAATACCCCCCTGTGCGGAGGGGCACTGTGGGACAAGTGGATCTGCAGTACTCAAAGGGTAGCTCACGTTTCCTGCAGATCTTCTGTCTTCAGATTACCATGTAGCAAGATGTACCTCAAGTGGGTAACTCCTGGGGAAGCACTTGGAATCAAGATGTTCCCCCTCAGGGCTTAAGGTCCACAAAAAGCACCTGGATACTGAGCTAGCCACATCTAAGGGCATTGTCAGTCATGGTAATCCGCCTAATAGTGGTATTCCATATCTAACAGAAAAATAAAAAAGATTCTAAAACTATAGCAGAACTGTTCTCAGCCTGGTGTTGTCTTCACCAAGGAACAAATCTTTCAGGAGCTGATTGGTTAGCTGCAGCCAAGGGGGGAAGGGAGGCTCTACCCCCTGCATACACTATGAGAATTGTTCCTGCCTACTAAGGGGCGGATCGCCTCCCAGAGTTACCAGTAACCTGTATTGGACAACAGAGAAAGTAGTATTACCGTTTTGATACATTATCCCCTTAAAGGGATAGTAATAGTTCATTTTATGTTTCATATTGTAGAGATTAAAAAAAATATATAAACAATGATGTAATTCTCATCTCTCAAACCTTTATAGTTTGATAGATTTACCTTTCTAAAGTTACATCTTCCTGGCAGTTTCACAAAAGTCTGATGGCTGCAGAACCCGTTCATTTGTCCGGACGGAGAATAATTACATCGTTGTTTATATTGTTTTAATCTCTACAATATAAAATAAACATAAAATGACAGCATAATATAAATTATGAAAATGTCAATTTAAGACGTTTGCATAAAGAATGTATGTTAAAAATAAGAAAGAACACAATACTTACAGAATTGGGTACCTTTTTAATTTCTTCAAATATTAATTGTTTGTTGATATCGTCAATGCTAACAAGGGTTTTCGATGTAATAAAATGTTGGAAAGTGACAGCTTCTACATACTCTTGAAGTCCTACATAAAAATAATGTATATGCTTAATGTTTCTGTAATAAAATATATAGAAGAAAAACAAACACATAGCATAACTTAAAATATAGCAAATGTACAGGTAAAATCTAGCTCATATACAGATCATGTTTTAAAACTAAACACATGACTTGGATTTTTGAATAACAGTTTTGTTGGTTTGCACTATTCCTATTGAAATGCCTGAACAAAAAGCCTGCTCATGATGTCATTAGAACATGATATAATCCATGGCAAAGTCCATTTATTGCAATCCTGGGTCCATGGTTAAGAGAAAGGGTGCCTGCAATTCTGGGAGAAGCTGGAGACTATTTAAACCCTCCATCCCTTTACCTTAGCCTCTTTGTTGTGGGTCATTCGTCACCCAGATCCACTTTGTTGCGGATCAATTGTCACATCGAGCGCTAAGTTTGTGAGTAAGGATTCAACTTGTTTCAAACCTAGTAAGCTATACAAATCCTACTTCTACAAGTTTTCTTGTTACAATTAGTTACGTTATACAACCTTATCATGCAAATTAAGGAATACCTTGTAAAAAGCTGCACTTTAGATTACGTCCGCAATGGGAAGTGATGCCACTTCATCGCAACGCTCCATACCCAGGTAGTCACAGATCATCCGATCAGGATAGGTATATGCTGGTTCACCATTACATACAATTCAATTTTGGCAAATTAAGTTACTACTTATCATCATATACACATCCGATCCACATCCATGTTAATAAATTGTATAAGTATTCACACTATGTGCCTCGATCTCCCCCCAGCAACCAGATAACCCCAGTCTCAAACTCATAACCATACATATGCTGTGCAAGTGTTAGATGCGGTATCACTTATGAGGTAATCTATATACTATGCCATCTAGAAAGATCTTCTCTCTCAGGAATTCACGATAGGCATCCTGTCCCTTCCTCTCCCTTTTAATCCAGCCACCTTCTTAACCCTTTATGGTAATGCACCTTCTTCTGATAGCGCCCGGTGCCTTGTCAAAACTCACAAATTTTCTGCATCTCACGAGCCATTCCTGAATCACGTTTCTGTTAAATGTATATAGATAATATATATGTACCTACATATAGCTGGAATATTTCCTTGTCTGCATTCCCTTAACCATTGTTACTCTCCTCACAGCAACAGAAAAGCACTCACGGTACAAATATTGTGTTGTTCCAGAACTTAAATGATCTCATTAATATTTATGTCAACTATAAATTACAGAATATGGCTCATAATCCTTAAGAGTGGAAATTCAGCACTTCAAGCTACTTCATAAGTTTCTTTCCTATCCTGAACCATTAAAAGGATCAGATAGATTGTGTATTCAGGTCCGAAGCTTTCGTATGACATATAGACTTTTATTATCCAACTGCATATTAAATGTCAATTCTCATCTCGTTTCAGCCATTACGATTATGATTCATATGGTAGGTAATTTCATTCTCACAATATGACCTCAACAAGCAAGTCCAACCACTTAATGCAGGGCACTTCACTTATACCTAGATCTGAGATGACAAAAAAAAAAAAAAAAAAAAAAAAAAATGCTTGTGAATATACATGGGTATATAGATATACATCATTCTCTAGGATGGCATCTCATATCGAGTTCACATTTAAGTCTATTAACCTTACCCCATTAATTAAGGCCGAAGGTCTAGGGTCACTCACTCCTTACCTCATAGCTGAGGTCGAAGGTCACTCACACATTACCTCACAGCTAAGGCCGAAGGCCACTCACACCTTACCTCACAGCTGAGGCTGAAGGTCACTCACACCTTACCTCACAGTTGAGGCCGGAGGTCACTCACACCTCACCTCACAGTTGAGGCCGGAGGTCACTCACACCTTACCTCACAGTTGAGGCCGGAGGTCACTCATACCTTACCTCACAGCTGATACCGAAGGTCACTCACACCTTACCTCACAGTTGAGGCCGGAGGTCACTCACACCTTTCCTCACAGCTGATACCGAAGGTCACTCACACCTTACCTCACAGTTGAGGCCGGAGGTCACTCACACCTTACCTCACAGCTGAGGCAGAAGGTCACTCACTCCTTACCTCATAGCTGAGGCCGAAGGTCACTCACTCCTTACCTCACAGCTGAGGCCGAAGGTCACTCACTCCTTACCTCACAGCTGAGGCCGAAGGTCACTCACTCCTTACCTCATAGCTGAGGCCGAAGGTCACACCTTACCTTACCTCACTGTGGAACCACTGCTCACTCAACTCACACTATCCAGCAGATTACCATAATTCCATTACACAGACGTCAGATTCGCTCACACACTTCAAACAGGGAAAAGACGAATATAGCTGTTCTTCAGTCCATGGATTAGCCCACACCTTCGGAGGTTCATGATTGCGTTGCCTTAACCCAGTAGGAGGATATGTTATCATAATACACAGGAAGATTATTTCAAATCAACTAACCTGAGGCTTAGGGACACAGTGGGTACCTCTTCATCCAAAATCTACAGGATATATAGCCCCTCTGGTCATGGCAAGGCTTGATTCATTCGATTTGGAGAGCGCGCATACACCGTTACTGACACCTCAGTAAGCTCTTTACTCGTCTCCTGTCAGTAAGAGACTGCACTAATCATGGCTCCACGAAGAGGTAATCACCATTTTTAATTAAGTTCTAATTCCCATTCATTAAAACAACCACCTCTTGTTACACTATTTACTACCTTCACTAAGGCATGTTAGCCTAGGAAAACTGGTCTTCACCTCAGGCTTGAACACTTACGATCCAAGCACGGATCAACTGGAAGGGTTGGCTTTCTGCAATTCAACTACAATTATAACTCTGGTGTTATGTCTCATAGAATTGAACAAACCATGGAAGATTCTGCTGCCCAGGGTCCATCAGACTTGGATCACTCCGGTGTGGTTCCTACCATGCAAAAGAAACGCTCCACCAGCGTCACTGGTTCGGCTTACAGGGCTTGGGCTGTGGCAAAACTGACTAACGAACTTACTAGACAGAGTGTCCCTTACCCAGCTTCAGCAAGGAAAACCGAGCTATATCGCCTGCTGTGAGATAACTCTATTACTTCTCCCATATCACCTTCTCCAGGCCCCTCATCAGCAGCATCTTCTCCTCTTTTTCAGGCCCAGTCACCAATGACCTAGCAACTTCCAACAGAACAGCCTAATCAAATAATCCAGATGTCAACCGATTTAACTAGCAGTTTCAAACATCCAGTCTAGGCTATCCAACCTAGAGACAAGCTACGTGAACATTACTACACCACACTTGATTACTACTTCAATAGATAACTCTGGTACCAATACCTTGCCCCCACGGATCACGCCAGCCCACATGGTACCTCAGCACCTATGTAGGGACATAGTGGAAGGTAAGGAGGGGAATCTTGTTGCTCTCCTCCTGGCTTCCCAGGATGTTACCGAGAATAAAACTGTTAGTTGTGGCGAAGTTTCAGTGACACTAAAGTCAAAAGATCCTAGATTAATACACACATTTTCTATACCAGAGTTTGTTTCAGCTTTTAGCGTTTATAGGGACATCATTTGCACATCTTTCCCACTTAGAAGACAGGAACTTGACACCTACATGTATGTTCTAGTGGATCTGGGATATAAATATGGCGGTACAGCTTTTTATGACTATCATAGGTCGTTCACATCTAAAGCCGCTGCCGCCATGGCCCAATTCAACTACAACTTGGCTGGAGCATTTTAGATAAATTGTTTTGTAGGCATTTTGCTGGGCTTAGGATTCCAAATTGACACATTTGCCAATCCAGTTCACATTCTGCCCACTTATGCCCCAGAGCTCTAGGGGCTGGTGGTCCCAAAATTCCTTCCACTAGCAGCACGCAGGCTTACCAATCCTCTCTCTCTCTCAACTGACACTTCCTACTAAAGACAAACTCGGTAGAACAATTCAATATCTTGTAATATCTTGTATATTTGTAATAATTTTAATTCCAAGGGGTGCTTCTATAGCGCATGTAGGATGCTTCATCAGTGCATTCTATGCCAAATCTCATTCAAAGGTCATATACCCTAGAAACTTTTCAGGTAATAAATGACTAAGCTCCTTAAACCTGTCAAAATTTCAGTCTCTTCTTTCATGTCACCTAAATACGGCACTCACTAACTACCTCATCACAGGATTTTCTACAGGCTTTCATACAGGCATTATTTACTGCCTGGCTACATCCATAGAATGCACCAACTTGAGATCAGCCACTTCCTCCCAAGATCAGCCACTTCCTCCTCAAACAAGAAATTCAGAAAGGTTTTGTCATAGGCCCATTTTCCTCTCTCCATTTCCCGCTTGGAGGGTAAATCCCTTAGGGACTTGTCGCCCCACATAGCTCTACCCAACCTAGTATCAATTCCCTAATTCCATCAGAAGAAACGTCCATGGAATACTCAAGAGCAGATGACACCATTCTTCACATTCTCAAACACGGTCAGGATTGTTGGTTATCCAAAACGGATATATCAGATGCTTTTAAACTCTTTCCTACAGACCATTCCTTTTGGCATCTGCATGGTATCCACTGGAGGGAAAATATTATTTTGCTACACGTTTAGTGTTCGGTTCTAAAAGTAGTCCTAAAATCTTTGAACATTTCGCTGACACTCTGGCTTGGTTGATTTTGAACTCCTGCATGGTTATCCATTATTTGGGTTTCTTGCTAATCGAACCACCATATCAGATCCCATCCAGCCTGACAAAAGTTTTAAGTCTTTTTAAAGAATTATACATTCAGACTGCTGAACATAAGACACATGTCCCATCACACACAATGGACTTTTTAGGGATTACCCTAGATACCACAATCATGGAGGCTAGAGAAACTATACAGAATCAAACACGTGGTAAACGATTTTGCTAACAATCACGCCACATCTCGGAACTCCAGTCATTTCTAGGATATTTAGATTATGCAACTAGGATCCTACCCCAAGGCAGAACTTTTACCTCACACCTTTTAAACTTGCTTTCAGGCCACACACATTCTCCTGTAATTTTCAACAACAATACAGCCAGGTCAGACTTGGCCATGTGGGGTCTATTCCTAACTAACTGGAATGGACGATCAATGTTTCCTCCACCAGTTTCCGACAACTACACAAGTTTTTACAGATGCGTTGGTTGGTCACAGTGGTTTGCTGAAAAATGGCCAGTCGAAGTGTCAGACATTCCTAAATTTTACTATACATCCACCATGTTCGAATTGTACCCAGTAGTGGCCGCAGCTTCCTTATGGGGTCAAAAATGATCTAGATTTCAAGTTCAATTTCATACAGATAACCAAACTCTCACTTACGTGATCACGAAAGGTGGGTCCCCCAACAGCCACATTATGATGTTCCTAAGAAAATTAGTCTTCCTTTCCCTCAAATTCAAATTCCATGTGTACAAATACAAGAACTTTCATAACAGGCCAACATAATAAAACAGCTGACCTCCTTTCACATTTCAAATTCCAACAGTTCTTCCAACTTCATCCACAGAAAATCACCTCCAGGCTTCCCAGAACTCATCATGCCTTGAATTACCATGTCAGGAAATCAGAAGGATTTATCAACAAGGCCCTCGCCACCAATACTGTCAGGAATTACAACAGAGCTTGGAATAATTTCAACAAATTTAACATTTCATTCAAACCTATTTAACCTTCTAGTATCTTTAATATTTTAACATTCGCTTCTTTTTGTTCTACTGACCTTAGGTTGACTTTACCAACCATCAAACTATACCTGGCTGGGATCAAACACCACATAAGCTTACATTCTCCTACTCACATTTCCATCTTTTCATTGTACAAGACTAAACTGTTTCTAAAGGGATTGGCCAAATCTGGTATACCGCCACAGAACCAACGCCTTCCCATAGACGGTTCACTCTTTAAGACACTGGCCAACCTATTGCTAACACAAACTTTTGATATTCTCACTAATCACGTCATACTAGCAGCTATCCACTTGGCTTTCTTCGGTTTTCTTAGACCAAGTGAATTCACAGTTTCGGGGATACATTTGTCTTTCTTGCGCTTGGGTCACATTTCCTTCTCCAACAACTCATTCAATATTTTTCTTTCCCACTCTAAGACAGATCAACTAGCATGAGGCATGCACATCACGTACGACACCACTCATGATGCATGGTGTCCGGTTATGGCTCTTCAAACACTACTATCACTATTGCACAACAAACAACCTAGTTTCTCACTATTGCCCATAAATGGGGCCCCATTGTCCACCTCTGTTCATACAGCATGTCCGTTGTCTTCTATTCCAGCTGGGTCTAGATGCTTCTCTTTACTCAGGTCATTCCTTTTGAATAGGTGCCGCTATAACTGCATCAAAACAAGTTCCACCTCACATAATACAAAGGCTGGGCCGGTGAAAGTCTAATTGCTTTTCAAGATACGTTTACAATCCAGTGCACAAAATAAAAATTGCACAGCTATCTCTATTAAAATGACTATCCATTGTAATTTTGTCAAAATTCAATAAACACAGTCATGTTGCCTTCTTGCCTCATTTCTCGTTTGCTAACAGTCCGCCCAACCTGCTCACACAGGCCAAGGTAATAAGGCACAATTCAATCAATCACCATACACTATGCTGTAAGCTTCGACCACAAGTGTAAGGCGGTGCCTGCAATTGTGGGAGGAGCTGGAGGACTATTTAAACCCTTTACCTCCGCCTCTTTGTTGTGGGTCATTTCCCACCCAGATCCCTCCTCTTTTAAAAAACATACTTTTTGGTGAACCCTCATTTTAGGTTTGCTAACAGTCCGCCCCACCTGCTCACGCAGGCCGAGGGAATAAGGCACATTTCAATCAATCACCATACCCTACACTGTAAGCTTCGACCACAATGTTTGAAAGTGCTTTCAAGCTTTAAATAGCCTGGACAAGATAGCTGTTAAATGGTGAGCAGCTATTCCTGTTCTCACAACTGATAAAATGGGATGAGGCGAGCACTGACTTATTTTCTGCTTTCATCAGCTTAAGAGCCAACTACAATTCTTCAACATAATATACAGTATCAATTCTATGCTATATAAGGAAGTTTACAAAAAAGGTGGATTTTTGTGTACTTACCGATAAATCCTTTTCTCTTATTCATGGTGGAACACAGGACATCCCACCTGTAAAAAAAAAATGGGTTGTTTGAGTTCCTGGAAGGGGTGTCCTTTTGAGTCTCTGGTACAGGTGGCCACCTTCCTGCCCTATATCTTTTTTTTGTCTTTGCTAGAAGTTAAAACTGAACATGATTTGTAGGAGTAATGTGGAGCATGGAAGAAGACTTTGCATCCAAACAACTATTTATGCAAGTATCCTGCCACCTGGATGAGGATACTTTACCCTCCACACCCCTGGTTCCTGTTTTCCACAAGGACAGAGAGACAGAACAATTCACCAGTAAGTACACAAATATTTCTTGGGAAGAAAGCCAAAGCAAGATTGCGAAATCATCCTATCTGTGTGAAAAATCAGAAAGGGAGGTCTACAAGACAAAGCTTTTAGTTTGGCCACATGCTGGAAACAACAACAAAATATCCACACTCGTTCACTCCTAATAGTATATATAAAAGATGAGGCTTTATTAAAAACATTGGGACATATACAAACCCAAGAATCTCACCAAGGGAGGGAACAGGCACCAAGACCAGCACATCAACAAAGAATGAAACTGCTTCTAGGAATAGAAGGGCTCTAACAGAGCAGGGCAAGCTTTCTCTGGTAACACAGTTAATGACCCTCTCAAGTTTTGGGCCAAACAGTTGATTGCCTCTGAACAGGAGAGAAGCTAGAGATTTTCGCAAACCAAATCTTCAACAACTGCAACAGACATAGCTAAAACCTTGCCAATTAACTTGTCAGATGAAGCCTCAGCAAGATACATTTTGGCCTCAAAAATCTTAGAAACATGAAGAACAATGGTTCTAGTCACCCATGCCACTGAAAACGCTGGACATAAGGTGGGCACAATGCCTCGAAATTCAACTAAAAGGGATAGTAATACTTTAAAATTACTAATCTATCACGGTACCCGTGATCCCCTGTCAGTCACACTGATGGTACCTGTGCATTGGAGCAGGCTGATTGGCCCGCCCAGGATGTTCCTTTATATACTGGGCCTATGACATCTGCCTGTTGCCCTTTCGTGGTGTTCCTAAGTTTGAGCCTTCTTGCTATGTTACTACGTTCCTGTGTACCAACTCGGCTCGTCTGACCATTCTCCGTTCCTGCTCTGTGATTGGACCCTGCTTTGGCTGACGTTCCTGCTCCGTGAATCGACCCGGCTTGCCTGACGTTCCTGCTCTGTGATTTGACCCGGTTCTGGCTGACGTTCCTGCTCCGTGATTAGACCCAGTTTGCCTGACGTTCCTGATCCGTGATTGTCCCGGTTCCGGCTGTGGCTTCCTGCTCTTCATCGGTTTCCTGTGTTCCTGTGTATCCTGATCGCCTGCTGGCGACATTCTGAACTGTGCTTAGTAGTGCTCTGTTCATTCACTTCTCAGCTGTGCTTGGTGTGGCCTCCGTTAACCGAGCTGTTGTAGCCTTGCTGAGCTGCTGTCTCCGTGACTGAACCTGCCAAATACCTTACTGTGTGTGTGTTGCCTCTGTTGCTGAGCCTCAGTACACTTGCCAAGCCGATTCGATCTATCCGAGCCTATTAACACTTACTGAGCCGTGCCTTTGTGACCTAGCCTATGGCGACATTTGTTAAAAGCACAAGAACCCCAGTATTAATTCTTACGGACCACAAAAACTTGATTTACCTTTCAGAGGCAAAAAGGCTGTCGTCTCGCCAGGCTAGGTGGGCACTGTTTCTGTCAAGGTTTAACTTTATAGGGTCCTACTTGCCTGGGTCTAAGAACGTGAAAGCTGATGCCCTTTCCAGACAATTTTGCACAGACGTTGAGAGGGACGAAACCCCGGTTCCTATCATTCAGCCAGATAGAATTCTAGCCACGATACATACCAGTATCACTTCGCCACTGGGGGAACAAATATTGGCATCCCAGGTGAGGGCACCTCCTGAAACCCCAGTTGGCAAGTGCTTCGTGGATGAGCCTTTCCGTACTTGATTACTTGAGACCTATCACTCCTCTAAGGCAGCTGGGCATATTGGGAGGGATCAGCTGGTATGGTCACTATCACAAATGTTTTGGTGGCCCTCTCTGAGAGCTGACTGTTCTGCATTCACTTCTGCTTGTGCCACATGTGCCCGTGCTAAGACTCCCAGACACCTCCCAGTGGGCTTGCTCCAACCAGTGCCTAATGGCGAATGCCCATGGTCCCATATTTCCATCGACTTTTTGGGAGAGCTGCCAATATCCAAGGGCTATACGTTTATCCTGATGGTGGTAGATAGGTTCTCAAAGATGGCTCATTTCGTACCCCTCTCTGGTCTTCCCTCAGCCCAGGAACTGGCAAATAGTTTTTGCCAGAGAGGTATTTCGCTTCCACGGGGTTCCCAGAGTAATAGTGTCGGACCGAGGGAGTCAATTCGTGTTGAGATTCTGGAGGGCATTCTGTAGCCAAATGGGCGTACAACTGTCCTTCTCCTCCGCCTACCATCCCCAGACCAACGGGGCCGCTGAGAGTTCCAATCAGGGACTGGAGCAGTTTTTACGTTGCTTTGTGACTGATCATCATGACAATTAGGCTGACCTGTTGCCGTGGGCAGAGTTCGCCAGGAACTGTGCAGTCAATTCATCATCTGGGAGCTCTCCATTTCTTGTTAATTATGGGTTTCAGCCTTGTCTGCTCCCAGACTCATTTCAGTCTCAACAGATTCCGGCTCTGGATGAGCACATTGAGCAGCTCCGCTCCACATGGGCACAGGTGCAAAGGTCCCTCAGCCAGTCCTTCCAGAGACACCAGCGGCATGCCAATCATGCCAGCGGTCTCTTTTCAGGTTGGGGACAAGGTATGGCTTTCCTCCAGGAATCTCAATTTGCAAGTACCATCCAACAAATTGGCTCCCCGGTTCATTGGTCCATTTAAAATTATCCGTAAGGTTAACCCCGTGGCATACGCACTGGAACTTCCAACGTCTATGCGCATTCACAATGTGTTCCATGTGTCACTACTGAAGCCCTTGGTATGCAACCGCTATACTACCACTCCGGTGGTTCCTGGACCGGTGGATGTTCAGGGCCAAGAGGAATACGAGGTACAGAGTATTATTGACTCCAGGAGATTTAGAGGCAAATTGCAATATTTGGTCCACTGGAAAGGCTATGGGCCTGAGGAACGTTCTTGGGTGGATCAGAAGGACCTACATGCTCCACGTTTACTGCGCAATTTTCACTCTAAATATCCGCACAAACCCAAACCAGCAGGCAGGGGAGGGGGTCTTTGAGAGGGGGGTACTATCACGGTACCCGTGATCCCCTGTCAGTCACACTGATGGTACCTGTGCATTGGAGCAGGCTGATTGGCCCGCCCAGGATGTTCCTTTATATACTGGGCCTATGACATCTGCCTGTTGCCCTTTCATGGTGTTCCTGAGTTTGAGCCTTCTTGCTGTGTTACTACGTTCCTGTGTACTGACTCGGCTCGTCTGACCATTCTCCGTTCCTGCTCCATGATTGGACCCTGCTATGGCTGAGGTTCCTGCTCCGTGAATCGACCCGGCTTGCCTAACGTTCCTGCTCAGTGATTCGACCCGGTTCTGACTGACGTTCCTGCTCCGTGATTGACCCGGCTTTGGCCGACGTTCCTGCTCCGTGATTGACCCGGCTTTGGCTGACGTTCCTGCTCCGTGATTAGACCCGGCTTTGGCTGACGTTCCTGCTCCGTGATTAGACCCGGCTTTGGCTGACGTTCCTGCTCCGTGATTAGACCCAGTTTGCCTGACGTTCCTGATCCGTGATTGTTCCGGCTGTGGCTTCCTGCTCTTCATCGGTTTCCTGTGTTCCTGTGTATCCTGATCGCCTGCCGGCGACATTCTGAACTGTGCTTAGTAGTGCTCTGTTCATTTACTTCTCAGCTGTGCTTGGTGTGGCCACCGTTAACCGAGCTGTTGTAGCCTTGCTGAGCTGCTGTCTCCGTGACTGAACCTGCCAAATACCTTACTGTGTGTGTGTGTTGCCACCGTTGCTGAGCCTCAGTACACTTGCCAAGCCAATTTGATCTATCCGAGCAGTGCCATTGTGACCTAGCCTATCCGTTTACACAAGCAGAGCAGTATTCGTTCCAGTACGTGCTGGTACCGTGGTCGCACCTCCCGGTGCTAGTGGCCTCCCGTGTGCTCTCGCAGTGTATTGTTCCGTACGGCACCGGAAGGGTGTCTTGACTCTGGTCTTTCCTCAGTGTGTTTTGCTATCAACCGCACTATCTGTGCGTGGCTTGTTATTGCTTGTGCAGTGTCGACTCCGATTGGCACCCAGAGGGTGGCCTGGCTCTCTCCTCCATTGGCACACAGTGATATTTCCATTTGCAAGTGCTCAGGGCATTTCAGGTTCCATTCTCTTGCTCAGCAGTGGCCGAACTCCATCATTCTCCTCTAGGCTCTGGTTATATCTGTGCTGTCTCCCTGGGCATCCTACTATACAGCTATAGGAGAGTGATTTGTACAAGCCTACTATATGGCCGATAGCACCCTCAGAGACTTATAGGTTCAGCTGGGAGTTGGCTGATTACCATCATTGTGACTGATCAGTGGTTTACACATTAACCCTTGTTCATCCAGTTATCTGTATATTTCAGTCTAATTATTGTACTCATTCCTGTCTATTATCTTCACTGTTGTTGCCATTCCTGGCCCCCAGGGGCGCTATACCTGGTTTCATGTTAATAAAACTGTGTTTTTACTTAAACCTAGTCTGAGTGTCAGAAAACCGTAACACTAATCCCAATATTGTAGTAGTAAAAAAAAGAAATTATTTGCCACCAGTGACATCTCTCAAACATTTATGGTTTGAAAGATATTCACTCGTAAAGTTCCCCCCTCCCTCTCCTTTCCCTGAAGTCAATGTTGTAGCCAACTGCAGGGGAAGCCTGTCATACGACTGTCCTGTGGCTCTGCAGCAGAGCCACGATCACGTTAATAGAAAATAAATCATTCAATCATTGGTTTGCAAGCATACGTAGAAGACCTTTTAAGTGAATGGTTTATTTTTTATTAACGCGTTCGCGCCTCTGCTGCAGAGCCACCAGATCATCATAGGACAGGCTTCCCCTGCAGTCAACTACAATGCTGACTTCACGTAAAGGGGAGGGGGGAACTTTGCGAGTGAATATCTCTCAAACCATAAAGGTTTGAGAGATATCACTGGGGGCAAGCAATTTCTTTTTTTACTACTAAAATATTGGGATTAGTAATTTTAAAGTATTACTATCCATCTAAGAAGGAAATCCGGGCATTTATCGACTTAATCCTTGAATACAGCCGTCTCTGCAACTGACAACGCCATGTTCTCAGAATGAAGAGACATAGGTGGATCAAAAATAGGAGAGGTAGGCCAGTGCTGTAACACAGGCAAAGAGAAGGGATATAAAAGAGAAAATGGTTTCAGAATTATAGGGAGAAAAAAATGACTGCATTGCTTTTTCATCTCTGAAACAATTAGGGTATCCAGGAATGCCTGAATAATACCCTCAACAGATGATCCAGGGTCTCCCTCAGTCTCTAGAGATGTGTAGAAGTAAACTCTTCCATTTCAATTACAGGAAAATTCCCTTTGTCAAGCAGAATCTCCCCCTCATCAAAAAAGGCGAAACAGTCTTTTGGAAGGAAATGGGTGGTCTTGGTTCCAGTACCACCGAAAAGGGATAGTAAACCCCCAAAAACTGTTGGCCAATTGATAGGACTAATAAAAAAACATGTAATGCCTTTATTCCCATCTCTCAAGAAAATAAAGACCTCCGCTCCCACCCCATTCTCATGCGTCCGCTGTAAAACAACTATGAACCAACTGGTCAAAGAAGCCCAACAAAACTAAAGTGTCAATGGACACTGAACAGGGGAAAACAGCCCAGGAACTGTTACACAGCACACTGAACTAGAGCCAACAGGGCTCAACAACAAGGAAGTACTGAGAACCTGAGAAGAAGATCCTAGACAGGCAAGACTGCCTCCAGGACCTTCATTCCAAAGCTGGCATCAGCCAAAGCCAGCACATCCACATGGTAGTGCTTCAAAAAGGTGCGCACAGAGGACCAAGTGGCAGCCCTGCACAGCTGATCAGCAGACACTTGATTCTTATAGGCCCAAGAGGCCCCAATAGACCTGGTGGAATGAGCCGTGACCCGAAAGGGAACATGCTTATTCCTCAACTCGTAGGCCCTACGAATAGTGGGCTTGATCCATGATGCAACAGTCACTTTGGATGCAGGTCTTCCTGCCCTAGGACCCTCAGGAATGACGAACAGAGCGT
Source organism: Rhinophrynus dorsalis (assembly GCA_037306005.1). NCBI lineage: Eukaryota > Metazoa > Chordata > Amphibia > Anura > Rhinophrynidae > Rhinophrynus > Rhinophrynus dorsalis. The sequence continues at coordinate 179,581,410 of CM074720.1, read as the reverse complement.
CAGACTTCCTGACAGATTCAGTGCGATGGACATAAAACGTGAGACAATGCACCACATCCAACAAATGGAGATCTCTTTCCTTGTCAGAGGAGGGGTTAGGGCAGAAAGAGGGCACCACAATCTCCTGATTGATGTGAAACTCGGAGACCACTTCAGGTAAGAACTTCTTAGAAGTGCGAAGCACCGCCTTATCCTTATGAAACACCAGATAAGGTGGTTTACAGGACAGAGCTTGCAACTCCGCAACCCAGCGAACAGACACAATCGCCAGAAGGAAGGCCATCTTCCACGTCAAGAGACATAGAGGAATAGTAGCCAAAGACTCAAAGGGAGGATGCTGGAGAACTCCCAATACCAAATTAAGGTCCCACTGAGGAGCCGGACTCCGAAAGGCAGGACGCACATGAGCAACGCCCTGGAAGAAAACCCAGACATTAGGAATAGCAATGCGTTTCTGGAAAAAGACAGAAAGCGCCGAAGTCTGAACCTTAAGAGAACTCAGACTGGGTCCCTTGTCCACACCGTCCTGCAAAAAAGCCAGGACAGTGGGAAGATCAAAGTCATGAGACAGATCTCTGTCAGCACACCAAGACACAAATATTGACCAGATACGGTGATAGATCTTCGAAGAGACAGGCTTACGGTCACTAAGCATAGTAGACACCACAGCCGAAGAAAACCCTTTCTTCCTTAAAATCGAGGATTAAACTTCCAGGCCGTCAAATTGAGCCAATGAACATCTTCCTTCCACAGGTAACCCCGCAGAAGAAGATCTGGACGAGAGGGAAGCGGAAAAGGCTCCACCACTGATAGGGCCAGAAGCTCCAGACACCAGGACTGATGAGGCCAATTCGGAGCAATCAGAATTACTGGACAATGGTCCATTTTCAACTTCTGTAACACCCTTCTCAGCAGTGGGAGAGGAGGAAAAATGTAGGCCAGAGAGAATGTCCAGGGAATGGACATTGCGTCGGCAGCCAAAGCTAGAGAGTCTCTCCACTGAGAGCAAAATGTTGGAACCTTCCTGTTGAGTCTCGTTACCATCAGATCCACTAGGGGCACCCCCATGTCTGACTTAGGAGTTGAAACACCTCAGGATGTAGCTCCCACTCTCCGCTGTCAACTGTGTGACAACTGAGGAAGTCTGCCATGACGTTGTCTACGCCTGGAATGTGCACTGCAGAAATGACAGGAACATGAACCTTAGCCACGGAGAGAATGGTCTTGACCTCTAACCAAGCGGCGAGACTTCTTGTTCCGCCTTGTCTGTTGATGTAAGCCACTGCTGTGGTGTTGTCGGACTCCACTTGGACTGGACAGTCCTCTAGTTGAGACACCCAATGACGGAGAGCATGAAATATTGCACGAAGTTCCAGGATGTTGATAGGGAGAAGGGACTCCTCCATGGACCACTTCCCCTGAGCCCTGAAGTGACCCAGAACAGCTTCCCAGCCCAAGTTCCCTGGTGTGTGCCATGGTAAATGGAACCGCCTCTACTGTGGAAATGAACTTCCCCACCAGAGAAGACAACTTCGGAACTGGGATCCGATCCCGGGATAGAATCGTTGAGACTCTGTGGGCAATTTGATGGGCTACCTCGTCCGGTAGAAACACCATGCACTTCTGAGTATCGAACAGAAGACCCAGGAAGATCAGTTGCTGGGATGGGACAAGATCTGTCCAAGATGACAATCCAACCGTGATGGGTAAGAATTTGAATGCAGGTCTGAACCTGCTGATGAAGAAGGTCCGCAGAGGAGGCTTTCAAAAGCAAGTCGTCCATGTAGGGAGTCACTCTGATGCCGTCCCGATGGAGGACGGATATCAAGGCCCCCAGAACCCGTTGGAAAACCTGAGGGGCCATTGTCAGACCAAATGGAAGAGATGAGAACTGAAAATGTCCTCTATTGCAGGCAAAGCGCAGGTACTACCTGCTCTCCTGGTGGATCGAAATGTATAAATACGTATCCTGAAGGTCCAGAGAAGCAAGGAACTCCCCCTGAGACAGATCACTGTGCGCAGAGACTCCTGACGATAGTGAGTCTTGTCCACAAAGCAATTGAGATCTTTCAAATCCAAGATAGGGTGGCATCAGCTGTCCTTTTTTGGTCACCACAAAGAGGTTTGAGTAAAACCCCGAACCCCTGTCTGAAGGAGGCACCGGCTCCAGGACATCCTTGTCCAGAAGAGCCTGAATAGCGCCTTCGAATAGACTGCTTCTCTCGACTTCCTGAGGAGAGTGAGAAAGATGAAAGCGAAAAGGGGGAAGAGAAAAGAAAGGGATCTTGAATCCCTCTGACACCACCTGTAAAACCCATGGGTCCAACACCGACTCTTCACAAATCCCACGAAAGAGGCGGAGACGACCACCCACAGCGGGAAGCGGACCCGGGTTCGGTGAGTCATGCCGAAGCAGTCTTGGGAGCCTTGGATGTGGCCCTAGGCTTCCATTGCTGCTTGGGCTTGGAGGAGGGATGCGGAGCTGATGGAACCGCCTAGTTCATCGAACGTGTCTCAGTTTGAAAGGAACTAAAGGACCGGTTACGCTTAAACGTCAACTTTTTCTTAAAGACCAAGGGTAGAAGAGTACTCTTACCCCCGTGGCCTCGCTACTTAGTTCCTTAAGTTCAGGCACAAACAAAGAAGTACCTTGAAAAGGTAAAGAATGCAAGACTTTCTTGGAAGCAGTGTCAGCAGCCAAAGTGCACGCCTGGCCACCACAGAGGTAGTGGAAGCCCTCGCCATCATGCGGATGGCATCAAAAGCAGCAGCAGAAACATAGTGTTGCGCTTCAGAGATATTAGCAAGAAGACGCAATTTCTCCGAAGAAGGCGCATGCTGACGGACAGCCCTAGTGAGTTGTTCAGTCCAGACTGCAATAGCCCGGTTAACCCACGCAACAGCAAAAGCTGGACGCATAGCGGTGCCAATGGAAGCAAAAATGGACTTGAGGGAAACTTCAAGTTTCTTGTCAGTCCAATCTTGCAGAGCAGAAGCATCAGAAACGGGTAAAGCAGTAGATTTACACAGTCTAGATAAGGATGCGTCCACCTTAGGGGGATGAACCCATTTAGCCAATTGTGTTTCAGAAAAGGGATAACATAGTAAATTAGGTTGAAAAAAGACACAAGTCCATCAAGTTCAACCTTCCCCTCATACCTCATTAACTGAGAATTTTATAGCTTTCCTGCTACCAATTAAATTAGTCTTTATCAGACCTTCCTGATCAGCCTACTGATAAACAGTATAACTCTGTATGTTCCGTTTTGAAAGAAATGTATCTAATCTTCTCTTAAATGTATCCATTGTATCTGCCATAACTACCTCCCTGGGCAATGAATTCCACAATTTGACAGACCTTACCGTAAAAAAAACCCTTCCTCTGCTGAAGTTTAAACCTCCTTTCCTCTAATCTCAAGGGGTGTCCCCTGGTCACCTGATCAGGCCTTGGAATAAATAGCTCACCGCAGAGATCCTTGTATTGACCTCTCATATACTTGTAGAATGTGATAAGGTCACCTCTTAGTCGTCTTTTCTCTACAGTAAATAAACCAAGTTTGTTTTATCATTCCTCATATGTCAAGTCCTCCATTCCCTTAATTAATTTTGTTGCTCTCCGCTGTACCCCCTCTAGTTCTAGTATATCCTTTTTCAGAACCGGTGCCCAAAATTGCATTGCATACTCAAGGTGAGGTCTTACCAATGATTTGTATAATGGCAAAATAATGTTATCCACTCTTGCTTCAATACCTCTTTTTATGCAAGACAGGACTTTGTTTGCCTTTGCTACTGCTGTTTGACACTGGTCACTGTTTCCAAGTTTGTAGTTGACAAGGATACCCAGGTCTTTTTCTAGCAACGAGTCACCTAAAATTATTCCATTAAGTTTATAAGTAGCCTTGGGATGGTTTCCTCCCAAATGCATGACTTTACACTTCCCCACATTAAACTTCATATTCCACGTTTGCCCAATCTGACATTGTATGTAAGTCCCTATGTAGAGAGAAAATATCCTGTTCTGAATTAATGACTTTGCATAATTCAGTATCATCTGCAAATATTGATATTTTGCTTTCTATATCTATTTCCAGGTCATTTATAAACATGTTAAAAAGCAGCGGACCCAATACTGAACCCTGAGGTACTCCACTCTCCACTTTAACTGTACTGGAGAATTTTCCATTTACAACCACACACTGTTCCCTATCCTTCAGCCAGTTTTGTATCCAATTGCAAAGGTTATCTCCTAGCCCCAATTTCCTTATTTTATACACCAGCCTTCTGTGTGGTACTGTATCAAATGCCTTTGCAAAGTCTAGATATACTACATCTACTGCCGTGCCATTGTCAAGGTTGCTGCTTACCTCCTCATAGAAGCTGAAAAGATTAGTTTGGCATGATCTATTCTTCATAAAACCATGTTGATTCGTGCTAATGATCTAATTTTTTGTGTTGTAATCCTGAATATAGTCCCTTATTATCCCTTCTAACAGTTTTCCCACTACAGAGGTCAAACTCACTGGTCTATAATTCCCAAATTTTAGCAAATTTCCTGGACACAGAAGCAGACTTGTCCGGATTTTTCCATGCGTCAGAAACGGTCTAGAGTGGGATTAGTAGGAAAATAAGTAAGGGGCTTTGCAGGCTCTTGAAAAACATCAGAAGGATCAGAAGGGACCTCCTGAACCAAGGGAATGTTGAGTGTGGTCAATACAGCCCTGATCAGGCCCTCAGCAGAGGGTTCAGGATCAGACTCAAAAGGGTCCCCAAGGGACCTAGAAGACTCCAAAACAGTACCATCCTCAACATCCGAATCTTGCAACAATTCTTCCTCAGAAGAATCTGATACATCAGGTGCCCCCTGCGGTTTAGGCAGGGAGGATCTGATAGTAGAGGGGGTCTGTCATAATTGAAGAGCCCCCTGTACCTGGGATGGAAAGAGCTGTAGAATGGACCTAAGGTCCCTAGTCGCAGCTTTAAACTCTTGCACCTAAGCTGGCTCAATAGCATGGCTGGAAGGCCCTGGGTTGCTGTCAGGAACTTCAGAACATGCTGGGCATAAATGACCAGAGAACTCTCTAGGTAGCCCTGTGTGACAGGAAGAGCAATGCGCAATGGGGGATACTGATACCCCAGCCTCCTTAGTCTTAGGTCTAGCCCCAAGCACCAGCGGTATAGACGTTCTCACAGTGTCAGAATAACCAACTGTACAATAAATCACCCAATTGTAGTGTGTTAGATTAATATTTAACCCCAGACACGCTAAATACAGACTTATCTGGCAGGCGAAGGGTTAATCTGCAGAAGAGAGAAGGAGAGTCCAAGCCCTGCGTAGGATACTCACTGAGAAAAGTTCATAAAATGGCTGCCGCGACGGGAGCCAATCAGAAAAAAGGCGTGAAACAAGCGCTCATGGGAAATGTAGTTTTTCCCAAAAAGTACCCCAAAGCAGTGCCCAAAGCCCCCCAACACACTTGATCTATAAACCGAATGATAGAGCACGGGTAGACAAATAAAATGAGCCCACTCTGAAGTTGCTGTGTGAAGCGGTTGCAGAGATACGTCCCAAACAGTGTTGACCCATAGAAAGTAAATGGAGCAATGGCGTCTATGTGATAAAGCGCGCCTTAAGGGCACAGTACACAATTTTAATAAAAGTTAAAATATGAGTTAAAAACAAGAAAAACATACAGGGAACATGTGTGCATATTAAGAAAACACTAACCCAGTAAGGAAAGTGTCAGAAAACCTCACAAAATGTGTCAAACCAGTAGACAAAGGGTTAAGTTACCACATAAATCTACTCCAAATACCCAACAGACATACACATATACACCCAATGAGTGCAGGAGTGCACAATGAGAACTCCCAAATACAAGCCCAGCAAAGGGGCGCTGTGGGACAAGTGGACCTGCAGCACTCAAAGAGTAGCTCACCTTTCCTGCAGATGTTCTGTCTTCAGGTTACCATGTAGTAAGAATTTCCTCAGTGAGTAATCCACGGGGAAGCACTTGTAACCAAGATTTTCCCCTTCAGGGCTTAAGGTCCACCAAAAAGCACCTGGAAACTGAACTAGCCACATTGAAGGGCATTTGTCAGTCATGGTAACCCGCCTAATGGTGGTATTCCATATCTGACAGAAAAATAAAAAAGAAACTGAAACGAACGACAAATGTTCTCACACCCAGGAACAAATCATTCTAAATCTAGCTGGCTAGGATGCAGCTGAGGAGGGAAGGGAGGCTCCACCCCCTGCATACATTTAGAGAAATGTTCCTGCCTACTTGAAGGGGTGGATCGCGTCCCAGAGTTACCAGTGATCTGTATTGGACGACAGAGAAACAGCATTTTAGTGAACGTAACTTTAAAGCATTTTCTCTTAGTGTCATGGTATTCAGGCAAAGAAGGACAGACAGAAACATAATATATAATCACCTTTATTAAATATATACAACAATAATGGTATTGGTCCACATATAACCCCAGACACAGGCTGATAGAACCCAAGGTCCCTCTGGAGCTGCACACTGTGCTGTGCACTGCACTACTGCGAAAACCGAGACTAGGGGATCGGCTCGAGTGGGACAACAGTATGAATGGTATAATATGTGTAAGTCACCACTTCGGTCTGTGATCAGAGGCAACAGGGAGCAAAAGCAGACCAGTGCCGCCTAGAGTACAGGTGAGGCAGGCCAGTAGTGTAGGGAGCGAGTAGGCAGCCAGAGCCACAGGTCAGACAAACCGGGAATACACGGAGCAGGTAGTAGCCAGAGCCACTGGTCAGGCAAACCAGGGACTACACTGAGCAAGTAGTAGCTAGGGCCAAAGGCCATGCAAGCCAGGGTCATACACAGAGCGAGTCAGTCAGCCAGAGCCACAGGTAAGAACCAATGTGGGTAGTCAGACAAGCCAGGGTCATACACGGAACGAGTTCTCAGACAGATGCAGGTCACAACTGAGAGCAAAGAGTACTGAGCAGAAACACCACATAAGGACAATGACTCCTAGCCCCAAGGAGGATTATAAAGGAGCAGAAGGAGGCGGGACCCAATTAGGCCACCCAGAATAGGCCCATAAACAGGCTAGTGCCTGTTACCTGATGTCAGAATGAGGAAGAGGTAGGAAGCACAGGAGCGCTAGGCTGCCTAGGGATACTGTGATAGTACACCCCCCCTTAAATGACTTCTCCTCCGCGGAAGAGGGCCAGCACCGAGAAACTGCGGGAGTGGAATTCACAGAGCAGGGCATGTGCAAACAGATCTCTCTTGGCGACCCAGGAACGCTCCTCAGGCACATAACCTTTCCAGTGGACTGGATATTGTACCTGGGATGGACAGGAGCAGTAGTATATCTAATACAGACCAATGGTTTCAGTAGCAACACATGGAAAGCATTAGAGATGTGCATATTAGCAGGGAGTTCAAGGGCACAGGTTACGGGGTTAATCCTACGGAGAACCCGAAAGGGACCCACAAATCGGGGAGCCAGCTTTTTACAAGGCACCTGGAGATAGATATTGCATGAAGACAGCCATACTCTCTCCGACCTGGAACACTAGAGCCGGTAGCCGTCTAAGGTCTGCTTGTCTCTTATAGCGCAACATGGAATTCTGCAGAGATCTCTGAGCCCATACCCATGTGGATCGGAGCACCCTCAAGTGCTCCTCCAGAGCAGAAATATTCTTAGCCTCGAAAGACTCTGGCAGCAGCGAAGGTTGGAACCCTTGGTTAATCAAAAAGGGAAAGTTCTGAGAGGAGGAACTGACTGCACTATTTCTGGCCAGCTCTGCCCACGGTAACAGGTTCGCTGAATTGTCATGATGGTCTGACATAAAACAATGGAGGAACTGTTCAAATGCCTGATTAGACCTTTCTGCAGCACCGTTCGACTGTGGATGGTAAGGAGAAGAGAACAAGAGCTGGATGCCCATCTGACCGCAGAATGCTCTCCAGAAACGAGAGACAAACTGGCTCCCAGATTTGAGACTACCACCTTGGGTATACCGTGGAGACGAACCACCTCCTTGGCAAAGATCTCGGCCAACTCCTTGGAGGAAGGTAGTCCTTTAAGTAGTACAAAATGGACCATCTTCGAAAATCAATTCACAATCATGAAGATGACTGTGTAACCCTCTGAGACAGACAACTCCACCATAAAATCTATAGGTGCATGCAACCATGGATATTCCCCATTCGGAATGGTTTGCAGGAGACCAATCGGGAGGTGTCTAGGAGTCTTAGTCCACGCACAAGTGGAATATGCGGCAACAAATGCAGTGCAATCTGCCCTCAAGCTGGGCCACCAAAAGAGTCTAGTCATAGACCATATTAGTTGGTCTCTCCCAACATGCCCTCCAGCTTTCGAGGAATGGTACGTCTCCACCAATCTGGTACCGAGGGATTCAGGCACAAAACACTTCACATTAGGTTTATCCGCTGGGGTGAAAGCTTGAGCAGCCAAAATCTCCTCGCCCAACAGAGATGTAATACTGGTACGAATTGTAGCCCAGATGCGGTCAGGAGGAATAATAGGAACCGGAGGAGACTCCTCCTGGGACTCAGCCCCAAATTGTAGAGAAAGAGCATCTGCTCTAACATTTTTAGTACCAGGGAGGTAGGAAACCACAAAATTAAACCTCTAGAGGAATAGGGCCCATCTGGCCTGACGTGGAGACAACCTGTTTGCCTCAGACAAGTATGTGAGGTTCTTGTGATCTGTCAGTATCCTGATACTCACTGTAGTTCCCTCCAACAGATATCGCCATTCTTTCAGGGCAAGGATGATGGCGAGTAACTTTTGGTCACCTATATCGTATAAACTCTCAGTCTTAGAAAGTTTCTTAGAGAAGAAACTGCACAGAAGCGATGGTTTCCCAGGGCCCGTGCGCTGGGACAACAAGGTACCCACTCCAGACTCTGAAGCATCGACCTCCAGGGTCAAAGGAAGGGTGGGATTTGTGTGGGACAATATCGGAGCTTTGGCAAAAGCAGACTTCAAGTCCTCAAATGCCTACAAGGCCTCAGGTGACCAGTCTGAAGGATTAAGCTCCCTTCTGAGTCATGTCTGTGAGAGATTTGACTATGGTGGAAAAGTTTTGAATGAACTTGCTGTAGTAATTCTTGGAGCCCAGGAACCTCTGTATGGACCTTAGTCCCACTAGAAGTGGCCACTGCAATATGGCAGTCAGTTTTTGCAAATCCATGGCTAGGCCAGAGGATGAAAATGTATCCTAAGACAGTCACCTGGGATTTGTGGAATTCACACTTTTCTAGCTTGCAGAACAACTTGTTGTAGAACCCGGGCTACATCTGCTCTGTGTCTCTCCAAGGTAGGAGAATGGATGAGTATATCGTCCAAATATACCAAAACACAACTCTGTAGTAGGTCTCTCAAAACATCATTAATGAATTCATGGAAGACAGCGGGAGTGTTGCACAATCCGAAAGGCATCACCAAGTATTCATAGTGCCCGCTCCGTGTGTTAAACACTGTCTTCCACTCATCGGCTTCTTTTATTTGTACCAAACTGTACGTGGCCTTCAAGTCAAGTTTTGTGAAAACAGTCTAGCCTTTGATATAATCAAATAGCTCCGTGATCAATGGAATCGTTCTTTACCATCAGTTTGTTCAAGCTTCTGCAATCAATGCAAGGTCTGAGTTTCCCATCTTTTTTCTTAACAAAAAAGAAACCTGCGTCTGCAGGTGAGGAAGACTTCCGGATAATGCCCCTGGCTAAGGCATCAGCCACATAGTCCTCCATGGCCTTGTTCTCCTCCACCGACAAGGGATACACTCGGCACCTAGGAGGTCTGGCCCCGGTGCCAGATCAACAGTACAATCATACGGCCTGTGTGGCGGTAACGTACTGGCCTCTACCTTATTAAATACCTCTTTGAAGGACTGGTACTCAGCAGGTAAAGAGGTAGAGGTGTACAATGTTCTATTAGGCTGTTGGAGGCAAGATTTCGTACAATGAGAGGACCACAGCAGGATATTGCAAGTCTGCCAATCAATTCTTGGGTTGTGAGTCTGTAACCAGAGAAATCCCAGAATGATGGCATGGTGGGGAGAATGTATCACCTGGAATTGTTGTGTCTCCACGTGGAGTGCCCCTACTCTTAGAGACAAGGGGTGAGTCTCATAAGTAACGTGTGCCGGCTGTAGGGGTCTGCCATCAATGGCTTCAATAGCCAACGGAGTGGAGCGAGGCAGCAAAGGGATAGCGTGTTTGGCCGGAAAGTTTGCATCAATGAAAAACCCAGCGGCCCTGAAGTCCAGTAATGCCGGAGCTACCACTGAAGACTCGGCCCAAGATAGTATAACTTCAAGAATAGATTTGTCCTGAAGTCTCTCTGGGGACTGTGAAATTCCACCCAGGGTCTGTCCCCTACAGGACCCTAGTAGCGAGCATTTCCCGGCCGGACAGGGACAGCACGCAACATATGGCCCAGCTCCTCACAGTATAAGCAAAGACCCCTCCTCCTGTGCTGAGCCCTCGCCTTGACTGACAGATGTGTGAAGCCTAGCTGCATCGGTCCCCCCCCCAAGCAGGGTCAGAACTAGGAGGTATGGGAGGAGAGGGAGGACAGGGTGGGCGTGAGGAGTCAGGTGCCAACCGAGGTAATTGTTTGCGCCCCTGTTCCTTGAACAAAGGCCTCTTATGGATAAACAGGAGTCCATGCTAGTGCCTGTTACCTGATGTCAGAATGAAGAAGTGACCGGAGGCCATGCCGGCCGGCAACCATACAGAGGTAGGAAGCACAGGAGTGCTAGGCTGCCTAGGGATACTGTGATACTTAGTCCATATGGACCACAGGAACCATGCGGTTGAGCTCCCTTGCTCCAGGGGGCAGGGCACTTCTAAAAAGACTGGGTCTTGGAGGCAGAGACTCCTTCCTCCTCCATCTGAACCCCCCACATATCCAGACTCACATATAGAAAACTGGCATTTTAAGCGTCTAAAACTGCATGGAAACCGATCAAAGAGGTTCAAAAGGAGGTCTCCGAACCTCATGAAAAGAGCAAGTTAAGGTCCCATGGGGGCATGGGATCCCTAAAGGAGCAGAATGCTTGAGCCACCCTAAGAACACAAGTCTTAACATCAGGTAAAATAACAATATGCTTGTGGAACATAGAGAGCTGAGATCTGTACCTTGATAGAGCTCAGTCTGACATGTTTGTTCATACCATCCTGTAAAAAGGACAAGACCATAGGGAAGTCAAAGGTCTGGAGCAGGCATTTCCCTATCAACACGCAATTCATAAAAGATAGAACAGATCCTATGATATTCTTTGAAAGAAATAGGCTTCATAGATTGGATCATTTTGGATATGTCTTCCTCTGAGAAACCCTTTTTTCTCCAGATGTTGGCTACAAAAGCAATGCCTCTAAGGACAACCTTTCCATCTACTGGTACCAGATGGGATCCTGATAAAAAATATGTGGTGTCAGAGGAAGGTGGAATAGTTCCTCAATACACAAACTGAGACACTGAAAACCATGCCAGACAGGATCAGAAAGGAGCAATTAGGATCACAAGAGTCTTCTCCATTAGGATTTTCTTGATCACCCTGGGGAATGGAGAAAGTGAAGGAAACATGTAGGAGAGATGAAAATTCCATGAGATGGACATTGCGTCCATTGAGAAGGCCCAAGAATCCTTTTGTCTTTGTGAAGAATAGTGGAGCCTTCCTGATCTTGTGGTATGCTATAACATCAAACTATAGATGACCACAGTGGAGGACTATCTTTTTGAAAACTTTCTGGTTCAGTTACCAGTTTCCCAGATTCAGATCTTTATGACAAAGTCCACAACAGTGTTTTCCACCCCAGGAATGTAGTCCTCCAAGATGACTGGAACAGGAGCTTCCTCGCTCTGAAGAAGTTCTGACTTGGTGGTTGATATAAGCTACATGGTCAGACAAAATATCCTACAAAGGTGATTTGATCAGAAAATCATCCAAATATGGAGTCAGGGAGACTCCTTGAGACTGGCTGAATATGGCCAGAGCTTCCATGATATTGGTGAAGATTCCTGGACTTGACACCAAGCCAAAGGGCAGTGCAGTGAACTGGTACTGACTGCATGCAAATGCGAAGGGAAGGAAACAGTGGCAATCTGGATAAATAAGGACATACAGGTATGCATATTGAAGATCTAGGGAGGATAGATATTCTTTAGGATACAGAGCATGACAGCGCACAAGGACTCCACCATGAAACGAGTGACATCAACAATGCTGGCTACCAAACCAGATAAGTAGGCAGCTGCCAGATATGAGAACTGGGACATACTCCCAGGACCTATGCACTGAATAGAAAACATTCTCTGCATTCTTCTGGCTTCTATTATTATCAGAGAATCTTCATAGAATCTGAAAGGAAACTGGCTGTAAAAACAAGCCATCCTCCATGGACACAGTCCTGAAAGCCTGTGCACTAGTCAGTCCTTCCAAAGAAGGCCACAAATAGGAGTCCACCTAATGGGGGATTATACAGCCCCATATCCTACAGCAGAAAATAAAAAGAAGGCTAACTAAGAGACCTTTGCTCTTGCTTCCTCCTCAGGAAGCGCACTGGTCAAACTGAACATGTCCATGAAGTGTTTAAGTGGTGCTAGAGCTAGAGGATCCCTCCATCGAGAGCAGAACACAGGAACCTTCCTGTTGTGTCTCGTTGTCATCAGATCGATGCAAGGAGATCCCCATCTCTGAACAAGGAGTTCAAACACCTCCGATGCAACTGCCACTCCCCGCAGTCCACAGTGTGCCGAATGAGGAAGTCTGCCATGACGTTGTCTACGCCTTGAATGCGAACTGCGGATATGGCAAGAACGTGCCTATCTGCCCAAGGCAAAACAGCCTTGACCTCTAACCAAGCAGCGAGATGTCTTGTACCGCCTTGCTTGTTGATGTAAACCACAGCCGTGGCGTAGTCGGACTCCACTCAGACCGGGCAGTCCTCTAACTGGGCCGTCCAACGGCAAAGGGCATGGAAAATCGCCCGAAGCTCCGAGACATTGATCAGAAGAAGGATTCCATCGTCCCTGAGCACTCAGGCGACCCAGAATCGCTCCCCAGCCGGACAGGCTGGTGTCCGTGGTCACCTTGGTCCAAAAGGGAATCAGGAAGCACCTGCCCTCCAGCAGGTTGGATAGGTCGAGCCACCAATATAGGCTCAGTTCACATGAAAAGGAAGGAGCAACAACTTCGTCTGATGTAGAGGCAGACACCCTCCCATCTGGAAGACAATCCCTGTAATTCCCAGGTATGCGGCATAGCAAAGGGAACCACCTCCACTGTAGATGGGAAATATCCTACCAGGAAGGACAGCTTCAGAAGTGAAACTGGATCCCAAGACAGGATTGCATAAAATCCGTGAGCAATCTGGTAAGCTACCTCCTCTGGAAGGTACACCATGCACATCTGAGTATCGAAGAGAAGGCTCAGAAACACGAGCCTCTGAGACGGAATCAGGTCCGACTAGTCCAGGTTGACTATCCACCCGTGATGAGATAGGGATTGGGTACAGGTCTGAAGCTGTTGAAGGAGTAGGTCCGCAGACGTGTCCTTCAATAGCAAGTCGTCCATGTAGGGAGTCACTCTGATGCCCTCCTGATAAAGGACAGCAATCAGAGCCCCAAGCACCCGCTAGACCTGAGGAGCCGTAGTCAGTCTGAAGGGCAGAGTAGAGAACAGGAAGTGTCCCCTCTCGCAGGCAAACCGAAGGTATTGCCGACTCTCTGGATGGATGGAGATGGAAAACTAGGCATCCTGAAGAACCAGAGAGGCAAAAACTCCCCCGGCGACATGGCAAAGATCACTGTGCGCAGAGACTCCTGGCAAAGAGAGTTCCGAGTCACAAAGGGGTTGAGGTCCTTCAGATCCTAAATAGGGCGACATCCGCCGTCCTGGTTGGAGACCCCAAAGAGGTTCGAATAGAACCCGGAGCCCCTGTCCGGAGCAGGAACTGGCACTTAGGATGTCCTTGTCCAAAAGAGCCTGAACCGCGCTATTGAAAGACAGTGTCTCTGTGCACTTTGAGATGTATGTAGGAAGAAGAAGGAGAAAGGGAGGAAGAGAAGAGAAAGGGATCTTGTACCCTTCCGAAACCACCTGTAAAACCCATGGGTCCACCACAGACTCCTCCCAAACGCTGTGAAGGAGGCACAGACGGCCACCCACAGCGGAATGCAGACCCGGATTCGACGAGTCATGCTGAAGCAGTCTTGGAAACCTTGGGCGTGGCGGAGACCTTGGGAGTCCATTGCTGTTTGGGCTACGAGAAGAGACGCTGAGCCAAGGGAACCGTCCGGTTCGCCTGGCGTGTCTCACCCTGAAAGGGAAGAAAATACCAGTTGCGTTTAAGTGGTACTTCCTTCCTAGCCAATGAAGGCAATGAGTACTCTTGCCCCCAGTGGCCTCACTGATCAATTCTTTAAGATCAGGCCCAAACAAAAGGGTACCCTGGAAAGGCAGGGATAACAGAGCTTCCTTGGAAGCGATGTCAGCAGGCCAGCTCTTGAGCCAAAGAGCTCATATGGCTATTACAGACACGGAAGAAACCCTAGCCATCATGCGGACAGCACCAAAGGCAGCAGCAGAAACATAATGTTTCAGATATATTAGCTAGCAAGCGCAATTTCTCTGAAGTGGATGCATCCAGACGGACAGCCGTGATGAGTTGTTCAGTCCAGACTGCAATAGCCCTCTCAACCCACGCATTAGCAAAGGCAGGTTGCATAGCAGTGCCAGCAGTCTCAAAAATGGACTTGAGAGTAACCTCAAGTGTCTTGTCAGTCCAATCCTTAAAGGAGGAAGCCGCAAAAACAGGCAAGGCAGCAGATTAGACAGCCTGGAGACAGGAGCATCCACCTTAGGGGGATGAACCCATTTAGCAAGCACAACCTCAGAAAATGGATAAAGCTTAGCAAACTTTCTGGCTACAGAAGTAGTCTTATCAGGGAATTTCCACTCTTCTGAGACCAGCCGGTCCAGAGTGGGAGAGGGAGGAAAATATGTCAGGGGCCTATTGAATGTTAAGAGTGGTTAATACAGCTCTGACTAGGCCCTCAACAGAGGGGTCAGGGTCAGCTTCAAGAGGGTCCCCAATATCCCAGGTAGATTCTAACACAGTACTATCCTCCACATCAGTGTCAATGAGCAATACCTCATCCGAGGAGTCAGAGACATCAGGTGCTCTCTGTGGATTAGGCAGGGATGATCTGATACCAGAGGGGGCCTATCAAGCCTGGAAGACCCCTTGGATCTGGGATGGGAAGAGTTGAAGCGTGGACCAGAGGTCCCTAATTGCAGCCTTGAACTCTTGCATCCAAGCTGGCTTAATAGCATGGCTGGAGGGCCCTGGGTTGCCGTCAGGAACATCAGAACATGCTGGGCAATAGGACCTGAGAACACTCTAGGTAGCCCTAAGTGACAGGAAGATTAATGTGAAATGGGGGATACAGAGACCCCAGCCTCCTAAGTCACAGCTCTAACCCCAAGTTCCAGCAGTATAGACATTCACATAGTGTCAATAACCATACTGTACAATAAATCACCCAAGAAACAGATTAAAGTTTCACCCCAGAAGACATTAATTTGAACTTATCTGGCAGGCGAAGAGTTAATCCTTGAAGGGGAGAAGGGAATTCCAGGCCCAGTTGAGGATACAATATCAAAACAGCCCACAAAATGGCTGCTGCGACGGGAGCCAATCAGAATTTAGGCGTGAAGCAAGTGCTCGTGGGAAATGTAGTTTTTTCCAAAAAAGTATCCTAAACGGTGCCCGAAGCCTCCTGAGCCCCCCAAAACACTTGAACTGTAAACCGTATGAAAGAGCAAGGGTAGACAAGTAAAATGAGCCATCTCTGAAGTCACTGTGTCAAGCGGTTGCAGATATATGTTCCAAACAGTGCAGTCCCATAGAGATGAATGGAGCAATGTGTCTATGTGGTAAAGCGCGCCTTAAAGGCACAGTACTCAAATAAAGTAAAACTTTAAGTAAGGCATAAAAACATGTAAAACAGCAAGTGAACATGTAAGAATACTATAAAAACACCAATCCAGTAGGAATAGTGTCATGAAACCCCCTAATAAAATGCCAACCAGCAGCTAAAGGGTTAAGTTACCACAGAAACTTGCTCCAAACACCCAGACAGACAAACAGATAGACGCAATGAGTGTCCAATGGGAACTCCAAACGTCCACCCCTGTGTGGAGGGGTACCGGGGGACAAGTGAACCTGCAGCACTCAAAGGGTCGCTCACCTTTCCTGCAGATTTTCTGTCTTCAGATTACCATGGATTAAGAAATTACCTCAGTGGGTAACTTCCCGGAAGCACTTGGATACAAAGATTTTCCCCTTCAGGACTAAAGATTCACTGAAAAAGTCCTGGACACTGAGCTAGCCACTTTGAAGAGAGCATTGTCAGTCATGGTAATCCGCCTAATGGTGGTATTCCATATTTGACAGAAAAATAATAAAATTTCTAAAACTATTGAAGAGCTGTTCCTGTAGCCTGATACTCCAAAGAGGAACAATTCAACCTGGAGCTCATTGGCTGGTGCGGCCAGGAGGGAAGGGGAGGCTCCACCCCCTGCATACACTTTGTGAATCATTCCTGCCTACCACTAGAGGGCTTCGCCTCCCAGAGTTACCAGTAACCTGTATTGGACGACAGTGAAATTAACTTTCACCAGACATAACACCCCCCACCTGAATCAATGACTTATAGGATCAAGATAAGAATGCGGGCCAGTTTAATCTAGTAAATAATTTCACTGTAGGTGAAACTATAGCCTGCAATCTTCGGCAGAGACGAGGGAGACCGCAGCCATCTTTTCTCTGTTACAGCGCTCTCCCTGTCATCTGCTTTCCCCTTTTCCTTCAGTAGAGCGTCTAAACAGCTGCCTGCAGGCAGCATCAACATTAAGGAACAAGCAAGCCAATTAGTACACAGTAAAAAAACAATGTCCTGTACAGATAAATAAAAGCAATGGTGGTGATCAGCATATAATGCCCTTCCCTTGCCCTCTCCCTCTGGGCGTCTCACCCGCTGCACATGTGCCGTTTTGAACCTCATGCCATAGTACTACTCTCTTGCGGACATCCCCCTTAGTGACTTATATGAACAGACCTCCTCGCAGGGCGAACTGGCACAGATGGGTTCTTTCTTGAACACTTTGGGATAGAGAGTGGAAGACGGGTCAGAGTAGCAGCTGATGCCGTTCTTTTGAGATCTTACTGCCATGGCCTCTGACCACTTCTACCTTATAGCCCGCGATCATGTTGGAAACTAGGGTGACCACATTTCCATTCTGCCATTCAGGGACACTTTGAACACGAGAGCAGCAGAGCTCTTATCCTCAGCTCTAGTGTAGCTATGTGGGAGGGGTTGCTATATTTCACTGGACATCAGGGCACAACATACTCTTTCTCTGGTGTACCACAGAGTTCTAAACACTATGCCTTTGGTGAACACCCATAGCCTTATACTAGCATTACACTACAACAGATTTGCACTGCAGCTCCTGATTTGTGTTAGGATCAAGGCTCAGTTCTCTCTCTCTCTCTCTCTCTAGAAGCAATTTTTGCAGCCCACCAAAGACCTCACTTTCTGTCTCAGTAGGCAAAAGGCAATTCTCCTTCTAGTGTTTAGAACTCTGTGCTCTGGAGTCTTTATACCAAAACTTAGTATTGTCCCAGAAGGGAGCTGCCTGGGACATGGAAAACAGATTTAAATCTGGGACTGCCCCGTGCAGTCTGGGACACGTAGTCACACTAGTTGGGACGAACCTTGTTGAAGCGGTCCCCACCTTTTTTCATGTGTGTGGGATTCCGTAGATTTTCTGATGGACAGGGTGGGTTCTCTGGATGCTGCAACCCTTACACAGGTATGGGGGTTAGTTCCTTTGAAATTGTTTATGTAATGCCTAGTTAAGTGTGTTTGTTTACGTATCTAAGCTTTGACATTTAGTTTAGGTTTTCAGTTAGCGTTTTTTTAACTGATGTTACTGACTGGTGTCGCTGCCTCCTCCTGGCTAGAAACATTCTCATTTGGGTTCTTCTTTCCCCCGGGCCCAATTGGGCCATCCCATGAAAATCCAAGCAAGTTCTCAGTGCCCAATTGGCCGTTCTTCCTCTGCACAATGTATAATTTTATTATTGGTTTTCTGTGCATCTACTTTTCTTCATTCTCTGCTTTCTATCTTACCTCTACTCCTTAACCCCTCCAGCCCCTCCCCTCCTTGCCCTGTACATACACCACACCAAATCATTGAAGTTTCTGTCCCTTAATGTTATAGGTCTGAATACCCCAGGGAAAATATCACTGGCCCTTCGGTACTTTAACAGGCTACGTGCGGATATTGTTTTTGTACAATAAACACACATTACTAGAGAGGAACCAAGGAGGAACCAAGGGGGCAAAATAGCTCTCTGAGGGTGAGACTCCCATGCTGCACCAGTTAAACACTTCCCCCTCATTCTCTGATAAAAGATTTCCCTAGCTGAGGCCATCATCAGTGTCAGAAAAAAGAGGGGTTGCCATCCTAATGAGAGGGCAGCTTCCATGGGTTCTACAGGGCTGCTTGTCTGACCTCCGGAGGCCAGTTCCTCATTCCAAAAAGTATACTTTATGGTGAGCCAACTGCACGGTCAGATCATCCTCCTATTAGACAAAGTATGATTCCGGTGCTCCCACCGGGAAGTTTAACAGTTCCTTCTTAGAGATCCTGAATTCATGGAAAATGTTCATACCTGGCTGAATGCTTACTTTGAGCTAAACTCTACTGGGGACATCTCTGATAGCACTCTGTGGGAGGCCCACAAAAGTGTAATACTATATGACCTTATCAAGTGGGGATCCAGACGTAAGAAGGGGTGTCTGGCACTCCATAACACTCTACTCGACAAATTGAAGGCCTTGGAGATTCACCACCAGCAAACTCACTCTGAGGATGATTCTTAGCTTTCGCAACTGCAGGCAGCTTCAATTACTATATCTTTTCACTGGGTGCACTTCCAGCAATACCTCTACGGTAACAAGTGTGGTCCACATCTTCCTTCCATAGGTACTCCTGGCGAAAGATATCCGGTCTGTGTGGCAATGGAAATGGTGCCTGGGCAGATAGTGCCAGTAGTTTCGGAAACCAAGGCTATCTGGTCCAATATGGAGCAACCAGGATGGTGGAAATCCCATCCATCCGAATCTTCAGCAGCACTCTGGGTAGGAGAGGAAGAGGAGGGAAGATGTATGCCAAATGAAATTCCATGGGATTGACAGAGCATCCACCGCAAACGCTAGGGGATCCCTCCAGAGTGAGCAAAACATCTAAACTTTCCAGCTGTCTCTAGTAGCCACCAGGTCTATCACAGGAAGACTCACATTCTACCAGGATATCGAACACTTCTGGGTTAAGTTCCCACTTGCCCGGGTCCACTGTGTGGTGACTGAGGAAGTCTGCAAGGACGTTTTCTACGCCTGGGATGTGTACTGCGGAGATAGCACTGGTGTTCTCTCATTTAATGAGAATTTGACCAACAGCGCTCACCGATTTATGCTTATATTGGTTATCAATACTAATCTGAAAGTTGCAGGGATAACATGATTATTTACCCTTGTAATGCTAACCCTTGTGAGAATGAATGAATGAATGAATAAGTTTATTTATATAGCGCCACAAGTGTACGCAGCGCTTTACAATTTAAGGGTTTAAACAATACAGGGTCACAGGTGCTTTGTAGAGTGAAACATTGGGTGCGAGGTCCCTGCCCGAAAGCTTACAGTCTAAAGTGGTAATGGGAGACATACAGAGTACATAAGGGTTAAGTGCTAAACACTGTGCTAGTTCTGATGATGATAGAGGACATCAGTAAAGTAAACAATTTATAAGATTGTTCACTGTACATCAGTGCCTTCTAGCATGTTGAGATTTTATCCATGAGGTGCGTTTTTAAGTGAGATTTGAAGGTTATCAGAGAGGTGCAGTGGTGCAGGTTGGATGGTAGAGCATTCCATAGATACTGAGTAATGAGAGAAAAAGGTTTGATATGTGACAGGGCTGTAGACACAAAAGGAGCTGAAAGAAGACAATCATTGCCCGAACGTAAGTGGTGGGATGGGGTATAACTGGAGATCAGAGTGGAAATGTAAGAAGGAGTAGAGGAGAGCAGTGTCTTGAAAGAGAGAAGTAAGATTTTGTAACATATCAGGAGATTAATACACAGCCATTGGTGAGTTTTGAGGAGCAGCGGGGCAGGGACAAACCTAGGTGACAGAACAGTAATTCATGCTGCAGCATTCTGTATAGATTGAAGTGGATGGAGATGGGAAGCAGGAATGCCGGACAGAAGAATGTTGCAATAGTCCATGCGGGAGAGGATGATTGCATGTATATGAATTTTAGCTGTGGAGGAGCAGAGGAAGAGACGGATTTTAGCAATGTTACGCAAAAGAAAGTGACAGGATTTAGCAATGGCATTAATATGAGGGGAGAATGAGAGAGACTTGTCAATTATCACCCCTAGACACCGCGCTTCTGATACTGGATTTATGGTAGTGCCATTTACAGTCATCCAGGCCTAGGTGAGATGAGGAGTAGCTCAGTTTTAGACATATTGAGTTTGAGGTGCCTATGAGCCATCCAGTCTGAGATAGCTGAGAGGCAATCTGTAACTATAGCCTGGATATCAGAAGTCAGTCGAGGTGCAGATAAGTAAATCTGGGTGTCATCCGCATAGAGGTGATATTTGAGACCAAATGAGTTAATAAGATCACCAAGTGTTATTGTGTAAAGAGAAAACAGAAGCGGTCCTAGAACAGAACCTTGAAGAACCCCAACAGAGAGTTGGATAGGAGAGGATAAAGAAGTGGCAGAGGAGACACTGAAGGATCTGTTAGACAGATAAGAGGAGAGCCAGTCCGGTGCTGTGTTACAGATTCCTAAGGAGTGAAGAATGCGGAGGAGGAGAGCATGATCAATAGTGTCAAAAGCTGCTGAGAGATCAAGCAGGATAAATATTGAATAGCGACCTTGAGATTTGGCAACGTGAAGATCACTGACCACTCTTGTAAGAGCAGTTTCAGTGGAGTGAGCAGTGCGAAAATAGGATTTTAGTCTTACCTGTTAAATCCGTTTCACTTAGTCCATACAGGTCACTGGTACTCTGGGAGGCGATTCGCCCCTTTAATAGGCAGGAACAATTATGCAAATGATTGCAGGGGGCGGAGCCTCCCCTCCTACTTAAGCCACTAGATTGATTTGAGACCCTAAAACTGACCCCAGGTAAGCAAGAAGAAAGACTCATGTGAGCATGCCCCAAAGGTCTCCCATTGAATGCCACAGGAGAGCCAGGTCTGGTCCCTTGACAGGGTGGGAGACCAGTGACCTGTATGGACTAAGTGAAAAGGATTTAACAGGTAAGACTAAAATCCTATTTTCACTGTCGTCCAATACAGGTCACTGGTACTCTGGGATGTGCAAACATTGAGCTGACCCAGAGGCGGGAAATAAGGCAAGGACCAGGTACAAGGCCCAAGTCACTAGAACTGCTATGAACCAGTTAATTACATAGCCCAAACTGTAAGTGTCAACGGACACCAACCAAGGGAAACAACCCCTGAACTAACACAGCACACGGAACTAGAGCCAACCGGGCTCAACAGAAAGGAAGCACTAAGGATCACAGAGTAGAAGTCCTAAACAGGCAAAACTGCCTCCAGGACCTTCCTTCCAAAACTGGCATCAGCCGAAGCCAGTACATCAACTCAATAGTGCTTAGAAAATGTGTGCACAGAGGACCAAGTGGCCGCTCTGCACAGTTGAGCAGCGGATGCCTGATTCTTGTAGGCCCAGGAGGCTCCAATAGATCTGGTGGAATGGGCAGTCACCCGGAAGGGAACATGCCTATTCCGCAACTTATAGGCTTCACGGGTAGTAGCCTTAATCCAAGAGGCAATAGTAACTTTGGAAGCCGGTCTCCCTGCCCTAGGCCCCTCAGGAATGACGAATAGAGCGTCAGACTTCCTGATAGACTCGGTGCGATGAACATAAAACTTGAGGCAACGCACCATATCCAACAAATGGAGATCTCTTTCCTTGTCAGATGAAGGATTAGGGCAGAAAGAGGGAACCACAATCTCCTGATTGATGTGAAACTCGGACACAACCTTGGGTAAGAATTCCTTGGTAGTGCGAAGCACAGCCTTATCCTTGTGGAACACCAGGTAAGGAGGTTTACAAGACAGAGCTTGTAACTCCGCTACCCGGTGAACTGAAACAATAGCCAAAAGGAAGGCCATCTTCCAAGTCAAGAGACGTAATGGAATGGAAGCCAAGGATTCAAACGGGGGTTGCTGGAGAACTCCCAGCACCAAATTGAGGTCCCACTGGGGAGCAGGACTCTTGAAGGCAGGCCGAACATGAGTCACACCTTGGAAGAAAACTTTCACATCAGGAAGGATAGCAATCCTTTCCTGGAAAAACACAGACAAGGCAGAAGTCTGAACTTTGAGGGAACTCAGACTGAGCCCCTTATCAACACCATCCTGCAAGAAGGCCAGGACAGTGGGAAGATGAAAATCAAGGGATAATTTCTTATCAGTGCACCATGCAACGAAGGTTGACCATATGTGATGATAGATCTTGGAGGACACAGGCTTACGAGCACTGAGCATAGTCGACACCACAGAAGGAGAAAATAGGATTTTAGTCTTACCTGTTAAATCCTTTTCACTTAGTCCATACAGGTCACTGGTACAATGGGATGTCAGTCCCCTTTAAGTAGGCAGGAACTTTTCAGAAACTTGTACAGGGGGGTGGAGCCTCCTCTCCCTCCTAGTCCACTCCCTCTGTTACCAGACTTCCATATTGATTAGAGACAAAAACTGACCAGAGGTAGAAGAGAGTGAAAACTCCTGTGAGCATGCCCCAGAGGTCTCCCAAAAAAAATGCCACAGGAGAACCCAGCGTGGCCCCCTATAGGGTGGGAGACCAGTGACCTGTATGGACTAAGTGAAAAGGATTTAACAGGTAAGACTAAAATCCTATTTTCACTGACGTCCAATACAGGTCACTGGTACAATGGGATGTACAAACATTGAGCTGACCAGAGGCGGGAAGAAAGGAGGGGCCAGGCATAAGTCCCCATAACATCCAGGCCTCTAGGAAATAATAATCATAGAGCCCAACAAACTGAGGTATCAACGGACACCAACCATGGGTGAAACGAACCCCCATGAACACCCACTGCACGCAAACTAGAGCCAACAGGGCTCAACAGTAAGGAAGCACTAGTAATCTCAGAAGAAGAAGATTCTAGACAGGCAAAGCTGCCTCCAGAACCTTCCTCCCAAAGCTGGCATCAGCCGAAGCCAGCACATCTACACGGTAGTGCTTCGAAAAGGTATGCACAGAGGACCAAGTGGCCGCCTTGCATAACTGTTCTGTAGATGCTTGATTCTTGTAGGCCCACGAGGCCCCGATAGACCTCGTAGAATGAGCAGTAACCCTGAAGGGCACATGCTGATTCCTCAATTCATAACACTTGCGAATTGTAGACTTAATCCAAGAGGCGATAGTCACTTTGGATGCCGGTCTCCCTGCCCTAGGACCCTCAGGAATGACAAACAGAGCGTCAGACTTCCTGATAGGCTCAGTGCGATGTACATAGAACTTAAGACAACGCACCACATCTAACAGATGAAGATCCCTTTCTTTATCTGAGGAAGGATTAGGGCAAAGAGAAGGCACCACAATCACCTGATTGATGTGAAAAACAGAGACAACCTTAGGCAAAAACTCCCTAGAAGTACGAAGGACTGCCTTATCTTTGTGAAACACCAGGTAAGGCGGTTTACAGGACAGAGCCTGTAACTCCGCCACCCGGCGAACTGAAACGATAGCTAAAAGGAAAGCCATCTTCCAAGTCAAGAGACGCAAAGGAATAGTAGCCAGCGACTCAAAGGGGGGTAGTTGAAGAACCCCCAAAACTAAATTGAGATCCCACTGAGGAGCCGGGCTCCGGAAAGTGGGGCGAACATGAGCTACCCCCTGAAGGAACACCTTGACGTCAGGGAGCATAGCAATCCGCTCCTGAAAGAATACAGAGAGAGCAGATGTCTGAACTTTAAGGGAACTCAAACTAAGTCCCTTATCTACACCATCTTGTAAAAATGCTAAGACATTAGGAAGGTGGAATTCGTGAGATAACTGTCTAGTATCGCACCAGGAGACAAAGGTCGACCACACCCTATGGTAGATCTTGGAAGACACGGGCTTGCGAGCACTCATCATAGTAGAAACTACTGCGGATGAATAACCCTTCCTCTTCAGAATCGAGGATTCAACCTCCAGGCCATCAAACGGAAACGTTGGACGTCTTCTTTCCACAGATAACCCTGTACTAGCAGATCCGGACGGTAAGGTAGTGGTAACGGATCCGCCACAGACATAGCCATCAGTTCGGGATACCAAGACTGACGAGGCCAGTCCGGCGTGATCAGGACAGCGGGACACCGCTCCGCTTTCAGCTTCTGGATGACTCTGAGCAATAGAGGAAGAGGAGGAAAGATGTAAGCTAGGGAGAAGTCCCACGGAATTGAAAAGGCATCCGCCGCTAGGGCCAGTGGATCCTTTCCTCGAGAGCAGAACACTGGAACCTTCCTGTTGTGTCTGGTCGCCATTAAGTCCACCACTGGTGTTCCCCATCTCTGGGTAAGAAGGAGAAATACTTCTGGATGCAGAGCCCACTCTCCGCTGTCGACGGTGTGACGACTGAGAAAGTCTGCCATGATGTTGTCTACGCCTGGAATGTGAACAGCAGAAATAGCCGGCACGTGA
The DNA here is from genome assembly GCA_037306005.1 of Rhinophrynus dorsalis. Lineage (NCBI taxonomy): Eukaryota > Metazoa > Chordata > Amphibia > Anura > Rhinophrynidae > Rhinophrynus > Rhinophrynus dorsalis. Next base: position 179,556,567 of record CM074720.1, on the reverse strand, counting down.
TCTTCCGCCCAAACCAAAATAGCCTTGACCTCCAGCCAAGCGTCGAGACTTCTTGTGCCGCCTTGTCTGTTGATGTAAGCCACCGCGGTGGCGTTGTCGGATTCCACTCTGACTGGACAGCCTTCCAGATGAGATTCCCAATGAATCAGGGCAAGGCGGGCTGCTCTCAGTTCCAGAACATTGATGGGCAGAAGAGATTCCTCCAGTCCCCATGTCCCCTGGACGCTGAAGTGTCCCAAAACCGCTCCCCAACCCCAGAGACTGGCATCCGTCGTGACAGTCGTCCAAAAGACAGGGAGAAAGGACTTGCCCGTGAGAAGATGAGACGGGTACAACCACCAGTCCAGGCTCCTCACCACATGACAGGGAAGAGACACTGACAAGCGGGGATGATCCGGATGACGGCTGCACATGCGAAGAACAAACCTCTGAAGCTCCCTGGTGTGTGCCATGGCGAACGGAACCACCTCTATTGTGGAGATGAACTTCCCTACCAGAGAAGTCAACGTCAATATTGAGACTCTGTCCAGATGGAGAATCTTGGAGACCCGATTGGCAATCTGATGAGCCACGTCTTCCGGCAGAAAAACCTTGCTCTGCACTGTGTCGAAAATTATCCCCAGGAAGAGAATCCTTTGGGAAGGAATCAAATCTGACTTGTCCAGATTCACCCATCCGTGGCGAGAAAGAGTCTGAGAACATGTCCGAATCTGTTGGTGAAGGATCTGAGTAGATGAAGCTTTCAAGAGTAGATCGTCCATGTAAGGAGTCACTCTCACCCCATCCCGATGAAGTACAGCAATCAAAGCTCCCAGGACCCTCTGAAAGACCTGAGGAGCCGTCGTGAGTCCAAATGGGAGGGCGGAAAATTGAAAATGACCTCTGTGACAAGCAAACCTGAGATACCGTCTGCTGTCCTGATGTATAGGATTATGCAGATACGCATCCTGAAGATCCAGGGACGCTAGAAATTCCCCTGGAGACATCGCAGCTATCACTGACCGAAGTGACTCCTGACGGAAGTGAGAAGTTAGGATGAAGGTATTCAGAGCTTTGAGGTCCAAAATAGGACGGGCACCCCCGTCCTTTTTGGGAACTAGGAACAGGTTGGAATAAAATCCTGAACCTAGTTCCCCTGTAGGGATTGGTTCTAAAACATCCTTGTCGAAAAGATCCCGAATAGCGCCGTTGAATAGACGCTTTGTGGTGGAATCTTGGGATGGATGTGAAAGATGGAACCGAAATGGAGGAAGAGAAGAAAAAGGGATCCTGTAACCCTCCGAAATCACCTGAAGAACCCAAGGGTCCGCTACTGACTCCTCCCATAACCGGCGAAAGAGGCGGAGCCGCCCTCCTACAGCCGGATGCGGACCCAGGTTTGGCGAGTCATGCCGAAGCAGTCTTGGAGGTCTTGGCCTTGGGAGCGGCTCTAGGTTTCCAAGGCTGTCTGGGCTTGAAGGAGGGGCGATGAGTGGACGCACCTGCCTGGGGCGTAGCGCGAGTCTCCGTTTGGAACGTACGAAAGGACCGATTGTGTTTAACTGGAAAATTCTTTTTCCTGTGAACTGAAGGCAACGAAGCACTCTTACCCCCAGTTGCCTCACTGATCAAGTCCTTAAGTTCAGCTCCAAAGAGGGACGCCCCTTGAAAGGGAATAGAAAGTAAAGCCTTCTTAGAGGCTATGTCAGCGGACCAAACTTTAAGCCAGAGCGCACGTCTGGCCACCACAGATGCAGTAGAAGCTCTCGCCATCATGCGCACAGCATCAGCAATATAATTGTGAGCTTCAGAGATGTTAGCAAGCAATTGCAACTGATCAAATACTGGAGCATCATGGCGAACCGCTGCAGTGAGCTGTTTAGTCCATGCCGCTATGGCCCTGTTAACCCATGCTACCGCAATGGTAGGACGCATGGGGTGCCAATGGAAGCAAAATTAGTTTTAAGGCAAGTTTCCAACTTCTTGTCTGTCCAATCCTGAAGGGCAGCAGCGTCAGACACTGCCAAAGCAGTAGACTTAGATAGTCTAAAAACTGGGGCATCCACCTTAGGTGGATGTACCCATTTGGCCAGCTGAACCTCAGGAAAAGGATAAAGTTTAGCAAACTTCTTTGATACTGAAGATGACCTATCAGGAGTCTTCCATTCGGAAGAAATTAAACGTTCCAGAGTAGGATTAGTGGGAAAACATGTAACAGCCTTGGAAGGCTTTTGAAATACGTCCATTGGGTCATGAGTAAACTCCTGACACAAGGGAAGGTTGAGGGTATTTAGCACGGCCCTGATCAGCCCTTCTGCAGAGACTTCAGGGTCGCACTCATAGGGGTCCCCAATTGACCTATTGGACTCAGAAATCGCCCCATCCTCAACATCTGATTCGTGAAACAATTCTTCCTCAGAAGACTCGTACCGCTCAGGGTCCCCCTGCTGTTTGGGAAGGGGGGTCCTGATGGGAGAGGGGCTCTGCCAGACTTGGAGAGCCCCTTGAACCTGAGAGGGAAAGAGTTGCAGCGTGAATCTAAGATCCCTGGTAGCAGCCTTAAACTCCTGAACCCAAACTGGCTCAATAACGTAGCTGGAGGGCCCCTGGTTGTCCTGACCCTCCAAGCATGTTGGGCACAAATGACCAGAGAAATCCCTGGGCAACCTGGATTGACAGGAGGAGCATAATGCAAAAGGAGATACTGACCCCCCCAACCTCCTTGGTCTTGGGTCTAGCCCCTTGCTCAGATGGAGTAGACATACTTAATATGCACACCAATACAAAATACCCGGTCAGAATGTGTTAAATAATAAAGTTTGAACCCAAAAATGCCCAAAGTTAAACTTATCTGGCACCCAAAGGGTTAAACTGCGGAGGAGAAAGAGAAGGCTCGTTCCCTGCTTAGTGTATCTGAAGAAAGAGAGATCCAAAATGGCTGCTAACCTAGTAGCCAATGATAAAAACGGCGCAAATCAAGCGCTCATGGGAAATGTAGTTTTCCCTTTAAATACACTAAACGGGGTCCGACGCCCCTCAGAGACCCCCAAAACTCTGAATTCGCTAACCGGATAGAAGAGCAAGTGAAGACCAATAGTTTAAGCCCACTCTGGAGTTGCTGTGACAAGCGGTTCCAGAGATACGTCCCAGACTGTGCTGTCCCATAGAGAATAATGGAGCAATGGCGCCTATGCTATAAAGGCGCGTTTAAGTTGCGGTGTTTTTTTTTTTTTTTTTTTTTTTTTTTAAAGTGATGCACACATAACATAGTAAATACCCTAAAAGTATACATTGAATATAATAAATGTTAACACAAATGCACCAACAGCCCCAGGACAACACACAGACATTTACATAGTAAATAAACACCCTTTGAGTGCTGGAGTACATAGTGAGAACTCCCCAAATACAGCCCAATAAAGGGACACTGTGGGACAAGTGGACCTTCAGCACTCAAAGGGTGGCTCACCTTCCTGTATCTTCGTTCTTCAGGTAACCATGTAAAATAAAGGAATTAACACAAGTGCCAATTCCTCACAGGGAAGCTACTTGAAATCAAGTTGTTCCCTCTTCAGGGCATAAGGTCCACTAGAAAATCCCTGGATGCTGCACTGGCCACTTCGGGTGAGAGCACGGTCAGCCACGGTTACCCACCTAATGGTGGTATTCCATATTTGAAGAAAATAATAAAACAACTAAAGTTTCTTGAGAGACGTTCACTGCCTGATGTGCATAGCACGAGGAACTAATCAATATGGAAGTCTGGTAACAGAGGGAGTGGACTAGGAGGGAGAGGAGGCTCCACCCCCCCTGTACAAGTTTCTGAAAAGTTCCTGCCTACTTAAAGGGGACTGACATCCCATTGTACCAGTGACCTGTATTGGACGTCAGTGAAAATCCTTTCTTTGCTAGAATCGAGGATTCAACCGCCATGCCATCAAATGGAGAGAGTGAACATCCTCTTTCCACAGATATCCCTGAAGAAGTAGGTCCGGACGGGCAGGAAGTGGGAACGGATCCGCCACTGACATGGCCATCAACTCCGGATACCAGGACTGGCGAGGCCAGTTTGGAGCGATCAGGATGACAGGACAACGCTCCTGCTTCAACTTCTGGATGACTCTGATCAATAGAGGAAGGGGAGGAAAGATGTAAGCCAGAGAAAAATCCCAAGGGATCGACAAGGCATCCACTGCTAAAGCAAGGGAGTCCCTCCACCGGGAGCAAAACACCGGAACCTTCCTGTTGTGTCTGGAGGCCATCAGGTCCACCACCGGCATCCCCCACCTCTGGGTGAGCAAGTGAAACACCTCTGGATGAAGAGCCCATTCTCCGCTGTCAATGGTATGACGACTGAGAAAGTCCGCCATGACGTTGTCTATGCCTGGAATGTGAACTGCAGAGATGACAGGCACGTGATCTTCTGCCCAAGACAAAATATCCTTGACCTCCAACCAGGCGGTGCCGCTTCTTGTGCCGCCTTGCCTGTTGATGTAAGCCACCGCAGTGGCGTTGTCGGACTCCACTCTGATCGGACGACCGGTCAGTTGAGATTCCCAGTGTTTCAGGGCAAGCCGGACGGCACGCAGTTCCAGAACATTGATGGAAAGAGATTCCTCCAGACCCCATTTCCCCTGAGCACTGAAACGACCCAACACAGCACCCCAGCCCCGAAGGCTGGCATCCGTAGTGATCGTGGTCCAACGAGGAACTTGAAAGGATCTCCCTTTCAGGAGATGGGAGAGATCCAACCACCAGTGCAGACTCGATTCCACATGAGGAGGTAGAGAGACTGACAGATGCTGATGATCTGGATGATTCTTGCACGTCTGGATCACAAATCTCTGAAGTTCCCTGGAGTGGGCCATGGCAAATGGTACCGCTTCGATCGTGGAAATGAACTTCCCCACCAGAGACGTCAACTTCGGTACCGGAACTAAGTCCAGGTCCAGAATCCCCACCACTCGGATGGCTATCTGATGAGCCACATCCTCCGGCAGAAACACCATGCATTGGCGAGTGTCGAACAGGAGACCCAGGAACAGAAGCCTCTGAGATGGGACCAAGTCCGACTTGTCCAGATTCAGGATCCAGCCATGACGGGTCAGTGTGTGTATACACAGCTGCAGCTGCTGGTGGAGAAGCTCCGCTGAGGAGGCTTTGAGGAGAAGATCGTCCATGTAAGGGGTCACCCTGACACCATCCTGATGAAGTACGGCTATCAAGGAACCCAACACCCTCTGGCAGACCTGAGGGGCTGAAGTCAGCCCAAAGGGAAGAGCTGAAAACTGAAAGTGTCCCCTGTGGCAGGCAATCCTGAGATACCGTCTGCTCTCTGGATGAATAGGGATGTGCAGATATGCATCCTGAAGGTCCAGGGAGGCAAGAAATTCCCCCGGAGACATAGCGGCAATCACAGATCGCAGGGATTCCTGGCGGAAGTGGGAAGTCACCACATAGGCATTGAGATCCTTGAGATCCAAAATGGGACGAGCCCCTCCGTCCTTTTTGGCCACCACAAACAGGTTGGAATAAAATCCTGAACCTGTGTCCTCTGGAGGAACCACTTCCAGGACCTCTTTGTCCAAGAGATCCTGAATAGCGTCTTCGAACAGACGTCTTTTTGTAGGTTCCTGAGAAGGACGAGTAAAATGGAACCGAAAAGGAGGAAGGGAGGAGAAAGGGATCCTGTATCCCTCTGACACCACCTGAATAACCCATGGGTCCGCCACTGACTCCTCCCAAGTCCGGCGAAAGATGCGGAGACGTCCACCTACAGCCGGATGCGGACCCGGGTTCGGCGAGTCATGCCGAAGCAGTCTTGGAGGTCTTGGCCTTGGGGGCCACTTTGGGCTTCCAGGACTGTTTGGGCTTGGAGGAGGAGCGCGTAGTGGGAGGACCCGTTTGGGCCGAGGAGCGTGTCTCAGTCTGAAAGGAACGAAAGGACCGATTGCGTTTGGCTGGAAACTTTTTCTTAAAGACTGAGGGTAGAAGAATACTTTTACCGCCAGTAGCCTCACTGATCATTTCTTTGAGTTCAGATCCAAATAGCAAATTCCCCTGAAAGGGCAAGGAAAGCAAGGCTTTCTTAGAGGCTGTATCAGCAGACCAAATTTTCAGCCAAAGGGCACGTCTAGCCACCACAGAAGCAGTAGAGGCCCTCGCCATCATGCGCACAGCATCAAAGGCAGCGTCAGCAACATAATTCTGAGCTTCAGTAATATTAGCAAGAAGCTGCAACTGTTCAGATACTGGTGCATCCTGGCGAACTGCTTCAGTCAGTCGTTCAGTCCAGGCCGCAATAGCTCTATAAACCCACGCCACTGCAAAGGTTGGACGCATGGCAGTGCCAATGGAGGCAAAAATAGACTTAAGAGAAAGTTCTAGCTTTTTATCCGTCCAATCCTGCAGGGCAGAAGCATCAGAGACAGCCAAAGCGGTAGACTTGGATAGCCTGGAAACAGGAGCATCCACCTTGGTGGGATGAACCCATTTTGCCAGCTCAGTCTCAGGAAAGGGGTACAGTTTAGCAAACTTTTTGGAGACAGAGGAGGATCTATCAGGATTCCTCCACGCCTCAGAGACTAGACGGGCAAGGGTAGGGTTAGTTGGAAAACAAACAACAGGCTTAGATGGTTTCTTTTGAAAAACATCAGTAGGATCATAAGTGGATTCCTGAGTCAGAGGAAGGTTGAGCGTAGTTAACACAGCTCTAATCAGACCCTCAGCCGAAACTTCAGGGTCACATTCATAAGGGTCCCCAATGGACCTGTTAGACTCAATAACAGTGCGTTCCTCAGCATCAGAATCCTGTAATAGTTCTTCCTCAGAAGAATCAGACACATCAGGAGCTCCCTGTGGCTTAGGCAGGGAGGTCCTGATTGTAGAGGGGGTCTGCCAGACCTGGAGAGCCCCCTGTACCTGAGAGGGAAAGAGTTGGAGAGTGGATCTGAGATCCCTAGTGGCAGCTTTAAACTCCCTCACCCAAGATGGCTCAATAGCGTGGCTGGGAAGCCCAGGGTTGCTATCCTGACGAACAGTGCAGTTAGGGCATAGATCCCCCAAATTATCACTAGATAGCCCAGTGTGACAAGAGGAGCAAAACGCCATGGGGGGAGCAGACCCCCCATCCTCCTTTGACTTGGGTCTAGCCCCTAGCTCCAGTGAAGTAGACATGCTCATAGCGTCAATATACCCCACTTTAAACCCTATCGCCCAGTAAAAGTGTGGAAGATTAAAGTTTCACCCCAGAAATGCCTAAATTTGGACTTATCTGGCCAGCGAAGGGTTAATCTGTTGAGGGGAGAGAAGGCTCGGTCCCTGCGTAGTGTACTCGCTGAGGAAGAGCACCACAAAATGGCGGCCGTCAGGACAGCCAATCAGAAACGAGCGCGAACTGGGCGATCATGGGAAATGTAGTTTTCCTCATACAAGTACCCCAAACAGTGCCCGAAGCCCCCCTGAACACCCCACACTTATAAAACATACACCGGATGATAGAGCAGGAGCCTAGCATTAAAATGAGCCCTCTCTGAAGTTGCTGTGACAAGCGGTTCCAGAGATATGTCCCACACTGTGAAATCTCATAGAGAGTAAAGGAGCAATAGCGTCTGAGCGGGAAAAGCCGCGCTTAAAGGCGCGGAACACCAATTTTAATAAAGTTTAACAAAACATTAAAAAGTGCCCAAACATGTATTAAACACATAAATAAACACTATTCAAAGCTCCAAAACCCAGAGAATACCACAGAAACTGCATTAAATCATTGAATGCAAATAAAAACACCCTATGAGTGCTGGAGTGCAAAGCAAACTCCCAAATACAAGCCCAGCAAAGGGACTCTGTGGGGACAAGTGGACCTTCAGCACTCAATGGGTGGCTCACCTTTCCTGCAGGACTTCAGTCTTCAGGTGACCATGATGAAGAAGGAATAAACCAGAGGTAAATTCCCCAGTAGGGAAGCTGCTTAACTCAAGCTGTTCCCTCTTCAGGGCATAAGGTCCACAGAAAATCCCTGGAAGCTGCACCAGCCACTTTAAAGAGGGCAATTCACAGCCATGGTCACCCTCCTAATGGTGGTATTCCATATTTGAATAAAAAATAACAAAATACTAAGTTCAATGCATAGATGTTCTCTACCTGGTGTGCTACAGCACCCAGGAACAAATCAATCTAGTGGCTCTGGCCTGAAGGTGGCTTAAGTAGGAGGGGAGGCTCCGCCCCCTGCAATCATTTGCATAATTGTTCCTGCCTATTAAAGGGGCGAATCGCCTCCCAGAGTACCAGTGACCTGTATTGGACGACAGTGAAATCCAGATTGTAAAGGGTTTAGCAGGTCGTATGTGTTAAGAAAGTCAAGCAGGCATGACTAGGCTAGGCGTTCCAAGAGTTTAGATGCAAAAGGCAGAAGAGAAATGGGTCGATAGCTAGAGGGTGTGTTAGTGTCAGAAGAGGATGGGTGTTACTAAGGCATGTTTGAAGTCGTCAGGAAAGGTAGCAGTGGCAAAGGAGGAGTTAAAGATTTTTAATAGGATAGGGATTAGTATGGGGGAGAAGGGCTGGATGAGGTGAAAGGGGAGCAGATCAAGTGCGCATGTAGTGGACGGAGCAGAGGATAGCAGGTTAGTCAGTTTCTCCTCCGTGATTAATGAAAAAGAGTGGCAGGAGGGGAACGAGAGAGGCTAGGAGGAGATACACAAGGTGGTATATTATCCCGGATGGAGTCCACCTTGGCTTTGAAGTAGTCAGCAAAGTCTTGTGGCTGTATGGAGTTTGTGGGGGAAGCAGATGGAGGGAGGAGGAGGGAGTCAAAGGAAGAGAAAAGGCATCGGGGGTTGGATTTGTGAGTCTTGATTATTTGTGAAAAGTAAAGTTTTTTGAAAAGGTTCAAAGAGGAGATGGGACTAAGCTGTATGTTTTGACAAAGCTGTTAGTGTTAGGATTAATGGGAACAGATGAAAGTCCAGTAGCCAGGGAGGACTGGAAAGCCGTGAGATTAAGGGATTTGAGGTTACACGTGAAGCGGGGAGAGGAAGCAGGGATTGAGGAAGGTGTGTAAGTATTGCTGAATGTTAGAAGATGGTGATCGGATAATGGAAGAGGAGAGATATTAAAATCTGAGAGTGCACAGCCTCTAGTAAACACAAAGTCTAGGAAGTGACCCTCCTTGTGAGTACTAGCATTTGTCCATTGGGTTAGTCCAAATGCAGATGTTAAAGAGAGAAAACGGGATGCCCAGGAGACGGAGAGATCATCCACATGGCAGCTGAAGTCCCCCAGAAGAAGTGAAGGTGTGTCTGATGAGAGGAAGAAGGAAAGCCATGATTCAAAGTCAGATAGGAAGTCTGAAGGTGTATATGTGGAGGCAGGTGGGCTATAGATGACTGCAACGTGTAGAGAGACTGGGGCAAAGATACGGACAGCATGCGACTCAAAAGAGGAGAAGCAGAGTGAGGAGGGGAGTGAAATTAGTTTGTAATGACAATGTTCACAGAGCAGCAAACCCACACCTCCCTCACGTCCAGTTGAGCATGGAGTGTGAGAGAGAAGGAGAGACCACCATAGGAGATTGCTGCCTCTAAATATGTTTAAGATGTCAGAGGGTATATGTTTGATCCCATGTACAATGGTTTTTTATGTCTTTTCATGCACTTTATTCAATGTGCGCTGGTGTTCTCCCATTAGATGGGAATTTGAGATTACATAGCGATCTGGGAGTCCAGAAGCGTTCACTGATTTATGCATATATTTATCAATCTATTTATGAATACTAATCTGGAAGTTGCAGGGATAACATGATTATTAACCCTTGTAATGATAACCCTTGTGAGAATATTATGTTTAAAGGGGATGTTGGAGGGTACATGTTTGATCATATGTAGAATGGTTCTTTGTGTGTTTTTTGACTATTTACCCATTGTCTGCTGGAGTGTTTTTGGACCACCAACATATTGTTAGCAATTTTAGATCCAAAGACACAACAGCTATTTAATTTTTTATTTTTTGATTTTTAATTTTATTTTATAATTGTGACAATGTGTATAAATCATTTGTAACATTTGGGATTGAGTTATATGTTAATTCTCTATAATTATGAAAGGCAAACAAAATCCTGTCTTGTATAAAAAGAGGTATTGAAGCAAGAGTGGATAGCATTATTTTGCCATTGTACAAATCATTGGTAAGACCTCACCTTGAGTATGCAGTGTAGTTTTGGGCACCAGTTCTGAAATAAGATATACTAGAACTAGAGAGGGTACAGAGAGAAATGAAATTGATTAAGGGAATGGAGGACTTGACATATGAGGAACGACTAGACAAACCTGGTTTGTTTACTCTAGAGAAAAGACAACTAAGAGGAGACCTTATCACACTGTACAAATATCTGAGAGGTCATTTATTCCAAAGCCTGATCAGATGACCAGGGGACACCCCTTGAGATTAGAGGAAAAGAGGTTTAGACTTCAGCAGAGGAAGGGTTTTTTTTACAGTGAGGTCTGTTAAATTGTGGAATTCTTTGTCCAAGGAGGTGGTTATGGCAGATACAATGGATACATTCAAGAGAAGATTAGATACATTTCTTTCCAAAGGGAACATATAGAGTTATACTGTTTATTAGTAGGCAGATCAGGAAGGTCCTGGTAGCAGGAAAGCTATAAAATTACTGGGGTATGAGGAGAAGGTTGAACTTGATGGACTTGTGTCTTTATTCAACCTAATTTACTATGTTACTATCTTTAGCTGTATATTAAATATTTTTGCAACTGATGCTATTGAGTCCTGTTATATGTACATTCCTGTTCCGCTTTTTTACATATCTATAGGAAGTGGGGAGCTACGCGTCTCTCCTAAGTGCTGGTGAGAGGTACTGGGCACTACACATGTGGTGCTAGGTATTTTTATGGCACTTCTGAGAAGAGGTTGTTCCCTATTTTATATATTATTATATAGTTTATTTTAATTGTGATACCACGGTTACATATATTTTTGTGATATAGGATGTTCTAACTGTAGATCTGGCACTTTAAGTGTTAATCAAGATGTTCTAGTATCTAGTGAGAGCCCTCATGTGCTGGAAGCAATTAATTACTCACTGTTTTTCCAATCAGATGGCTTGTATACTTTTAACAAGCTTATATAAACCAGCATTTTTATGGGGGTCATCTCTTTATGAGGTCTGACACCCTGAAGAAAGGATTCTAGTATCCAGAAAAGCGTTTGTGCTTTTTACATTTTGTTTGTTCAGATTGTATTTATTTTAATAAACCTCTTTTGGATATTGATGGTTTGCTGTCCTGGTTAAAGAAATTGGACGCTGTGAGCGGAAACTTGGAGTGCCTGTACAGGTGCAGGATTATCAATCCCTTATTGAGATTGGTCTTTGTCCCAACCAGTTGATTCACAATTGTGAGTAGTGAACCTTTAAATCTGCCTTTCAAGAACAACTGCTTTTCATAAGAGCGCCCATACTTTGTATCCTGTGTTCCTGTTGTTTTCCTTCTTGTTTTGAAGGTCACTATCCAGGATGCTGCTGTTTCAAATATTATCTGCGTGGACGGCAGTAAAATATCCCCCACTTGCATGTTAGCCACAAGAGATTTGAATGTGGCCACTACAATACGTAAGTGCATTTTTATTCTGATGTATGCTTTGGTTCCACAAGCTTATTAACCCTATGAGCGCCTCCCTGTCTCTCTTTTTTCTCATTTTTCTGAACTGGTGCCCAAAACTGCACTGCCTATTCGAGATGGTCTTCCAACAATTTGTACAAGGGCAAAATTATGTTATTAACTCTTGCAACAATACCCCTTTTTATGCAAGACATGACTTTGCTAGTGCTATTTGACATTCTCAGGCACTTCCCTATCAATGAGTCCCCTAAAATTATTACATTAAGTTTATAAGTAGCACTGAATTTTTTTCTTCTCAAAGGCATGACTTTACACCTTCCCACATTAACCATCATACTCCATTTGTTTATCCAATCTGCCATTTGATGTAAATCCCTCTGTACAAATATCATGTACTGAATTTATTACCCTGCATAATTTAGTGTCATCTGCAAATATTGATATTTTACTTTCTGTATCTATTTTCAAGTCATTTATAAACATTTCAAAAAGCAGTTGACCAAGTACTCCACTCAACTGTTCCCTATCCTTCAACCAGTTTTCTATCCAATTGCAAAGGTTATCCCCAGCCTAGGGTATATTCTGTTAAATATATTTCTGTACCCTAAATTTAAATTCTGACCATTTTCCCATGAGTATTTTTTTCCTTGAAATAATGTATCCCATTCTGCGTTGCATTGATGCTGGTATTATTTTTAATTTAGTCTTTTTAAAATTAAGTGTTTTGTTTGAACATACACAGTTTTACTTTGTCAAACTAATATCAAATGAAGCCATGTTATGATCAGTTTCCCAGATGTTCACCTACTTGAATAATGGACAGCATGTCTATGTTATTTTTTATTACTAGGTCCAATAAATTATAATTTCTTATTGATACCATCGTTCAATTACTCTTGAACTACAACGCTCACAGTATTGAAATAACACTCTCTATGGCTCAAATACTATGAAGATTAATTGGACCTGCTGTTTTTGAGAAACATTACTATCACTTTAAAGACTTTGGCTGTATGTTTGTGGTCATTGCCATGCTGCAATATAAATCTGGGGCCAATCAGATACCTCTCTGATGGTATTGCATGATGATTAAGTATCTGCCTGTACTTCTCAGCATTGAGGATACCATTAATTCTGACTAAATCCCCAACTCTATTTGCAGAAATGCAGCCCCAAACTGGCTAGGAACCTCCACTATGCTTCACTGTTGCCTGCAGACACTCATTCGTGTACCATTCTCTAACCTTCAGCTAACAAACTGCCTTCTGCTACAGCCAAATAATTCAAATTTTGATTCATCAGTCCAGAGCATCTGCTGCCATTTTTCATGCATCGCTTGGCCTTGTTTCCTTGTCAGAGGTATGGCTTTTTGGCAACAAGTCTTCCATGAAGACCACTTCTGACCAGACTTCTCTGGACAGTAGATGGGTATACCAGGGTCCCATGTTTTCTGCCAATTCTGAGCTGATGGCACTGCTGGACATCTTCAGATTGTGAAGGGAAGTAAGCATGATGTGTCTTATCTGCTGCAGTAAGTTTCCTTGGCCAGCCACTGTACCTACACTCATCAACATTGCCCGTTTCTTCTTGTTTCTTCAAAAAAGTTTGGACAACATCTGGAAACCCTTGCCTGCCTTGAAATTTCTGCCTGGGAGACACCTTGCCTATGCAGTATAGCTACCTTGTGTTTTGTTGCTATGCTCAGTCTTATTTAGTATGACTTTTGACATTAAATGGTCTTCAGCAACCTCACCTTGTTAGCAGAGTTTGGCTGTTCCTCACCCAGTTTCTCCTGCACAGCTGTTTCTGTTTTAGTTTTAACCCAAACATTAATTGATGATCATTAGCACCTGTTTGGTATAATTGTTTAATCATATGCCTACAAAATTGTTTAATCATATGCTTACAAAATCCTTCACTTTGTGCAAGTGTACCTGTCACAGGAACCACCGGGCCCTTGGTTTTTGGCGGGGCCTGGGGTGCAGCCCCTTCCTACAGACTCTGTGGACTGTTTTAACCAGTTTTAAGACTATTGGAGTTAATATTGCTATGTAGAACTTTTGGAATTTATATTGGCAGACAACTATGCCAAAAGGACTAAAAATAATAACCTGCTTTCAGGGGACTGGGTCGTTAAGGGTTAATTTTTTGACTTTACCTAATGTTACTTTCAAGGTGTATTGTAGCCACTGAAGCCAGTGTATTGTGAACTGTACTGAGACCCCCTGCTGTGTGTTAATTCATTCAAGCCCCTCAAGTCTTTGTGTCCATTGTCTGAGTTCAGCAACCCCTTTGTGTGTGAAATGTAATCATATCTAAGTCATGGTATTTTTTAGACCATCTGCTGTTGACCTTTTGTTTACTGTATGGTGACTGGATTATGTCCCTATTTTATCTGCTTTGTCCAGGTATTTGAATGCAAGGTTTGAGGATAAATATGTGTGGTTTGTTTCAGTAAAGAGAGTTCTTGTCTTACCTACACTGGTGTTGTCTGGTGGGGTAAGCTTGCTGTATGCAGAGTGTGTGCTGGTGATCCTGATACTAGTTTTGCCTAGTTTTGGGGTATATTGCGGTATGCTGTTGGATGTCCATCTGGCTCGTAGCGGAAGAAGTGACCATTGACAGTGACGCCACGACTGGGTGTTCGCTGGTACCATCACAGTACCTAGAAGAATTTATGCTATTTTGAAGGAAAATATTGATTTGATTTAGATTTTTCTTCTGTTCACTCACTATGCATTTTAACATGTCTATTTTTCAAAGCATTCTTACTTTACAATATTTTTTCACGCCAGCCTAAAACTTTTGCACATTACTGTATGTGCTTAAAATTGTGTTTTAGTGTTTTGATCTGATAAATCCTTTTCTCTATAGTCCATATGGAACATGGTTGAGTTCCTCCAGCAGGACACATCTCAAAAGTCAGAGTCTTAGGTGGAGACTCCATGCCACTTCCACCACCTTGCAATCTCCTGTACGAATGTGACAGAAGCCACACTAACAAGACAAGAGAGAAGTAGGAAATCTCCAGTCAGAAGAAAGACTCTAAAAGGACTCCCAAGTCCAGACAGGTGGGAGACCTGGTTTCCATATGGACTATAGAGAAAATAGGATTTTAGTTTAATCTTGTTACATGCTTTTCTCTTAATGCATATGGAATATAGGTACCATGGAGCTGATCTTCCTTTGGAATGCATAACACATCAAACAACATCTTAAGGGTGGAGCCTTCCCTCTACTCCTGCAGGCCAACCCTTCCCCGCCTCCAGTTTTATGTGAGAGAATCACACCAAGTAAGGACAAAGAGATAAGAAGAAAAAATCTCCTGTGAGAAAAGACCCTAGAAGGACTCCCAGACAGGCAAGACCAAAAGAGGTCCCAGTCTCTGTGTGGGAGACCTGTGTTCCATATGGGCTAAAAGAAAATGATTTAACAAGGCTAATACCCTATTTTCTCTATTGTCCAATATATAACACAGGTACCATGTGGATATACCAACAGTAGGAAGGAAGAAGGAGAAAGGACCTCATGCCTGTCCTCATGATAACAGAGTTCCCTAGGACTATCCAGAATCGGAACAGTCCACAGACACAAAAAGTAACACAGAACACAAAAATAGTACAACAGTAAAGCACAGGAAAAGAGAGCTTCCTGCCGAAGCCAGAACATCCACACAATAGTGTTTGGCAGAGGTGTGCAAAGAAGACCATGTTGCAGCCTTGTACAATTGCTCAGCCAAGGCCTGATTCTTGTAGGCCCAGGAGGCCCCAACAGAACGGGTGGAATGTGCTGTAACTCTGAAGGGAACAGGTTTCTTCCTCAGTTTGTAAGCCCTACAAATGTTAGACTGGATCCAAGAGGCAATGGTGGCCTTGGAAGCAGCCTGACCTACCCAGTGAACCTCAGAAATAACAAACAAGCAATCAGTCTTATGAAAAGACACCATAAGGTGCACATAAAAATTAAAGGCAGAGAACCACATCCAACAAGTGGAGATCTCTTTCCTTATCCAACTTTGGGTCAGGACAAAAGAAAGGCACAAAAATCTCCCGATTGATGTGGAATTTATAAACCACCATATAAATTGCAAAAAACTTAGGCGGGAGTGCATTGGACAGTTAAAAAATGAGATGGGTAAGCTGATTTGGAAAAGGTCGATATTCTAAACACTTTATTTGCAAAGAAAAGTGATTAGAAGGAATGGTAAAAGAGTCTCAACAAGTAACAAATAAAACCATACCATTATCAGATATTGGGTTAACACAAGAAAAGTTAATGGGAAGACCTAACAAAATTAAGACTAACAAGCACCGGGTCCTGATGGTATACATCCAAGGGTTCTTCAGGAACTCAGTGCAGTGTTAGCAAGACCCCCTCTTTTTACTCTTTAAAGATTTTCTCAGTGCCACATAAAGCAAATGTAGTACCTCTATCTAAGAAGGAAACTAAAAAAGAACCTGAGAGTTACAGAACTCTTGAGTTTGACCTCTGTATTGGGAAAACAGCTAGAAGGAATAATAAGAGATTGCATTCAGGATTACACTGCAAAAAATAAGCTAAGTAGTAGGTTTCAACATGGTTTTATGAGGACTAGGTCATGCCAAACTAATCTTTTCAGCTTCTACGAAGTAGTAAGTAGTAACCTAGATAATTGTAAGACAGTTGATGTAGTATATCTAGATTTTGCAAAGGCTGGGATATAAAATAAGGAAACTGGGGCTAGGGGATAACCTTTGCACTTGGATAGAAAATTGGTTGAAGTGTGGATGTAAATGGACAATTCTCCAATACAGTTGAGAGTGGAGTACCTCAGGGTTCAGTACTTGGTCCACTGATTTTTAACATGTTTATAAATGACCTGGAAAAGATATACAAAGCAAAATATCTATATTTGCAGAGAACACTAAATTATGCAGGGTAATACATTCAGAACAGGAAATGTGTTATTTATAGATGGATTTACATAAAATGGCAGACTAGGCAAACAAATGGTATATGAATTTTAATGTGGTAAAATGTAAAGTCATGCATTTGGGAAGAAAAAAATCCCATTGCTAATTATGAACTAAATGGAATAATTTTAGGGCATTTGTTCATACAGAAAGAACTGGGAATCCTTACAAACTTGGAAACAGTGACCAGTGTCAAATAGCAGTAGCGAAAGCAAAGACATTCCTGTCTTCTATAAAAAGGGTATTGAAGTAAGAGTGGACAACATCATTATTCCATTGTACAAATCATTGGTAAGATCTCACCTCAAATATGCAGTGCAGTTTTGGGCACCAGTTCTGAAAAAGGATATTCTAGAACTGGAGAGTATACAGCGAAGAGCAACAGAATTAATGAAGGGAATGAAGGACCTGATGTATGAGGAACAAATAGCCAAACTGCTTATTTACGCTAGAAAAAAAATTACTAAGAGCAGACCTTAACACAATGTACAAGTATTTTAGCGGTCAATACAAGGATCTCTCTGGTGAGCTATTCAATCCAAGGCCTGACAAATAATCAGGGACCACCACTTGAGATTAAAGGAAAGAAGGTTTTGACTTCAGCAGAGGAAAAGGTTTTTTTTTATAGTGAGGTCTATTAAATTATGAAATTCTTTGCCCACGGATGTGGTTATGACAGATACAATGGATACATCTAAGAGAAGATTAGATACATTTCTTTCAAAAGTGAACATACAGGGTTATTCTATATATTAGTAGGAAAAACAGTAAGCTAAATTATCTGGCAGCAGGAAAGCTATATAATTCTCATGTCTCTGGTTTATGAGGCAAGTGTTGAACTTGATGGATTTTGTCTTTTTTCAACCTAATTTATTATGTTACTATGTAGGTAAAAAGAACAGCCTTGTCCTTTTAAAAAAACAGGAAAGACAGCTTGCAAGACAAAGCCTGCAACTCGGTAACCCTACAGACTGAGACCACAGCCAGAAGAAAGGCCTTCTTCACCGTCAATAGACGCAAAGGGATGATTGCAAGGGACTCAAAGCAAGGCCACTACAAAACTCCCAGATTAATGTCCCAAGGAGGAGTGGGTAACTTAGAGGCTGGGAAAGTATGGGCGACCCCTTGAAAGAACAACTTGACCTCAGGCAGAATGGAAATACACCTATGGAAAAACAAAGAAAGAACAGAAATCTGAGCCCTCAAAAAACTCAGGCCTTTGTTCACACCATCTTGAACAAAAGACAGAACCACCGGCAGGTCTAAGTCCTGTGAAGACAGGTCCAATAAGGAGTAACCAGAATCACAACTGTACCATCCATACTTATCTTCCTGAGTACCCGTAGAATGAGGGGAATCGGAGGAAAGACACGAGAGTTGGAAGCACTGACTGTTGAACAGTCAGGTTGAACACTTCCAGATGGAGTTTCCATTCTCCCAGATGTACATCCTGGCAACACAGAAAGTCTGCCCTGGAATGTGATGGGCAAAGATGGAGTGAACGCGGACTTCTGCCCAGCCTAGAATGTACTTCACCTTGTACCAGGTGGTGGCGCGTCAAGTACCCCCTGACAGTTGATGGAAGCCATGACCGTCACATTGTCCGATTGGACTTGTAAAGGATGACCCTTTAGCAGAGACGTCCAGTACACCACAGCGAGACAGATCACCCTAAGCTCCAGGATATTGATGGACTGAAGATATTCCTCCTCAAACCACCTACCCAGTACCGCACCCCAGCCGCTCACGCTGGCATCAGTCATGATCATAGTCCATTCCCGAATCACAAATGGCTTAAAAGAGTTAGAAACATTGGTACCAGGAGGTATAGATGTAGATTTGGCTGCTATTTTAGAAAATTAATATGATACGGTATAATTTCTGATAAATTTTAATATATATTTATTGTTAGGAATCCTGCAAGTAGTGGTGGAATTAATCAAAAAAAGGAGGACTAGACATTGGTTGATAGGAATCAAATATGCTCCCTATGGACCTTAAATTTTACAACTGACTTTATGATTGTGATAAATAGTCTATTAGATTTTCCTTTATATATTTAAAAATAATAGGGTTTTAAAAATGTGTTTAGTAATAGTTATTTGATCAATTTATTAATATTTTAATATACATATATGTTTTAGATATGTTGCAAAAAAGTTTGTACAGAAAGGGTTAATTTATAAGGGTTTACTAAAATGGAGTTTGATTAAATGGTTAAGATATGGGATTGGTTGGAGAAGATAATAGAGGGTGTATAGGACAACTGACCATAGAGTTCTGTAAGCCCTGAGGAAGCGGCCAGTGTAGCCATGATACGTGTTGGTGTTTTTAAAAAGTGTTTTAAAGTTCTAAAGACAGGCAACTGTATACACGATCCTCCCAGCTGTACTCTCCTGCATCGCAGCATACACCGGCACCTAGACTGCAGCTAAATGGTGCAGTGAATGAGATGTGGAAAGACAGCGATAAAATAATTTACAACAAAAGAACCTTCAAAGAAGATCTTGAGCGACTGTCTGTGTTAAAGATCGGAAGGACGAGATAGAGGCCTTGTGCTCGGAGGTGTTCGGGTTCTGAATACATGTTGATCCGGTAGAGTATTCTAATATGTGCTATATTTCTGAATAAAAATAGTAGTTTTTTTTTTTGTAGTTTTAGTTGGTATCTGTTGTGCTCCTTGTTTCTAGATTTCCAATGGCCCAGGTTTCTCCACTGCAATTACCAAAGCAGATCCAGTTTGGCTTCCGGAGAGATGGTGAGTTGCCGATCCAGGAGATATGGATTCCCATGCCACGTCTGGATGACAAGTCTCTGGAGTTCCCTGGTGTGCACCTGAGAATAAGGTACCGCTTGCAGGGTCGACACTAGATGGCCCAGAACCCTCATGTACTCCCTGACTGAGGCCCAGGGCCACTCCAGAGCCTGAGACACATTCTGCCAGAGCTTGACCTCCGGTAAGAAGACTTTCCCCAGGCAGTTGTTGAACCTCATGCTGAGGAACACCAGCTCCTGGGATGACACTGGAGAGAACTTCAACATGTTCAGAATCCAACCATGGTGGACCAGGAGTCGAGCACATTCTTGGACCTGCTGAGTCAAGAGTTCCTCCGAAGGAGCCTTGAGCAAAAGAACATACAGATAAGGGGTCAAATGAATGCCCTGGGTGTGAATGAAAGCTGACAAGGCCCCCATCTGAGGAGATGAGGCCAGGCCGAAAGGCAGAGCGGTGAACTGGCAGTGCTCCAAGTCAAAGGCAAAAAGCAGATATCCTTGACTGTCTGGGTGGATTGGGATGTGTAGGCACTCATCCTGAAGGTCTAGGGACACCAGAAACTCCCCCGGGCACAGTGTTGCGATGACAGAGCATGAGGACTCCATCTTGAAGTTAGCAGTCTCCACAAGTTGAAACACTTGAGGTTCAGTATGGGACGGCAGCCGTTGTCCTTCTTCGGGACCACAAACAGGTTGGAAAAGAAACCCGAACCATGCTCCTGGGGAGGTACTAGAATCAGAACCTTCTTGTCCAACAGGGAGTTTACTGCTTCCCGGAAAAAGCAATATTTTGGCTGGAGCTGCAGGGACTCTGGATAGATAAAAAGGAGGAACAAACTTGAAACTAATTCTGTACCCTTCCGAGATTACACCAAAACAAGAGAAGACGCCCACCTACAGGAATCTGTGGACCAGGCTTCTGCACTGATTTGGGCCTTAAAGCATTTTGCTTGGTCTGCCAGTGCTGTGAGGACTTGGAATGGGTGCAGGGTGGAGGTCTGCAAAGCCTTTACGCTTCTGTTTGGCAGGGACGAAAAAGACGCAGTTTCCTTGACATAGTAAGTACTTGGTGGACATCTGATCTAACAGGGTGCTCTCCTGCACCCACTTGCATCACAGATGATCTGATTCAACTCAGGTCCACATAGAGTCTTGCCCTGCAAGGGTAAGAAAACCAATGACTTCTTAGAAGATTGGTCTGCAGACCAAGTCTTAAACCACAAAGTGTGTCACGCAGTAACAGCGAAAGCCAAAGCTTTGCCAGATAGCCTGACTGCCTCAAACAGGGCATCTGACACAAATGTGTAAATATAGATATAAAGGGAAAAGGGAAATAAAAAAAAGATAAAGCTAGGTACTATACAAGCACGCAGACCAGTAAAAAAAATTATACCACCAAAATATGAAATAAAGTACAAAAAGTATTCAAAAATAATAACACAATTGCTGTGAAAAAAATCCCATGGTCCATCCATTTCCCAAACCAAAAGCATATAACATTCAAAACATCAACAACCGTATTGCATAAAACACCTTCTGCCAAGAACATCTACATATATATAGTGAGGGATCATAAAGTACTGTTATCTACAGTGCAGTCATCTCAGATTACTATACGATGGCAATCACTGTATAATAACTTCAAGTTCACCTCCTGAGTATATCAAAATGATGAAAATCACTTCTCATGAACAGTGATAATGAAAACACCTCCTAATCTTCACCAGCATAAGCACAAAAGGGGTTAATAATGAATCCACGCTGAAACCAGCATATCCATGGAGGGATTAATGAGAGCTTAACCCTTTCAGTGCCGGAGGCTCTGGCCATTTCCTGTACCTTGTAGGCCAGACACTTTTTCAGCGTTTTTGCTATCCTTCCGTTTAGGCTTGATTTACTCTGTGGATTTTTAGTTACATATGGAAAACTATATATTGCTTTTTTCAGAACAAATTGAGCTTTCTCCTGGTACCTTACATGAAGAGAATTTTACATCGTGCAAAAACCTATGATGTCATAATGTAAAAAAAAGTGAAAATTTACTCATTTTGCTAAAATCACATACTATGTATCAAAATCATTTACCTTGATTGAAAAAGGTTCAATTATTTAAAAAAGCCCCGAGTCCCCCGAGTAAAAAAATACCAAATTTGTATAGTTTTACCTACGTCCATGGCTAGCGCAGAGCCCTAATCACCAGCAGCGCAAAATTACATTTTCAACTTTATAAACTAATATGCCAATTCTACGGTTTTTGTGGTAAAACTACTCTAAAACAGTGGAATAACTATATAAAACTATATATTTCTGGAAAGTAGACAACCTGCCGCATCTAATGAGGGGTAACTTGTCTTCTTACCCCAAGCCTGTTGTGCCCAAATGCTTCCAGAAGGCACTAAAGGAAAAAAATGGCATTTTCTTACATTTCTGCTCCTTCATCTGTACGGAAATCTGTGAAAACCATGGAATTTCCAACGGTATTCATTAGCTAGTGCTCTTAGGAGAAAAACGACACCTCATTGGTATGAGTTCACCTACCTTAGGGGGTGCTACAAGTGCAAAACGACACCTACTACAACCTCTACATTTTCTAACATTTTCTCAAACATTACTTGTCTGTACAAAAAAGGTTATAACAACTAAAGAATTGAAGAAAGGCTATATAAACCATACCATTTTGGAAAGAAGACAACCTGTCGCATCTAATGAGGGGTGATTTACCTTCTTACCCCAAGCCTGTTGTGCCTAAATGCTTCCAGAAGGTGGTACTATAGTAAAAAAACGGCATTTTCTTATATTTCTGCCTCTTCATCTGTAATGAAATCTGTGAAAACCATGGCATTTCCAACTGTATTCATTAGCTAGTGCTCTTAGGAGAAAAATGACACACCATTGGAATGAGTTGACCTACCTTAGGGGTGCCAGAAGCACATAACTACACCTACCTGTTTGCTTCCTCAAAAATGGCTACTTGTACTAAAATGTTTAGAACTGTTAGAGACATGAAGGAAAGGTATAAAAGGTATACCATTTTGGAAAGAAGACATTCTCCCGCATCAAATGAGGGGTCACTTGCCTTTCTACCCCCTAGGCTGAAGTGCACAAATATTTCCAAAAGGTGGCTCTATGTGAATAAACGCGTTTTTTTACATTTTCACCACTTCAAAGATACTAAAATCTTTGAAAACCATAACATTTCCTGCTGTATTCAGTATCTGCTACCAACATGAGAAAAATGGTAGCCCATTTGTGTGGGTTAACATACAATATGTGGGTGCTAGGAACACGTACGTAAACCTGACACTTTTGTTTTTGAAATTATCTGCTTACACTAACATGGTTATAACCATAATAGATATGCAGGAAAGGTAGAGAAACAATGCCATTTTGGAAAGAAAACAACCTGCCGCATCTAATGAGGGGTCACTTGCCTTCTTACCCAAAGGCTGGTGTGCACAAATGCTTCCAGGAGGTGGCGCTAATGAAAAAAAGGCATTTTCTTACATTTTTGCCCCTTCAAATGTATGGAGCTCTGTAAAAAACATGGAATTTTCAACTGCATTCATTAACTAGCGCGCTTAGGAGTCAAATGACACCCCATTAGTATGAGTTGACCTACCTTAGGGGGTGCTAGAAGTAGAAAAGTACACCTACTACAACTTCTGATGTTTCTAACATTTTCTCAAACCTGACTTGCCTGTACGAAAATGTCTATAACACCTTCAGAAGTGAAGAAAAGGTAGATAAACCATACCATTTTGGAAAGAAGACAACCTGCCGCATCTAATGAGGGGTCACTTGCCTTCTTACCCCAATATTGGTGTGTATAAATGTTTCCAGAAGGAGGCGATATAGGAAAAAAATAGAATTTTTTTACATTTCTGCCCCTTCAAATGTATGGAGCTCTGTGAAAACCATGGAATTTTCAACTGCATTCGTTAGCTAGTGCTCTTAGGAGTCAAAAGACACCCCACTGGTATGAGTTGACCTACCTTAGGGGGTGCTAGAAGTGCAAAATGACACCTACCACAACCTCCGATTTTTCTAATATTTTCTCAAATAATACTTGCCTGTAAAAAAAATGGTTATAGCAACTACAGAAATCATGACATTGACATTGACATAGGGTATTGTCACGGTGCCCGTGATTGCTTTCCTTCTGTGTCAATTACCTTTAGGGGCTCTCCATTGGCTGTCTTCTGTTAGCCCGCCCTGCATTGCCTATATAGACTGAGTCTGGGCACCCTTTGGTTGCCCTTTCGTGTTGTCTCTTTGCTGCTAGCATCTATGGTACGTTCCTGAGCTTCCTGGGTCCTTTGCTGTGTTCCTGCTGACAGTCAAGTGGTACTTCGGAGTTATATGGTCTGCCTCTTGATCACCTTAGCCTCTTTTGTCATCACTAGTGGCTGCAGTGCCACCGTTGTAGCCACTGAGGCTGTTGGTCGTCGTTTTCTCCTTACCAGGCTGCCCTGCCCGGTATATTGGTAAGGCCGGTAGAACCTATACCATTGTCATCTTGGGTTGCCTTACCCAGTATTGGCAGGGCCGGTAGAGCCTGTATTCCACCGTTGGTCCACTGGCTGCCTTGCCCGGTATATTGGCAAGGCCGGTAGAGCCTGTCTGTTCCTGTACCAGTTTCCTGGCTGCCTTGCCCGGTGTATTGGCAAGGCTCGTAAAGCCTTGCCATATTTGTGCCATCTTCCTGGCTGCCTTGCCCGGTATATTGGCAAGGCCAGTAGAGCCTGTATCAGTACTGAATTACTACCTTTTTCTGTCAATAAAGATTTATGTATGAATGTGTATGTTGCCCTAAGGGGTGGTCTTAAACTTTTCAATAAAGTTGTGATTTTACCTAACCTTGCGTTAGAGAGTCTTAACAAACTGTGACAGTACGAAAGGGCCATGACCTTAAACAATAAGAGTGATGGTTATACACAAAATATCCATTGGCGGATGGATGTAAATGAGGAACGCTTGGATCAGCTAGTGGTAGCGATCCAAACTATTCTCGAACGCACCGTACTCTCTGACAAGGCTGTTCCTAGTCCGGTGGTCTCCCCAGGTCAGACACCAGAGAACGTTACTATGCCCTCAGGGGCTGCAGTCAAAGGGTTAACCACCTCTGCCCCTTTGCCACTCAGATGTGATGGTGATCCTTGCCTTTGCAGAGGGTTTATTAACCAACTTGAGATATTTATGGAATTGATGGCTCAGGCCTTCCCAAGTGACCGCAGTAAAGTTGGTTTCATGATATCCCTGCTGACTGGTAGAGCATTGGCATGGGCCATTCCATTATGGGAAAATGCTAAACCCTGCACAAGGAGTTTCAGAGAATTTGTGCAGTCATTTCGGAGAGTGTTCGAGTCTCCTGGTAGAACCACCTCTGCTGCTAAACGCCTTATGGAAATACAACAGGGCAGGCGTACGGTTTGCGATTATGCCATTGAATTTCGCACCTTGGTAGCAGAGGTAGGGTGGAACAACGAAGCATTATTGGCAGCCTTCGCTCAGGGTCTGAGTGATCAGATTAAAGACGAGATTGCAGCTAAAGAACTGCCCGCTGATCTTGATGACTACATTGAATATGTCATTCTAATTGACACACGGATTCGTGAGAGAATAATGGCTAAAGACCGCAGGTCACGGTCAAAGAATAATGGATCTAGCAGTACATTTTGCCCACCCATCCCTCCCTTGGCATCTAAGTCTATTGAACAGTCACGGGAACCAGGTGAACCTATGCAAGTGGGCTTCACTAGGCTAACCAGGGAGGAGAGAACACATTGTAAAAGACAAGGGCTATGCCTATATTGTGGCAAGAGTGGGCATCTGTTGAGATCTTGTCCGGTACATCCGGGAAACGAACACACCTAGGGTATCTTGGGGGACAGGCCCTAGGTGGTGTTCAGTCGTCCCCAGTTTGTGGTATACTGAAACCAACCATACAGGTGGTACTTTCTTGGGCAAAATGCTCAGTGGAGGTTTTGGCCCTGGTTGACTCTGGTGCAGCTGGATATTTTATGGATAATACCTTTGCTGAATTGCACGGGGTTCCGCGAATTGAGAGCGACCCCTCTCGCTATTAAAGCAATTGCCGGTAGACTCTTAGAACCTGCACAGATTACCTTCGAAACAATGCCTTTATCTATGACTATTGGGGCACTTCACAAGGAGGAACAACAGTTCCAACTTATCAATTCTCCACATCACGCAGTAATTCTGGGATTTCCGTGGTTACAGCTGCATAACCCACAGTTTGATTGGATACAGTGTGAGATCTCTGCTTGGTCTCAGTCTTGTATGGAGCACTGTGTAACCCACCCGGTCAAGATCTTGTGTACCTCCCCTTCAGTGCCAGACGAATACCAACAGTTTGGTGATGTATTCAGTAAGGGAGAGGCTGTCACCCTACCCCAGGACAGATCTTATGACTGTTGTGTTGACTTGCCTCCGGGGGTGGTTCCCCCTAGGGGACGCACATATCCATTGTCCTGTGATGAGAACCAAGCTATGGAGGAATATATTTCTGATGCCCTTAAGACAAGGATTATAAGGAAGCCCACCTCTCCAGCCGGGGCCGGATTCTTCTTTGTAAAGAAGATAAATGGCGAGCTGAGACCATGCATTGATTACCGTGGCCTAAACAAGCTAATGTCTAAGAATGTTTATCCGATACCACTCATCACCGAGCTATTTGACAGGCTCAAAGGTTCTTCTATTTTCACCAAGTTGGACCTGCATGCTGCGTATAATTTAATTCGGATCAGAGCTGGTGATGAGTGGAAAACTGCCTTTAACACGAGATCTGGCCACTATGAATATCTAGTCATGCCATTCGGTCTGTGTAACGCACCTGCAGTTTTTCAAGAATTAATCAATGACATTCTCAGAGATATGTTGCAGTCTTGTGTCGTTGTCTATCTTGATGACATACTTATTCATTCCAAAAATATGTCACAACACGTAAAAGACGTGTCTGATGTGTTGCTTCGTCCACGAAAGAACAAATTATACTATAAACTGGAAAAATGTGAGTTTCACAAAACTAGCGTACCATTTCTGGGGTTTGTAATTGGCAAGGAAGGCATTGCCATGGACAAAGAGAAACTAACAGCAGTCCTTCAAGGGCCACATCCCAAGAGTCTTAAAGCCATTCAACGATTTTTGGGCTTCGCTAATTATTATAGAAAGCTTATTAAGAACTTTTCTACTATTGTTAAACCTTTGTCTGACCTTACGCACAAGGGTGCTAATCCATCTCGATGGTCAGTGGCTGCTGAGGAGGCCTTTGAAAAGCTGAAGTCTGCTTTTGCTAACGCTCCTGTGTTATCTCACCCTAACCCATTGTTACCATTTACATTAGAGGTGGATGCCTCAGATATTGGGGTTGGGGCTGTGTTGTCTCAATGACCCATTAAAGGAGGAACTCTCAGACCTTGTGGGTTTTTCTCAAAAAAATTGACCGGAGCTCAAAGCCATTACGAGATTGGGGACAGAAAATTACTGGCCATTATCCTTGCTCTTAAGGAATGGCGCCACCTACTCAAAGGAACAAAAAACCCTATTTTAATCTTGACGGATCACAAAAATCTGACTTATCTCTCTGAGGCTAAAAGATTATCCTCACGCCAAGCCAGGTGGGCACTGTTCCTATCTCGATTTAATTTCATTGTATCTTATTTGCCTGGGTCTAAGAATGTCAGGGCTGATGCACTGTCAAGACAATTTGAGGCTGAATTTGACAGAGATGAGGTACCAGTACCTATTATTCAGCCCGATCGAATTTTGGCTACTATACGCACTAGTATCACTTCACCTCTTGGGGAAGAAATTTTGGCCTCCCAGGCCTCTGCTCCCCCTGAAACCCCTATGGGCAAACGTTTTGTCGATGAACCATTCCGCACTCGGTTACTCGAGACATACCATTCCTCTAAGGCTGCGGGACATACTGGCAGAGACCAATTGTTGTGGTCCCTCTCGCAAGTCTTTTGGTGGCCTTCTATGAGGGCAGATTGCGCTGATTTTACGAATGCCTGTGCCACTTGTGCTCGTGCTAAGACCTCCAGACACCTCCCGGTGGGCTTACTTCAGCCAGTACCCAATGGTGAACGCTCTTGGTCCCACGTTTTCATCGATTTCATGGGAGAATTGCCTGTGTCTAGAGGGTATTCCTTTATACTCATGATAGTGGACAGGTTTTCTAAAATGGCTCATTTCGTGCCCCTCCGTGGTCTTCCCTCTGCGAAAGAATTAGCAGAGGTATTCTCTAGAGAGGTGTTTCGGTTGCATGGAGTACCCAGAGTGCTGGTGTCTGACCGGGGGAGCCAGTTCGTGTCCAGATTTTGGAGGGCATTTTGTGAACAGATGGGCATACAATTGTCTTTTTCCTCTGCCTACCATCCCCAGACCAATGGGGCCGCTGAGCGTGCTAATCAAGGGTTGGAACAATTCTTGCTCTGTTTCATTACTGACCATCACGACAATTGGGCCGACCTGTTGCCCTGGGCAGAGTTTGTCAGGAATTGTGCAGTTAAGTCTTCATCTGGGAGCTCTCTGATCAATTATGGGTTCCAGCCCTGTTTGCTCCCGGATTCCTTTCAGGCACAACAGATTCCAGCTCTGGACGAGCATATCTAGCAACTCCACTCCACATGGGCACAGGTGCAGAGGGCACTAGGTCAGTCATTCCAACATCATCAGCGTCATGCCAATCGCAGGAGACTGCCAGCGGTTTCCTTTCAGGTGGGGGATCGAGTGTGGCTTTCCTCTAGGAACCTTAAACTCCAAGTCCCATCTAATAAGTTGGCTCCTCGATTTATTGGTCCTTACAGAGTTATTCGCAAAATTAATCCTGTGTCGTATGCACTGGACATTCCTGCGTCCATGCGTATTCATAATGTCTTCCACGTATCCCTCCTCAAGCCTCTCATATGCAACAGTTATACCACTAACCCTGTGGTGCCAGGGCCGATTGAGGTTGAAGGCCAGGAAGAGTACGAAGTTCAGAGTATCATTGATTCCCCCAGGCTTAGAGGAAAAGTGCAGTATTTGGTGCATTGGAAAGGCTATGGTCCTGAAGAACGATCCTGGGTGGATAGTAAGGACCTTCATGCGCCCAAATTACTGCGCATATTTCACTCTAAATACCCTCAGAAACCTAGACCCTCTTCTAGGAGAGGGGGTCTTTGAGAGGGGGGTACTATCACGGTGCCCGTGATTGCTTTCCTTCTGTGTCAATTAACTTTAGGGGCTCTCCATTGGCTGTCTGCTGTTAGTCCGCCCTGCACTGCCTATATAGACTCGAGTCTGGGCACCCTTTGGTTGCCCTTTCGTGTTGTCTCTTTGCTGCTAGCATCTATGGTACCTTCCTGAGCTTCCTGGGTCCTTTGCTGTGTTCCTGCTGACAGAGTCGTCCAGTTCCTGTAGTCTCCTGTCCATTAGTTCCTGCTTCAAGATCCAGATCCGGTTCAAGCTGCCGTTTGATCTCCGCTTCCTGCTGCCAGTCTTCGCTGCCGCTGCTGACCCGGTTGACCGATTGGATGCTGGTTCCTGTCTCCAACTACCGGCTCCATCCAGTCTCCCTGTAGCCGCTGTCGTTCCTGAGTCGCCTCTGCGACATTTCTTTTCCCTGCTGTATTCCAGTCGCGGGTATCAGTTCTCTCCACAAGACAACCGGTTGCCTTTGCAAGTCATCTAGCGTTCCATGTACAGGGTACTGGTTCGCTCTATAAGCCACCCGGCTGTTATGCAGGTTACGATAGCGTCCCATGTACAGGGTACTGGTTCGCTCCATAAGCCAACTGGCTGTTCTGCAGGTTACTGCGTTCCACGTACAGGGTACTGGTTCGCTTTATAAGCCACCCGGCTGTTATGCAGGTTACTAGCGTTCCACGTACAGGATACTGGTTCGCTCCATAAGCCACCCGGCTGTCTATGCAAGTTTGATTAGCGTTCCACGTGCAGGGTACTGGTTCGCTCCATAAGCCATCCAGCTGTCTATGCAAGTTTGATTAGCGTTCCACGTACAGGGTACTGGTTCGCCCCATAGCCCTCCGGTTGTTTATGCAGTTACGATTAGCGTTCCACATACAGGGTACTGCTTCGCTCCATAAGCCATCCGGATGTTTATGCAAGTTACGATTAGCGTTCCACAAACAGGTTACTGGTTCGTTCCATAGCCATCTGGCTGTCTACGCTAGTTACGATTGATGGTCCAAGTACTAGGTACTGGTTTGCTCCATCATTCCTTGTCCATTATTGCACTGTGGGTTACTGTCTTTCCAGTATATAGGTCAAGTGGTACTTCGGAGTTATATGGTCTGTCGCTAGATCACCTTAGCCTCTTTTGTCATCACTAGTGGCTGCGGTGCCACCTTTGTAGTCACTGAGGCTGTTGGTCATCATTTTCTCCTTACCAGGCTGCCCTGCCCGGTATATTGGTAAGGCTGGTAGAACCTATACCATTGTCATTTTGGGTTGCCTTACCCGGTATTGGCAGGGTCGGTAGAGCCTGTATTCCACCGTTGGTCCACTGGCTGCCTTGCCCGGTATATTGGCAAGGTCGGTAGAGCCTGTCTGTTCCAGTACCAGTCCCTGGATGCCTTGCCCGGTATTTTGGCAAGGCCGGTAGAGCCTGTCTGTTCCTGTACCACCTTCCTGGCTGCCTTGCCCGGTGTATTGGCAAGGCCGGTAAAGCCTAGCCATATATGTGCCAACTTCCTGGCTGCCTTGCCCGGTATATTGGCAAGGCCGGTAGAGCCTGTATCAGTATTGAATTACTACCTTTTTCTGTCAATAAAGATTTATGTATGAATGTGTATGTTACCCTAAGGGGTGGTCTTAAACTTTTCAATAAAGTTGTGATTTTACCTAACCTTGCGCCTGAGAGCCTTAACAAACCGTGACAGGTATGTGGTGGTGGGGGGGGATTGGAGGCATTTTGTGTGCATGCCACACGGGTGTCCAATGCATTGTAATGCACTGGACACCCTGTTGTACACAAAGAGTTAATTTTTTTTAATCTATTATTTTTTTATTCATTGGGGGGGCATCAGTACCACTTCTCATGCCCCCCAACGATGTCTGAATAAAAAATAATGGGAAAAAAATGTGTGTGTGCCACAGGGGGTCCAGCGCATTGCAAACCACTTGTGTTGGACCCACCTGTAACGCATACAGGTTTTTTGGTTTTTCCCCAAAAAATATATTTTTGTGTAGACCTCATTGGAGGGCATTAGAACTGATGCCCCACAATGAGATCTGAATAAAAAATAAAGAGGGGAAAAAAAAGTAAAATCCTTTGTCCGCCACAGGGGTGTACAATGCATTCCAAAGCAATGCATTGAACCCCCTGTGGCACACAGAGGGTTATTTTTTTTTCCTTTTATTCTTTGTTATTCATACCTTGTTGGGGGATCAGGTCTACTTCTGATGACCCCCCCAAAAAGGGCAGAATAAAAAGTAAATAAATGTGTGTGCCACAGGGGGGTCCAAAGCATTGCATAGCACTGCGGTGGACACCCCTGTGGGGCACGCATTGTTTTCCTAATTTTTTTTTTTTTTTTACACCTTGTTGGGGGGCTTCAGGACCCCTGATGTCCCCCCAATGAGGTCTAAATAAAGTACCCCTGTGGCACACAGAGGGTTTTTTTTTTTTTTTAATATTTGTTATTCATACCTTGTTGGGGGATCAGGTCTACTCCTGACCCCCCACATGCGGTCTTTGTTAAAAAAAAAAAAAAATGTCCCCCAACAAACTTACCCTGTGAGTGCCAAAGGGGTCTCCAGTGCATTGCAAAGCAATGCGCTGGACGTCCCTGCGGCACTCATAGGGTTATTTTTTTTTTTTTGCAGACCTCGTGGGGGGACATCAGGACACCTTCTGATGTCCCCCCAATTATTGATCTCCTAGCTGATTGTGCTGGGAGATCAATCTGGTGACCGCAGGAGAGCAATAGCTTTCCTGCCTTTCACTCCTACCACCGGTAGGAGTGAATGGGACCGGGGAAACTGCCCTAACGTCATCGGTGATCATGTCACCGATGACGTTAGGAGGCTTCCCCCGGTCCCGCCCACTCCTACCTGGAAGTTCGCTTAGGAGAGAGCAGGAAGGAGAAGCTCTGCTTCTCCATTGGCGATATTGATCTCCCTGCGCGATCGGCTGGGAGATCAATACCTGGGGGGGGCATGAGGAGTGATCTTCATGCCCCCCCACGAGTGTCAGGCGCATTTTATTCTAAAATGCGGCCACTGCATGCCGGTTATACCAGCTTATGCAGTGACCGCATTTTAGATGTACAACGTTGTCAGGACCGACAAGTGCAGGTTAACACCTGCAGGGGAGGGAGTGCTAGGGAGCGAGGGCTAGGTTTCGGAGCTAGAGAGCGGTGACTGCCTGCAGTTAGGTCTTGCTGCGGCAAGGGCCGAGTATAGATGCTGGCCGCAAGGCCAGATGTCCGAACCTCAGTTGGGCCGAGATCCAGACCAGGATGACCTACCACAGACAGTACGAACTCCCCTGCGGGGGGAGCGAGGGCTGGAGAGCGGTGACTAGGGAGCGGTGCTGGGGTGCGTAGGCCACTAGGTAGCTGAAACTCCCCAACGAACTATAAGCGACTGAAGGTCTAGACTGGACAATGAACTAGGCAGAAGAGTGGTCAGACTAGCCGGTCAGCAACTGGAGGTCTATACAGGACTACAGGACTAGACAGAAGAGTGGTCAGATGAGCCGGTCAGCAACTGGAGATCAATACAGGACAATAGGACTGGACAGAAGAATGGTCAGACGGGCCGGTCAGCAACTGGAGGTCAATACAGGACAATAGGACTGGACAGAAGAGTGGTCAGACAAGCCTCATTCGGTACACTGAAATCAGGACTGCAAGGAGCAAGACTGGAGTACAGAGAGCCAGCAGAGACCTAGGCATACGTGAACACTAGTGAAAGTGCATCAGGCAAAAGAGATGGAGGCCTAAAATAGGGGCAGGGCGATGACTCAGAGGCCACGACAGGGCGAAACCCGGAAGTGAGAGCTACCTGAGAAGGCGACCCGGCAGACACAATGCCGCCGCCGAAGAGGCACGCCGCAAGGGGTAAGAGAGACGCGGCAAGAAGGCGTTACAGAGGGGAAGAAGCCTCCGCTGGAAAGGTACGGCGCAGCGAACACGGGGACTGTGACAGTAACCCCCCTCTAAGAGGGAACCTCCGGGGACCTACTGAGTAGGCTTAGTGGGAAAGGAGCGATGAAAGGCTCGAAGCAAGGCAGGAGCATGAATGTCACGGGATCGTACCCAGGATCGTTCCTCCGGACCGTAGCCTTTCCAATTCACGAGATACTGTAATCCACCCCGGGAGCGGCAAGAATCCAGGATCCCGTCAATGAGGTACTCCTCCTGACCGTCGACGGTAACAGGAGCTGGAGGCTGGGGCGTTGAGCAGGACCCGCTTGCAGGAAGGAAAGGGACTGCAGTGGCGATCAGCGAATCTTTTCTGCTGTACCTGGGCACGTAGAAGACCAGACCGAATGGATTGCCAATGAGACACTAAGGAGACTACCCGTCTCTCAGCAGCAGGAACCAGTGACACTCCTGGAGCGAGGAAGAGCAGGCGTGGGTTATACCCCAAGGCTGCAAAAAATGGAGAGCAACCGAGGGACGAATGACGAATCGAATTGTAAGACAGTTCTGCCCAAGACAGCAGGGACGACCAGTTGTTTTGGTGCTGATTACAATAGGAACGAAGATAGTGCTCAAGGTTCTGATTCAGTCGCTCTGTCTGCCCATTGGTCTGAGGCTGATATGCAGACGAAAAATGCAGAGTAATCCCAAGACGGGAACAAACGGCTCTCCAGAACCGAGAGACAAACTGAGTACCCCCGATCGGATACAATGTGCAAAGGAAAGCCGTGAAGGCGGACGATTTCAGTGAAGAAGGTTTCTGCGAGCTCTACAGCCGTAGGTAACTTAGAGAGAGGTATGAAATGGCCCTGCTTAGAGAAACGGTCTATGACCACTAGTATAACAGAGTTTCCGAAGGACTGTGGTAAGTCCACCATGAAATCCATCGCAAGATGGGTCCAAGGGACTGCTGGTAGGGCAATGGTTGCAAAAGACCCATAGGTCTGGTCCGTGGGACCTTCATTCGAGAACAAGTAGTACAAGACCTTACCCAGGAGCAAACGTCTTGCCGGTAGGAGGGCCACCAGAAATATCGCGTAAGGAGATCCAGAGTGCGCCTGACTCCCGGATGTCCCGCCACCGGGGACTGATGAGCCCAAGAGAGAATGTCATGTCGAAATTCATCCGGCACAAAAAGCTGACCAGGGAAACGCCTAGAGGAAGGAGAATCTGGAGACTGAGCTTTCTGGATACCCTGTAGGGTCCTAACCGACAAGAGCTCCTTGGATTTTAGACTGAGGTACAATGGATTCCGGAGAGAGAACATGAAGTGGCTCGGTCTCGTGGAGTCTGGACAAGGCATCAGCCTTGAGGTTCTTAGTGCCGGGCAGATAAGAGATAGTAAAATCAAACCGGGTAAAAAACAAGGCCCACCGGGCCTGACGAGGAGTCAAACGCTTGGCTGCAGCCAAATAGGCCAGATTACGGTGGTCCGTAAGGATGCTGATAGGGTGAGCAGCACCTTCAAGTAAGTAACGCCATTCCTCCAGGGCCAGTTTAATGGCCAATAATTCCCTATTCCCAGTATCATAGTTTCTCTCTGCAGCACTACAGCGACGAGAGAAGTAAGAACAAGGCTGCAGGGTACCTTTAGGACCGGTACGCTGGGATAAGACTGCCCCTGCAGTGCTATCAGAAGCGTCAACTTCAAGAGTAAAAGGAGATGAGGGGTCCGGAAACACAAGTAATGGAGCCCTTGTGAAAGCAAGCTTTAAGGAGTGGAAGGCCTCCAGGGCTTCGGTTGTCCAGGAGGCGGGATCGGCTCCCTTGCAGGTAAGGCGGATAATAGGCTGGATCACTTGAGAAAAATGCCGGATGAATCTCCTGTAGTAGTTGGAGAACCCAACGAAGCGCTGGATAGCCTTAGTGGTACGAGGAACCGGCCATTCCAGCACAGCACTGACCTTGCTGGGATCCATAGCTAGCCCAGAGGCTGAAATGATGTCCCCAAGAAAAGGCAACGAAGCCTGTTCGAAGTCGCATTTCTCGAGTTTGGCATATAGCTTATGGAGATGTAGTCTCTGCAGCACTGTTGCGACGTGCTGTCTGTGTTCGGATAGGTTCCGAGAATGGATTAATATATCGTCCAAGTACACGATGACGTAAGTCAAAAGAAGATCTCGGAAGACGTCGTTCACGAACGCTTGGAAGACTGCTGGGGCATTACGTAAACCGAAGGGCATCACGCAGTATTCATAATGACCAAAACGGGTGTTAAAAGCAGTCTTCCATTCGTCTCCCTCACGCATTCGGATCAAGTTACACGCCCCTCGTAGATCAAGTTTGGTGAAGACAGTGGAACCACGCAAGCGCTCTAAGAGTTCCGGAATTAACGGAAGGGGATAGCTGTTCTTGCGGGTGATGGCATTAAGACCCCTGTAGTCCACACAGGGTCGTAAGGAGCCATCTTTTTTCTTCACGAAAAAGAAACCGGCTCCCACCGGAGAAGTGGAGGGCCGGATAAATCCTCGAGCTAGACTTTCCTGGATATACGACTCCAAGGCAGCCGTCTCAGGCAGTGATAACAAATAAGTCCTCCCTCTGGGAGGGACCGTCCCAGGGATCAGCTCAATGGAACAATCATAAGCTCGATGAATAAGGCACAGGGACAGACCGAGGAGAAGAAGTACATGGGTCTGTCACAGTAGTCAAGGCAGAGACAGTGAGGGAAGAATCAGAGCCAGTAGAAAAGGATAGCCCACCGCCTCTCCAGTCTATTCTTGGATTGTTCTTACGTAGCCAGGGGAGCCCGAGTATGACTGGAGTATTCGGGGCTGTGATGACATTGAATGTCAAGATCTCATGATGATTGAGGCCTAAGAGAACGCGGAGAGGTACAGTCTGAAGGCTGACTAGCCCCGAACCCAAAGGGGAACCGTCAATCACGCTTATGGTTACAGGTGGATCCTTGGAAACTAGCGGAACCCCTATCTGCTGGGCAAAGAGGTGATCGATGAAGACACCGGCTGCCCCGGAATCAACGAGAGCTTCGGCTCGAGCAGTGGCGGAGGACCAAGACATCTGTAGCGGAATCGTAAAACGCTGTTGCTTGGAAGAGGGCAAAACGGTATGACTTAGGAAGAGCCCCTCAAAGCCCCCTAAGTCTACTCGTTTCCCGGCTTGTTCGGATAGCCACGGGCAATATGACCGGGTTGGCCACAGTACAGGCATAATCCGCGCTGACGACGCCTGGTCTTCTCCTCCTCGGTCAGGCGCGTAACTCTTGCTATCTCCATGAGTTTCGTGGCATTCTCTGCAGGCATCGGAGTGGTCTGGAAACGAGGAGCTAGACGTACCGGAGGTTGAGGTACTGGACGCTTGGAGCTATCTCTCTCTTTTTCCTGATGCCTCTCCTGGAGACGGGTATCAAGGCCGGTACATAACGCAATCAGACCATCAAGGGTCTCTGGAACGTCGCGTGTTGTTAGCTCAACCTTAAGCCGTTCTGACAACCCACGCCGAAAAGCAGCCTTCAAGGCGCCCTCACCCCAGTTGGTGTCATAGGCTAGAGTGCGAAACTCAATGGCATACTGGGTGAAGGACTGAGATCCTTGATGTAGATCTAGCAGAGCAGCCTCAGCTCTAGTCTGCCTTCCAGGGACATCAAAGGTAGCACGGAAGGCAGTGAGGAATTCATCGAAGTCGTCCAGCAGAGGAGACTGGTGATCTAGAAGTGGTGTCACCCAAGCCAGGGCCCGACCCCTAAGAAGAGACACCAAAAAGGTGACACGATTCTGATGAGAAGCAAAATAGTCAGGCTGGTTACGGAAGTGGAGGAGACATTGGTGCACAAAACCTCGAAGAAGGGTAGAATCCCCATCATACTTGTCCGGAAGCGGAATCTTGACTGAACCGGTTCTAAGGGAGACCTCTGAAGTCGGCTGTGGTATAGGAGGTGATGCAACTGCCTGTGTGGAAACCTCCAATCGTTGTTGCAGACGTTGCAACAGGGAGGTGATTGAATCTAGCTTCTGATCCAGACGCTGGATATGTGAGGCATGCTGCTCCAGGACCGGCCCCTGCTGGATCACTGCCTTGGTGAGTTCTGTGGGGTCGAAGGACATGACACAGTGCTGGCACTTTCAATCTGTCAGGACCGACAAGTGCAGGTTAACACCTGCAGGGGAGGGAGTGCTAAGGAGCGAGGGCTAGGTTTCGGAGCTAGAGAGCGGTGACTGCCTGCAGTTAGGTCTTGCTGCGGCAAGGGCCGAGTATAGATGCTGGCCGCAAGGCCAGATGTCCGAACCTCAGTTGGGCCGAGATCCAGACCAGGATGACCTACCACAGACAGTATGAACTCCCCTGCAGGGGGGAGCGAGGGCTGGAGAGCGGTGACTAAGGAGCGGTGCTGGGGTGCATAGGCCACTAGGTAGCTGAAACTCCCCAACGAACTATAAGCGACTGAAGGTCTAAACTGGACAATGAACTAGGCAGAAGAGTGGTCAGACTAGCCGGTCAGCAACTGGAGGTCTATACAGGACTATAGGACTAGACAGATGAGGGGTCAGACGAGCCGGTCAGCAACTGGAGATCAATACAGGACAATATGACTGGACAGAAGAATGGTCAGACGAGCCGGTCAGCAACTGGAGATCAATACAGGACAATAGGACTGGACAGAAGAGTAGTCAGACAAGCCGGTCAGCAACTGGAGGTCAATACAGGACAATAGGACTGGACAGAAGAGTGGTCAGACAAGCTTCATTCGGTACACTGAAATCAGGACTGCAAGGAGCAAGACTGGAGTACAGAGAGCCAGCAGAGACCTAGGCATACGTGAACACTAGTGAAAGTGCATCAGGCAAAAGAGAGGCCACGACAGGGCGAAACCCGGAAGTGAGAGCTACCTGAGAAGGCGACCCGGCAGACACAACGCCGCCGCCGAAGAGGCACGCCGCAAGGGGTAGGAGAGCCACGGCAAGAAGGCGTTACAGAGGGGAAGAAGCCTCCGCCGGAAAGGTACGGCGCAGCGAACACGGGGACTGTGACAAACGTACAAGCGTGGCACAGCAGGAACAGCTGTGTCCACTCGTACATTGTACCCACCTGGCACTCTAGGGGTTAAAAGCCCACGGAGTGAAAGTGTCCGATAGCTTTGTAACTGTCACGGTTAATCAGAGAAGTTCAGGAGTCAGTACAGTTAGTTAATGCAATTTATTAACAAACTAGTTGAACAGCCCATTACACGGGCCACAGTGCCTCTGGCAGCCGGTCGCGGGGCAGTCACGCGCAGTAGAGACTGCCCGCGCCACTGCTGATACAGAGGTAGACGCTCCTTTGGAGCGCCCAGCTCTATATCAGCCGCGGCACGGGCAGTCTGTACTGGGCATGACTGCCACATGCGCAGCAGTGTCTACTGCGCATGTCGGGCGTTACACACAACGAATTATTATATAGGATGACACAAAGAAGACATATACAATAGGAATAAGCACAGGGTAATAGCCAGCAAGCCTGCTATCAGAAACAATAGGCTGAAATGCTAAACCACTGTGCTGGAGACTAGGCCTTAGCTGCTGGAAGTCTCAGCTGGAACCAGGAACTGGAACAGGAACCCAGGATCCTGATCTGACGAGGAATGAGGTCTGACTCAGCCTGCAGTCAGAAGGAAATATCACTCACTCACCTGGAGCCAGTAAGGGTGAATACCAACTCACACCTGCAGTCAGTAGGAGCAAATACTGACTCACGTCTGCAGTCAGTAGGAGCGAATACTGACTCACGCCTGCAGTCAGTAGGAGCAAATACTGACTCACGCCTGCAGTCAGTAGGAGCGAACACTGACTCACGCCTGCTGTCAGTAGGAGCGAACACTGACTCATGCCTGCTGTCAGTAGGAGCGAACACTGACTCACACCTGCTGTCTGT
Source organism: Rhinophrynus dorsalis (assembly GCA_037306005.1). Lineage (NCBI taxonomy): Eukaryota > Metazoa > Chordata > Amphibia > Anura > Rhinophrynidae > Rhinophrynus > Rhinophrynus dorsalis. Next base: position 179,518,188 of record CM074720.1, on the reverse strand, counting down.
AGGAGCGAACACTGACTCACGCCTGCTGTCAGTAGGAGTGAACACTGACTCACGCCTGCTGTCAGTAGGAGCGAACACTGACTCACGCCTGCTGTCAGTAGGAGCGAACACTGACTCACGCCTGCTGTCAGTAGGAGCGAACACTGACTCACGCCTGCTGTCAGTAGGAGCGAATACTGACTCACACCTGCTGTCAGTAGGAGCGAATACTGACTCACGCTTGCAGTCAGTAGGAGCGAATACTGACTCACGCCTGCAGTCAGTAGGAGCGAATACTGACTCACGCCTGCAGTCAAGTAGGAGCGAATACTGACTCACGCCTGCAGTCAGTAGGAGCGAATACTGACTCACGCCTGCAGTCAGTAGGCGCGAATACTGACTCACGCCTGCAGTCAGTAGAAGTAAGGTGAAAACTGATTCAAGCCTGCAGTCAGCTATGCAAGTCTACCAGAGCCCCAGGCCTGCACTAGATTGGGTGTCTGATAACCAGGGAAAAAGACAAAATAATAGTCAGTCAGAGCCACAAGTCTGCACCAGACAGGATGTCCACTATTAGGGGTTAGGCACAAGAATAGTCAGACAGAGCTACAGGTCAGCACTAGAATGGATGGAAGACTAGCAATGTAATACATGGAGCCCAAGGTAACAGCACTGCTATGAACAACAACGCAAGGGCAACTGAGTCAGGCCTCAGTCTGCCCTTTAAACCCCTCCACAGGAAGTAGGAGGAGCAGTTCAGAGGGTGGAAGTAGGAAGTTGGTAGGAGGAGACTACAGGAAGCAAACAGATAAAACCGAGGCCTGCAGCATGCCTAAAGCCTCACGCCTGCAGGTGATGCTGAAGTCAAGGTAAGCTGTAACAGTACCCCCCTCAAAGGCCCCCCCTCCGCAGAGGCGGCTGGGGTTTGTCAGGGAATCGAACATGAAACCTGCGTACAAATACAAAAGCGTAAACATCAGCAGCTGGAATCCAGGAACGCTTCTCTGGACCATAACCCTTTCAATGAATAAAGTAGTGTAGACGCCCTAGAGCCAAACAAGAGTTCAGAATGGTCTGGACCTCATATTCCTCTTGATCTGCAACTCTCATGGGAGGACGACGAACAGGAGCTGAAGTATACCGGTTGCAGACCAAGGGTTTTAGCAGGGAAACATGGAACACATTATGTATCCGTATGATGGCGGGCAATTCCAAAGCGTAGGCCACCGGATTAATTTTGCGCAACACACGGAAAGGCCCAATTAATCTAGGTGCCAACATGCCACAGGGAACTTGAAGGTGCAAGTTACGGGAAGACAACCAAACTCTGTCACCCACTTGAAAATTGGGAGCCGGCAAGCGCCTACGGTCCGTCTGCCTTTTTTGTCTCTGCACGGAACCACGTAAGGTTTGCTGCATCTTAACCCAAGATGCACGGAGGGCCCTCAAATGCTTGTCCAGAGCCGGAATGGACTGTACATGGAAAGTCTCAGGCAGGACCGCGGGTTGGAACCCATAATTAATCAGAAAAGGGAATTCCCAGTCGAGGAGTAAACCGCGCTATTCCGAGCAAATTCCGCCCAGGGCAACAGGTCAGCCCAATTATAGTGGTGATCGGCAATATAGCACTGGAGAAATTGCACCAGGGCTTGATTGGCTCTCTCTGCCACGCCATTAGACTGCGGATGATATTCGGATGAAAATGCCAACTGAATACCCATTTGAGCACAGAACCTTCTCCAGAACCGGGATACAAATTGGCTTCCTCTATCGGATACAATGACCTTAGGAATGCCATGTAGTCGGGAAGGCCTCTCTGGCAAAAACCACCGCCAATTCCTTAGCAGAAGGTAAACCCTTAAGTGGCACAAAGTGAGCCATTTTAGAGAATTTGTCTACAATCATCAGGATGACTGTACAACCCCTGGAGCTCGGGAGTTCCACCATGAGGTCAATAGATAAGTGTGACCAGGGGCGTTTCCCCCGTTGGCCACTGGTTGCAACAAACCCACTGGTAATTGTCATGGAGATTTATTTTGGGCACAAGTTGTGCAGGCTGCAGTAAACGCCGTACAGTCGGCTCTCAGACTAAGCCACCAGAAGACTCGTGACAAGGACCATATAAATTGGTCCCGACCAATGTGACCAGCTACTTTAGAACCGTGGTAAATCTCCAGCAATTTAATGCGCAATTGTGCCGGCACAAAGCAACGACCCACGGGTCTCTCAACAGGAGCAGCAGCCTGGGCAGCCAAGATCTCCTCACCCAGAGGAGAGGTCATACAGGTACAAATCGTAGCAAGAATATGATCAGCAGGATCTGAAAGGGAGGATCCTCTTCCCTTGCTGGAGAACAGAAATGGCGAGACAACGCGTCTCCCTTGACATTTTTGGACCCCGGAATGTAGGAGACTACAAAATTGAATCATGACAAGAATAGTGCCCAACGAGCTTGTCTTGCAGACAGACGCTTAGCCTCCGAGAGATCGATCAAATTTTTATGATCCGTCAGGATTAGGATAGGAGACTTCGTTCCTTCCAGGAGGTCTCTCCACTCCTTGAGAGCAAGGATTATGGCCAACAATTCTCTGTCCCCAATCTGGTATAATCTCTCTGCCTTGGACAACTTTTTTGAGAAAAATCCACAGGGACTCAGAGCCTCTGCAGGAGCCGAATGCTGTGACAACACGGAAACTACTTCTGAGGAGACAACCTCCGTAGTGAACGGTACGAAGGGATCGGAATGTGTTAGAATTGGAGCTGAAGCAAAGGCAGCTTTCAATTTCTTGAATGCTTCAATAGCCTCCTGTGACCATTACATAGTTTTGGTCCCGTTACACGTCATTTTAGTGAGAGGTTTGACAATGGAAGAAAAAATGTTAATAAATTTCCGATAATAATTAGCAAATCCCAGGAATCTTTGGGTTGCTTTAAGGCCCATTGGGCAAGGCCAATTGAGAACAGCCGACAATTTTTGAGGATCCATGGCAAATCCAGCAGCGGAAATAATATAGTCAAGGACTGTCACCTGGGGTTTGTGAAATTCACATTTCTCAAGCTTGCAGAAAAATAGGATTTTAGTCTTACCTGTTAAATCCTTTTCACTTAGTCCATACAGGTCACTGGTACTTCTGGGAGGCGATTCGCCCCTTTAATAGGCAGGAACAATTATGCAAATGATTGCAGTGGGCGGAGCCTCCCCTCTTACTTAAGCCACCTTCAGGCCAGAGCCACAAGATTTGATTTGAGACCCTAAAACTGACCCCAGGTAAGCAAGAAGAAAGACTCCTGTGAGCATGCCCCAAAGGTCTCCCACTGAATGCCACAGGAGAGCCAGGTCTGGTCCCTTGACAGGGTGGGAGACCAGTGACCTGTATGGACTAAGTGAAAAGGATTTAACAGGTAAGACTAAAATCCTATTTTCACTGTCGTCCAATACAGGTCACTGGTACTTCTGGGATGTACAAACATTGAGCTGATCCAGAGGTGGGAGTTAAGGCAAGGACCAGAACAAGGCCCAAGACATAAAAACTGCTATGAACCAGTTAATAACATAGCCCAAACTGTAAGTGTCAATGGACACCGATCAAGGGAACAATCCCTGAACTAACACAGCACACGGAACTAGAGCCAACAGGGCTCAACAGTAAGGAAGCACTAAGGATCACAGAGCGGAAGACCTACACAGGCAAAACTGCCTCCAGGACCTTCCTTCCAAAACTGGCATCAGCCGAAGCCAGCACATCAACACGGTAGTGCTTTGAAAAGGTGTGCACAGAGGACCAAGTAGCCGCTCTGCACAGTTGATCAGCAGAAGCCTGATTCTTGTCTGCCCAATAGATCTGGTGGAATGGGCAGTCACCCGGAAGGGAACGTGCTTATTCCGCAACTTATAGGCTTCACGGATAGTAGCCTTAATCCAAGAGGCAATGGTAACTTTGGAAGCCGGTCTCCCTGCCCTAGGACCCTCAGGAATGACGAATAGAGCGTCAGACTTCCTGATAGACTCGGTGCGATGCACATAAAACTTGAGGCAACGCACCACATCCAACAAATGGAGATCTCTTTCCTTGTCAGATGAAGGATTAGGGCAGAAAGAGGGAACCACAATCTCCTGATTGATGTGAAACTCAGACACAACCTTTGGTAAGAATTCATTGGTAGTGCGAAGCACAGCCTTATCCTTGTGGAACACCAGGTAAGGAGGTTTACAAGACAGAGCCTGTAACTCTGCTACCCGGCGAACTGAAACAATAGCCAAAAGGAAGGCCATCTTCCAAGTCAAGAGACATAAATGAATGGAAGCCAAGGATTCAAACGGTGGTCGCTGGAGAACTCCCAGCACCAAATTGAGGTCCCACTGGGGAGCAGGACTCTTGAAGGCAGGTCAAACATGAGTCACACCTTGAAAGAAAACTTTCACATCAGGAAGGATAGCAATCCTTTCCTGGAAAAACACAGACAAGGCAGAAGTCTGAACTTTGAGGGAACTCAGACTGAGCCCCTTATCAACGCCGTCCTGCAAGAAGGCCAGGATAGTGGGAAGATGAAACTCAAGGGATAACTTCTTATCAGAGCACCATGCCACAAAAGTTGACCAAATGCGATGATAGATCTTGGAAGACACAGGCTTACGAGCACTAAGCATGGTCAACACCACAGAAGGAGAAAATCCTTTCTTTGCTAGAATCGAGGATTCAACCGCCATGCCATCAAATGGAGAGAGTGAACATCCTCCTTCCACAGATATCCCTGAAGAAGTAGGTCCGGACGGGCAGGAAGTGGGAACGGATCCGCCACTGACATGGCCATCAACTCCGGATACCAGGACTGGTGAGGCCAGTTTGGAGCGATCAGGATAACAGGACAACGCTCCCGCTTCAGTTTCTGGATGACTCTGATCAATAGAGGAAGAGGAGGAAAGATGTAAGCCAGAGAAAAATCCCAAGGGATCGACAAGGCATCCACTGCTAGAGCAAGTGAGTCCCTCCGCCGGGAGCAAAACACCGGAACCTTCCTGTTGTGTCTGGAGGCCATCAGGTCCACCTCCGGCATCCCCCACCTCTGAGTGATCAAGTGAAACACCTCTGGATGAAGAGCCCATTCTCCGCTGTCGACGGTATGACGACTGAGGAAGTCTGCCATGACGTTGTCCACGCCTGGAATATGAACTGCAGAGATGACAGGCACGTGATATTCTGCCCAAGACAAAATATCCTTGACCTCCAACCAGGCGGTGCCGCTTCTTGTGCCGCCTTGCCTGTTGATGTAAGCCACCGCAGTGGCGTTGTCGGATTCCACTCTGATCGGAAGACCGGTCAGTTGAGATTCCCAGTGTCTCAGGGCAAGCCGGATGGCACGTAGTTCAGAACATTGATGGAGAGCAGAGATTCCTCCAGACCCCATTTCCCCTGAGCACTGAAGCGACCCAACACAGCGCCCCAGCCCTGAAGGCTGGCATCCGTCGTGATCGTGGTCCAACGAGGAACTTGAAAGGATCTCCCTTTCAGGAGATGAGAGAGATCCAACCACCAGAGCAGACTCGATTCCACATGAGGAGGTAGAGAGACTGACAGATGCTGGTGATCTGGATGACTCTTGCACGTCTGGATCACAAATCTCTGAAGTTCCCTGGAGTGGGCCATTGCAAAAGGAACCGCTTCGATCGTGGAAATGAACTTCCCCACCAGGGAAGACAACTTCGTTACCGGCACTAAGTCCAGTTCCAGAATCCCCGCCACTCTGATAGCTATCTGATGAGCCACATCCTCCGGCAGGAACACCATGCATTGGCGAGTGTCGAACAGGAGACCCAGGAACAGAAGCCTCTGAGATGGGACCAAGTCTGACTTGTCCAGATTCAGGATCCAGCCATGACGGGTCAGAGTGTGGATACACTTCTGCAATTGCTGGTGAAGCAGCTCTGCTGAAGAAGCTTTGATGAGGAGATCGTCCATGTAGGGAGTCACCCGGACCCCGTCCTGATGAAGCACCGCTATCAGGGAGCCCAACACTCTCTGGAAGACCTGAGGAGCTGATGTCAGTCCAAAGGGAAGAGCAGAAAACTGAAAGTGTCCCCTGTGGCAGGCAATCCTGAGGTACCGCCTGCTCTCTGGATGGATAGGGATGTGAAGATATGCATCCTGAAGGTCCAGGGAGGCCAGAAATTCCCCTGGAGACATCGCTGCAATCACAGAGCGCAGAGACTCCTGGCGGAAGTGGGAAGTCACCACATAGGCATTGAGATCTTTGAGATCCAAAATAGGACGAGCCCCTCCGTCCTTTTTGGCCACCACAAACAGGTTGGAATAAAATCCTGAACCTGTGTCCTCCTGAGGAACCACTTCCAGAACCTCTTTGTCCAAGAGATCCTGAATAGCGTCGTCGAACAGACGTCTTTTTGTAGGTTCCTGAGAAGGACGAGTAAAATGGAACCGAAAAGGAGGAAGGGAGGAGAAAGGGATCCTGTATCCCTCTGACACCACCTGAAGAACCCATGGGTCCGCCACTGACTCCTCCCAAGTCCGGCGAAAGATGCGGAGATGACCCCCTACAGCCGGATGCGGACCCGGGTTCGGCGAGTCATGCCGAAGCAGTCTTGGAGGTCTTGGCCTTGGGGGCAACTTTGGGCTTCCAGGACTGTTTGGGCTTGGAGGAGGAGCGTGTAGCGGGAGGACCCGTCTGGGCCGAGGAGCGTGTCTCAGTCTGAAAGGAACGAAAGGACCGATTGCGTTTGGCTGTAAACTTTTTCTTAAAGGCTGAGGGTAGAAGAGTACTTTTACCGCTAGTAGCCTCACTGATCATTTCTTTGCGTTCAGACCCAAATAGCAAATTCCCCTGAAAGGGCAAGGAAAGCAAGGCTTTCTTAGAGGCTGTATCAGCAGACAAAATTTTCAGCCAAAGGGCACGCCTAGCCACCACAGAAGCAGTAGAGGCCCTCGCCATCATGCGCACAGCATCAAAGGCAGCGTCAGCAACAGCAACATAATTCTGAGCTTCAGTGATATTAGCAAGAAGCTGCAACTGTTCAGATACTGGTGCATCCTGGCGAACCGCTTCAGTCAGTCGTTCAGTCCAGGCCGCAATGGCTCTATTAACCCATGCCACTGCAAAAGTTGGACGCATGGCAGTGCCAATGGAGGCAAAAATAGACTTAAGAGAAAGCTCTAGCTTTTTATCCGTCCAATCCTGCAGGGCAGAGGCATCAGAGACAGCCAAGGCGGTAGATTTGGATAGCCTGGAAACAGGAGCATCCACCTTGGGGGGATGAACCCATTTTGCCAGCTCAGTCTCAGGAAAAGGGTACAGGTTAGCAAACTTTTTAGAGACAGAGGAGGATCTATCAGGATTCTTCCATGCCTCAGAGACTAGATGGGCAAGAGTAGGGTTAGTTGGAAAACAAACAACAGGCTTAGATGGTTTCTTTTGAAAAACGTCAGTAGGATCATAAGTGGATTCCTGAGTCAGAGGAAGGTTGAGCGTATTCAGAACAGCTCTAATCAGACCCTCAGCCGAAACTTCAGGGTCACATTCATAAGGGTCCCCAATGGACCTGTTAGACTCAATAACAGTGCGTTCCTCAGCATCAGAATCCTGCAAGAGTTCTTCTTCAGAAGAATCAGACACATCAGGAGCACCCTGTGGCTTAGGCAGGGAGGTCCTGATTGTAGAGGGGGTCTGCCAGACCTGGAGAGCCCCCTGTACCTGAGAGGGAAAGAGTTGAAGAGTGGATCTGAGATCCCTAGTGGCAGCTTTAAACTCCCTCACCCAAGATGGCTCAATAGCATGGCTGGGAAGCCCAGGGTTGCTATCTTGACCAGTGCAGTTAGGGCATAGATCCCCCACAGTATCATTAGATAGCCCAGTGTGACAAGAGGAGCAAAACGCCATGGGGGGGGCAGACCCCCCATCCTCCTTAGACTTGGGTCTAGCCCCTAGCTCCAGTGAAGTAGACATGCTCACAGCGTCAATATACCCCACTTTAAACTATATCACCCAGTAATAGTGTGGAAGATTAAAGTTTCACCCCAGAAATGCCTAATAATGGACTTATCTGGCCAGCGAAGGGTTAATCTGTTGAGGGGAGAGAAGGCTCGGTCCCTGCGTAGTGTACTCGCTGAGGAAGAGCTCCACAAAATGGTGGCCGTCAGTATAGCCAATCAGAAACGAGCGCGAACCGGGCGCTCATGGGAAATGTAGTTTTCCCCATACAAGTACCCCAAACAGTGCCCGAAGCCCCCCTGAACACCCCACACTAATAAAACACACACCGGATGATAGAGCAGGAGCCTAGCATTAAAATGAGCCCTCTCTGGAGTTGCTGTGACAAGCGGTTCCAGAGATACGTCCCAGACTGTGAAATCTCATAGAGAGTAAAGGAGCCATAGCGTCTAAGCGGGAAAAGCCGCGCTTAAAGGCGCGGAACACCATTTTTAATAAAGTTTACTAAAACATTAAAAAGTGCCCAAACATACATAAAACACATAAAGAAATACTATTCAAGGCTCCAAACCCAGAGAATACCACAGAAACTGCATTAAATACAATAAATGCAAATAAAAACACCCTATGAGTGCTGGAGTGCAAAGCAAACTCCCAAATACAAGCCCAGCAAAGGGACACTGTGGGGACAAGTGGACCTTCAGCACTCAATGGGTGGCTCACCTTTCCTGCAAGGACTTCTGTCTTCAGGTGACCATGATGAAGTGGGAATAAACCAGAGGAAAATTCCCCAGTAGGGAAGCTGCTTAACCCAAGCTGTTCCCTCTTCAGGGCATAAGGTCCACAGAAAATCCCTGGAAGCTGCACCAGCCACTTTAAAGAGGGCAATTCACAGCCATGGTCACCCTCCTAATGGTGGTATTCCATATTTGAATAAAAAAATAACAAACTACTAAGATGAATGCATAGATGTTCTCTACCTGGTGTGCACAGCACCCAGGAACAAATCAAATCTAGTGGCTCTGGCCTGAAGGTGGCTTAAGTAAGAGGGGAGGCTCCGCCCACTGCAATCATTTGCATAACTGTTCCTGCCTATTAAAGGGGCGAATCGCCTCCCAGAAGTACCAGTGACCTGTATTGGACGACAGTGAAAGCTTGTTCTCTCATAAGAGACTCAGGACTTTAGATACGTCAGCCTGGTGTGTCTCCAGGGTAGGAGAATGTATCAAGATATCGTCCAAGTATACCACCACACAACTTTGTAAAAGTTCTCTCAAAACATCGTTTATAAATTCCTGGAAGACAGCTGGAGCATTGCATAGACCAAAATACATCACTAAATATTCATAATGTCCACTACGGGTATTAAAAGCTGTCTTCCACTCGTCTCGCTCCTTAATGCGTACCAGATTGTACGCTGCCCTTAGATCCAATTTAGTAAATATTTTTGACTCTCTGACTCGGTCAAAGAGTTTTGTAATCAATGGAATAGGATAAGCGTTTTTTTTTACCAACAATTTGTTTAGGCCACGGAAGTCAATACATGGATGTAGTGCACCGTCCTTTTTGACAAAAAAGAATCCAGCACCAGCAGGGGATGTGGATTTCTGAATAATGTCTCTAGCCAGCGCCTCAAACACATATTCCTCCATAACTTTGCTCACCTCCACAGATAAGGGATATACACGACCCCTAGGAGGTGTAGAACTGGGCAGCAATTCTAAGGCACAATCGTAAGGTTTGTGTGGAGGTAGCACCTCAGCCTGGCTTTCGCTGAAGACGTCAATAAAGGACAAGTAATCCTCTGGAATGAGTGAGCTAGAGGCCAGGGTGGCCAGTACAGGACAAGTCAGACAAGACTTTGAACAACGTGGGGACCAAGATAGGACCTCGCACGTTTGCCGGTCCATCCTGGGATTGTGTTTTTGTACCCATGGAAATCCCAGGACAATGGCATGATGCAGAGAATTAATCACCTGGAATTTCAGGGTTTCCGTATGTAGGTTTTCCGATTCTCAGGGTTAACAATACTGTTTCATGCGTAATATGTGAGGGCTGCAATGGCCTATCATCAATGGCCTCAACCGCCATTTACTATGAGTTCCTCCCTATTGACTAAATTTATCCCCACCCTTACTCCACCCTCCTGATTGTTTACTTGGACATCACTGGTAATCTGCGTCAGTTCCAGGCCAAACAAGGACTTGAAATTACAAGGAAACCAGTCACTTCGTAGACGGCAAAGCAGTAGTTTTAGCCAACCTTGAAATAGGGGGATCCATGGTTGACTGTGTGGCCCACTACGCCAAAGCTGCCTCAGAAAAAGGGTATTACTTAGAGAACCTTTTGTTGATGAATAGCCTTTTATCTTGGGTCACTGGGAGAAAAGGTGGTGGAAGACTTCTTATGCATCTGGAAGACATCTGTAGAGGAAAACACCACATCAGAAGTGAACTGTCTCCAAGACTGCTTTACTAAGCTCCTAAGCTTGTGTGAGCAAGTAAATGGCGCATTAACCATGTCGCGGGAATGAAAAGTGCGAAATGAGAATCTCGCATGCAAAAAAAGGGAGAGATTCTCATGTAGCGTTCATTTCAGCACCCACATGACTTAATGCACAACCTGACTGAGCTATCGGTTGATCAACTGGGTAAAGCTGAATTTTCAGATAGTACTAAGCCGCCATGGAGTCATTAAAAGCATGGTGACTAGCTTGGAAACCAAAGTCTTACCTTTAAAAATAGCACATTCTAAAGAAATTGCCGTTTAGAGACTGGAACTCAGGCTAGAGTGAAGGCAACAAGTCTGCGCACCTGCGCTGACAGTCCCTGTCTCTTCTGAGTAGCACTGCAGTGACCATATGGTCACCGGAAGGGACTGACGGCGCAAGCGCATGGACGGCACGAACCTGCCAGTCAGTGTCCAAACAGCAAGGATTTCTTTAGAATGTGCTATCTTTTTAAAGGTAAGACTTTGATTTCCAAGCTAGTCGCCATGCGCTTAATGAATGCATGGTGACTTAGTACTATATGAAAGCTCTGCTTTAAAATAACTCTGCAATAGGTTTGAGACCTCTAAAGCATTACAGTGCTTGAGGTGGCACTCAAAGGGTTAAAGTTTAGATGTTTTGTTTGGTAATTACTTGCATCTGCTCCGATTCTCTGATGGGCTTGGCTTGCTCCTGTTCCAATATGTTCAATCTGTTGTGTGGACTACATCGCTTGGACATCCTTCAATTGAATTAAATGTTACATTTACATAAAACAGTCTTACAAAAGTCCAAGCAATGTAGTCCACACCCATTACAGAGTTATTTTAACCCAGCTGATCAACCAATATCTCAGTCATGTTGTGCATTAAGTCATGCGGGCGCTGAAATGAGCATGATATGAGAATCTCTCCCTTCTCTTGGAAGGCTGGACACATCTCAAAAAGTAGTATTGTGAGTGGAGACTCCTCTCCTCCTTCCCCACCTCAACCCTTTCCCTGCCCTTTAAGTACCCAGAATTCATGTGTCCTGTGCTGAAGGAGGAAGGCAAGACACGCTTCTTTTTAGGGGGTTTTTTTATTATGGGACTGTATATTTCCCCTATTAGGCAGGTTATGATTACTGGGCTTCCCCGGAGTGGAATGACGAGTATACAGGTGCTTTGTGGACCCTTGCAGCCCTGTTGAGAGAATCTTGCCACCAAGTTTACCCTCCCAACAGAGTCTTTTAGGTGTCTGTTTTGCTTCTAGCTACAGTGGTAATCTGAAAACAGAAGAGTCAGGTGAGTAACCATTTGAGTGCTTTGGTCCACGTTTCCTAATCCTGTTCCTTTCCATACAGAGGTTTTCTGAGCCTTGATAGGCTCTTGTACTCATGTTGAGTATTTTCATTTATTCTATGTTCATACCATAGGGCTTTGGAGTGAGGATGGCTACATTTTGTTTAATCTGCCATTCTGGTGTTTCAGGAAGGTTGTGGGGTTTATTTTCACCTTACCTTGTGTATGCTCCATTGATTTATATGGGACAACTTATTTGGGGCATATCTCTGCAACCGAAAACGAAAGTCAGAGAGGGCTGGTTCATGTCCTGAGTGTCCAATAAATTTGTGTCGATTCCAGAAATGGAGTTGTAGGAATTGTTAGGCAACAATAATAGAGAAGACTACATTTCGCAGTCTGTCAGTTTTGCAGTCACCATTTTACTTCTATTTTGCTTATCCTACAGAGAGGCACACTCTCCTCCAGATTAACCCTCCATTTACCAGATAAGTGTATTTCTGGGCTTTTAAAGGTGATATTTCACTCTGGGATTTATTCCAATATGCCATACTAGTATTTGGGACACTTTATTGTCAGGATGTCAGGCATGCCAAACGGGGCTCCCTAAAGAATATTCAGGATCTCTCTGCACTGTGCCAGCGCTACTCCTTCAGGGCACTCTAACATATATCAAGAGCCAGCTTGGGTCAAAATAATTTTGTCATCAGTGGCCTAAATACCCTTCTCTCTTCTGGGGGTTCTTCAGTCATGGAAGCCCCCACTACATTTAAATATGTGGCCCCCATCTCTAAGAGTGTTTCTCAGATCCTAGGGCCTCCTCAGAGGAGGAACTGTCTGAAGATGAGGAATGGGAATATGAAGACATGGACTCTTTCAACTCCTACAAGGACTCCTTTGAGAATTACCCCCTCCGCAGAGTTTCATTGCCAAAATGTTACACACTCTAGTGCTAGCAAGTAAATGGTGCATTAACTATATTGCGAGGATGAAAAGGGCGACATGAGAATGTCACCCGCATCAAAAGGGTGAGATTCTCATGTCACCCTTTTCATCCCCACTATATGGTTAATGCTGCATTTACTTGCTAGCACTAGAGAGTGTGCAACATTTTGGCAACTCCGCGGAGGGGGTCATTCTCATAGGAGTCCCCATAGAAGACTGTGTCTCTCTGTAGGATAAGCAAAACAGAAGTAAAATGGTGACTGCAAAACTGACAGAGAAACAGGCATTTGGGGAAATGTAGTCTTCTCTATTGCTGTTGCCTAGCAACTCCGTTTGTGGAATCGCCACAAATCTCTTAGACACTCAGGACATGAACTAGATAAAAGGTAAAAAAAATACAAGACAATAGAGCCCTCTCTGACTTTTGTTTTCGGTTGCAGATATACAGTTGAAGATCAAAATTATTCAACCCCCACTGCAAATCAGGTTTATTGTCAAAATTTACAGCTGTTTGCAATGAACAAATCAAACACAAGCAATTGAAATATCTCCACACAATGAATGCTTCAAGTGGTTTCCCTAAATTCAACTGAAAATGTAACTTATGACATCTCCAGTCTCACAATTATTCAACCTCTTCATGTCAAGCATCTTTAGTACTTACTAGAGCAACCTTTTGCTTTTATGATCTGCTGCAAACGAGATTCATAGCCAGACACCAGCTTCTGGCAGCATTTATGAGGAATCTTAGCTCATTCCTAATGAGCAATGGCCTCCAGTTAAGTAATATTCTTGGGTTTGTGTGCTGCAACTGCCTTCTTCAAATCCCAGAGATATTTTCTATGGGGTTCAAGTCAGGTGACTATGATGGCCACTGTAGAATCTTCCAGACTCCTTCTGTAATTGGTTGGAATTTGAGGTATGCTTGGGATCACTGTCCTGTTGGAAGGTCCAGTGACGTCCAAGTTCACCTTCCTCACAGACGGTATGACGTTTTCTCCTAGGATTTCCTAATAATTTAATGAATCCATCCTGCCTTCCACACATTGCAGGTTTCCAGCGTCAGAGGATGCAAAGCAGCCCCAGAGCGTCACAGAGCTACCATCATGCTTAACTGTAGACAGAGTGATCTTTTCAGAGTATGCTTCATTCTTCTTCCTCCAGACATACCGCTGATCCATCAGGCCGAAAATTCCCAGTTTTGTTTCATCGCTCCATGGAACACAATCCCAAAGCTTCTGTGGCTTATTTATATAATTTTGAGCATATTGGAGCCAACTTTTCTTGTGCTTTTGGGTCAGTAGTGGTGTACGCCTTGGAGTTCTTACAAGGAAACCTCCTTTGTTTAGTATGTGCCTTACTGTGTTCACTGAAACCTCAGCGCCTATTGCCACCACGTCTTGCTGCAGGTCTTTTGCAGTCACTCGAGGGTTTTTCTCAACCTGCCTCCCAGAAATCTGGTTGCAGCCATTGATAGCTTCCTTTTTCTGCCCCGTCCACGTAGTGTAACCATTGTTCCTTTGACGTTGAACTTGCGAACTATGCTTCCATGTCTGTAGGAACATTCAGTGCCTTCACCATCTTTTTGTATCCTGTTCCTTGTTTGTGAAGGGCGATGATCTCTTCTCTTAACTTTTTGGACCATTCTTTTGAATTAGCCATATTTCTAACATGCAGTCAAACATGACACTCAGCAAACCCCTAGCCAGTTCAGGCATTTCATGTGTTCCAGCTCAAGCACACCTGGTACAACTAATGAAGCCCTTGATTAGCTGAATCAGGTGTGCTTGAGACAACATCTGTTTTGCATATTTGTGATGTTCTAAGGGATTCTATTCAGGGGGTTGAATAATTTAGAGACTGGAGAAGTCATTATAAATTGCATTTTCAGTTGAATTTGGGGAAACCACTTGTAGCATTTATTGTGTTGAGCTATTTCAATTGCTTTTGTTTATTTGTTTATTGGAAACAGCTGAAATTCTGTAAATTTTGACAATAAACCTGATTTGCAGTGGGGGTTGAGCAATTTTGATTACAACTGTATGCCCAAAAGAAGTTGTTCCATATTAGTCTATGGAGCAAAAATGGCGGTGGGCAGGCTCCCGTTTTTAAAGGGACCACAACAATGGATTCGGAAAAAATTACTAAATTGACCCTGAGACCCAAATACCCCAAGGAACATACAAGGGGGACACATAAGTAATATACAAGGGAAGGTGAAAACAACCCCCCATTTTCCTGAAACACCAAAATAGCCAAAATGGCAGATTAACCAAAACCCATCCTCACTCCAAAGCCCTATGGTATGAACATACAGTAAAAGAAATTACCCAACATGAGTGCAAGAGCCTACCAAGGCTCAGAAAACCTCTGTATGGAAAGGAACAGGATTAGGAAACGTGGACCAAAGTACTCAAAGGGTTACTCACCTGACTCTTTCTTCTGTTTTCGGATTACCACTGTAGTAGAAGCAAAACAGAGACCCAAGAGACTCTGCTGGGAGGGAAAACTTGGTGGCAAGATTCTCTCAACAGGGCTGCAAGGGTCCACAAAGCACCTGTAAACTCATAACCCACCAAATAAAGGGGATATATACAGTCCCATATCTAATGTGAAAAAATAATAAACAACCTACAGAAAGTGTGCCTTGCCTTCCTTCTTCAACACAGGACACATGAATTCTGGATACTTGCAGGGCAGGGGAAGGGTTGAGCTGGGGGAGGAGGGGAGTCTCTATCTTTTGAGATGTGTCCTGCTCTCCAAGCGAAGGAACTCAACCTCATGGTACCGGTGTTCCATATTGGACATAAGAGAAATACACTTATCTGGCAATCGAAGGGTTAATCTGGAGAAGGATAGCAAGGAGAGTCAGCCTCTGTATAGAAGAAGCAAGAGAAAATGTCACTTCTCCATTGTTGCTTAGCAATGACTACAACTCCATTTGTGGATAACCAGATGCCGCCTGGACACTCAGGAAGAATATAGAGCCATCTCTGACCATTGTAGCTTAACCAGTTGCAGAGATGTCCCAAAGAAGTTTTCCCATAGAAGTCAATGGAGCAAAGATGAAGGTGGGTGGGCTCCCATTCTTAAAGGGACTGTTACACTAAAATCTGTCTAATATAAAAGATTTCAAAAGGCCCAAAACCCCTAAGGAACATCTGGGGAGTAAAAAACTAAGATACAAATAGCCTGAGGGTGAAAATACCCCCCCCAAGAGCACCTAACCACAATCAAGGCAAAAAAAGGGTTAATCCCATAGAAAAAACATGAGAGAAACATACAGTAAGAAAGATACCCATAATGAGTGCCAGCGCCTACCAAGGCTCACATCAGCCCCTGTATGAAGAAGCAACACAGTTTGGGACATAAAGTGAACCAAGGTACCGAAAAGGTTACTCACATCCATCAAAGTTCAGCCTATGCCATATCACCCCTGCTGATCCAGAGGCAGGCAAAAAAAAAAATTGAAGACATTTTCAATTAAAAAAAAAAAAAAAAAAAAAAGATTCCTGGCTCCAAATAGCAACCGGATATTTCCCTGCATCAACTTCTCCTCAAGCCAGCTGTCATAATTCTCAATGTTCTACTAGATAGGTATTAATTATTTTTCTGAAAGCAGTTACAGTATCTGCAAGTACAGCATTCCTAGCAAATAATTCCATTACTTTACTGCCCTTACATATCGCTTCTCTGATTTAAACAAACCGAATTTGACTAAACTCTCTTTATAACTCAGATCCTCCAGTCCCTTTATGAGTTTTGTTGCATGTCTCTGCACTTTTTCCAGTTCAATAATGTGGCCCAAACTGTATTCCATATTCTAGATGAGGCTTTACCAAGGTAGAATGATATACCACTTTTTATGCAGCAAGATTGATCAGCCAACCAAATTCTGAGCAACACGGTATGACACAATGCTAAAGGTAGGGCTGAAGCCTTCCCACAAAACTTGGCAAGATCAAACGCTGCATAGAGAGGCATGCATTGGCTTCCATGACCATGGCTAGCATGACTAGCAGTTCCTATTTAGGAACACACCCCAATAGCATCTGGCAGTTGTTGACTCCAAATAACCCTTGTATTTGTAACCCACCCTGTAGCACAAATGGGTCAAAGAGCTGCCCCACTGGACACAAAATGTGCCTTTAATATGGAATCTAAGCAGCTATCAGCCTGATCCTTAAGGGAAAGGACATTTGCCAATGGCAGCATAATTGGAACTGAAAGCAAAACACAGGTAGCATTGACTGTCCAGGTGTATCTGGACATTTAAATACATGTCCTGAAGACTGAGGAAGTCCAAGTACTCCCACAAGCACATCATTGCAATGACAGACCACAGTGGCCACATATGTGTTATGAGGCAATTGAGGTCCTACAATGGGGCAGCAGCCGATGTCCTTCTTGGGAACAACAAACAGATTGGAGTAGAAATCTGAAGAGAACCCGGGGACTGGGACTGGGACCAGTACCTGTTTTTCCAGTAGAGTGTTCAAGGTCTTGCTTTGTCCAAGTCCTTTGGAAACTTTAATAAAAGAAGTGATATAGAGGAAGGGATTTGAAATCCATGTGGGAGCCTTCTGATACCACCTACAAAACCCACCGGTCCATCACAGGGGATGCCCAGGAATCTTGAAAAAAAAAATGGAGAAGGCCCCTACAGACAACAACAGGCCAGGATTCCGTAAGTCATGCGGAGGTGGGTTTGTCAGACTTTGTAGCTGATCTCTTTGGCTGCCATATATTTCTGGGTTTTGCTGTGGGGCATGCTTGAGAGGTTTGCAGAATTTGTGCCCTCCGTGCCCCCATTTGGAGGTGGCGGGTGAATACACACAAAATATATGTGCCTTCCTCACCAGAAAGAAAAGCTTGTGAAGATTTGAGGCAACAATGTGTTCTTGCCACCTGCAGAACTGGCCATTTGTTTCAGTTCAGTACCAAAAAGGGACTTACCCTGAAAAGGCAAGGAAACTAGTGACTTCTTAGAAGATTGGTCCGGACACTAAATCTTAATCCACAGGGTGCAAATTACTAGCAGATTATAAGAGAATAAGGCTAACAAAGAAGAGAAAGCCTTAAAGTATCATGTAGTTAAAACCCAATAGAACTTAAAGCAGCCATCTTTGCAAGCATTTAAGAAAATGTGAAATATGAAGGACTGACTGCTAAACGGGAGTCTTCACTACAGCATTCAACCATTTAATTTACCAGTGTTCTGCCTGCAGAGTCCCGTTATCTAAGTACAGACCCTCAGAGAAGTTCAGTAAAAAGGTATAGAGGCCTTGCCTTTATGAAGTGCCCTGCCCTCTGGAGAAGGGACACTTCAACTCATAGTTACTGTGTTCCACATTGGATACAAGAGAAATATACATATGTTAATTTATTTCCATGATAAAGCATCAACATTCCTTTTTTAGTTCTTACCAGGTGTAAAAGCTCTGTGATACTGATACATGTCTTCTCCGACTAGTTCTTGGGCTACTAGTTTAATCTTCTGTCGGACAGCATGTAGTTTGGTGTCTGCTTCAGCTAGTACATCATCTTGGTTAGGCTCACTGTCAAATAAGAATACAAAAACGGGAAAAGAGAATATAGATTTAATATGCAGTATAATTTCATTAATATTAAAAATTAAATAAGATTCCGCTTTTCATGCAACACATAAAGAAGATTTCCAAACAAGGTCAAAAACAAAATATTTGTGTCTGCATGGATACCTCTTTATCACACAAACAAAGCAACAGAGTAATGCAAATAAAATATTAAAAGTTAATAAAATGGTGTGAAAAAAAATGTGCGCCTCACTGGACAATAAAGCCAGCAATCAAACAGTCACTGGGTTGAACATCGAGTGCCACACAAGAAATTAAATACAATAAAATGAAAGTAATTCAGATCAATGTCAACAATCGGAGAAGACCTTGGGAGTTTATGCACTAAGGAGTGATAAAGAGGTGATAAAGTGAAGATGACTTCTCCAGGTACTATGTTATTTTATGTAGCCTATTCACTAAGATTTCTCCACTTTCCCACCTCTTTATCACGCTTTAGTGCATAACCCCCCATGTCACTCAACCACCACAATAGAGTAATACAAATAAAATATTAAAAGTGATTAAAATGGTGTGGAAACAAATGTGAGTGTCAAGGGACAAAAAAATGAAATACATTAAAACAGTCATTCAGATCAATGGCAACAATCAGAGACCTCGCCAGACAGCATACCTAAGGTGAGTCATCTGAAATCCAAAGGTTTAACAGGCAAGAGCAGTCAACAAGTCTGCCATACAGCTGAAGAAGAGAATGAAAGCTATAAATGCATAATCGACTATATTATGCATTTGTAGTTTTCATTCTGTACTTCAGCTGCATGGCAGACTCAGTGACAGAGCTTGGCTGTTAACCTGTTGGTTGGCGGACATATCCACTATTATATGCATTTATACTTTTCTTTCTTTTATTCAGCTGTAAGGCAGCCCCGGTGACAGCTTTTGGCTGTTAACCCATTGGTTGCTGGATGACTGCCCTGAGGTGTGTGTTATTGAAGGCTGGAGTGTCCGGGCAGCATTTTGAGGGTGGTGGGTGAAGATGATGGGAGTTTGTGTCAGTGGGCCATGCAGGTGAAGGGTGATACTTTGGTTGTGATGTGTGAGAGTTGGTCGTTTGTATCTGTGTTTAGCGAGTGTGTCGGCCATGTTTTGTTTTTGTTTTGTTTTTTTTTAGCCGGATGTTGAGGGACAGGACTGGGCAGTCACTCATGCCAAAATTATACCCCTTGGTGTCCGCGGTCCTGGGAAGTAAGCCTTAAGTAATCCCTTAAGGACCGCTTTGAAGATTCCGACGTGCCAGCACACGTGACTTGTGACACGTACTGGCACGCCGCACTGGGGACTGAGAGAGACCGCTCCAGTCTTGGAGCGGTCAATCTCACTCCTCGTTTTTACTTACAACGCTCCCGGAGGAGCGCTGTAAGTAAAATGTACGTGACATGCTATGACACTCACCGGTCCTTAAAGCAAAAGGGGTTAAAGTCAGTGTCAAAGAGGTAAGCAAAACATTTCACTGCATGGATATGTGTTTGCGTGTCAAACACTTAACCCTTTCAGTGCAGCAAATGTACATAAACCATTGTCAATAATGCTTTCAATACCCCTAAAACAGTCAACTAACTTAATCCCCATGGGCAACGCCTTGCCCCTTTTTGCTAGCGTGCATGTGTATGTATATATATATATATATATATATATATATATATATATATATATATATATATATATATATATATATATATATATATATATATATATATATACACACACACACACTATAAAAAAAGTACGTGGTCAAGTTAACACAAATTCTCTAGCAGTGTCTGACACACCCGGGGTGGCAGCTACTCCCCTGTGTAGAACATACGTTGGCTACTCCAGTCAAAATCTCTGCAAGGACTATGCCCCTCCCCACTATCTCCTCTTCTAATAATAAAAGAGAGACTTATTACACTGCCAACAACTTACAGCAGCATTAATTGCCTAGGGAACTTGGCATTCAAAGGGTTGTGTGTGTACAGGCTAGGGGAGACACTGTAACGGTGCTTACAGGTGTGTGCTTGGGGTGGGGGGGTGGGAGTGTGTACAGTAGCATTAATCCTTTGAGTGCCACAAGGATATGCAATTCATTGCTTTGCAATGTATTGTTTACCTCTCTGCTACTCAAACATTCACTGGTGTCCATTTAACCATGGCCCCAGCTGCCTGGTGAGGGAGGGGGGGACTTGGGTTCGGCCTGCTGATGGCTCTCCAAGGTGCTCCCCTCTCATCACACACTTTCGCAGCTCCCTGAGGATGAACAGGATGGACTGAGGCACAGCCGGGCACACATCAACAGGAAAGGCTCCACCCTGAGTGATAAGCCCGTGTGAACAAGATTTAGGACACATATTAACCACACTAACCTCTTCTCTACAGATGAGAACGACAGGCCACTGAACAGTCCAGTGGTGCTACTGGGGAGTATGTGAGTGTGTGTGGATGTCTGACGACTGTACATCGTCATTAACCCTTTGAGCGCCACAAGGGTACGCAGCACCTTGCTCTGAAAGGTGTTGTGTACCCCCCTGCCACTCAAAGGGTAAAGTGTTTGACACAGTTTTTCTTTTTTTCATGAACGTTACATTTTTTTTTTTTTTTTACTAGCAATGTAGTCCTTGGATTATATAAAAGAGTGCAAACCGCCTCTAATTGTAGTATAAGGAGTCACCAATATACCAGACTAAATATAAGGTACTTAAAGGGGAACTACCACCCCAGCCGGCTCCAAAAGGGACTGATAGCGTAGGCGCACGGACGTCACTATGGCAAGACGTCCATGCATCCTGCTACTGTTAGCCTCCGAATAAGCTGAAAATCTTTTAAACCAGGTAATATTTCTGGCGACTAGCGCTACTAAGCAGCTAGTCGCCAGATGAAGACTTAATTAAGATACAGTTTTTGCAGGGTGGTAGTTCCCATTTAAGGACATGCTTCACTGCATAGCCACCATGCTCCATTACTCTCTATAGGATAGACTGTTTGGGGCATATCTCTGCAACCGCTCTGCTCACCGATTTGACAGATGGCTCATTTTTCTTGTCTCCCTTTGCCTAACTATCCAGTGGACATTCTAAGTGTCTGGGGGGGGCTTCAGTTGTGCTTTTGGTACTCTGTATTGGGAAAACTACGTTTCCCATAAACGCCTGCTTCACGGGCCGTTTGCTGATTGGTTCCCTATGTGGTCACCATTTTGTTTCCTCTCTACACGTGTATCATATGCAGATAAGTATATTTTATTTTATGCAGATAAGTATATCACCAGATAAGTATATTTTAGGCTTTCTGGGGTGCAATCTTTAATCTGGGTGACAGTATTTGGGTCTTCCTTTACTGTATTGACACTTTTTACTCCTGTAGAATGTCAGATCCACTAGGAAAAGGGGCTAGGCCTAAGGCTAAGGAATTGGGGGCCTCTTTGACCCCCCTCACATATGTTCCTTATGACATTCAGGGATTCCTATGGGCTACTCTGGTTACTTATGCCCCTCATGCTTTGTGGACCCTGCGTCTTCACCTGGGCCTCCCAGCCATTATCAAGAGCCACCTTTGGTCAAGGACTTAAAGTCCTCTATGGCGCAGTTTCCTCTTTCTCTTCAGGCAGTTCTTCAGTCATGGAGACCCACCACTTCCTTCTGGTTTGTGGCCCCTAAGGCCCCTGGTATTCCTGATCTATCTGTTTTCTCTATAGTGGATTCAGATGAGAATTCTGAGGATGGTGTGTGTTCTGAAGGGGATTTTTCCCAGTTTCATGGTGATCCCTTTGAGGCTGACCCTGGACCCTCAGTTGAGGGTCTCATTAAGGAGGTTTTAACCATTTTAAACATTCCCTCTACTCCAGTAGACACTCAAGCTACTTATGATGTCTTCCAGGGGTGCAAGAAGTCCTGTACTGGACTGGGTGACAAGCATCCAGCTCTGTCTAAGATATTTTCTAAGTTGTATCCCTTTTCTGAAGCTACCTTGGCTCAATGGGCTACTCCTGTTCAGGTTGATTCTTGCATTTCCAGGCTTTCTAAGTCCACTACCTTGGCATTTGTGGATGTTTCTGCTCTTAAGGACTTGACTGACAGAAAACTTGAGGCTGTTTTGAAGGCTACTTTCAGTGCCATTGGTGTGCCCATGAAACCCACCTTGGCATCTGCATGGGTCATTGCTGTTTGGACTGAACAGCTAACAGCTGCTGTCCAGAAAGGTGCACTTAAAGGTGACCTTTTATCCTTATTGGCCAACATTTCTGAGGCTCAGCACTATGTTTCTGATGTACTCTTTGACCAACTTCAGCTTGAAGCTAAGGCCTCAGCCTTTTCTGTGACTGCTAGGCTCATGCTGTGGCTGAAGATCTGGTCTGCACACTTGATCTCTGAGAAATAACTGATTTCTCTTTCCTTTCAGGGCTCCTCTCTTTTTGCCTCTGAATTGAAGACCCTTATCAGTGAGGCCTCTTGGTGCAAGAGCATATTGTTGCCTCAGGTTCCTAAAGGTAACCCACAAGCAAAGCGACATCTTTCGTCCCAAACAAGCCAAAACATTTAGGGTGAACCCGGTGGCGCCTCAGGCCCTGCGTTCCACCCCCAAGCCCAAGCAGCACGGGAGGTCTAAACACGTCTCCACCAAACCGCGGCCAGTGGGGGGTTGCCTGCATCACTTTTTGAGTATTTGGACAGGCTGTGTTGCGGATCAGTATGTATTACAGGTGGTTTCTGAAGCTTACAAGATTCCCTTCAAACCCCGTCCCCTTCAGGTTCTTCCCTCCTCGCTCGCCTCAGGGACAAGAAAAGCTACGGATTTTCAATGGGGTGGTCCAGTTCCTCTTGGACAAGCGGGTTCTGGCACTGGTTCCACAGCAGGAGAGAGGTTAAGGTTTTTATTCCAGCCTCTTTGTTATCCCCAAGAAGGATGCTGGCTGCTGCCCCATCCCGGACCTCAAGGCTCTCAACAAGTTCATGGTCAAGACCCACTACAAGATGGAGTCCTTGCATTCTGTCATCGCAGCAACGTGTCCAGGGGAATTTCTAGCGTCCTTGGATCTTTAGGATGAGTATCTGCACATTCCTGTCCATCCTAACAGTCAGCAGTATCTCTGCGAAATGGGACATATCCAGTTCATTGCTCTCCCCTTCGGGCTAACAACAGCTCCTCAGATTTTCAACCGCGTTTTGGATGCATTGATTGCATTCCTGCACACCAAGGGGATTCAGGTGACACCTTACATGGACTGCCTTCTCCTCAAAGCACCGACCAGGGATCTTCTTGACCGCCAGGTTCAAGAATGTGCTCAGATCCTCTTGCAACATGGTTGGATCCTGAACATGGACAAGTCTGCTCAGGCTCCCTCTCAGAACTTGGTGTTCCTCAGCCTCTGGTTTGACACTCTGCAGAGTATGGTTTATCTGACGGAGGATTTGATTCAACAGCTCACCTCCCAAGGTGAATTGTGCCCTGTCATGGACATCCTCTCAGGTGAGAAAATTCTTCTCTCTGCTGGGAAAGATGACATCCCTCATGGAGGCAGTGCCATTTGCCATGGCCCATGCCAGAGCGCTTCAGAGGTTTCTGATCCATGTTTGCAAGGGGAACTTGGATCTTCTGGATCATCCTGTCTCCCTGTCTGCAGAAGTGCAAGAGTCCCTCCTCTGGGGGTTGGACCTCTCCAACCTGGGGAAAGGGAGGTCCTTTGTGATTCCATACTGGACCGTTGTGACAATGGACGCCAGCTTACTCAGCTGCGGTGCAGTCTTGGGTCACCTGAGTGTTCAGGGTCGTTGGTCACCGGAGGAGACACTTCTTCTCATTAACATCTTGGAGCTCAGGGCGATTTCCCATGCTCTGAGATATTGGTCTCTCATCTGATAGGATGACCGGTCCAGGTCCAGTAGAAAACGTCCTCGCAGACTTCCTCAGTCACTACACAGTGGATCCCGGGGAGTGGGAACTTCACCCTTCACCGCCTGGTGTAGATGTGGGGTCTTCCTTGTATAGACCTGATGGCCACAAGAGACAACTGGAAAATCCAGATGTTCTGCTCATGCTGGAGGGATCTTCTAGCCTTTACAGTGGATGCTCTGTCGATTCCGTGGAGATTTAGTCTGGCCTACATCTTTCCTCTACTACTTCTACTGCCCAGGTTGCTATGGAAGATTTGGATGGATGGGACATAAATCATTATGATCGCACCTTATTGACCCAGACAGCTTTGGTACCCGGAACTACTAGCCTTGTCTGTTCAGGTACCATTTCCTTTGCCACCCAGACCGGATCTTGTTTTTCAGGGGTACCTTGTGGAAGGTGGATGTAGACTAATTGGTTTTGATGGCATAGCTGTTAAGGCCGCCGTCCTGAGGAAGAAAGGGCTACTCTTCTGAAGTGATGTCCACCATGATTCAGGCTAGAAAACCAGTTTCTTCAAAAGCCTATCATAGGGTTTGGTCTATCTTCCATACTTGGTGTGTGGACAAGGATCTGTCCTCACAGGAATTTGATCTTCCAGCTATCCTGTCCTTTTTGCAGGACGAAGTGAACAAGGGCCTTACCCTTAGTTCCTTGAAGGTTCAGACCTCTGTTCTCTCTGTCTTTTTTCAGAGACGCCTTGCCATTTTACGGGACGTCAAGGTCTTCTTTCATGGTGTCGCTCATACTTTCCCTGCTTATAAGGCTCCCACCCCTCAGTGGGACATTAATATTGTTTTGGGAGTTTTTCAGCAGCCTCCATTTGAGTCATTGGCTACCATTCCTTTACTTCTTTTGACATGGAAGATAGCTTTTATTTTGGGCGTAGTCTCTGTCCGCAGAGTTGCTGAGTCGCAGGCTTTGTCCTGCAAACTGACTTTCCTGGTGTTCCACAAGGATAAGGCTGTTCTTCATACCTCCCAGGAATTTCTTCCTAAGGTGGTCTCTGAGTTCCACATCAATCAGGAGATTGTTGTGCCTTCCTTCTGTCCTGACCCTAAATCTGACAAGGAGAGGGATCTCCATTTGTTGTATGTCATGCATTGTCTTAAGTTCTATGTGCACTGCACTGAGTCTGTCCATCAACCTGATGCCCTGTTTGTCATCCCAGAGGGTCCTAGGGCAGGTAAGTGGCGTCCAAGGTGACAATTGCATCTTGGATTAAATCCACTATCCGCAAGGCATACAAACTCAGGAAGAAACCTATTCCCGTTCACATCACAGCGCATTCCACTAGGGTTTTTGGGGCCTCCAAGAATCAGGCTTCTGCTGATCAGCTGTGCAAGGCAGCCAGTTGGTCCTCTGTGCACACTTTTTCCAAACACTACTGTGTTGATGTCCTGGCTTTGGCTGAAGCCAGCTTTGGCAGGAAAGTCCTGGAGGCAGTCTTGCCTGTCTTGGACTTTACTTTCCTGTGCCTTATAGTTCTTTATCCGTTTGAGTCCTGCTGGCTTTTGTTTTGTGTGCTATGTTACAGTTATTCAGTGTCCGTTGACACTTTATTACTTTGGGCTGTTCAACGTCTTGGATAGTCCATGGGAGCTCTGGTATCATGGGGACCGGCGTTTAGTCCTTTCTTTCTTGTTTTCCCACCCTGGAATCTTAATGTTGGTACATTCCCATGGTACCTGTGATCTATATTGGACAATAGAGAAAATAGGATTTTAGTCTTGCCTGTTAAATCCTTTTCTCTTAGTTCATATAGCTTACAGGTCTCCCACCGAGTTAAAGGAACCATGCTTGGATCCTGTGGCTGTACATGGGAGTCCTACTGTGTCCATGCTCACAGCAGGTTTCCTCCTCTTCTCATTATCTAGCTCAGCAGCTTTAGTGTCACAAATCTAACTGGGGAGGGGAGTGGCTAGGTAGCCCGCTATGGAGGAGAGGCAGGATCCACCCCTACACTTCTTTGAAGAATTGTTCCAGCCTACTGGGAGGAGCTGTCACCTCCCCATGGTGCCTGTAAGCTATATGGACGAAGAGAAAAGGATTTAACAGGTAAGACTAAAATCCTATTATCCAATAACATAGGAAAATGATAAAAGAATGTATATGAAATAGATATGAATATATATTCTAGTGACATATGTAAATCTGTCATTAATAATTTTGACTATTGAATGATTATGAATGTAATATGAACAAGGCTCAAAATTTCCACTCGCCTCCTCGCATTTGGAGAGTAGAAATTGAGTGAGGGCGAGTGGAAATTGAAGCCCTGTATGAAAATGGCCCCTTTACCTGCAATCCCTGTCTAATTGTAAAAAGACCATTCATACAATGTTCTGCCCCTCAGTTCATAACTGACACTAAGATGGCAGCATTATTGGTAAGGACGCTGGGAGCAACGGGCGGCCGACAATTTCTGCTCCTGCGTGGGAGGCGATGTCCCGGTAAGAAGGAGAAATAGGGGAGAGAACAGATTAACTGATAGACTGGGGGTGGGAGTAGGGCTGAGGCAGTGACAAGGTGAAGGGCAAGGGAAAGGAAAATAGGATTTTAGTCTTACCTGTTAAATCCTTTTCACTTAGTCCATACAGGTTACTGGTAATACTGGGAGGCGATCCGCCCCTTTAAGTAGGCAGGAACATTTCTCCAAATGTATGCAGGGGGCGGAGCCTCCCCTCCCTCCTCAGCTGCTTCCCAGTCAGCTAACACCAGAATGATTTGAGACCCTACTAACTGACCAGAAATAGGAGAGAAGAAGACTCCTGTGAGCACGTCCCGAAGGACTCCCACAAGCTGCCACAGGAGAGCCAAGCATGGTCTCTTGACAGGGTGGGAGACCAATAACCTGTATGGACTAAGTGAAAAGGATTTAACAGGTAAGATTAAAATCCTATTTTCTCTGTCGTCCAATACAGGTTACTGGTAACTCTGGGATGTCCAAGCATTGAGTTACCCTGAGGTGAGAAGGAGACAAGGACCAGGCGCAAGGCCCCCAAAGTCACCAGGACCTCCATGAACCTACTGGACAGAGATCCCAACAAAACAGAAGTGTCAACGGACACCAACTAGGGGTAAAAAAACGGACCCCATGACTGGTACACAGCACACTGAACTAGAGCCAACAGGGCTCAACAGTAAGGAAGCACTAAGAACCTCAGAGGAAGAAGATCTTAGACAGGCAAAACTGCCTCCAGGACCTTTCTCCCAAAGCTGGCATTAGCCGAGGCCAGCACATCCACAAGGTAGTGCTTCAAGAAGGTGTGCACCGAGCACCAAGTGGCCGCCCGGCACAGCTGAACAGAAGACGCTTGATTTTTGTAGGCCCAAGCGGCCCCAATGGACCTGGTGGAATGGGCCGTGACCCGAAAGGGAACATGCTTATTCCACAATTCGTACGCCTTACGAATAGTAGACTTAATCCAAGAAGCAATAGTCACTTTGGATGCCGGTCTCCCAGCCCTAGGACCCTCCGGAATGACGAACAGAGTGTCAGACTTCCTGATGGATTCCGTGCGATGCACATAGAACTTGAGACAACGCACAACATCCAACAAATGGAGAACCCTCTCCATATCGGAAGAGGGGCTAGGGCAGAAAGAGGGCACCACAATCTCCTGATTAATGTGGAACTCAGAAACCACTTTAGGTAAGAACTCCTTAGAAGTGTGAAGCACTGCCTTGTCCTTATGAAACACCAAATAGGGTGGTTTACAGGAGAGAGCTTGTAACTCCGCCACCTGGCGGACTGACACAATGGCCAAAAGAAAGGCCATCTTCCATGACAAAAGACGTAAAGGAATAGTAGCCAAAGACTCAAAGGGAGGACGCTGGAGAACTCCCAAAACCAGATTAAGGTCCCACTGAGGAGCAGGACTCCGAAAAGCAGGACGCACATGGGCCACGCCCTGGAAGAAGATCTTGACATCAGGAAGGATAGCAATACGCTCCTGGAAAAAGGCAGAAAGCGCCGAAGTCTGAACCTTAAGAGAACTCAAACTGAGTCCCTTATCCACACCGTCCTGCAAAAAGGCCAAGACAGTAGGAAGATGAAAATCGTGAGACAGGTCCCTGTCAGCACACCAAGACAGAAAGGTCGACCAGACCCGATGATAAATCTTGGACGAGACAGGCTTAAGAGCCCGCAGAATGGTAGACACCACAGCAGAAGAAAACCCTTTCTTCTTCAAAATTGAGGATTCAACCTCCAGGCCATCAAATTGAGACGATGAACATCCTCCTTCCACAGATAACCTTGAATCAGAAGATCTGGACGAGGGGGAAGCGGGAAGGGCTCTGCCACCGAGAGATCCAGAAGGTGCGGATACCAGGACTGACGAGGCCAGTTCGGAGCAATGAGGATGACCGGACAACGCTCCACCTTCAGCTTCTGGATCACCCTGATCAGCATTGGAAGGGGGGGGGGGGGGAGGATGTAGGCTAGGGAGAACGCCCAAGGAATCGACATGGAGTCGACCGCCAGAGCCAGCGAGTCTCTCCACCTGGAACAGAACGTCGGTACCTTCCTGTTGTGCCTGCTTGCCATCAGATCCACTAGGGGTACGCCCCACATGTGGGTCAAGAGCTGAAACACCTCCGGATGGAGTTCCCACTCTCCTCTGTCGACTGTGTGACGACTGAGGAAATCTGCCATGACGTTGTCTATGCCTGGAATGTGCACCGCAGAAACGGCGGGAACGTGAACCCCCGCCCAGGACAGAATGGCCTTGACCTCTAGCCACGTGGCGAGGCTTCTTGTCCCTCCCTGTCTGTTGCTGTAAGCCACGGCGGTGGCGGTCTGATTCCACTTTGACCGGACAGTCCTCCAGCTGAGATTCCCAATGGCGTAGAGCATGGAAAATCGCCCGAAGTTCCAGAATGTTGATGGGGAGCAGAGACTCCTCCAAGGACCACTTCCCCTGAGCGCTGAAACGACCCAAGACAGCACCCCAGCCCGAGAGACTGGCGTCCGTCGTGATTTTGGTCCAGAAAGGGGCCCTGAAGGATCTCCCCTTCAGGAGATGAGAAAGGTCCAACCACCACTCCAAGCTCAACTGGACATGAGGAGGCAGAGATACTGACAGCTTCATATGATCCGGTCGATCTCTGCACGTCTGGATCACAAACCTCTGAAGTTCCCTGGTGTGGGCCATCGCAAATGGCACCGCCTCTATCGTGGAAATGAACTTCCCCACCAGTGAAGACAACCGTGGCACTGGGATCCACTCGAGAGTCAGAATCCTTGAGACTTGTTGGGCAATCTGATGAGCCACCTCCTCTGGCAGAAACACCATACCCTTCTGAGTGTCGAACAGGAGACCCACGAAGATGAGACGCTGGGATGGAATCAAGTCTGACTTGTCCAAATTCACTATCCAACCATGATGAGTAAGGGCATGGATGCAGGTCTGAACCTGCTGATGAAGGAGTTCCGCAGACTCCGCCTTCAATAGCAAGTCGTCCATGTACGGAGTCACTCTTATGCCATCCCGATGGAGGGCAGATATCAATGCTCCCAGAACTCGCTGGAAAACCTGGGGAGCAGTTGTCAGTCCAAACGGAAGAGCTGAAAACTGAAAATGACCTCTGGCGCATGCAAACCTCAGATATCTCCTGCTCGCAGGATGAATAGGGATGTGCAGATACGCATCCTGAAGATCCAGAGAAGCAAGAAACTCCCCTGTAGACATGGCAGCGATCACAGTGCGCAGAGATTCCTGACAATAGTGAGTCTTCACCACAAAGGAATTGAGATCCTTGAGATCCAAAATAGGACGACCCCCACCGTCCTTCTTGGTCACCACAAAAAGGTTGGAGTAGAACCCCAAGCCCATTTCCGCAGGAGGCACTGGCTCCAGAACTTCCTTGTCCAAGAGATCTAGAATAGCTCCGTCGAACATCCACAGTTTCTCTGCATCTTGCGGAGAATGAGTGAGATGAAAACGACAAGGAGGAAGGGAAAAGAAAGGGATCCTGTATCCCTCTGACGCCACCTGTAAAACCCATGGGTCCGACACAGATTACTCCCAGACCCTGCGAAAGAGGTGGAGACGTCCCCCCACGGCAGGGTGCGGACTCGAGTTTGGCGAGTCATGCTGAAGCAGCCTTGGAAGCCTTGGGCTTGGAGGCAACCTTGGGCTTCCAGGACTGCTTGGGCTTGGAGGAGGGACGCGGATCAGACGGAACTGACTTGGCCATCGAACGCGTCTCTGTCTGAAAGGAACGAAAGGACCGGTAACGCTTAGCCGGTAACTTTTTCTTGAAGACTAAAGGCAAAAGGGTACTCTTACCCCCAGTAGCCTCGCTAATCAGTTCCTTGAGCTCAGAACCAAACAAGGAAGTACCCTGGAAAGGCAAGGAAAGCAAAACCTTTTTAGATGCAGTGTCAGCAGACCAAATCTTAAGCCAAAGCGCACGCCTGGCTACCACAGAAGAGGTAGAAGCCCTAGCCATCATGCGAACAACATCAAAGGCAGCATCAGAAACATAATTCTGGGCCTCAGAAATATTGGCAAGCAAGCGCAATTGCTCTGAAACAGGCGCGTCCTGACGGACTGCAGCGGTGAGCTGCTCAGTCCAGACCACAATGGCCCGGTTAACCCACGCCACAGCAAAGACCGGACGCATAGCAGTACCAATAGAGGCAAAAATAGACTTGAGGCAAACCTCCAACTTTTTGTCCGTCCAATCCTGTAAAGCAGAAGCATCAGATACAGGTAAAGCAGTCGATTTAGACAGTCTAGAAACAGGAGCATCCACCTTGGGAGGATGAACCCCTTTAGTCAGTTCAGCCTCAGAAAAGGGATAAAGTTTTGCAAACTTTTTTGAGACTGAAGAGGACTTGTCTGGATTTTTCCAAGCATCAGAAACCAAACGTTTAAGAGTAGGGTTAGGAGGGAAACAAGTAACAGCTTTTGTCGGTTTCTGAAAGACATCAGTTGGGTCAGAGGGGACCTCTTGACTCAAGGGAAGGTTGAGGGTGGTCAGAATGGCTCTAATTAAGCCCTCAGCAGAGAGTTCAGGGTCACATTCAAAGGGGTCTCCAACAGATCTGGAAGACTCAATAACTGTACCATCCTCAACATCAGAATCTTGCAACAATTCTTCCTCAGAAGAATCAGACACATCAGGAGCCCCCTGAGGTTTAGGCAGGGAGGTCCTAATAGTAGAGGGAGCCTGCCATAACTGCAGTGCACCCTGTACCTGAGAGGGAAAGAGTTGAAGAGTGGACCTGATATCCCTAGTTGCAGCCTTAAACTCTTTAACCCAAGCTGGCTCTATAGCATGACTGGAAGGCCCTGGGTTGCTGTCAGGACCTTCTGAGCATGCTGGGCATAAATGACCAGGGAATTCCCTAGGCAGCCCTGAATGACAGGAGGAGCAATACGCAATGGGGGATACTGATACCCCAGCCTCCTTAGTCTTAGGTCTAGTCCCAAGCTCCAGCGGTGTAGACATACTCACAGTGTCAAATATACCCCACTGTCAGAAATCACCCAATTTAAGTGTGAAAGATTAAAAATTCACCCCAGAAACGGTCAAAACTAAACTTATCTGGCAAGCGAAGGGTTAATCAGCGGAGGAGAGGGAGAAAGCCAGGTCCCTGCGTAGTATACTCGCGTAGTATACCTGCGTAGTATACACAAAATGGCTGCTGCGATGGGAGCCAATCAGAAAAGAGGAGCGAAACGAGCGCTCATGGGAAACTTAGTTTTTCTCAAAAAGTACCCCAAAGCAGTGCCCGAAGCCCCCCCAAGTCCCCCAACACACTTGAACATGAAACCGGATGAAAGAGCAAGGGAAGACAAACAAAACGAGCCCACTCTGAAGTCGCTATGTGAAGCGGTTCCAGAGATACGTCCCACACAGTGTAAGCCCATAGAGAGTAAAGGAGCAATGGCGGCTATGCGGTAAAAGCGCACCTTAAAGGCGCAGAACATAAAATTGAAGAATATTAACCCCAACAATAAAAAGGTTAAATATACTTATGAAACACATGTACATGATTAGAAAACACTATCCCAAAAAGAAAGTGTCCCAGAACCCCCAATAAATAAGTCAAACCAGCAGACAAAGGGTTAAAATGCCACACAGACTGCTCCAAAACTCACAGACATACACATATATACATTAAATATATATACATAAACACCCAATGAGTGCCGGAGTGCGCAATGAGAACTCCCAAATACAAGCCCAATGAAGGGACACTGTAGGACAAGTGGACCTTCAGCACTCAAAGGGTGGCTCACCTTTATGCAGGTCTTCTGTCTTCAGGTCACCATGCAAAGAAAGGATTACCTCAGAGGATAATCCCCCAGGGAAGTACTTGAAACCAAGTTGTTCCCCCATCAGGGCATAAGGTCCACCAAAAATCCCTGGACACTGAGCTAGCCACTTTGGAGAGGGCATTTGTCAGTCATGGTAACCCGCCTAATGGTGGTATTCCATATTTGACAGAAAACAATAAAAGACTAAAACTGAAGAGAGATGTTCTCCACCTGGTGTGTACACACCCAGGAACAAATCATTCTGGTGTTAGCTGACTGGGAAGCAGATGAGGAGGGAGGGGAGGCTCCGCTCCCTGCATACATTTGAAGAAATGTTCCTGCCTACTTAAAGGGGCAAATCGCCTCCCAGAGTTACCAGTAACCTGTATTGGACGACAGTGAAATAGCCGTAGTCGTTTGCCCATTAACTTGCACACCAGCAAAGTTTGGGTTAATGCGGATTATCCTCCTAAATAAAAAGGGGAGAGATTCTCAAGTCATCTGAACATGCGCACTGTATTCTTTTCTTTTTCGGAGTCAACAAAGGACTCAGCTTGAGGTCCTTGAGGATCAAGATCTGCTCTGTATTTTTCCAGAAGTGGATTGCCACGCTTCTTGATATCAAGGAGTTTATTCAGAGTGTCGCTCATGGTTTTCCTGCCTACAAGGTTCCCACGCCTCCATGGGACCTTAATATGGTTCACAGAGTTTTTGCAGTGTCCTCTTTTTGAGTCACCTACTACCATTCCATTGTCTCTCTTGACTTCGAAAAGAGATTTTCTTATGGCTAAGGTTTCTGTCCACAGGGTTCTGAGCTGCAGGCTTTTTCCTTCAAGACGCCTTTGCTGTTTTTTCAGAAGGACAAGGCTGTTTTTCGAGCCTCTCAGGAATTTCTTCCTAAGGTGGTCTCTGAGTTACACATCAGTCAGAAGATTGTTGTGCCTTCTTTTTGTCCTGACCCAAAGGGATCTCCACTTGTTGAATGTGGTTTGGTGCCTTAAGTTTTATGTATTTTATGTCTTTTCATAAGACGAATTCCTTGTTTGTCATTCCCGAGGGTCCCTGGGTAGGTCTGGCTGCTTCCAAGATTACTATTGCCTCTTGGATCAAGTCTACCATTCATAAGGCATACAAACTTGGGAAGAAACCTGTTCACTTTAGAGTTACAGCACATTCCACTATGTTTGTTGTGGCCTCCTGGGCCTATAAGAATTAGGCCTCGGCTGAGCAATTGTGTCAGGCTGCGACTTTGTCCTCCTTGCATATTTCGTGTGGATGTCCCGTCTTCTGCTGAAGCCAGCTTTGGTAGGAAGATCCTTCAGGCATTTCTGATGACCTACTTTTCCCTGTGGACTGCAGAGGAGACCCTCCTGCCCATCAACATGCTGGAGCTCAGGGCGATTGTTCATGTTCTGGTGTACTGGTCCTGTCCACTGAGGGGCTGTGCAGTCAGCATCGTGTCAGACAATGCCACGACTGTGGCTTACATCAACAAGCAAGGAGGCGCAAGAAGCGCTTCCGCTTGGTTAAGGTCAAGGCTGTTTTGGCCTGGGCAGAAGAATACGTTTCTGCCATATCCGCTATGCACATTCCAGGCGTAGAGAACGTCCACCAGACGGAGGATCCCAGGGAGTGGGAACTCCATCTGGAGGTCTTTGACCTGTTAGTGCAGAAATGGGGGCATCCTTGGATAGGCCTGATGGCTACCAGGGACAACAAGTGTCCTCCAAATAAGGGCAGCAGAAGGCCAATACTTAAGGCAGGGGACATGAAATAGTGCATTGGGACAACAGGCAGTTGGGGACTGCAAGTATAGGGCAATGCTGAAAGCAGGGCTCAGCAAGTAATGCATGGGGAGAGGTAAAGTGGAAGTGTCATGTTCTGACTCAAACCCCCCTCCCCAATTGCTTTAACCACTTAAGGACCCATGACGTGCCAGGACATCATGGTTTAACTTGCCTTAACCCTTTGAGTGCCAGAGTGGTACGGAATGCATTGCAAAGCAATGCATCCTGTACAACTCTAGCACTCAAAGGGTTAAGCGACCAGTGACGGTCCTGGTATGTCAAGGCTTAAATGATAGCAGCTCACCTCAGAACTCTTTGCTAGCTGTAATCTTCCAGGTCTTTAATCATCTGTTCACAAAATATTTCAATATGTGGTGAAATGGACTTAGAGGGGGTAAAGCCCTGATTATTTTTCAGGTCTGTGACTGGGCATTGTCTCCGGGTATCACAATCTTCACTGTCTTGCAATAAAGTACGTAGGTCACTTAAGACAACTTGGTCTTGACCAGAGTTGCCTTCTGAGAGTCATTTATTTTAAAGAAATTTGTCAACAGTTTCCTATTAAACAGATTATTTGGGCTGGTGGGAGAATAAGAAGGTCGTTTGTGATGATTTAAGTATGTACACTGAGAAAATCGGCGTTTGGTTCAGGTACATAGATGATGTGGATATACAAGTTAAAAACATTGAATCCCAATGGCTTGAATGAGGGATTCAATTTCAGACCCTTTATTTTGTGAAATCATACTTATTTGAGATAACTGGTAGATCCTATGTGTTCTCTGAGGGTTAAATATATTATGAATAACTTTATATCCAATAACATCTGAAAATTATAAAAGAATGTATATGAATATATGTTCTAGTGACATATGTAAACCTGTCATTAATCATTTTGAGTTTTGAATGATTATGAAAGTAATATGAATTTAAACTAAAATACACAAATGAAAATAAATAACTATTTTTGTTAAAAAAACATGTTTCATGAAAATGGACCAATGGACTAATCATAAATTTATAAACTTGAATATGGGGTTAATTTATTTTCAACTGCAAATGTTACTTGCAGGCCACCATAAAAACATATGTTGGTTCGCTTCAGGATGAGGTTTGGCTGAAAGCCAAGCCTCTTTTTGAATCATGGAGTATAAGAAAGTGTGCTTAAGGCGGCTCTTTTCTTTAAAAGAGCCTGATGAAGCCTTACCGGCGAAACACCAAGGGCATTTCAGCAGCTGTTTGTTGGCACTAACCAAAAAGATGCCAGCGTTCTAACTCAATATAAGAACACTTCTGAATTTATCCAGCACAAAATGGAAAATTAACTAACTGGTGTCAGATATAGAATGCAGCTTACTCCACTAGGGAGACAGAGAGCGTGTTATATACACAATCGATTACTTGAAAGTAAAGGAATTAAGTTTAATACAACCCGTTCAATTAGAACACGGGTTATGCTGAGACAGACGGTGTGCTACAAGTGCAATTTTGTATCAAAATAGACTATTCAGATGCACAGGAATCTGTCTGATTTGACACTATTTGCATATATACAATAGCTGTCAGCTGGATGCATACAGAGATAGCAGGGCATCTGCAGTACAAGAGTAACAGTGCAGAGAAAGTAGCTACAACAAGATCACTAACTCTATATTCCCTAGATCTGTTGTTCATTTAAAGAAGCTAAATCAATTCTGGGGTATTAGTGATATGATAGGCAGGGCACCTGCAGTTAGTCCAATATCTAGCTACATGGCCCCTTCACATTATGGTTGCCGAAAGCTGTAGAAGTCGATATAGCGAGTACAAAGAAATAAATCGCATAATCTCTGCAACGTACGTTTGAAGTTAGATATAAGTGAAGTAAGCAGGGCATCTGCAGAATGACTGCCCGTGATATTAGAAGAATGTATCACTGCTATGATATTACTAACTCTAAAACTTGTTAGTTTACTACATTAATATGCATCCATTATAAGTCTCTTTGAACTATAAGAGCTGTTGCTGGAATAATGCTGGATAATCTACTCAGAAGTTTATATTGATATATTGTGTTTTAATGGTTTTTAAAAAATATTGTGTTGGAATGAAGTTTTATATTTTACACAATACTTTAGAAAAGCGCTGAACTTGTCTCCTCTCTCTACGTGAATTAGGGTTGAACTAGAAGTATTGTCTCGCTAAAATAACCGACACATTTCTTTCTATCTTTTCTTCCTTGCAATATTTGTTATTATATAATTGAGACCTGCAGCATGCTTGTAACTTTAAGAGTGACACTACTGATTAAGTGGGGAAAAAGGAGAAAGGACCTCACACATGTCCCCATGATACGGAAGGCCCCCAGTCTATCCAGTATTGGAATAACCCAAGCAGAAAGTGTCAACTGACACTGAATACAAGAACAAGAGCCAACAGGGCTCAGGAAACTACCGATCAACAGTGCGGCAAAAGAAAGTGTGCAGGTACCTAGGCATGCAGAACTGCCTGCAGGACCTTCCAACCAACGCTGGCCTCAGCTGGGGCCACAACATTGACATGGTAGTGTTTGGCAAAAGTATGCAAGGAGGACTAAGTGGCAGCCTTGAACAACTGTTCAACTGAGGTGTGATTCTTGTAGGCCCAAGAGGCCACCCAAGACCTAGTGGAATACCCTGTGATCTTAAAGGGAACAGGTTTCTTCTGGATCTCATATGCCTGGCTTATGGTAGCCTTGATCCAAGAGGCAATGGTGACCGTGAAAACAGCCTGACCCATTCTAGGACCATCATAGATGACAAACAGAGAGTCATCCTTGCAAAAAGGCTCAGTACAATGCACATAAAATTTAAGGCAACGCACTATATCTGACAAATGGAGATCCCTCTCCCTGTCAGACTTGGGTTAGGACAGAAAGATGGCAGAACAATCTCCAGATTCAAGTGAAATGCAAAGGCCCCCTTAGGAAGACACCACTGAGAGGTTTGAAGCACTGCCTTTATCCTTATAAAACACCAGTAAAGGTGGTTTACAAGACAAAGCTTACACCTTACACAGAGACCACTGCCAAGAGAAAACCATCTTGAGCGTCAATTGCTACAGAGATATGGCATAAAGAGACTGATGTATGACAACCATGGATTTATCCAACTGCAACCTCACTGGCTTCCCCAACAGAAGTGAGGTCCAATAAAAGGAGTAGCAGCTGGGTCGCCAGGAGTTCCAGAATATTGATAAACAAAGGGGTCTATTCCTGAATCCACCTGCCCTGGACACCCCAGTGATCAAGAACCACACCCCAGCCACTCAGACTGCCATCCATTGTGAAAGGGTCCATCCAGAATCACGAAGGGTCTACTCTGTTTCAAGTTTGGCTGACGCAACCACCACTGGAGGTCCCCCTCCTGACCTCTGGAGAAAGTGATATTTAGTGATCCAGATGCTCCAGATTCGCAGATAAATTCTGGATTACATCCTTATGTAGTTCCCTTATGTGGACCTGGGAGTAAGGAACAGCTTCCAGCATTGACACCAGTCTGCCCAGAACTCTCATGAATTCCCTGATCCTGGAAGAGGGCCACTATTGTCCAGTAGGAAGGCCTTCCCTTGTCAGGTGTTGAACCTCATTCCCAGGAATACCAGATCATGGGCAGGCAATGCAGATGACTTCAACATATTCAGAATCCACCCGTGGTGGTCCAGAAGTCAGGTGCAGTCTTTAACGTGACTACTCAAGAGTTCCTAGATGGGAGCCTTAATTAAAATATCATCCAGGTAAGTCACTGAGAAGCCCTGGACATGGATGAAGTCCGCCACGCCCTAGGTGAAAACGAGAGGTGCCGAAGCCAGACCAGAACCGCGCTCAGGAGGAGGTACTGAAACCAGAACCTGCTTTTCCAGCAGCAAGTACACTGCCTCCTGGAACAGCCTTACCATGTCCAAGCTCTTTTGGCACCCTTGACAAAAATATTACCTGCTAACCCCACTGGTCTGTTACTGAACTCCCAGGCATCTTTAAAAATGTGGTGTTGGCCTCCTACAATTAATGGCGGACCAGGATTCAGAGAGTCATGCGGAAGAGTGGTTGTCAGACTTCTCCCCTGAAGCTTCTTGCTTGGGCTGCCAAGGCTGTCTGGGCACTGTGGTGAGGCACAGTTGGGAGGCTTGCGAGCTCTGTGGCCTCTGCTCCCTTGTTTGACAGGGAGGGGGCACAATAATAAAAATATATTCTTTCCTCACCATGGACTGACCAGGTCCACAAACCAAGGCTGCCTGGTCCAATAAAGAGTGACCAGAATGACCATCACTCTGTCCATCCTGATCTTCCAGAGAACCCTGGGTATGAGAGGAATTGGAGGAATGGCATCAGTGAGGTGGAAGTTCCATGAAATTGACATCTCGTCAGTGGCAAAGGCCAAAGGATCTCCCTTCTGGAAGCAGAAGGTCAGAACTTTCCTGTTTTCCATGGTGGCCATGAGATCTATCACTGTCACACCCCACTGTTGCACAATCAAGTAGAACACTTCCCCACTATCTGGAATCCACGTCTTGGGGACTTAAGAAGTTCATAAAAAGAAAAAAAAGCAGCATACCAGAAAAATCTAAGGGCAGTATATTTATTGAACAATAAAACAGATAAATCAATGAATAAAATTAGATCAGAGCAGAGTGTCACAGAATACAATATAAGGTACAAGGGATATAAGTGGATACGTCTTAGTAAGCTGACTGCGGGACGTGTGTAAGCAAGGTATATAAATGGTTAAGCTGTCCTTGGGCGATATATACAGAATAATCACCACCCAATCATAAACAATGTATCTCAGTGATGGAAAGGAGCATAACACTACACTGAATGGTCCCTGTCAGTGTATAACACACTACCCCTGCCTATATACTCTTGCTTGTTCACTTCTTGGTATGTAAGCACATCATAATTCACACCTTTTGAGCTTGAAAGGATCCCTTTCACTGTGTTCCTCAATTCCTGGCCTCCTCTATATTCTGTTGCTCTAGTTGTGACACTAGGGTATCAGCTCTGATCAAAAGTTAACAAAAGGGCACTATAAGATTAAATAAAAAAGCTTGAAAATAGCATACTATATGCAACATGTTTCAGGACGTACAGTCTCTTTGTCAGGCAACAGTGTTTAATGAAACCAGTCTTCCTGGCGGGACCCGGTTTTTAAACCTTAATTGACCAATCAGCTTCATAATATATCAATTAACCTAAAAGAACTATCTGTAATGTTATACTCTGAGATACATTATCACACATAGATAAAATTTCACAATCTATACAATATACAATTGATTCAAGAGTATATGAGACAGCTCTATAACATACATAGTAACAGTAACATAGTTGATGAGGCTGAAAAAAGACATGTGTCCATCAAGTCCAGCCCATGCCAAAAACATCCCTGTTGATCCAGAGAAAGGCAAAAACAAAAAACCCCTCTGGAACAATTTCTAATTTAGCCCCAAGTGGGAAAAAAAATCCTTCCTGACACCAAATGGCAGTCAGATAGTTCCCTTGATCAACATCCTAATCTGCTTTGAAGCCATCTGTCATAATTTTCATTATTGTTCTGTGCTAGATAGGCATCCATTGCTTTTTTGAAAGCAGTTGCATTATCTGCAAGTACAACATGCAGAGGCAAAGCTTTACCGCCCTTGCTGTAAATAATCTCTGTCTTTGCTTTAGTCAAAAGCGCCTTTCCTCTTAATGGATGACCTATTGTTCTTAGCTCCGCTCTTTGAGTAAATAATTCATTGGCTAGTTCTTTGTATTGACCTTGAATGTATTGGTAAATGGTAATCATATCACCCCTTTGACATCTCTTCTCTAATGTAAACAAACCGAGTTTGGCTAGTCTCTCTTTATAACTCAGATCCTCCAATCCCTTTATCAGTTTTGTTGCACGTCTCTGCACCTTTTCCAGTTCAACAATGCTTTTTTTAAGAATTGGCACCCAAAATTGTACTCCATATTCTAGATGAGGCCTAACCAAGGATTTATATAGAGTAAGAATAATATTAGCATCCTTTGCACCTACACCTCTTTTTATGCAGACTAGTACCCTGTTTGCTCTTGCAGCAACTTGGTGACTCCTGTGAGCATGAACAGAAAGGACTCCCACCTGTGGAGGACCTGTAACCTATATGGACTAAGAGAGAAGGATTTAACAGGTAAGAATAAAATCCTCTTTTCTCTGTCGTCCAATATAAGTTACAAGTAACTTTGGGATGTGCCAACATTGAGTTTCCCAAAGGTGGGAATGAAGGCAAGAACCAGGCGCCGGTCCCCCAAAGTCAGCAGAGCTTACATGAACTATTCAGATAATAGGACAGCCCTTATAAGAGAAAGTGTCAACAGACACTAAGCTGGTATGTAACATACCAGGAACTGTAATGCAGAACTAGAGCCAACCAGGCTCAAGTTAAGATTACTAGAAAGAAAGAAGGACCCTAGACAGGCATCTTTCTATCAAGGCTGGCATCAGCCAATGCCAAGACATCAACACAGTAGTGTTTAGAAGGTGTGCACAGAGGATCAAGTGGCTGCCTTGAACAGCTAATCAGCCAAGGCCTGATTCTTATAGGCCCAAGAGGCCCCAATAGACCTGGTGGAATGAGCCGTGACACGAAATGGAACAGGCTTCTTCCTAAGTTTGTAGGCCTTACTAATAGTAGACATAAGGCAGGAAGCAATCATAACCTTGGACGCCAGTTTACATGCCCTGGGTCCCTCAGGAATGATAGAGTGCGTCAGACTGAAGAATGGAGTCAGTGCGGTGCACATAGAACTTATGGCAGCGCACCACATCCAACAAGTGAAGATCCCTTTCCTTGTCAGAAGTAGGGTCAGGACAGAAGGAGGGCACCACGATGTCCTGATTGATGTGGAACTCTGAGAAGAACCACCTTGTCTTTGTGAAAAATCACAAAGGGTGGTTTGCAAGACAAGGTATGCAATTCAGCAACTCTGCGAACAGGAGAAAGGCCATCTTCCAAGCCAGCAGACGGAAAGGAACAGTAGCCAAGGACTCGAAGGGAGGGCGATGGAGGAGCCCAAAACAAAGTTAAGATCCCACTGAGGAGCAGGGTTCTTAAAGACAGGGAGAGCCTGAACAATGCCCTGAAAGAAAACCTTAACGTCTGGAAGAATGGCAATACGTCTCTGAAAGAAAATGGAGAGACCACAAGTTTGCACCTTTAAGGAACTCAGGCTGATTCCCTTGTCTACCCCGTCCTGCAAAAAGGACAGGACCGTAGGAAGGTCAAAGCCTTGGGAGGGAAGATTCCTATCAGCACACCAAGAAAGAAAGGTACACCAGACTCTATGGTATGCCTTAGAGAAAACAGGTACCTGAGCACTAAACATAGTAGCCCCTACGCCTGAAGAGAAACCTTTCCTCATCCATACTGATGATTCAATTGCCATGCCGTCAACCCAAGACTGTGCACATCCTCCTTCCACAGATAACCCTGTCGAAAATGATCCGGTCTGTGGGGATGCCGAAAGGGATCTGCCACCGAGAGATCCAGGAGCTCTGGAAACCATGCCTGACAAGGCCAGTACAGAGCGATCAGAATTACTGGAGAGCCCTCCAGCCACAGTTTCCTCAACACCCTGTGAAGCATGGGAATGGCTGGAAAGATGTACGCTAGAGGAAAGCGCCATGGGATCGACACGGCATCGGCATCCACTGCCAGAGGGTCCATCCAGCGGGAGCAGAGACAGAGGAACCTTCCGGTTGTGCTGGGTGACATCAGGTCGACGCATGGAAGACCCCATTTCTGGACTTCAACTCATTAAGTCTGCTAGAACGTTGTCTACGCCAGGAATATGAACTGTGGATATGACAGGAACATGTTCTTCTGCCCAAGATAAGATAACCTTGACTTTTAACCAAGCTGCGAGACTTCTTGTTTCGCCTTGCTTGTTGATGTAAGCCACGGCTGTGGCGGTGTCGGACTGGATTTGAACAGGACATCCTTCGAGCTGTAATGTCCAGTACCAGAGAGCATGAAATATCGCTCGGAGCTCCAGAACGTTGATGGGAAGGAGAGACTCCTCCGTAGATCACTGACCCTGGGAGTTCAGGTGACCCAGGAGCGCTCCTCAGCCGGAAAGGCTGGAATCCGTTGTCACCGTTGTCCAGAAGGGCCTGCCCTTCAGGAGACTGAAGAGGTTGAGCCACCTCGACAGACTCAGCTCCACATAGAGAGGTAGAGACACGGACATCTTCAGGAGATTCGGCTTGCCCTTGCAGAACTGGATCACGAACCTCTGAAGTTCTCTCGTGTGAACCGTCTCCATGGTGAATATGAATTTCCCCATTAGAGGTGTCAACTTCTTGGCAGGGTCTGGATCTCAAGCCAGGACTGCAGACACCTTGTGAGTGATCTGGTGAGCCACTTTGTCTGTGAGAAACACCATGCCCTTCAGGGTGTCAAACAGAAGACCCAGAAAGACCAGGCTTTGAGACTGAATGAAATCCAACTTGTCCATGTTCAGAATCCACCCATGATGGGTGAGAACATGAAAACAGTTTTGGACCAGCTGATGAAGGCGTTCCGGAGAGGGGCCTTCAAGAGCAAGTTGTCCATGTATGGAGTAACTCTGATGCCATCCCTGTGCAGGACGGGAACTAAAGCACCCAGGATACGGTTGAAGACCTGGGAGGCCTTAGTCAGACCAAAGGGGAGAGCAGAAAACCGGAAGTGCCCTGGTTCTCAAGCAAACCTGAGGTACTGCCAGCTCTCCAGATGGACGGCTATATGCAGATAGGCATCCTGATGAGTTTTGACCATAAAGGAACTGAGATCCTTGAGGTCTAAGATCGAACGGCAGCCACCATCCTTCTAGGAAACCACAAACAGGTTGGAATAGAAACCCGAACCCTTTTCCAGCTCAGGAACCGGTTCTAGGACCTCCTTGTCCAAAAGAGTCTTATGAGAAGGAAAGAACCTGAACAAAGGTAGAGCGGTGAAGGGAATCCTGTACCCCTCTGAAACTACCTGTAAAAACCACAAATCCGCCACGGTGTCTGTCAAGACACCGAGGAAATAAAGCGTGGGGTCTAGGGTTCCGCGAGACATGCCGAAGAAGGTTTGGCGGTCTTGGACTTGGTGGAGGACTGCTTGGGCCTCCATTGCCATTTGGGCTTGGAGGAGGAATGCAGAGTCAGGGGTACCACCTGGATCGTGGCACGCATCTCAGCCTGAAAGGGAAGAAAAAGCTGATTCTGTCTGACCTGAGGTTTCCTCTTGGAAACTAAAAGCAAGAGGGTGCTCTTGCCCCCAGTGATGAGGCCCTTGAGCTCCGGCCCAAATAAGGACGTTCCCAAAAAGGGCAATGAAAGTAAGGATTTCTTAGATATGGTATCCTCATACCAGATCTTAAGCCAGAGATATCGTCTGGCAACCATGGATATG
The DNA here is from genome assembly GCA_037306005.1 of Rhinophrynus dorsalis. Classification (NCBI taxonomy): domain Eukaryota; kingdom Metazoa; phylum Chordata; class Amphibia; order Anura; family Rhinophrynidae; genus Rhinophrynus; species Rhinophrynus dorsalis. The sequence goes on along the minus strand of CM074720.1, from coordinate 179,474,590 downwards.
GTAGAAACCCTAGCAACCAACCGAATAGCATCAAAGATAGCTGCAGAAACATAATGCTGAGCTTTAGAAATGTTGGCCAGAAGCCGCAACAAGTCAGCTTGGGAGTACCCCGACGTACAGCTACAGTAAGCTGTTCTGTCCAGACAGCAATGGCCCTGTTCACCTAAGCAGCAGCAAATGAGGGACGTAGGGATGTGCCTGAAGTAACAAGATGGCCTTCAGAAAAGCCTCAAGTTTTCTATCAGTCCAATCTTTAAGAACAGAGGCTTCTGCCACAGGCAGAGCTGTGGATTTAGAAAGTCTAGAAATAGGGGCATCCAACTTAGGGGGATAAGCCCACTGAGCCAGGGCCGCTTCAGAGAAAGGATATAGCTTAGCAAACCTCCTAGACAAAGTAGATTTTTTTGTCAGGGTTTTTCCACTCATCTAACACCAGCTGATCATGAATGGGATTAGGTGGAAAAAAGGTACTCTGCTTACCTTGTTTCCACTGCCACCGCTTCAGTGACACTCGGCGTCAGTCCACGCATCATCTGCAGGTGCGAGGCTTCAGAGTGAAGCAGGCCTCTGTTTTATACCATGCTTCCTGTAGTCTTCTCCTACCTACTATTCCTTCCTCTGAGCCTGCTCCTCCTACCTGCTTCCTAAGGAGGGGTTTAAATGGCAGTCTGAGCCCTGACTCAGTTGCCCTTGCATTGTTGTGCTAAGCAGTTCTTGGGCTCTGTGTATGATCAGGCTTCTCTTCCATCCAATCTGGTGCTGACCTGTGGCTCTGTCGGACTATTCTTTTGGCTTCTCTATAGTGGATACACAAGCTCGTGCAGACCCGTGGCTCTAGCTGACTAACTGAACCGTTTATGACCTGGCTTGTCTGATTACCCTCTCTGGTGCTGTGGCTCTGTCTGGACTATTATAACATTTGTCCCCTGTACCTAGCAGACTCCCAATCTAGTGCGGACTTGGGGCTCTGGCAGACTAGCTCTGATCCTGACTGCAGGCATGAGTCAGGTATCAGTTTCCCTCCACTGACTGCAGGAGTGAGTCAGAAATCTCTCCAAACTGACAGCTGGCGTAAGTCAATATTACCGCTACGTCTGATCAAGATCCTGTGTTCCTGCTCTTGTGTTCCTATTGAGACTACCAGTGACTGAGGCCGAGTCTCCAGCAGTGTGGTCAAGCTTGGCAGTCTTCTATTTCTGATAGCAGTGCTTGCTGGCTTGTAACCCGCTGCTTGTTCCTGTTGTATATTTGTGTTCCACCTTTGTTATATGTTTAATAAATTTTATTTAACTGTACTGTACTGACTCCAGAACATATTTGGTGAACCGTGACAGATTCTTAGGTATGTGAAACACATCGGAAGGGTCCTTAGGAACTTCAGAAACGAGAGGAATGTCCAGAGTATTGAGTACTTCCCTGATCAGACCCTCACCTAAGGGTTCAGGGTCAGCCTCAAAGGAGTCCCCAAAGAACCAGGAGAAAACTTCCTCAGAACATACACCCTCATCCGAATCCACCAATAATTCCTCCTCAGAGGAATCTGACACATCAGGTACACCTTGCGGTCTGGGCACTGAGGACCTGAATGAAGAAGGGGGCTCCCAAGTCTGGAAGACCCCCTGCAATTTTGTGGGAAGGTGTTGTAAAGCAGACCTTAACTCATTAGTAGTAGCCTTAAACTCCTGCATCCACAGTGGCTCTAGTGAATGGCTGGAGGTCCCTGGCGGAGAGGCGGGGCAGCAGTGCATGAAGGGCATAAATGAGATGAGTATTCTCTAGGAAACCCTGCTTGACATGAGGAGCAATGCGCAATGGGGGCGACACCACAGTATCCTTATTCTTAGGCCTAGCCCCAAGTCCCAACAGGTCTGACATCCAACCAGAGTATAAACGTCTGAAAGTATTAGGTAAACCCAAATACAGTGTCTTAGATTAATATTTCACCCCAGAAACAGCGAATATACACTTACATGGCAGGCGAAGCGTCAATCTGCTGAGGAGAGAAGGAGAGTCCAAGCCCTGCGCACGATATTCGTGAAAAGAAATGAGAAAATGGAGTCTGCAACGACAGCCAATCAGAAACGAGCATGCAAAACGGGCAATGTAGTTTCCCTTCAAGTACCCCAAAAACAGTGCCCAAAGACCCCTGAAGCCCCCAAAAGACAGAACAAGGGTACACAAACAGAATGAGTAGTCTCTGAAGTTGCTAAGTTGAGCGGATGCAGAGATATGACCCAAAGTGTAAAGTTCCATAGAGATGAATGGAGCATAGCATCTATGCGGTAAAGAGTCCTTAAAGAAGCAGAACTCAAATAATGCAAAATAAGCAAAGTGAGTCTAAAAGTAGAAAAACACATACGAATCACCAGAATAAGAGTAAATAACACTGGACTCAGTAGGGAAAGTGTAATAAACCCCATAAAAGTGCTCAAAATGGCAAACAAAGGGTAAAATTACCACAGAAACCCCAGTGCTCCAAACACCAATGGGCATACATATAAACCCAATGAGTGCAGGAGTATGTAATACAAACTCCAAAGGAGACCCCTGTGCAGAGGGGAAGCATGGGACAAGTGGACCTCAGCACTCAAAGGGTTGCTCACCTTTTTAGCAGGTCTTCTGTCTTCAGATTACCATTTGTAAAGAAGAAGCCTCAGTGGTCTTCTCCTATGGAAAAAAGATGCTACACAAGATTTTCCCCTCAGGGCTGGAAGGTCCACAAAAGCACCTGGGACCTGAGCACTCCACATTGGGACGTCAGTAATGGTCATGCGCCCAATGTTGGGTATTCCATATCTAACAGATAACAAATATAACTAAAAACTATAGCAGAACTGTTCTCATGCCTTGCTTGATAAAGAAACAAATCTTAGTGGATGGGGATTGGATGGTGACCAGCTAAGGAGGGAAAGAAGGCTCCACCCTGCACTTCCTTCTAATAATTGTTCCTGCCTACTTAAACGGGCGGCCACCTTCCCAAAGTTACCTGTAACCTATATTGGATGACAGAGAAAAGCTGTTTTTATCTTATGCATGAGTTCAAAGGAGGAGGAACCTCCTAGCTGATCTAGAATTAGATTTAAATCCCAAGGAGGTATAACTTTGAAGGTTGAGGTTTTCCTTCTGGTTAAAATGGTGTCTGACTTCTTTAGACAAACCCTTGGAAGCTAGTGACTGTCCCTCAGCCTCCAGGCCATCATTTTCAAAAAGGCTGGGTTGGGATGACAGATGGGACCCTGGGTGATGAGATTGAGCGACACTGGTAGAGGCCAGGGTGGAGCAATCAACATTTGGACTAATTGAGCATACCAGACCCTTCTGGGCCAATACTGGGAGATTAGAATGACTTCTGCTCTTTTGTTCCTTGCTTTCCTGAGGACGTATAGAATGAAGTGGACTGGAAGATTAAAATGAAAATTCAATTTCATCTTTAGAGCATCCTGGTTTATGGCTTCTGGCTGCATTTCCTCTTGGCCTTTGAGGCCATGAGATCCACTTCTGGACATCCCCACTTTTGTATGATCTTTTGGAAGATTGAGTCCTTGTCACAGTTTGGCTGAACTGCTCTGTGTTTTGACATACTAGCTGCCTTTCCGTCCCTGTGTCAGGTTGACTCAGTTGATGATTACAAACTGCCTTTACCTCTCAGTTAGCATGTTTACTCACCTGATTGTTATCAGCCAACCCTTTCTAGGCTATTTAAGCAGCTAGGCCCATGTGTTGTTTATGGCTGCAAGTGCATTCTCCTGTGTTCCTGATTATCCGTGAATAACCTGGCTTCCTCTGACATCCCTTCTGGCTTGTTCACTCATGGCTTGTTAGTGGCATCGCTGACCTCCATATCCCTGACCCCGGCTTGTCTGAGTAACCATCTTGGTTCCTGACCACAGCTAGTCTTGTTTTACACTCCTGGATCACAATTTCGCTTTGTCTGCTTTGGTTATTTTAATAAAGGTGTTTCCCACTTTACATTTTTTTGTGCCCATCTGGTTCCTGGTTCCTAACAGTCCTTTAGAGACCACTCTCCCTGATCTTTTTTAGTTCTGCTGAGTTAGTCTGCATGGTGATTCAGATTTCCTGATATGTGAGATGCAGTGAGGTTTGTTAGGTTTTCTTCTGCCCACTGAAACATGTTTGCTGTTTAGGTCATCAGACTTCTGCTCCTTGTGCCTCCCTGATTTTTTAGATAAATCACTGTGGCCTGATAGTCGGATCTTACACTGACAGATTTGTCAGAGATTTCTTTACTGCTCTCATCTCCTGGATGTTTATATGCAGGTGTTTTTTGGCAAGTGTCCAGGTCCCCTGGATTGACAAAGATTTCCATACTGCTCCCCAGCCAATGTTTATATGCAGGTGTTTTTCGGCAAGTGTCCAGGTCCCCTGGATTGACAAAGATTTCCATACTGCTCCCCAGCCATTGAGGCTGGCATCTGTTGTCACCACTTGCTATTCTGGATCCAGAAGAGGATGGCCCTTTTTTTAAGTTTCTGACTCTTGATCACCAAAGTAGTTCGCTTCTGGCTGATGGAAGAAGAGGAATTTCTTGACTTGGATTGCCTGGATTCCTGTCCCAAAATCTTAAGAAATTGGTTTGAATGGCTCACGTGTGGTATCATAATCTGGATTGTTGATGTGACCATTCCCAGAAGGATCATACATTTTTGAGCCACTGGTCTGATCAAACATCTGAAAGAGTGGCTTTCTCTTCTTTTCTTTGAAATCCTGTCCTGATAGATAGATCATCATTATCCTTGTGTCTAGATGAACTTTTGAAAAGACAATTTTTTGATGTGACTGCTCTTCTGGCAGTTTATTAACCAACCTGATAGTGTTAGATGACTCAGGTTTTTGTTGGTAGCCTGAACTGCCTGATGTCTGGTTGTGGCCACAATCAATATGTAGTCCAGGTAAGGGATTGCTACTATCCCTTCCTGTCTTAAGAGCTGCAGACAGGCTAAGATCTTTGTAAAAACCCATGGAGCAGAGGAAAGTCTGCTGTAACAGACATAAATTCTAGCGGATACCCCAGTCCCACTGTTTGAATGACCCACTGATCTGGACAAAACAAAGTTCAGACACTAGAGAACTGGGCCAGTCTGCCCTCTAATGGCCCTGGGTAAGGGGCCCACTGAATTTCATTGAAATAATTTTTTTTGAAATGGACCTTATGAGAGAAATCCTTCCTGAATCCCCCTCTCTGGTTACCAGTTTGTCTTGAATAATCAAAAGCGCGCTGAGGTTGGTATCTCTTATTTTCTCAAAATGGAAGACATCTGGAACAAAAACAAGGATTTCTGAATGGTTTACGTGATCTTTTATCCTAGGGAAGAAAATAACTTCTTCACCCCCGACTATTTCTTTATTAGCTCCTCCAATTGAATTCCAAAGAGATTCTCCTGAGAATGGTAAGACAATTAGCTTAGCCTTGGAAAACAAGTCTGCACCCCAGGAATTAATCCACATGGCTATTCTTGCTACAATGTAGCAGAGGATTTTGATAGTAGCTTTAAAATGTCCAGTGATTAGTACATGAGAAATTAGTTGATTCTTTAATGATAGCAACCTCTAAGTAGTTTGGTTCTTGAAACTGAGGACTCTAATTCCTCCTCATTGATCTGGATATACAAGCTATTGCAGTAGCTGCCTTCATGTTTTGGCCTAGTAGGACAAAATTGTTTTTTAAGGACATTCTCCATTTTTCTGTCCATTGGGATGACCCATCTTCCATAGGTAATTTGTTCTTTTTAGTGAGTTGAGAAATTGCTATATCGACCTTGGGAAGAGTAACCCAAGACTGTACATCTGAATCCTCAAATGGGTATAACTTTGAAATTGTTTTGATAGGGAAAAATTTCTATCTACTTTACTTCATTCAGTTTTAATTAGATCCTGGATTGAACTGTGGACAGGAAAAACAGAGGAACCTTTCTTTTTCCCCAAGAAAGACTGTGTCCATTATGTCAAGTTCCTTGTGTACCTGTGTAATACCCAATGTTTTTCTCATAAGCTTTATTAAAGACTCAATTGTCTCAAAATTAAAAGAAGCTGATTCTTCGAGGATTTCTCCACCCTCCTCAGGAAAATACACTGAATCCAGATCCTGGATGCTTAAAATTTCTTCTTGATTGTCAGAGAGAACGGTCGGACCCTCATCAGCGTCATCAGTGCAGGCTTTTTTTCTGAGGCCACAGATCCTTGCATGGATGAAAATGTCTCCTGCATTGAGGCCTTCATCCATGTTAAGAACTCATGAAAGTGTGAGGGGATGTCCTGCCCAGCTGCTCTTCTTAAATATTCAGCACAAAGCATGGTATTATCAGCAGGGGCTAATACAGAATTACAAGCCATGTATAACTTAACTTTAGAAGTTTTCTCCTCATCACTTGCCCCAGTGATTACAGCTTTTTCCTTCCCCCTGGTTTAACAGTGCTGGACATGCTGTTATGGGGCCCCAGAAAACACAATACTTTAATTAAATTGAACACTAACCTGCCTCCATAGCATAATATCAAATTTAATGATAATTCTGATGATTTTTCCTGTCGCTTTCATTATCAGATAAGAGGATTTTAGTCTTACCTGTTAAATCCTTTTCTCTTAGTCCATACAGGTTACTGGTAACTCTGGGAGGCGATCCACCCCTTAGTAGGCAGAAACAAATTCTCAAAGAGTATGCAGGGGGTGGAGCCTCCCTTCCCTCCTTGGCTGCAGCTAGCCAATCAGTTCCAGTAAGATTTGAGACACTAAGATGACTAGATAGTAGAAGGGAAGAAGACTCTTGTGAGCATGACTATCACGGTCCCCGTGATTCCCTGTCAATCTTTGACTGTGTTACCTTTGCATTGGAGGAGGCTGATTGGCCCGCCCAGGATGTTCCTTTATATACTGGCTATTGGGCACTTGTCAGTTGCCCTTTCGTGGTGTTCCTGATCCTGCACCTCGTTGCTGAGTTCCAGTGTCTCCTGTGTAACAAGCCGCTTGTCTGACTCCTCTTCTGATCCTGCTCCGTGATTGACCCGGTTCTGGCTGACGATCCTGCTCCGTGATTGACCCGGTTCTGGCTGACGACCCTGCTCCGTGATTGACCCGGTTCTGGCTGACGACCCTGCTCCGTGATTGACCCGGTTCTGGCTGACGACCCTGCTCCGTGATTGCTCCGTTCTCCGGCTGATGTTCCTGCTGCCGTATCGATCCGGTTCCGGTTGATGCTCCTGTCCTGTGTGCTGTTCCGGTGTTCCTGTGTTGCTCCATTCTGAACTGTTTAGTATCTCTCTGATCCTCTCTCTCTCTTCTGAGCTGTAGCCTGTGGTTGCTTTGCCATCCGCTGTCTGCTGAGCTGTTCTCTCCTGTACAGAACCACGTGCAGTGCCTGTAGTCTCCGGTTACGTGCCTCATATATTGCTTGCCAAGCCTCTGGTTACCCTTTGAGCCGCTACTCTCAGTGCCTTTAGACCAAGCCATACTATCACTTGCAGAGCACTGTCTGTCCGGTGTTCGGTGTGCACCGTGATCGCGCCGGCTGGCGCTGGTAGTCTGTCCGCTCTTGCAGTGAGGATTCTGTGCGACACCAGAAGGGTGTCCTGGCTCTGGCTCACATACACTCAGGGTGTACGTTATCTCCTGCACTTCCCAGTGCTTCGGCTCATTGTAGCTTGTGCAGCAACCGTCTATCTTGGCATCCTAAGGGTGTCTGGGCACAATCCAGTTGGCACACGCAGGGTTACTACCAATTCACGTTAAGGGCGATTCAGGTTCTGGTTACTTCAGCTCTGGCAGTAGCAATCCTCCAAAGCCCACGGTGGTGGTATTGGCTCAGCTCTGGGCAATAGGTGTGCTCCCTTTTTCTACCTTGAGAGTGATTCAGTGCAGACACCTTACTTCTTTCTCACCATTCAGAGACTGTTATCATATCCTGGGCGTTGGCCAATCTAAGACTGAGTTACTCCAGTTGCTCCTGTTAAACCTGTGGGGTTATCCCCAGTCTATATATATACATACATTCCTATCTTTGTATTGCACTTACTTTGTCTGTATTTGCCAATACTGTTTATACCTGTGCTGGCCCCTAGGGGCACTGTTCTATTATCCTGGTTCAATAAAACTGTGTTTTTACTTCATACCCTGGTCTGAGTGTCAGAAAACCGTAACAATGACCCCGAAGGACCACCACGGTCTGCCACAGGAGAGCCAAGCATGGTCTCTTGACAGGGTGGGAGACCAGTAACCTGTATGGACTAACAGAAAAGGATTTAACAGGTAAGACTAAAATCATCTTTTCTTTGTCATCCAATATAGGTTACTGGTAACTCTGGAATGTCCAACCATTGAGTTTCCCAGAGGTGGGAAGAAGGTAAGGACCAGGCGCAAGGCCCCCAAAGTCACCAGAACATATATGAACCATCAGATCAGAGATTGCCCAACAACTACTAAAGCGTCAACGGACCCAAAACAGGGGTAACGACACCCCAAGAACATTACACAGCACACTAAACTAGAACCAACAGGGTTCAACAGATAAGGAAGCTCTAAGAACCAAGGAAAATCCTAGACAGGCAATACTGCCTCCAGGATTTTCCTCCCAAACCTGGCATCAGCCAGTGCCAACACATCCACATGGCAGTGCTTTGAAAAGGTGTGCACAGATGACCAAGTGGCCGTCTTGCATAACAGATCAGCGGAGGCTTGATTTTTGTAAGAGGCCCCAATAGAACGAGTAGAATGAGCCATGACCCTGAACTCATAAGCCTTGCGAATAGTGGACTTGATCCAAGAAGCGATAGTCACCTTGGATGCAGATCTTCCTGTCCTAGGACCCTCAGGAATGACTCAGTGCGATGCACATAAAACTTGAGACAATGCACCACATCAAACAAGTGGAGATCCCTCTCCTTGTCAGAGGTGGGGTCAAGGCAGAAAGAGGGCACCACAATCTCCTGATTGATGTGGAACTCAGAGACAACCTTCGGCAGAAACTCCTTAGAAGTGCAAAGTACCGCATTGTCCTTGTGAAACACCAAATAAGGTGGTTTACAGGACAGAGCATGTAACACCGCAACACGGCAAACAGACACAATCGCCAGGAGAAAAGCCATTTTCCACGTCAACAGAGGCAGAGGAATAGTAGCCAAAGACTCAAAGGGAGGGCGCTGAAGAACGCCCAAAACCAAGTTAAGATCCCACTGAGGAGTGGGAGACTTGAAAACAGGATGAGTATGAGCAATGCCCTGGAAGAATACCTTGACATCAGGAAGGATGGAAATGCGCCTCTGAAAGAAAACAGAGAGAGCAGAAGTCTGAACCTTAAGGGAACTCAAACTGAGGCCCTTATCCACACCGTCCTGCAAAAAGGCCAGGATCGTAGGTAAATCAAAGTCCTGAGACAGGTCCCTGTCAGCACACCAGGACAGAAAAGTCGACCAGACACGATGGTAGATCTTGGAAGAAACAGGCTTGCGGGCACTGAGCATAGTAGCTACCACACCAGAAGAGAAACCCTTCTTCTTCAATATTGAGGATTCAATTTCCAAGCTTTCAAAGCTAGCCGATGCAAATCCTCCTTCCACAGGTAACCCTGTAGAAGAAGATCCGGACGGTCGGGGAGCTGAAAGGGCTCCACTACTGACAGGTCCACATGCTGTGAGACTTCTTGTTCCACCTTGCTTGTTGATGTACGCCACGGCCGTGGAGTTGTCGGAATCCACTCTGTCTGGACAGTCTTCTAGCTGAGAAGTCCAGTGTCTCAGGTCATGAAATATCGCCTGAAGCTCCAGAATATTGATTGGAAGAAGAGACTCCTCCGGAGACCACCGACCCTAAGCGCTCAAGCGGCCCAGGACCGCACTCCAGCCGGAGAGGCTGGCATCCGTCTTCACCTTGGTTCAAAAGGTCACCAGAAAGAACTTGCCCTTCAGCAGGTTGGAAAGGTTGAGCCACCACGACAAGCTCAGCTCCACAAGAGGAGGAAGGGAAACAAATGACTTCCGAAGATCCTGTTGACCCTTGGACACCTGGATCACGAACCTCTAGAGTTCTCTGGTGTGCTCCATGGCAAACTGAACCGCATCTATGGTGGAAATAAATTTCCCCACCGGAGATGACAGCTTCTGGAGTGGAACTGGATCCCGAGACAGAATCTCTGAAACTCTGTGAGCGATCTGGTGAGCCACTTCGTCCATTAGGAGTGTCAAAGAGAAGGCCCATGAAAACCAGACACTAGGATGGGACAAGATCCCACTTGTCCAAGTTGATAATCCACCCGTGACGGGCGAGAGCCTGAATGCAGTTCTGAACTTGCTAAAGAAGGAGGTCCGCAGAGGTGGCTTTCAGAAGCAAGTCGTCCATGTATGGAGTAACCCTGATGCCGTTCCGGTGGAGGACAGGTATCAAGGCACCAAGGACACGGTTGAAAACCTGAGGAGCCGTCGTCAGCCCAAATGGAAGGGATGAGAACTAAAAATATCCCCTGTCGCAGGCAAACCGGAGGTACTGCCAGCTCTCTGGAAGAATGGCAATGTGCAAATACACCTCCTGCAGATCCAGAGAAGCGAGGAATTCCGCCGGGGACATGCCAGGAATCACCGTGAGCAGACTCCTGGTGATAATGAGTCTGGGTCACAAAGGAATTGAGGTCCTTCAAGTCTAAAACAGAACGACAGCCGCCGTCCCTTTTGGCAACTACAAAGACGTTTGAGTAGAACCCCAAACCCCTGTCCTGGAAAGGCACTGGCTCTAGAACATCCTTGTCCAGAAGAGCCTGAACAGCGCTGTCAATTAGACAGCGTGTTACAGTTTACAGACACTCAGACAGTGGTACATAAAACAATAGAGTTTTATTAAAGCAAAAACGAATGACAAGGTCGCCACTGGGGCGGTACTGGCATAAGCAGAAATAAGGCAGAGATACCTGGTGCAACAGGTAATACTACACAAAGTATGGAAGCACAAAACAGGACACAAGAGGTTAATAGTACTGGTTACCGGTCTCAAGTGTGGTGTTTGGCACGCCCTTGGTGCTGCATATAGCGATGTGTGCTGTAAGATAGCACCCAAGTCCATTCACTGTGCAGAGCTGTAACATAAAGTTCTGACTGAACGGGAACTGCAAGTGATAAGGAGATAGCCCCCACGGGCGTAACCGGAGACTACTACTATTGTGATTGCGTGAGCAAATAGCCCCCATGGGCGTAACCAGAGACTACTAATATAGTAATTGCTTGAGCCAATAGCCCCCACGGGTGTAACCGGAGACTACAGTATCGTGATTGCTTGAGTCAATAGCCCCCACGGGCGTAACTGGAGACTACTGATATAGTAATGGCTTGAGTCAATAGCCCCCATGGGCGTAACCGGAGACCACTAGAATCGTGGTTGCTTGTGTCGACAGCCCCTCCATGGGCGTAACCGGAGACCACTGGGTACTGCTTGCCAACAGCCAACGGAACGGAACCGCTGCTCTGTCACGGAGAGCTGCCGACTACTGAGGCCCACAAGCGGCCGGCTCACAGAAACAGCGAACAGGCTTAGGCGATAGGTGGAAGAGTAGCAGTAATTGGATGAACAACACCAGTGTCACAAGTGCAGAAAACGACACAGCACAGTAAGGTCTGGACTCAGCACACGAAAGGCAGGTAATGGGAGACACAGCAATGGCTCAGAAACAGATAAGCGGAGGCTCAGGCACACTGCAGTATCAGAATGTCGCCGAGGCGACAACGGAATCGTCCGTCAGGATAACAGGAACAGTGCAAGTGTGTTCGGTAGTCAGCCAGGCCGGATCAGGATACACAGGAGATTCGCAGACAAGTCGGGTCGGTAACGGAGAAGGATCGTCAGCCAGGCCGGGTCAGATGCCGTAGGAGGTTCGCAGACAAGCCAGATCAGGAACACGCAGGAAGTCAGCCAGGCCGGGTCAATCACGGAACAGGAACACAGGAACGTCGTCGGACAAGCCTAGTCGGTACACGGTGGATCAAGATACTAGAATACTGCAACAGCAACGCTGGCTAGGAAACACCACGAAAGGGCACCTCACAGGTGCCAGTGGCCGGATTAAAACGGATAACCAGGGGCGGGCCAACACAGCTCAACCAATCCGGGAGCAGCACAGTTGAGATTGACAGGAAGGATAACAGGGACCGTGATACAGCGTTTTTCTGTACCCTGAGGAGTATGAGGTTTTTTCACCACCTGTAAAACTCATGGGTCTGGCACAGAATCCTCCCAAATGCTGTGATAGTGTCACAGACGACCACTCACAGCGGAGTGGGGACCCGGGTACGGAGAGTCATGCCGAAGAAGTCTTGGAAGCCCTGGGCTTGGATGAGACCTTGGGCTTCCACTGCTGTTTGGGCTTGGAGGAGGTACGAGGAGCTGAGGGAAACGTTTGGTTCACTGGACATATCTCATTCTGGAAGGAACGAAAAAGCCGGTTATGCTTAAGCTGCAACTTCTTCTTAGGGACCAAGGGTAGAAGTGTACTCTTACACCCAGTGGCTTCACTGATCAGATCCTTAAGATCTGGCCCAAACAAAGAGGTACCCTGAAAAGGCAGGGAAAGTAAGACTTTCTTAGAAGCTGTGTCAGCAGACCAAATCTTGAGCCAAAGAGCTCGTCTGGCCACCACAGACATGGTGGAAACCCTAGCCATCATGCGGGTGGCATCAAACAAGGCAGAAGAAACATAGTGTTGTACCTCAGACATGTTGGCAAGGAGACCCAACTTATCCGAAACTGGGGCATCCTGACGGACAGCCTTGGTGAGCTGCTCAGTCCAGACCACAATGGCCCGGTTCACCCACGCAGCAGCAAATGTTGGACGCATACCAGAACCAGCAGTGGCAAAAACAGACTTGAGGGAAACCTCAAGCTTCTTATCAGTCCAGTCCTTCAGAGCAGAGGCATCAGAGACTGGTAACGCAGTAGATTTGGATAGCCTGGAAATAGGGGCATCCACTTTAGGAGGATGAACCCACTGAGCAAGCGCAGCCTCAGAAAAGGGGTAAAGCTTAGCAAATTTTCTGGAAACAGAAGTTTTATTGTCAGGAGATTTCCACTCCTCAGGCACAAGGCGGTCAAGAGTGGGGTTAGGTGAAAAGTATGTACGGGGCTTAGCAGGATCCTGGAATATGTCAGAGGGATCAGTAGGAACCTCTTGTACTAGGGGAATGTTAAAAGTAGTTAAGACAGCCCTGATTAGGCCCTCAGCGGAGGGTTCAGGATCAGCTTCAAAGGGGTCCCCAAGAAACTGAGATGACTCCAACACAGAACATTCCTCAACATCCAAGTCCACCAGCAGTTCCTCCTCAGAGGAATCTGACACATCAGGTACTCCCTGAGGTTTAGGCAGGGAAGACCTGACTGAGTAGGGGGCCTGCCAAATCTGAAAGGCCCCCTGTATTTGGGATGGAAAGAGTTGTAACGTGGACCTAAGGTCACTAGTCACAGCCTTGAACTCTTGCACCCAAGCTGGCTCTATAGCATGGCTGGAGGTCCCTGGAATGGTGTCAGAAACATCAGAACATGCTGGGTATAAGTGACCTGAATATTCTCTAGGTAGCTCTGAGTGACAGGAAGAGTAATGCGCAATGGGGTATACAGAGACCCCAGCCTCCGTAGTCTTAGGTCTAGCCCCAAGCTCCAGCGGTATAGACATTCTCACAGTGTCAAAATACCCAAATGTACAATAAATTACCCAATTATAGTGTGTAGGATTAAAGTTTCACCCCAGAAATCGCTAAAATAAACTTATCTGGCAGGTGAAGAGTTAAACTGCAGAGGAGAGAAGGAGAGTCCAAGCCCTGCATAGAATACTCGCCAAGAAACGCTCACAAAATGGCTGCCGCGGTGGGAGCCAATCAGAAACAAGGGAGCGAAGCAAGTGCTCATGGGAAATGTAGTTTTCCCAAAAACAGTGCCCGAAGCCCCCTGAGTCCCCCCAACACACTTGAAACATCAAATGGATGATAGAGCAAGGGTAGACAAGTAAAATGAGCCATCTCTGAAGTCGCTATGTTAAACGGTTGCAGAGATACGTCCCAAACAGTCTAGTTCCATAGAAGTGAATGGAGAAATGGCGTCTATGCGGTAAAGCGCGGCTTAAAGGCGCAGTCCTCAATTTTCACAAATATCAAACTAAAACATAAAAATGTGTGACTCATCAACAGAACATGTGAGGATACCCAGAAAACACTAATCCAGTAGGAAAAATAGGATTTTAGTCTTACTTGTTAAATCCTTTTCACTTAGTCCATACAGGTTACTGGTAACTCTGGGACGCGATCCGCCCCTTTAAGTAGGCAGGAACATTTCTCCAAATGTATGCAGGGGGCGGAGCCTCCCCTCCCTCCTCAGCTGCTTCCCAGTCAGCTAACACCAGAATGATTTGAGACCCTACTAACTGACCAGAAATAGGAGAGAAGAAGACTCCTGTGAGCATGCCCCGAAGGACTCCCACAGAATGCCACAGGAGAGCCAAGCATGGTCTCTTGACAGGGTGGGAGACCAGTAACCTGTATGGACTAAGTGAAAAGGATTTAACAGGTAAGACTAAACTCCTATTTTCATTGTCGTCCAATATAGGTTACTGGTAACTCTGGGATGTCCAAGCATTGAGTTACCCTGAGGCGGGAAGGAGGCAAGGACCAGGCGCAAGGCCCCCAAAGTCACCAGGACCTCCATGAACCAACTGGACAGAGATCCCAACAAAACAGAAGTGTCAACGGACACCAACTAGGGGTAAAAAAAACCCCCATGAACTGTTACACAGCACAAAGAACTAGAGCCAACAGGGCTCAACAGTAAGGAAGCACTAAGAACCCCAGAAGAAAATCCTAGACAGGCAAAACTGCCTCCAGGACCTTCCTCCCAAAGCTGGCATCAGCCGAGGCCAGCACATCCACACCGTAGTGCTTCGAGAAGGTGTGCACAGAGGACCAAGTGGCCGCCCGGCACAGCTGATCAGCAGGCGCTTGATTTTTGTAGGCCCATGAGGCCCCAATGGACCTGGTAGAATGGGCCGTAACCCTAAAGGGAACATGTTTGTTCCTCAATTCGTACGCCTTACGAATGGTAGACTTAATCTAAGATGCAATAGTCACTTTGGATGCCGGTCTCCCAGCCCTAGGACCCTCCGGAATGACGAACAGAGTGTCAGACTTCCTGATGGATTCCGTGCGATGCACATAGAACTTGAGACAACGCACAACATCCAACAAATGGAGATCCCTCTCCTTCTCGGAAGAGGGGTTAGGGCAGAAAGAGGGCACCACAATCTCCTGATTAATGTGGAACTCAGAAACCACTTTAGGTAAAAACTCCTTAGAAGTGCAAAGCACCGCCTTATCCTTGTGAAACACCAAATAGGGTGGTTTACAGGAGAGAGCTTGTAACTCCGCCACCCGGCGGACTGACACAACAGCCAGAAGAAAGGCCATCTTCCACAACAAAAGACGTAAAGGAATGGTAGCCTATCACGGTGCCCGTGATTGATGCATTTTCTTACCTGTCACCATTAGGGGGCTCCTATTGGCTGTCTGCCTTTAACCCACCTCATACTGCCTATTTAAACCTGGTTTGGGCACCCTTTGGTTGCCCTTTCGTTTTGTCTCTGACCACGTTTGCTTATACCTTGTTCCTGTAGTCGTTTGGACCTGTTGCTGTGTTCCTGAGTTCCAGTTTGCATCTATTCCTGATCCTCCTGTCTGCAGAGCTGTTCCAGTGTTGGTTCCGGCCTAGTCCTTTGAGGTTGCTGTTTCCTGCTGGCTGTTTTCGCTGCCGTTTCCCGACCGGTTGATTGTCCTGCTGGTTCCTGTCATCTTCTGTCCTGTCTGCTGTGTTCCTGACGACCCGTTTGCTTGGTCGCCTTGGCGACATTTTGCAGTCCCAACGTGCGGACGTTGGGTTATTCCTCCAGCCTAGCGGCTATCCTGTCTGTTGTTGGTCCCAGCATGCGGACGCTGGTTTGCTCCAGAAGCCTTGCGGCTATATGCTACATTTGCAGTCCCAGCGTGAAGGCGTTGGGTTATCCTCCAAGCCTTGCGGCTATACAAATCAGTTGTTGGTACCAGCGTGCGGACGCTGGTTTGCTCCAGAAGCCTTGCGGCTATATGGTACATTTGCAGTCCCAGAGTGCGGACGTTGGGTTATCCTCCAAGCCTTGCGGCTATATAAATCAGTTGTTGGTCCCAGCGTGCGGACGCTGGTTTGCTCTAGAAGCCTTGCAGCTATATGGTACACTGCAGTACCAGCGTGCGGACGTTGGGTGATTCCCCAAGCCTTGCGGCCATACAAATCAGTTGTTGGTCCCAGCGTGCGGATCCTGGTTAGCTCCTTAAGCCTAGTGGCTATACGATACTATTGTAGTCCCAGCATGCGGACGCTGGTTAGCTCTAAAGCCTT
The DNA here is from genome assembly GCA_037306005.1 of Rhinophrynus dorsalis. NCBI lineage: Eukaryota > Metazoa > Chordata > Amphibia > Anura > Rhinophrynidae > Rhinophrynus > Rhinophrynus dorsalis. The sequence goes on along the minus strand of CM074720.1, from coordinate 179,458,192 downwards.
GTGGCTAAACTATTCTCTGTTGGTCCCAGCGTGCGTACGCTGGGTTGCTCCCAAGCCTTGTGATCAAATTAATCTTTTGTTAGTTCCAGCGTGTCGATGCCGGTTTGCTCCAAGAGCTATTTGATACATTCTGTTAGTCCCAGCGTGCGGACGTTGGGTTACTCCGAAGCCTTGTGGCTGATTTAACTGTTGTTGGTCCCAGCGTGCGGACGCTCGTTTACTCCAAAGCACTTTTGGTCATACTCGCTGTCGGTAGTGCCTATATTGAAGTTCCTTTGGGCTGCCTTGCCCGGTATATTGGTAAGGCCTGTAGAACCTGGTACATTATTCTATCAGAAGGTTGCCTTACCCGGTATTGGCAAGACCAGTAAAGCCTATGTTAGTTCCTTGGGCTGCCTTGCCCGGTATATTGGTAAGGCCGGTATAACCTGGTACATTATTCCATCAGAAGGTTGCCTTACCCGGTATTGGCAAGGCCGGTAGAGCCTACGTATAGTTCCTTGGGCTGCCTTGCCTGGTATACTGGTAAGGCCGGTAGAACCTGGTACATTATTCCATCCTAAGGTTGCCTTACCCGGTATTGGCAAGGCCGGTAGAGCCTATTGTTCCTGTATTCCCAGGCTGTCTTGCCCGGTATATTGGCAAGACCCGTAGAGCCTATATGATCTGTGCTTTTCTACTATTAAATGTTGTATGTACGTGTTGGGATCCTAAGGGATCATTTTAATCATTTTTTCAATAAAGTTGTGTTTTTACCTAACTTTGTGTCTGAGAGTCGTAACAAACCGTGACATAGCCAAAGACTCAAAGGGAGGACGCTGGAGAACTCCCAATACCAGATTAAGGTCCCACTGAGGAGCCGGACTCCGAAAGGCTGGACGCACATGAGCCACGCCCTGGAAGAAGATCTTGACATCAGGAAGAACAGCAATGCGCTCCTGGAAAAAAACAGAAAGCGCCGAAGTCTGAACCTTAAGAGAACTCAAACTGAGTCCCTTATCCACACCGTCCTGCAAAAAGGCCAGGACATTTGGAAGATGAAAATCGTGAGACAGGTCCCTGTCAGCAGACCAAGACAGAAAGGTCGACCAGACCTGGTGATAGATCTTGGACGAAACAGGCTTACGAGCCCGAATCATGGTAGACACCACAGCAGAAGAAAACCCCTTCTTCAAAATTGAGGATTCAACCTCCAGGCCGTCAAATGGAGACTATGAACATTCTCCTTCCACAGATAACTTTGAATCAGAAGATCTGGACGAGAAGGAAGCGGAAAGGGCTCTGCCACCGACAGAGCCAGAAGGTCCGGATACCAGGACTGACGAGGCCAATTCGGAGCAATGAGGATGACCGGACAACGCTCCTCCTTCAGCTTCTGGATCACCCTGATCAGCATTGGAAGGGGGGGGAAGATGTAGGCTAGGGAAAATGCCCAAGGAATCGACATGGCGTCGACCGCCAGCGAGTCTCTCCACCTGGAGCAGAACATTGGAACCTTCCTGTTGTACCTGGTTGCCATCAGATCCATCAGGGGCATGCCCCACATCTGGGTCAATAGTTGAAACACTTCCGGATGGAGTTCCCACTCTCCGCTGTCGACTGTGTTGACGACTGAGAAAATCTGCCATTATGTTGTCTACGCCTGGAATGTGCACCGCAGAAATGGCGGGAACATGAACCTCCGCCCAGGACAGGATGGCCTTGACCTCTAGCAATGCGGCGAGACTTCTTGTCCCGCCATGCCCGTTGATGTAACCCACGGCGGTGGCGTTGTCTGATTCCACTTTGACCGGACAGTCCTCCAGCTGAGATTCCCAATGGCGTAGAGCATGGAAAATTGCCCGAAGTTCCAGAATGTTGATGGGGAGAAGAGACTCCTCCAAGGACCACTTCCCCTGAGCGCTGAAGCGACCCAATACAGCACCCCTGCCCGAGAGACTGTCATCCGTCGTGATCTTGGTCCAGTAAGGGATCCGGAAGGGCCTCCCCTTCAGGAGATGGGAAAGGTCCAACCACCATTCCAAGCTCAACTCGACGTGAGGAGGCAAAGATACTGACAGCTTCAGATGATCCGGTCAGGTCAATCCCTGCACATCTGGATCACAAACCTCCGAAGTTCCCTGGTGTGGGCCAACGCAAATGGCACCGCCTCTATCGTGGAGATGAACTCCCCCCCAGACAACTTCAGCACTGGGATCCGCTCGAGTGCCAGAATCCTTGCAACTCGTTGGGTAATATGATGAGACACTTCCTCCGGCAGAAACACCATACCCTTCTGAGTGTCGAACAGCAGACCCAGGAATATGAGACTCTGGGATGGAGACAAGTCCAACTTGTCCAAATTCACTATCCAACCGTGATGGATGAGGACATGAATGCAGGTCTGAACCTGCTGATGAAGGAGTTCCGCAGATTTCAATAGAAAGTTGTCCATGTACGGAGTCACTCTTATGCCATCCCGATGGAGGGCAGATATCAATCCTCCCAAAACTCGCTGGAAAACATAGGGAGCAGTTGTCAGGCCAAACGGAAGAGCTGAAAACTGAAAATGACCCCTGGTGCAGGCAAACCTCAGATACTGCCTGCTCACTGGATGAATAGGGATGTGCGAATATGCATCCTGAAGATCCAGAGAAGCAAGAAACTCCCCTGGAGACATAGCGGCAATCACAGTGCCCAGATATTCCTGGTGATAGTGGGTCTTCACCACAAAGGAATTGAGATCCTTGAGATCCAAAATAGGATGACCCCCACCGTCCTTCCTGGTCACCACAAAAAGGTTGGAGTAGAACCCCAAACCCATGTCCACAGGAAGCACTGGCTCCAGAACCTCCTTGTCCAAGAGATCCTGAATAGCGCCGAACACACGCAGTTTCTCTGCATCTTGCGGAGAACGAGTGAGATGAAAACGAAAGGGAGGAAGGGAAAAGAAAGGGAGGAAGGGAAAAGAAAGGGATCCTGTATCCCTCTGAGACCACCTGTAAAACCCATGGGTCCGTCACAGATTCCTCCCAGACCCTGAAAAATAGGTGGAGACGTCCCCCACAGCAGGGTGCGGACCCGGGTTCGGCGAGTCCTGCCGAAGCAGCCTTGGCAGACTTGGGCTTGGAAGCAACCTTGGGCTTCCAGGACTGCTTGGGCTTGGAGGAGGGACGCGGATCGGACGGAACTGACTTGGTCGCCGAACACGTCTGTCTGAAATGAACGAAAGGACCGGTAACGCTTAGCCGGCAACTTCTTCTTTAAGACCAAAGGCAAAAGGGTACTCTTACCCCCAGTAGCCTCGCTAATGAGTTCCTTGAGCTCAGACCCAAACAAGGAAGTACCTTGGAAAGGTAAAGAGAGCAAAACCTTCTTAGATGCAGTGTCAGCAGACCAAATCTTAAGCCAAAGCGCACGCCTGGCTATCACAGAAGAGGTAGAAGCCCTAGCCATCATGCGGACAGCGTGAAAAAAAGCAGCATCAGAAACATAATTCTGGGCCTCATGGGAAACTTAGTTATTCTCAAAAAGTACCCCAAAGCAGTGCCCGAAGCCCCCCAAGTCCCCCAACACACTTGAACATGAAACTGGATGAAAGAGCAAGGGAAGACAAGCAAAATGAGCCCACTCTGAAGTCGCTATGTGAAGCGGTTCCAGATACTTCCCACACAGTGTAAGCCCATAGAGAGTGAAGGAGCAATGGCAGCTATGCGGCAAAAGCGTGCCTTAAAGGTGTGGAACATAAAATTTAAGAATATTAACCCCATTAATAAAAGGTTAAAAACACATATTGAACACATGTACATGATGAGAAAACACTATCCCATAAAGAAAGTGTAACAGAACCCTCAATAAACAAGTCAAACCAGCAGACAAAGGGTTAAAATGCCACATAGACTGCTCCAAAACTCACAGACATACACATATATACATATATATATATATATATATATATATATATATATATATATATATATATATATAAAAAACACCCAATGGGTGCTGGAGTGCGCAATGAGAACTCCCAAATACAAGCCCAATGAAGGGACACTGTAGGACAAGTGGACCTTCAGCACTCAAAGGGTGGCTCACCTTTATGCAGGTCTTCTGTCTTCAGGTCACCATGCAAAGAAAGGATTACCTCAGAGGATAATCCCCCAGGGAAGTACTTGAAACCAAGTTGTTCCCCCATCAGGGCATAAGGTCCACCAAAAATCCCTGGACACTGAGCTAGCCACTTTGGAGAGGGCATTTGTCAGTCATGGTAACCCGCCTAATGGTGGTATTCCATATTTGACAGAAAACAATAAAAAGACTAAACTGAAGAGAGATGTTCTCTACCTGGTGTGTACACACCCAGGAACAAATCATTCTGGTGTTAGCTGACTGGGAAGCAGCTGAGGAGGGAGGGGAGGCTCCGCCCCCTGCATACATTTGGAGAAATGTTCCTGCCTACTTAAAGGGGCGGATCGCCTCCCAGAGTTACCAGTAACCTGTATTGGACGATAGTGAAAGTGCCATAAAAAAAACCCAAAAGTGCCAACCCAGCAGTTAAAGGGTTAAGTTACCACATAAACCTGCAATAAGTGTGCAATATGAACTCCATAAATACACCCCTGTGCGGAGGGGCATTGTAGGACAAGTGGACCTGCAGCACTCAAAGGGTAGCTCACCTTTCCTGCAGATCTTCTGTCTTCAGATTACCATGGGCAAGAAGTACCTTAGTGGGTAACTCCTGGGGAAGCACTTGAAATCAAGATGTTCCCCCTCAGAGCTTAAGGTCCACAAAAAGCACCTGGATACTGAGCTAGCCACATCTAAGGGCATTGTCAGTCATGGTAATCCGCCTAATGGTGGTATTCCATATCTAAAAGAAAAATAAAAAAGATTCTAAAACTATAGCAGAACTGTTCTCAGCTTGGTGTTGTCTTCGCCGAGGAACAAATCTTACTGGAGTGGATTGGCTAGCTGCAGCCAAGGAGGGAAGGGAGGCTCCACCCCCTGCATACACTTTGAGAATTTGTTCCTGCCTACTAAGGGGCTGATCGCCTCCCAGATTTACCAGTAACCTCTATTGAACAACAGAGAAATAACAATGTTCACAAAGAGATTAGACAGATATTAAAGGAGAAGTAAACTTTTTTTATGAAAAAATATATATTGTAGGGATTCTCCTATTGAGTAAAATAATGGTACGCCCAATGCCGAGAGATTGATATTTCCAGAGTTATTACAGTTTAAACCCATGTTTTTTTACATTAGCAGTGCCCTCTAGTGGTCAAATTCTAATCAGATTTCCAGGTAGATTGTAATGGAGAGGAAAGTCAGAAAAGTCAGACACATACAGTTCTCCATAGAATGTGATAGAAACTGCCTGTCACTTCCTCTCAGTTAGAACTATCAGGAAGTAAACACAGTTAATTCACTTCCTGATTATTTAACCCCTTAAGGACCGGCAAATCTGAGGTGGATTTCACTTAAGGACCAGAGCAATTTTAACTTTTTTGACTATGCATATTTTTTATTTAATTCCTTTAATACTCCCACACAAATTATATACTGTTTTTTAAGCACAAGTAGGGCTTTCTTTTGGTACCACAATTATAACTATCTCTTCATTTAATTTGATTAAAAAAGAAAAAAAGAGGAAAAAAACAAAAAAAAAACAAAAAAAACAAACATTTTGCTTACATTTTCCTGTCAGGATTTGTATACAATTAGTTCAGTACAAAAAAATACCCCTAAATATATTAATTTGCTTCTCCTGAATATGACAAAATCCCACATGCCTGGTATTGCAATCCCTTTCTCACATTTACAAGATAAATATTACAAGATTGACACCATTATTTCCAACCTGTAATTTTTCAACAATTGGCATGCGAGTATCATAGCTTATAGTTGACTGTGCCAGAACCCAAAAATGTCCCACAAAGGTACACGTTTCTGAAAAATAGACAACAGCAGGTAAATAATCAGTAGAATTTTGGAGTTTTTTATGTAGCTATTTTTCCAGAAATATGTTCCAAAATTGTGTTAATATTTTTTTTTGGGGGGCAGTTTTCACACTTACATTTCAATATTACTGTTGATATCAAGCACAGAATAGGTGAAGATTTTTAAAAATGCATTGTTTAGTGTTCGGCTCCTTCTTCTGAGTATGGCAATACCCCATATGCATAGGTTTCTCAAGGTTTGGGGGAGCTACGGGGCCCAAACTGGAACATGCGCGTTTCCAGTTTCACACTTTGAATTGTCACAGCTTGCATCACTGGAGCCATGTCTCATTTGGGGCTGTGTAACAGTGCTCCACTCTAAGATTTCCCCTCAAAAGTGTATATTTTTGGAAAGTAGACACCCCAGGCATTCATTTTATGTATGTTTTCAAATTTTTTACGCAGCCATTTTACCACGAATCCTTCGTAAATCGTGATGTAAGTAATAAATTCAGTGTTTTTCACACTTAGGTTTCAATGTTGATGTGAATTTCAAGCACAGGATAGGTGAAGATTTTTAAAAATGCATTGTTTAGCGTTCAGCTTCTTCTTCTGAGTACAGCAATACCCCATATACATAGCTTTCTCAAGGTTTGTGGGAGCTACAGGCCAACTTTTGAAGAAACATTGAATTTTCACAGTTTGCATAACTGGTGCCATGTCTCATTTTGGGGCTGTGTAACAGTGCTCCATTATAAAATTTCCCCCAAAAGTGTACATTTTTGGAAAGTAGACAACCCGGGCTTTCATTTTAGGCATGTTTTCAAATTTTTTACATAGCCATTTTACCACCAATCCCTTGTAAACATTACTTAAATTAAAAATTCAGCGTTTTTCGCACTCAAATTTCAATATTTATGTGAATTTCAAGCACAGGATAGAAGAATATTTTTTAAAATGCATTGATTAGTGTTCAGTTGCTTCTTCTGAGTACAGCAATACCCCATATGCATAGCTTTCTCATGGTTTGTGGGAGCTACAGGCCAACTTTTGAACAAACATAGAATTTTCACAGTTTGCATAACTGGTGCCATGTCTCATTTTGGGGCTGTGTAACAGTGCTCCATTGTAAAATTTCCTCAAAAGTGTATATTTTTGTAAAGTAGAGAACACAGGCTTTCATTTTAGGCATGTTTTCAAATTTTTTATGCAGCCATTTTACCACCAATCCCTTATAAAACTTAAATTAAAAATCAGCATTTTTCGCACTTAAATTTCAATGTTGATGTTAATTTCAAGCACATGATAGGAGAAGATTTTTTAAAATGCATTGTTTAGTATTCTGCTCCTTCTTCTTAGTATGGCAATACCCCATGTTCATAGGTTTCTCAAGGTTTGGGGGAGCCATGGGGCCCAAATTGGAACATGCGCGTTTCCAGTTTCACACTTCGTATTTTCACAGCTTGCGTCACTGGTGCCATGTCTCATTTGGGGCTGTGTAACAGTGCTCCACTCTAAGATTTCCCCCCAAAAGTGTATATTTTTGTAAAATAGACAACCCAGGCTTTCATTTTAGGCATGTTTTCAAATTTTTTACGCAGCCATTTTACCACCAATCCCTTGAAAAACTTTACTTAAATTAAAAATTCAGCGCTTTTCACACTTGGGTTCAATGTTGATGTGGATTTCAAGCACAGGATAGGTCAACATTTAAAAACCTGCTTTGATTAATGTTCAGTTGCTTTTTCTGAGTACAGCAATACCCCATATGCATAGATTTGTCAGGGGTTGAGGAATCTACTGGGCCCAATTGGTAACAAGCGCATTCCATTGTCAGACGTGACATTTTTACAGCTCTCTTAACTGGTGCCTTTTGTATTATTTGGGGTGTAAAGCAATGTTGCAATTAATATTTTACCCCCAAAATATATGTTTTAGTAAGGAATACAACCCTGGGTTTTAGTCTAGGTGCATTTTGGCAATTTTTTCTCAGTCATTTTACCACCAATCCCTCCAAAAATCTGCAGTAAGAAAGAGAAAACCCTGTATTTTCACACCTATATTTCGGTGTTGCTGTGGATTTCAAGCACACAATATTTGGAGATTCGTAAAAATGCATTGTCCTCAATTCAACTACATTTTCTGAGTATGGCAATGCCCCGTATGTATAGGTTTGTCAGGGTTTGGGGGATTTACTGGGTTCAGTTGAGAACATGCACTTTTCCATTTTCACACATGGAAAAAATAGGATTTTAGTCTTACCTGTTAAATCCTTTTCACATAGTCCATACAGGTCACTGGTACTCTGGGAGGCGATCGCCCCTTTAATAGGCAGGAACAATTATGCAAATGATTGCAGGGGCGGAGCCTCCCCTCCTACTTAAGCCACCTTCAGGCCAGAGCCACTAGATTGATTTGAGACACTAAAACTGACCCCAGGTAAGCAAGAAGAAAGACTCCTGTGAGCATGCCCCAAAGGTCTCCCACTGAATGCCACAGGAGAGCCAGGTCTGGTCCCTTGACAGGGTGGGAGACCAGTGACCTGTATGGACTAAGTGAAAAGGATTTAACAGGTAAGACTAAAATCCTATTTTCACTGTCGTCCAATACAGGTCACTGGTACTCTGGGATGTACAAACATTGAGCTGACCCAGAGGTGGGAAAAAAGGCAAGGACCAGAACAAGGCCCAAGTCACTAAAACTGCTATGAACCAGTTAATTACATAGCCCAAACTGTGAGTGTCAACGGACACCAACCAAGGGAACAACCCCTGAACTAACACAGCACACGGAACTAGAGCCAACTGGGCTCAACAGAAAGGAAGCACTAAGGATCACAGAGCAGAAGTCCTAAACAGGCAAAACTGCCTCCAGGACCTTCCTTCCAAAACTGGCATCAGCCGAGGCCAGCACATCAACTCGGTAGTGCTTTGAAAAGGTGTGCACAGAGGACCAAGTGGCCGCTCTGCACAGTTGATCAGCGGAAGCCTGATTCTTGTAGGCCCAAAAGGCCCCAATAGATCTGGTGGAATGGGCAGTCACCCGGAAGGGAACATGCTTATTCCACAACTTGTAGGCTTCACGGATAGTAGCCTTAATCCAAGAGGCAATGGTAACTTTGGAAGCCGGTCTCCCTGCCCTAGGCCCCTCAGGAATGACGAAGAGAGCGTCAGACTTCCTGATAGACTCGGTGCGATGAACATAAAACTTGAGGCAACACACCACATCCAACAAATGGAGATCTCGTTCCTTGTCAGATGAAGGGTTAGGGCAGAAAGAGGGAACCACTATCTCCTGATTGATGTGAAACTCAGATACAAGCTTGGGTAAGAATTCCTTGGTAGTGCGAAGCACAGCCTTATCCTTGTGGAACACCAGGTAAGGAGGTTTACAAGACAGAGCTTGTAACTCTGCTACCCGGCGAACTGAAACAATAGCCAAAAGGAAGGCCATCTTCCAAGTCAATAGACGTAATGGAATGGAAGCCAAGGATTCAAACGGGGGTCGCTGGAGAACTCCCAGCACCAAATTGAGGTCCCACTGAGGAGCAGGACTCTTGAAGGCAGGCCGAACATGAGTCACACCTTGGAAGAAAACTTTCACATCCGGAAGGATAGCAATCCTTTCCTGGAAAAACACAGACAAGGCAGACGTCTGAACTTTGAGGGAACTCAGACTGAGCCCCTTATCAACACCGTCCTGCAAGAAGGCCAGGACAGTGGGAAGATGAAAATCAAGGGATAATTTCTTATCAGAGCACCATGCAACGAAGGTTGACCATATGCGATGATAGATCTTGGAGGACACAGGCTTATGAGCACTGAGCATAGTCGACACCACAGAAGGAGAAAATCCTTTCTTTGCTAGAATCGAGGATTCAACCGCCATGCCATCAAATGGAGAGAGTGAACATCCTCCTTCCACAGATATCCCTGAAGAATTAGGTCCGGGTGGGCAGGAAGTGGGAACGGATCCGCCACTGACATGGCCATCAACTCCGGATACCAGGACTGGCGAGACCAGTTTGGAGCGATCAGGATGACAGGACAACGCTCCTGCTTCAACTTCTGGATGACTCTGATCAATAGAGGAAGAGGAGGAAAGATGTAAGCCAGAGAAAAATCCCAAGGGATCGACAAGGCGTCCACTGCTAGAGGAAGGGAGTCCCGCCACCGGGAGCAAAACACCGGAACCTTCCTGTTGTGTCTGGAGGCCATCAGGTCCACCACCGGCATCCCCCACCTCTGGGTGAGCAAGTGAAACACCTCTGGATGAAGAGCCCATTCTCCGCTGTCGACGGTATGATGACTGAGAAAGTCCGCCATGACGTTGTCTACGCCTGGAATGTGAACTGCAGAGATGACAGGCACGTGCTCTTCTGCCCAAGACAAAATTTCCTTGACCTCCAACCAGGCGGTGCCGCTTCTTGTGCCGCCTTGCCTGTTGATGTAAGCCACCGCAGTGGCGTTGTCGGACTCCACTCTGATCGGACGACCGGTCAGTTGAGATTCCCAGTGTTTCAGGGCAAGCCAGACGGCACGCAGTTCCAGAACATTGATGGAGAGAAGAGATTCCTCCAGACCCCATTTCCCCTGAGCACTGAAACGACCCAACAAAGCACCCCAGCCCCGAAGGCTGGCATCCGTTGTGATCGTGGTCCAACGAGGAACTTGAAAGGATCTCCCTTTCAGGAGATGGGAGAGATCCAACCACCAGTGCAGACTCGATTCCACATGAGGAGGTAGAGAGACTGACAGATGCTGATGATCTGGATGATTCTAGCACGTCTGGATCACAAATCTCTGAAGTTCCCTGGAGTGGGCCATGGCAAATGGTACCGCTTCGATCGTGGAAATGAACTTCCCCACCAGAGACGTCAACTTCGGTACCGGCACTAAGTCCAGTTCCAGAATCCCCGCCACTCGGATGGCTATCTGATGAGCCACATCCTCCGGCAGAAACACCATGCATTGGCGAGTGTCGAACAGGAGACCCAGGAACAGAAGCCTCTGAGATGGAACCAAGTCCGACTTGTCCAGATTCAGGATCCAGCCATGACGGGTCAGAGTGTGGATACACCTCTGCAGTTGCTGGTGGAGAAGCTCCGCCGAGGAAGCTTTGAGGGGGAGATCGTCCATGTAGGGGGTCACTCTGACCCCGTCCTGATGAAGCACAGCTATCAAGGAACCCAACACCCTCTGGAAGACCTGAGGAGCTGAAGTCAGCCCAAAGGGAAGAGCTGAAAACTGAAAGTGTCCCCTGGGCCAGGCAATCCGGAGATACCGCCTGCTCTCTGGATGGATAGGGATGTGAAGATATGCATCCTGAAGGTCCAGGGAGGCCAGAAATTCCCCTGGAGACATAGCGGCAATCACAGATCGCAGGGACTCCTGGCGGAAGTGGGAAGTCACCACATAGGCATTGAGATCTTTGAGATGCAAAATAGGACGAGCCCCTCCGTCCTTTTTGGCCACCACAAACAGGTTGGAATAAAATCCTGAACCTGTGTCCTCCGGAGGAACCACTTCCAGGACCTCTTTGACCAAGAGATCCTGAATAGCGTCGTCGAACAGACGTCTTTTTGTAGGTTCCTGAGAAGGACGAGTAAAATGGAACCGAAAAGGAGGAAGGGAGGAGAAAGGGATCCTGTATCCCTCTGACACCACCTGAATAACCCATGGGTCCGCCACTGACTCCTCCCAAGTCCGGCGAAAGATGCGGAGACGTCCACCTACAGCCGGATGCGGACCCGGGTTCGGCGAGTCATGCCGAAGCAGTCTTGGAGGTCTTGGCCTTGGGGGCCACTTTGGGCTTCCAGGACTGTTTGGGCTTGGAGGAGGAGCGCGTAGTGGGAGGACCCGTTTGGGCCGAGGAGCGTGTCTCAGTCTGAAAGGAACGAAAGGACCGATTGCGTTTGGCTGGAAACTTTTTCTTAAAGACTGAGGGTAGAAGAGTACTTTTACCGCCAGTAGCCTCACTGATCATTTCTTTGAGTTCAGACCCAAATAGCAAATTCCCCTGAAAGGGCAAGGAAAGCAAGGCTTTCTTAGAGGCTGTATCAGCAGACCAAATTTTCAGCCAAAGGGCACGTCTAGCCACCACAGAAGCAGTGGAGGCCCTCGCCATCATGCGCACAGCATGAAATGCAGCGTCAGCAACATAATTCTGAGCTTCAGTGATATTAGCAAGAAGCTGCAACTGTTCAGATACTGGTGCATCCTGGCGAACTGCGTCAGTCAGTCGTTCAGTCCAGGCCGCAATAGCTCTATTAACCCACGCCACTGCAAAGGTTGGACGCATGGCAGTGCCAATGGAGGCAAAAATAGACTTAAGAGAAAGTTCTAGCTTTTTCTCCGTCCAATCCTGCAGGGCAGAGGCATCAGAGACAGCCAAGGCGGTAGACTTGGATAGCCTGGAAACAGGAGCATCCACCTTGGGGGGATGAACCCATTTTGCCAGCTCAGTCTCAGGAAAGGGGTACAGTTTGGCAAACTTTTTGGAGACAAAGGAGCATCTATCAGGATTCTTCCACGCCTCAGAGACGAGACGGGCAAGGGTAGGGTTAGTTGGAAAACATACAACAGGCTTAGATGGTTTCTTTTGAAAAACGTCAGTAGGATCATAAGTAGATTCCTGAGTCAGAGGAAGGTTGAGCGTAGTCAGCACAGCTCTAATCAGACCCTCAGCCGAGACTTCAGGGACACATTCATAAGGGTCCCCAATGGACCTGTTAGACTCAATAACAGTGCGTTCCTCAGCATCAGAATCCTGCAAAGGTTCTTCCTCAGAAGAATCAGACACATCAGGAGCTCCCTGTGGCTTAGGCAGGGAGGTCCTGATTGTAGAGGGGGTCTGCCAGACCTGGAGAGCCCCCTGTACCTGAGAGGGAAAGAGTTGAAGAGTGGATCTGAGATCCCTAGTGGCAGCTTTAAACTCCCTCACCCAAGATGGCTCAATAGCATGGCTGGGAAGCCCAGGGTTGCTATCTTGACCAGTGCAGTTAGGGCATAGATCCCCCACATTATCACTAGATAGCCCAGTGTGACAAGAGGAGCAAAACGCCATGGGGGGGCAGACCCCCCATCCTCCTTTGACTTGGGTCTAGCCCCTAGCTCCAGTGAAGTAGACATGCTCACAGCGTCAATATACCCCACTTTAAACTCCCCATACAAGTACCCCAAACAGTGCCCGAAGCCCCCTGAACACCCCACACATATAAAACATACACCGGATGATAGAGCAGGAGCCTAGCATTAAAATGAGCCCTCTCTGAAGTTGCTGTGACAAGCGGTTCCAGAGATATGTCCCACACTGTGAAATCTCATAGAGAGTAAAGGAGCCATAGCGTCTGAGCGGGAAAAGCCGCGCTTAAAGGCGCAGAACACCAATTTTAATAAAGTTTAACAAAACATTAAAAAGTGCCCAAAGATGCATTAAACACATAAATAAACACTATTCAAAGCTCCAAAACCCAGAGAATACCACAGAAACTGCATTAAAACATTGAATGCAAATAAAAAAAAACACCCTATGAGTGCTGGAGTGCAAACCAACTCCCAAATACAAGCCCAGCAAAGGGACACTGTGGGGACAAGTGGACCTTCAGCACTCAATGGGTGGCTCACCTTTCCTGCAGGTTTTCAGTCTTCAGGTGACCATGATGAAGAAGGAATAAACCAGAGGTAAATTCCCCAGTAGGGAAGCTGCTTAACTCAAGCTGTTCCCTCTTCAGGGCATAAGGTCCACAGAAAATCCCTGGAAGCTGCACCAGCCACTTTAAAGAGGGCAATTCACAGCCATGGTCACCCTCCTAATGGTGGTATTCCATATTTGAATAAAAAAATAACAAAATACTAAGTTCAATGCATAGATGTTCTCTACCAGGTGTGCACAGCACCCAGGAATAAATCAATCTAGTGGCTCTGGCCTGAAGGTGGCTTAAGTAGGAGGGGAGGCTCCGCCCCCTGCAATCATTTGCATAATTGTTCCTGCCTATTAAAGGGGCGAATCGCCTCCCAGAGTACCAGTGACCTGTATTGGACGACAGTGAAAACAGAGTTGTTCCCATTATATTTTCATAGTGTTAGATCTAATGTGTTTAGGAGAAAAAAAATAGGATATTTCAGGGGGAATGTGTGGCCTAATAATTAAATTACAGAATTACTGCATTGCACGTAAGTGATACTGTTTGAAACAGTCACCAATGCAGAGCCCAGGTTTTGTAGGGCAATCAGGACAGTAGAAGGTGGTTTCTGTCCGTTTGCCTTGGTGTAGCACACCCTGCAGCGTTTCTGTGGGTTACTCTTTTGGGGGGTTGAAGGGATTTTAAATGCAAAGTGTCCTAAACAGGGTCTCTGATGTAAAACTGCTGTTGCCCCTTCAAACAAAAAACTGGAAATGACATGCATTTGAAATTGTAAAAAAGTGATTTTTTGAGTGGGGTTTGTAAGTTTAAAAATTATATAGTAATTATAAACTGCAGTCTGCATCAGGAAAATAGCAACCTTCTTATACCAGACCCTCGATTTTCTCATGGTGAGGTAAGGCTGCATGAGTTGATCACAAAGATCAACACCCCCCATGTGTTTATTGTAGTCTCTGATGCAGACTGGTTTTTCCTGATGACCGTGCCACGGACAGAGACTGGCACAGTTCCCTCGTCATGCATAGTTGTCAGCATGAACACGTCCTTTTTATCTCTAAACTTTACTGCCAGCAGCTCCTCTTGGCACAAAGCTATGGACGTTCCCCTTTGTAGCTTGCAGTTGATCATTTGTTTGGGTATCTCCTTACAATTTCTCCTAACAGTGCCACAGGCCACAGTGTCAAAATAAATATAGGGATTTGAATAAAAGGGGGCTTGTATAATAGTTATCTACAAATAATTGGTATCCTTTATTTAATAGGGGGGAAATGAGATCCCAAACAATTTTGCCGTTGGTTCCCAGATATTCAGAGCAACCAGGAGGATCAAGCTGGCTGTCCTTGCCCTCGTAAATGCGAAAAGCATAAGTGTATCCTGTGGCACTTTTGCACAGCTTATAAAATTTGATGCCAAACTTGGAGCGCTTGGAGGGGATATATTGTTTAAAGCCCAAACTTCCCTTATATTTCATTAAGGACTCATCAACAGATATTTGTTTTTGGGGGGGTATAGTTTTCAGAAAATGTTTTTTGCAAATGAGTTATAAGGGGGCAAATTTTATACAGCCTGTCATACTGGGGGTGATCTTTGGGGAGGCACAGGGTATTATCATTGAAATGCATGAAGCGCAAAAAGCATTTCATAGCGTCTCCTGCTCATTTTTTGGCCGAAAATGGGGGTATTGCATACAGGATTTTTGCTCCAGTATGATTTGATGCTTGGCTTTTTAATTATCCCCATAGCCATAGTTAGGGCCCAGAATATCTTGAATTCAGCAACATCTGTGGGGTACCAGGATTGCTGCTTGGAAACATAGCGTGTGGGATTGGCTACAGTGTATTGGGCTGCATAAAATAGGATTTTAGTCTTACCTGTTAAATCCTTTTCACTTAGTCCATACAGGTTACTGGTACACTGGGAGGCGAAGCCCTCTAGTGGTAGGCAGGAACGATTCACAAAGTGTATGCAGGGGGGTGAAGCCTCCCCCTTACCTCCTGGCCGCACCAGCCAATGAGCTCCAGATTGAATTGAGACACTAACCATGACTAGTTAAGGGAAGGAAGAAGACTTCTGTGAGCATGCCCCAAAGGACTCCCACGGCCTGCCACAGGAGAGCCAAGCATGGTCACTTGACAGGGTGGGAGACCAGTAACCTGTATGGACTAAGAGAAAAGGATTTAACAGATAAGACTAAAATCCTATTTTCACTGTCGTCCAATACAGGTTACTGGTAACTCTGGGATGTCCAACCATTGAGTTTCCCTGAGGTGGGAAGGAGGCAAGGACCAGGCGCATGGCCCCCAAAGTCACCAATACATCTATGGACCAACTGGTCAGAAATAGTACCACAAACAGAAGTGTCAACCGACACCAAACTGGGGTAAACGACCCCGGAAATATCACACAGCACACATAACAAGAGCCAACAGGGCTCAACCGTTAAAGAAGCACTAAGAAGCAAGAAGGAGATCCTCGACAGGCAAGACTGCCTCTAGGACCTTCCACCCAAAGCTGACATCAAGCAAAGCCAGAACAACCGCACGGTAGTGCTTGGAAAAGGTGTGCACAGAGGACCAAGTGGTCGCCCAGCCCGGCCGTTCACCAGAGGCCTGATGCTTATAGGCCTAGGAGGCCCCAATGGACCAGATGGAAAGAACAGTAACCCTGAAGGGAACATGCTGATTCCTCAGCTTGCATGCCTCACAAATCGTGGACTTAATCCGGGAAGCGATAGACGCCGTAGATACAGGTCTTCCTGCTCTAGGCCCCTCAAGAATGACGAACAGCATGTTAGACTCCTGACAGAGTCAGTGCGATGCACAGAAAACAGGAGGCAGCGCACCACACCCAACAAGAGAAGACCTCCCTCCTTGACAGAGGAGGGGTTAGGGCAGAAAGAGGGCACCACAATCTCCTGATTGATGTGAAACCCGGAGACCATCCCAGGAAGGAACACCCTGGAGGTACAGAGCACCTCCGAATCCTAGGGAAACACCAGAGAAGGCGGCTTACAGAACAAGGCCCGTAACTCCGCAACACGGCGAACAGACGCAGTCGCCAAGAGGAAGGCCAACCTCCACGTCAAGAGACGTAAAAGAACAGTTGCCAAAGACTCAAAGGGGGGAGAAAAGAACCCCCAGAACTAAATTGAGGTCCCACTGAGGAGCAGGACTCCGGAAGACAGGGCGGACATGAGCAACGCCCTGGATGAAAACCTTGACATCAGACAGAACCACAAGGTGCTGCCGAAAGAACACAGAAGGGGCAGAAGTCTGCACCTTTAAGGAACTCAAACTGAGTCCCTTATCCAACCTGTCCTGCAAGAGAGCCAGGATGTAGGGAAGGTAAAACTCAAGTGACAGATCCCTGTCAGCACCCAAGAAGTAAAAGTAGACCAAACACTGTGGTAGAGCTCAGAGGAAACCAGGATTTGAAAGCTAAGCAAGGCAGTCACCACCCCCGAGGAGAATCCTGTCTTCCGTAGAATTGAGGATTCAACCTCCAAGCCGTCAAGGTCAGACAGTGGACATCCTCCTTCGACAGGTATCCCTGCAGAAGGAGATCCGGTCGATTAGGGAGCCAAACAACTCCGCTGCAAACAGAGCCAGAAGCTCCAAGAACCAAGGATGTCGACGCCACAACGGCATAAGGAGAATGACAGGACAATTGCCAGCCGAAGCTTCCGAATGACCCTGATCAACAAGGGTAGGGGAGGAAAAATGTAAGCCAGTGGGAACATCCAAGTGATGGATAGAACGTCCACCTCTTAGAGCTAGAGGATCCCACCACCGAGAGCAAGACACAGGAAACTTCCTGTAGTGTCTCATTGTGCCTGAATGAGGAAGACCACCATGACGCGATCTAAGCCTGGAATGAGAAATTGCGGATATGGCAAGAACGGGCCTAACAGCCCAAGGCAAACAGCCTTGACCTCTAACCAAGCAACGAGCCGCCTTGAGCCGCCTTGCTTGTAGAAGTAAGCTACAGCCGTAGCGGGTTGGACTGCACTCGGACCGGGCAGTTCGGAAGAAGGATTACCCGGATACCATCGGCCCTGAGCACTCAGGTGACCCAGAATCGCACGCCAGCTAGACAGGCTGGCATCAGTGGTTACCTTGGTCCAAAAGGGAATCAGGAAACACCTGCCCATCAGCAGGTTGGAAAGGACGAGCCACCAAGATAGGCTCAGTTCCCAAGAAAAGGAAGGAACACCAACGTCGTCCGATGTAGAAGCAGACACCCTCCCATCTGAAGACAATCCCTGTAGGTCCCTGGAATGCAGCATAACCAAGGGAACCACCTCCAACGAAGAGGGGAACTACCCCACCAGGAAGGACAGCGGCAGAAGTGAAACTGAATCCCAAGACAGGATTGCAGAAAATCTGAGAGCAATCCGGTGAGCTACCTCCTCTGGAAGGTACACCATGCACATCTGAGTATTGAAGAGAGGGCTCAGAAACACCAGCCTCTGAGACGGAATCAGGTCCAACTAGTCCAGGTTGACTCTCCACCTGTGATGAAATAGAGATTGGGTACAGGTCTGAAGCTGTTGAAGGAGTAGACCGCAGACGTGTCCTTCAATAGCAGGTCATCCATGTAAGAAGTCATTCTGACACCCTCCTGATAAGGGACAGCAGTCAGGGCCCCAAGCACCCGCTAGAAGACCTGAGGAGCCGTAGTCAGTCTGAAAAGGGAAAGCAGAAAACTGGGAGTGTCCCCACTCGCAGGCAAACCGAAGGTATTGCCGACTCTCTGGATGGATGGAGATGGAAAAATAGGCATCCTGAAGAACCAGAGAGGCAAGAAACTCCCCCGGTGACATGGCAACAAGCACTGTGCGCAGAGACTCCTGGCAATAGAGAGTTCCGAGTCACAAGGGAGTTGAGGTCCTTCAGATCCCAAATAGGGGGACATCTGCCGTCCTGGTTGGGGATCACAAAGAGGTTCGAATAGGACCCAGAGCCCCTGTCCGGAGCAGGAACTGGCACTAGGACGTCCTTGTCCAAAAGAGCCTGAACCACGCTATCGAAAGACAGCGACTCCCTGTACTTTGAGATGCATGAGAAGAATAAAGCAAAAGGGAGGAAGAGAAGAGAAAGGGATCTTGTACCCTTCCGACACCTGTAAAACCCATGGGTCCTCCACAGACTCCTCCCAAACGCTGTGAAAGAGGTGAAGACGGCCACCCACAGCGGGATGCAGACCCGGGTTTGGTGAGTCGTGCCGAAGTAGTCTTGGAAGCCTTGGGCTTGGTGGAGGTCTTAGGCATCCAGTGCTGTTTGGGCTTGGAAACGGGACGCGGAGCTGAGGGAACCGACTGGTTCACCTGGCATGTCTCACCCTGAAAGGGACGAAAATACTGGTTGAGATAAAGCGGTACTTCCTTCCTAGCCACTAATGGCAAATGCATACTCTTGCCAGTGGCCTCACTGATCAATTCTTTAAGATCAGACCCAAACAAAGAGGTACCTTGGAAAGGCAGGGATAACAGAGCTTTCTTGGAAGCGGTGTCAGCAGACCAGATCTTGAGCCAAAGCTCATTTGGCCACTACAGACATAGTAGAAACCCTAGCCATCATGCGGACGGTATCAGAGACAGCAGCAAAAACATAATGTTGTGCGTCAGATATATTGGCTAGCAAGTGCAATTTCACTGAAGTAGATGCATCCAGATGGACAGCCGTGGTGAGTTGTTCAGTCCAGACTGCAATAGCCCGGTTAACCCACGCAATAGCAAAGGCAGGTCGCATGGCACTGCCAGTGGTCGCAAAAAAAAATGGACTTGAGAGCAACCTCAAGTAACTTGTCAGTCCAATCCTAAAAGGAGGAAACGTCAGAAACAGGCAAGGCAGTAGATTTAGACAGCCTAGAGACAAGAGCATCCACCTTAGGGGGATGAACCCATATAGCAAGCGCAACCTCAGAAAAATGGATAAGGCTAGCAAACTCTCTGTGTACAGAAGTAGTCTTATCAGGGAATTTCCAATCTTCTGAGACCAGCCGGTCCAGAGTGGGAGTGGGAGGAAAATAAGTCAGAGGCCTATGGAATGTTAAGAGTGGTTGAAACAGCTCTGACTGGGCCCTCAGCGGAGGGGTCATCAGCCTAAAAGGAATCCCCAATATCCCAGGAGAGTCTAACACAGTACTATTCCCCACATTAGTGTCTATGAGCAAGTCCTCATCCGAGGAGTCAGAGACATCAGGTGCTCCCTGTGGTTTAGGCAGGGAAGATCTGATACCAGAGGGGGCCTGTCAAGCCTGGAAGGCCCCTTGGATCTGGGATGGAAAGAGTGGAAGCATGGACCTAAGGTACCTAGTTGCGGCCTTGAACTCTTGCATCCAAGCTGGCTCAATAGCATGGCTGGAGGGCCCTGGGTTGCTGTCAGGGACATCAGAACATGCTGGGCAATAGGACCTGAGAACCCTCTAGGTAGCCCTAAGTGACAGGAAGATCAATGTGGAATGGGTGATACAGAGACCCCAGTCTCCCAAGTCACAGTTCTAACCCCAAGCTCCAGCGGTATAGACATTCACATAGTGTCAACAACCATACTGTATAATAAATCACCCAAGAAACAGTGTTAAAGATTAAAGTTTCACCCCAGATGACATTAATTTGAACTTATCTGGCAGGCGAAGGGTTAATCCTCAAAGGAGGGAAGGGAATTCAGGCACAGTATTAAGATAGTAGCTGAAAACAGCCCACAAAATGGCTGCCGCGACCGGAGCCAATCAGAATTCAGGAGTGAAGCAAGTGCTCATGGGAAATGCAGTTTTTTTTTTCAAAAAATATCCTAAACGGTGCCCGAAGCCCCCTGAGCCCCCCAAAACACTGAAACTGTAAACCGGATAAAAAAGCAAGGGTAGACAAGTAAAATGAGCCATCGCTGAAGTCGCTGTGTCAAGCGGTTGCAGAGATATGTCCCAAACAGTGCAGTCCCATAGAGATGAATGGAGCAATGTGTCTATGTGGTAAAGCGCGCCTTAAAGGCGCAGTACTCAAATAAAGTTAAACTTTAAGAAAAGCATAAAAACGTGTAAAATAGCAAAGGAACATGTGAGAACACAGTAAAAACACTAACCCAATAGGAATAATGTTATAAAACCCCCCAATAAAGTGCCAACCGGCAGCTAAAGGGTTAAGTTACCACAGAAACACGCTCCAAACACCCAAACAGACATACAGATAGACCCAATGAGTGCAGGAGTGCCCAATGAGAACTCCAAACGTCCACCCCTGTGCGGAGGGGTACCGGGGGACAAGTGAACCTGTAGCACTCAAAGGGTCGCTCACCTTTCCTGCAGATTTTCTGTCTTCACATTACCGTGGGATAAGAAATTACCCAGTGGGTAACTTCTGGGAAGCACTTGGATACCAAGATTTTCCCCTTCAGGACTAAAGGTTCACTGAAAAAGTCCTGGACACTGAGCTAGCCACTTTGAATAGAGCATTGTCAGCCCTGGTAATCCGCCTAATGGTGGTATTCCATATTTGACAGAAAAATAATAAAATATCTAAAAGTATTGAAGAGCAGTTCCTGTAGCCTGTTACTCCAACGAGGAACAATTCAATCTGGAGCTCATTGGCTGGTGCGGCCAGGAGGGAAGGGGGAGGCTCCACCCCCCTGCATACACTTTGTGAATTGTTCCTGCCTACCACTAGAGGGCTTCGCCTCCCAGTGTACCAGTAACCTGTATTGGACGACAGTGAAATATTTGTTTGTGCTACAATCTCACCCAAAATAAATTAAAAAAATTGCTCCTGGTTAAACCCAGTCACATCTACATTTATTCCTGGGCTGCCTGTGAAATCGGGTATTGCTGGACTAAATCACACTGGTGGTACCCATTCTGTAGACTCCTGATGAGGGACAGGCCTTGTGGCAGGTCTCTGAGCATGTCTTGGGGCTGCTACTGGGGCATGTCGCCTTGGGGCTGCGTCTGGGGCATTTTTTTGGCTGCTTATGGGGCATTTTTTTGGC
This sequence comes from Rhinophrynus dorsalis, assembly GCA_037306005.1. Lineage (NCBI taxonomy): Eukaryota > Metazoa > Chordata > Amphibia > Anura > Rhinophrynidae > Rhinophrynus > Rhinophrynus dorsalis. The sequence continues at coordinate 179,436,647 of CM074720.1, read as the reverse complement.
TGCTTCTGGGGCAACTCTTGGGGCAGTACGCCTCTTCCTAGAAGATGGCCCAGCAAGATCACTGGAGCTATCACTGGAGCTCTCTGTGAACTGTGAGATCTCAAAATCAGAGGCGGTATCCGTGGCTTCAGAATCAGAGTCACTATTCCTAAATAAAACTATATATTTTTTTTTTTTTTTTTTTTTAGGGTTAGAGTTAGGCACTGAAACAGTGCCTAACTCTAACCCTAAACCTTTCCCTAAACCTTACACTAACCCATGTCAACCCTAATCCTACCTAACCTAACCCTAACAGTCACTATTCCTAAATAAAACTATATATATTTTTTTTGTTTTTGTTTTTTTTTCTTCTGTGCCTAACTCTATACCTAAATCTTACCCTAAACCTTACCCTAACCCACGTCAACCCTAATCCTACATAACTTAATCCAAACAGTCACTATCCCTATAATATAAGTATTTTTTTTTTTCTTCTGTGCCTAACTCTAACCCTAAACCTTAACCTAACCCACGTCAACCCAAATCCTACCTATAGTTACTATTCCTACACTAAAACTATATATATATATATATATATATATATATATATATATATATATATATATATAGATTTTTTTTTTTTTTTTTATGAAACCCTAATCTTTAAACCTAAATTCTATACTAAATCTTACCCTAACCCACGTACACTCTAAACCTACCTAGCCGCACTAAACGTACCTATCTAAACTACCAAAACACCCTAAATATTTAAATAAATACAATTTTTATTAAAAAAAATAATAATAATAATTCCCTAAACCTAAATCTGACATAAATTCAAAACTAAACTTACCCTAACCTACGTACCCTCTAAACCTACCTAGCACCACTAAAATTACCTAACTAACCTATTAAATTACCTAAAAATTAAAAAAATCAATTTTTATTAAAAAAAAAAAAAAAAAAAAAAAAAAAAAAAGGATTTCAATGGGGGGGGGGGGCAAAAAAACCCACAGATCAGCAGAAGCTGATCTGCAGCACTTGATCACTAAACTGAGTGATCAAGGTGGGGGGGGAACAATTGATCACTGTATTATAGTGCTCAATTGGGGGGAAAAAAAAAGCTTTTTTCTTTTTTTTTTTTTTTTTTTTTTTTTTTTTTTACTTAGTTGCAAGCCTGCAACACGATCTGGAACACTGTAACGATCTCTCTGTCTCTCTTCTCCTCAGATTTGTGTCTGAGAAGGAGAGAGACAGAGATATATGAAAGAAGCAGTGTTTTGAAAACACTGCTTCTGTCATATGCGGGGAAATACATGTGATTCGCTATTTTAGCGAATCGCATGCATCAACAATGCGGGCATTGGCTGAAACTAGACGCTCCGATATCGGAGCACCTAGTAACAGGCAGCCCTCGTCTCTCCCATCGCGCACAGCGGTGGCGATGGGAGAGTTAACCCTTGACGTGCCAGGAACGTCAATGGTCCTTAAGTGCAGGACCAGCGTGACTGTCCTGGCACATCAATGGTCCTTAAGGGGTTAAACTGCTATAATTTTTTAATAAAATATCGATGGGAGTGACCTTATTTTATTCAGCAGGAAATGCTCTGTAAAATATGTGTTTTCATAAAAAGAAGTTTACTGCTCCTTTAAGCAAACATTGGTCCATCTTGGAACATGGTATTACTCACAGGGATAATTTCTAGAAAACCTAAACTAACATTCAGAAGAACAATAACCCTCAAAAAAAGAATAGCTCCCAGCAAACTAAATCTAGAATCAAGAATACTTTATCTAGTCATATAGGGGCATATAGGTGCGATCTAACCAGATTTAAGACATGTATTATATATACACATAGCCTCAAACACTTGCTTTTAGATCCAATGTTAAAGTGGAAATCTTTAGTATCAAATGTTTTTTGAATTGTGCTTCTCAATTTCTAGTTTATCTATTAAAGAAGAACCATCCAAACAGATTTAGACAACACAAGAAAAATATACTTAAAGGGATAGTAATACTTCGTTTTAACTTTATTTTATTTTGTAGGCATTAAAAAAACATGAAGAATGATATAAGTCTTATCTCTCAAACCTTTATGGTTTAAGAGATATTCACAAACAAAGTATCCCTCCCCTGTTCAACCAGATCAGAAGGAAGGTGCCCAGGTAGACTGCAGAGAGGGACAATCTTCAATTAAGATAATGGAAAAAGCTGAAAAACTTGTCAAGGGGGGAAGGGCTTTCATTCTTTTCATACAAAGAAAATTGTCCCCTTCTGTTATCTGTCCTGTCATACAACCTGATCCACATCTGAGAAGAGATGGCTTACACTAGGTAAAAGGGGAGGGGAGGGGAAATTTGCTTGTGAATATCTCCTAAACCATAAAGGATTGAGAGATAAGACTTATATCATTCTTAATGTTTTTTAATGCCTACAAAATAAAATAAAGTTAAAATGAAGTATTATTATCCCATTAATGGTTTCCAGCTCCATAGTATCTCCAAACACTGTACTGGATTTACATAATAAAAAATCCCCAGATAATTCAAATAAATCCTATACAACAAGTTTTAACTCTTCCAGATTCTGATAAAAAAAAATGAATATTAGAGAACCCTTTTGGATATTTAAATTGAGAACTCTAGTTCCCAATGAACTGCTGGAAAAATAGGATTTTAGTCTTACCTGTTAAATCCTTTACTCTTTGTCCATATGGAACACAGGTACCATAGGGGGGCTGAGCTTCTCCAAATAGAGGTAGAACACATCATAAAGAAAAGGTCTTGTGGGTGGAGACTCTCCTTTCCCTCTGCAGGCCAATCCCTCCAATTTATGATGTGAGAGAACCACACTAAGTAGGGACAGCGAGAGAAGAAGATATCTCATGCAAGGAGAAAAAAAGGCCCTAGAAGGACTCCCACAACCAGACAGGCAAGATCAAGTCCGGAGACCTGTGTTCCATATGGACTAAGAAAAAAAAGGATTTAACAGGTAAGACTAAAATCCTATTTCTCTATCGTCCAATATGGAACACAGGTACCATGGGATATACCAACAGTAGGCTCCTAGAGATGGGAAAAAGGAGAAAGGATCTCACATTTGTTCCTCATGATACTGGAGTTCCCTAGGACTATCCAAAAGCGAAACAGTCCAAACCAAAGTGTCAACAAAGTTGCATAGCATACAAAAACTAGAGCCAACCTGGCTGAAACAGTTGAACAACGGTAAGGTACAGGAAAAGAGAGATTCTTAGACAGGCAGAACTGCCTGTAGGACCTTCCTGCCAAAGCTGGCTTCAGCCAAAGCCAGAATATCCACGAGATGGTCCTCCTTGCATAACTTTGCTAAGCACTAAGTTGCAGCCTTGCATAATTGCTCAGCCGAGGCCTGATTCTTGTAGGCCCAGGAGGCCCCAAAACACCTGGTGGAACGTGCTGTATCTCTAAAGGGAAAATGTATCTTCCTAAGTTTATACGCCCAACGAACTGCAGAATTGATGGAACAGGCAATAGTAACCTTGGAAGAAGCCAAACCAAACCTTGGATCCTCAGGAATGACAAAAGGAATCTATATTATGAAAAGACTGCATGCGCTGCACATAGAACTTAAGGCAACGCACCACATGCAAAAGGTGGAGATCCCTTTCTCTGTCAGAACTGGGGTCTGGGCAAAATGAAGGCACAACAATCTCCTAATTGACATGGAAATCAGAGACCACCTTACGAAAAAACTCCTGAGAGGTCTGAAGAACAGCCTTGTCCTAATGAAAAATCAGGAAAGGCGGCTTGCAAAACAATGCTTACAGCTCAGCGACACTGCTGACTGAAACCACAGCAAGGAGAAATGTAATTTTCCATGCCAAAAGATGCAATGGAATGGTAGCAAGGGACTCAAAAAATAGGATTTTAGTCTTACCTGTTAAATCCTTTTCACTTAGTCCATACAGGTCACTGGTAGAACGGGAGGCGATCCGCCCCTTTAAGTAGGCAGGAACATTCATTCAAATGTATGCAGGGGGTGCAGCCTCCCCTCCCTCTTAAGCTGCCTTCAGGCCAGAGACAAGTTAGATTGATTTGAGACACTAAACTGACCAGAGGTAAGAAGGAAAAGGAAGACTCCTGTGAGCATGCCCCGAAGGTCTCCCACTGAATGCCACAGGAGAGCCAAGCATGGTCCCTTGACAGGGTGGGAGACCAGTGACCTGTATGGACCAAGTGAAAAGGATTTAACAGGTAAGACTAAAATCCTATTTTCACTGTCGCCCAATACAGGTCACTGGTACAATGGGATGTACAAACATTGAGCTTTCCCTGAGGCGGGAAGAAAGGCAAGGACCAGGCTCAAGGCCCAAAGTCAACAGAACTGCTATGAACCAATTAATCATAGAGCCCAATAACAGAAGTGTCAATGGACACCAACCAGGGGGAAAAACAAACCCCCGAACTAACACAGCACACTGAACTAGAGCCAACAGGGCTCAACAGCAAAGAAGCACTAAGAACCACAGAGTAGCAGGTCCTAAACAGGCAAGACTGCCTCCAGGACCTTCCTCACAAAGCTGGCATCAGCCGAGGCCAGTACATCAACACGATAGTGCTTCGAGAATGTGTGCACAGAGGACCAAGTGGCCGATCTGCATAGCTGATCAGCAGACGCCTGATTCTTGTAGGCCCAAGAGGCCCCAATTGATCTGGTGGAATGAGCAGTAACCCTGAAGGGAACGTGCTTATTCCGCAGTTTGTAGGCTTCACGAATGGTAGATTTTATCCAAGAGGCAATAGTTACCTTGGATGCCAGTCTCTCTGTCCTAGGCACCTCAGGAATGACGAACAGGGCGTCAGACTTAATGATCGACTCAGTGCGATGAACATAAAATTTAAGACAACGCACAACATCCAACAGATGTAGATTTCTTTCCTTGTCAGAGGAAGGGTTAGGGCAGAAAGAGGGAACCACAATCTCCTGATTGATGTGAAATTCGGAGACAACCTTGGGTAAAAACTCCTTGGAAGTGCGAAGCACTGCCTTATCCTTGTGAAACACCAAGTAAGGAGGTTTACAAGACAGAGCTTGTAACTCTGCTACCCGGCGAACTGAGACAATAGCCAAATGAAAAGCCATTTTCCAGGTCAAGAGACGCAAAGGAATAGAAGCCAAGGATTCAAACGGGGGTCTCTGGAGAACCCCCAGCACCAAATTGAGGTCCCACTGGGGAGTAGGACTCTTGAAGGCAGGCCGAACATGAGCCACCCCTCGGAAGAAAACCTTAACATCAGGAAGAATAGCAATCCGTTCCTGGAAAAACACAGACAAAGCTGAAGTCTGAACCTTGAGAGAACTCAGGCTGAGTCCCTTCTCAACCCCATCCTGCAAAAAAGCCAGGACCGTGGGAAGATGGAAATCAAGAGATAGATCCTTATCAGTACACCATGCCACAAAGGTGGACCATATGCGATGATAGATCTTGGAAGACACAGGCTTGAGAGCTCTAAGCATCGTGAACACCACTGAAGAGGAAAACCCTTTCTTCTTTAAAATTGAGGATTCAAACTCCAAGCCATCAAATGGAGATGCTGAACATCCTCCTTCCACAGATATCCCTGAAGAAGTAGATCTGGACGGGCAGGAAGCGGAAAGGGATCCGTCACAGACATGGCTAGCAGTTCCGGATACCAGGACTGACGAGGCTAATTTGGAGTGATTAGGATGACAGGACAACGCTCTATCTTCAGCTTCTGGATGACTCTGATCAACAGAGGGAGAGGAGGGAAGATGTACGCCAGAGGGAACTCCCAAGGGATTGACAAAGCATCCACTGCTAGAGCAAGAGGGTCCCTCCACCGAGAGCAAAACACTGGCACCTTCCTGTTGTGTCTGGTAGCCATCAGATCCACTACAGGTACCCCCCACATCTGGGTTAGAAGGTGAAACACCTCTGGATGAAGCGCCCACTCTCCGCTGTCAACTGTGTGACGACTGAGAAAGTCTGCCATGACGTTGTCTACGCCTGGAATGTGTACTGCTGAGATGACGGGCACATGAGCTTCTGCCCAAGATAAAATGGCCTTGACCTCTAACCCAATGGTGAGACTTTTTGTACCGCCTTGTCTGTTGATGTAGGCCACTGCGGTGACGTTGTCGAACTCCACTCTGACTGGACAACCTTCCAGCTGAGATTCCCAGTGCCTCAGGGCAAGAAAGATGGCCCAAAGTTCGAACAGACGTCTTTTTGTAGGCTCCTGAGAAGGATGAGTAAAATGGAACCGAAAAGGAGGAAGGGAAGAGAAAGGGATCCTGTATCCCTCTGATACCACCTGAACAACCCAAGGGTCCGCCACTGACTCCTCCCAAACCCGGAGAAAGATGTGGAGACGTCCACCTACAGCCGGATGCGGACCCAGGTTCGGCGAGTCATGCCGAAGCAGTCTTGGAGGTCTTGGCCTTGGGGGCAACTTTGGGCTTCCAGGACTGTTTGGGCTTGGAGGAGGAGCGAGTGGAGGACGGACCTGCCTGGGACGTGGAGCGTGTCTCAGTTTGCAAGGAACGAAAGGACCGATTGCGCTTGGCTGGAAACTTCTTCTTGAAGACTGATGGTAGAAGAGTACTTTTGCCACCAGTAGCCTCACTAATCATCTCCTTAAGTTCAGATCCAAACAGTGAGGTCCCTTGAAAGGGTAAAGAAAGCAAAGCTTTCTTAGAAGCAGTGTCAGCAGACCAAATTTTCAGCCAAAGAGCCCGTCTAGCCACCACAGAGGAAGTAGAGGCCCTCGTCATCATGAGCACAGCATCAAAAGCAGCGTCAGAAACATAATTTTGAGCTTCTGATGTATTAGCAAGAAGCTGTAACTGCTCAGACACTGGTGCATCCTGGCGAACCGCCTCAGTCAGCTGTTCAGTCCAGGCCGCAAAAGCCCGATTAACCCACGCCACTGCAAAGGTTGGACGCATGGCAGTGCCAATAGAGGCAAAAATGGATTTAAGACAAATTTCTAACTTTTTGTCTGTCCAATCCTGCAGGGCAGAGGCATCAGATACAGCTAAGGCAGTAGATTTGGATAACTTAGAAATAGGAGCATCCACTTTAGGAGGATGAACCCATTTCGCCAGTTCAGCCTCAGGAAAAGGGTAAAGTTTAGCAAACTTTTTGGACACAGAAGAGGATTTTTCACGATTCCTCCACGCATCAGAGACTAAACGAGCAAGAGTAGGATTATTAGGAAAACAAACCACAGCCTTAGACGGTTTTTGGAAAACGTCAGTTGGATCATGAGTAGATTCCTGAGTCAGAGGAAGGTTGAGCGTGGTTAGCACAGCTCTGATCAAACCCTCAGCAGAAACTTCGGGGTCACATTCATAAGGGTCACCAATGGACCTAGTAGATTCAATAACAGTGCTTCCTCAGCATCAGAATCCTGTAAAAGTTCTTCCTCAGAAGAATCAGACATGTCAGGAGACCCCTGTGGCTTAGGCAGGGAGGTCCTGATTGTGGAGGGGGTCTGCCAGACCTGAAGAGCCCCCTGAACCTGAGAGGGAAAGAGTTGGAGAGTGGATCTAAGATCCCTAGTGGCAGCCTTGAACTCTTTCACCCAAGTTGGCTCAATAGCGTGACTGGAAAGCCCAGGGTTGCTGTTATGACTTTCTGCACATTTTGGGCATAAATGACCTGAAAATTCTCTAGGCAGCCCAGAATGACAAAAGGAGCAAAACGCAATGGGGGAAATAGACACCCCAGCCTCTTTAGTTTTGGGTCTAGTCCCTGACTCCAGTGGAGTAGACATGCTCACAGCGTCAGATATACTCCACTAAGAAGAATCACCCAGTAGAAGTGTGAAAGATTAAAGTTTCACCCCAGAAATGTCTAAAATCGAACTTATCTGGCCAGCGAAGGGTTAATCTGCTGAGAGGAGAGAAGGCTCGGTCCCTGCGTAGTATACTAGCGGAGAATAACACCACAAAATGGCTGCCGCGACGGTAGCCAATCATAAAACGAGCGGGAAACAGGCGCTCATGGGAAACGTAGTTTTTCTCAGAAGTACCCCAAAACAGTGCCCGAAGCCCCCCCAGACTCCCCACACACCGAATCTAGCCACCGGATGATAGAGCAGGGGAAGACCAACAAAATGAGCCCTCTCTGAAGTTGCTGTGACAAGCGGTTCCCGAGATACGTCCCACACTGTGTAAACCCATAGAGAGTAAAGGAGCAATGGCGTCTATGCGGGTAAAAGCGCGCTTAAAGGTGCGGAACATTAATTATTAATAAATTATTCCTGAGAGAAAAAGTTCACCAAACATACTCCTAACACATGTAAAACATGAGAAAACAATAACCCAAAGCATCAAAACCCAGGGAATACCACAGACATTGCATAAAAACAGGCAATATAAATAAAAACACCCTATGAGTGCTGGAGTGCATAATGAGAACTCCCAAATACAAGCCCAAAGAAGGGACACTGTGGGACAAGTGGACCTTCAGCACTCAAAGGGTGGCTCACCTTTCTGCAGGACTTCTGTCTTCAGGTAACCATGTTAAAAGGGAATTAACCTGAGGAAAATTCCCCAGCAGGGAAGCTACTTGACTCAAGTTGTTCCCTCTTCAGGGCATAAGGTCCACCAGAAAATCCCTGGAAGCTGCACTAGCCACTTTGGAGAGGGCAATTCACAGCCATGGTCACCCACCTAATGGTGGTATTCCATATTTGAATAAAAACAATAAAAAACTAAAGTTGAATGAGAGATGTTCTCCACCTGGTGTGCACAGCACACAGGAACAAATCAATCTAGCTTGTCTCTGGCCTGAAGGCAGCTTAAGAGGGAGCGGAGGCTCCACCCCCTGCATACATTTGAATGAATGTTCCTGCCTACTTAAAGGGGCGGATCGCCTCCCATTGTACCAGTGACCTGTATTGGACGACAGTGAAATAGGATTTTAGTCTTACCTGTTAAATCCTTTTCACTTAGTCCATACAGGTTACTGGTACACTGGGAGGCAATCCACCCCGTTAAGTAGGCAGGAACATTCTCTAAATGTATGCAGGGGGTGGAGCCTCCCCTCCATCCTAGGCTGCTCCTCAGTCAGCACAAGCCAGAATGATTTAAGACACTAACACTGACAAGAGACAGAAGAGAAGAAGACCCCTGTGAGCATGCCCCAAAGGACTCCCACAGAATGCCACAGGAGAGCCAAGCATGGTCTCTTGACAGGGTGGGAGACCAGTAACCTGTATGGACTAAGTGAAAAGGATTTAACAGGTAAGACTAAAATCCTATTTTCACTGTCGTCCAATACAGGTTACTGGTACACTGGGATGTCCAAACATTGAGTTTCCCAGAGGCGGGAAGAAGGCAAGCACCAGGCGCAAGGCCCCTAGAGTCACCAGAACCTCTATGAACCAACCGGTCAGCGATCCCAACAATCAGAAGTGTCAACGGACACCAACTAGGGGTAAGAACAGACCCCAAACAAAACAAAGCACACTGAACCAGAGCCAACAGGGCTCAACAGTAAGGAAGCACTGAGAACCTCAGAAGAAGAAGATCCTATACAGGCAAAACTGCCTCCAGGACCTTCCTCCCAAAGCTGGCATCAGCCGAGGCCAGCACATCAACACGGTAGTGCTTCGAAAATGTATGCACGGAGGACCAAGTGGCCGCCCGGCACAGCTCATCAGCAGACGCTTGATTTTTATAGGCTCAAGAGGCCCCAACTGATCTGGTAGAATGAGCAGTGACCCGAAAGGGCACATGTTTATTCCGCAATTCGTAAGCCTTACGAATAGTAGATTTTATCCAAGATGCAATGGTCACCTTGGATGCCGGTCTCCCTGCCCTAGACCCCTCAGGAATGACAAACAGAGCGTCAGACTTCCTGATAGACTTAGTGCGATGAACATAACATTTAAGACAACGCACAACATCCAACAAATGGAGATCTCTTTCCTTGTCAGAGGAAGGGTTAGGGCAGAAAGAGGGCACCACAATCTCCTGATTGATGTGAAATTTGGAGACAACCTTAGGCAAAAACTCCCTGGAAGTGCGAAGCACAGCCTTATCCTTATGGAACGCCAGATAAGGAGGTTTACAAGACAAAGCTTGTAATTCTGCCACCCGGCGAACTGATACAATAGCCAAAAGGAAAGCCATCTTCCAAGACAAAAGACGCAAAGGAATAGTAGCCAAGGACTCAAAGGGGGGTCGTTGGAGAACCCCCAAAACCAGATTGCGATCCCACTGAGAAGCCAGACTCCTGAAAGCGGGACGAATATGAGCCACACCTTGGAAGAAAACTTTGACGTCAGGAATAACAGCAATGCGCTCCTGGAAAAAGACAGAGAGCGCTGAAGTCTGAACCTTAAGAGAACTCAGACTGAGTCCCTTATCAACACCGTCCTGTAAAAAGGCCAGGACAGTAGGAAGATGAAAATCATGCGATAGATCCCTATCAGCACACCATGCTACAAAGGTCGACCAGACTCGGTGATAAATCTTGGAAGACACAGGTTTACGACCACGTAGCATCGTAGACACCACAGGAGAGGAAAAACCCTTTTTCTTCAAAATTGAGGATTCAACCTCCAAGCCATCAAATGAAGACGATGAACATCCTCCTTCCACAGATAGCCTTGTAGCAGAAGATCTGGACGAGAGGGAAGCAGAAAGGGCTCTGACACAGACATTGCCATCAGATCCGGATACCAGGACTGACAAGGCCAATTTGGAGTGATCAGAATAACTGGACAACGCTCCATCTTCAGCTTCTGGATGACTCTGATCAACAGTGGAAGAGGAGGAAAGATGTAAGCTAGGGAGAATTCCCAAGGGATTGACAAGGCGTCCACTGCCAGTGCCCGTGGATCCCTCCACCGAGAGCAGAACACTGAAACCTTCCTGTTGTGTCTGGTTGCCATCAGATCCACCACAGGAACCCCCCACATCTGAGTGAGAAGTTGGAACACCTCCGGATGAAGAGCCCACTCTCCGCTGTTGACTGTGTGACGACTGAGAAAGTCTGCCATGACGTTGTCTACGCCTGGAATGTGAACCGCTGAAATGACGGGAACATGAGCTTCCGCCCAAGACAAAATGGCCTTGACCTCTAACCAGGCAGCGAGACTTCTTGTTCCGCCTTGCCTGTTGATGTAAGCCACTGCGGTGGCGTTGTCGGACTCTACCCTGACTGGACAACCCTCCAGTTGAGATTCCCAATGTCGTAGGGCAAGGAAGATCGCACGGAGTTCCAGAATGTTGATGGAGAGAAGAGATTCCTCCAGTCCCCACTTCCCCTGGGCACTGAAGCAACCCAACAAAGCCCCCCATCCCAGGAGGCTGGCATCCGTCGTGACCGTGGTCCAATAAGGGATCTGGAAGGATCTCCCTTTCAGGAGATGAGAAAGATCCAACCACCATTCCAAGTTCAACTCGACATGAGGAGGTAGAGAGACAAATAGCTTCAGATGGTCTTGATGATTCCTGCACGTCTGGATCACGAACCTTTGAAGTTCCCTGGTGTGTGCCATAGCAAACGGCACCGCCTCTATCATGGAAATTAATTTCCCCACCAGAGAAGTCAATTTCGGTACTGGAATCCGCTCGAGAGCCAGAATCTTTGATACCCGGAGAGTAATCTGATGAGCCACCTCCTCCGGCAGAAACACCATGCACCGCTGGGTGTCGAACAGAAGACCCAGGAAGATTATCCGCTGAGATGGAACCAAGTCTGACTTGTCCAGATTCACAATCCATCCATGGCGAGTGAGTGTCTGAATGCAAGCCTGAACCTGCTGGTGAAGGATCTCTGCTGATGTAGCTTTCAAGAGTAAGTCGTCCATGTATGGAGTCACTCTGATGCCATCCCGATGGATTACTGCTATCAATGCTCCCAGGACTCGTTGAAAAACCTGTGGAGCTGTCGTCAGCCCAAAGGGAAGAGCCGAAAACTGAAAATGACCTATTTGGCAGGCAAACCTGAGATACAGCCTGCTCTCCAGATGGATAGGGATGTGGGATAGGGAACTCACAAAATGGCTGCCGCAACGGGAGCCAATCAGAAAAAGGGCGCGAACCGAGCGCTCATGGGAAGCATAGTTTTTCTCACCAAGTACCCCAAAACAGTGCCCGAAGCCCCCCGAGTCCCCCAACACACTCAAACGTAAAACCGGATGATAGAGCAAGGGAAGACAAACAAAATGAGCCCTCTCTGAAGTCGCTATGTGAAGCGGTTCCAGAGATACGTCCCACACAGTGTAAGCCCATAGAGAGTAAAGGAGCAATGGCGTCTATGCGGGAAAAGCGCGCTTAAAGGCACGGAACATCATTTCTAATAAAATTATCACTTCAATTAAAAGTTCCATAACACATAGCAAACACATGTTCTATGTAGGCAAACATTACCCAGCCATGAAAATACCCATAAAACTGGAAAACCCAGCAGATAAAGGGTTAAATACCACATAAACTGCTCCAAAACTCAAGACATACACATACATTGCATTAGCAAGATATAGAAAAACACCCAATGAGTGCTGGAGTGCACAATGAGAACTCCCAAGTACAAGCCCAATGAAAGGACACTGAGGGACAAGTGGACCTTCGGCATTCAAAGGGTGGCTCACCTTTCTGCTGGACTTCTGTCTTCAGGTTACCAAGATAAGTAAAGAATTACCACAGAGGATAATCCCCAGGGAAGTACTTGAAATCAAGTTGTTCCCTCATCAGGGCAAAAGGTCCACCAGAAGTACCCTGGAAGCTGTGCTATCCACTTTAAAGAGGGCATTTGACAGCCTTGGTAACCCGCCTAATGGTGGTATTCCATATTTGTAAAAATAACAAAGACACTAAAGTTTGAAGAGAGATGTTTTCCTCCTGGTGTGAACACACCGAGGAACAAATCATTCTGGCTTCTGCTGACTGAGGAGCAGCCTAGGAGGGAGGGGAGGCTCCACCCCCTGCATACATTTAGAGAATGTTCCTGCCTACTTAAAGGGGCGGATCATATCCCAGTGTACCAGTAACCTGTATTGGACGACAGTGAAATGAGGATGCTGCAAAACTCCCAGAACCAAATTAAAGTTCCACGGACACGTGGGAGCATTGTAGGCACCCGGTAGCATCACTCGTCATCTACTTTAGCTCAGGACCGAATAGAGACTTGCCTTGAAAGGGTAAGGAAACCAGTGACTTCTTGGAACACTGGTCTGCATACCAAATCTTAGGCCACAAGGTACGTCACACAGTAACAGAGAAAGCAGAGGTTTTGGCTGACACCCTGACCGCCTCAACAGGGTTTCTAAAACATATGAGTTAGCCTCCGTCATATTTGCCAAAAAAGCAAACAAGTCCTCTTTTGCAGCATCCGCACAGACTGATTCCATCACCTGTTCACCCCAAACAGCAATAGCTATGTTGACCAAGGCAGAGGCAAAAATATGCCTCAACACAGACCCAGTAGCCGCAAAATTAGAAAGAAGGATAGAATCAAATTTCTTATCAGCCATATCTTTGTGTCCTGCTGCATCCACCAAAGACAGAGCAGTGGACTTTGCAAGCTTGGAAACTGGGGGATCCACAGAAGGGGGAGAGGGCCACTGCTCCAAAGCTGCCTCTAAAAAGGGGTACATCGTAGAAAACCACTTAGAGATAGACAACCTCTTATCTGGAGTCTTCCACTCATCCAGACGTATCTAATCACGACTGGCATTAGGGGTATATACAGTAGAAGATTACCTACATCTTTGGAAAATATCCATAGAGGATGGACCCTCATCAGGGGTGTCAGGGACCTGCAGGGACCTCAAAACAGCCCTGATAAGCACCTCGGCAGATGAGAGAGTGTCAGCTGCTCATAGGAGTTGGAAGAATCCATATCATCATATCCTTCTTCCTCCCGTTCATCCTCAGAACAGTCCCCCTCACAGGAGACCCCTATGAGTGCAGACATACTATGAGCCCTAGGAGCCATATGCCAAAAAGTGGTAGGGGCACTTCCAACACTGAAGAGAGGAAACTGGGCCATAGTGGGCAATAATGTTTTAACTCAAGCTGGCTCTTGTTCAGTGCTGGAAGGACCCATAGGAGTAGTGGAGGCCACAGCACGGAGGGGTAGAGAGATCCAGAATACTCTCTAGGTAGCCCCGTTTGACATGAGGAATAGTAAGCAAGGGATAATTAAGCCCCCGAGTCTTCGGTCTAGCTCCATGTCCCTTAGAATCCAATATCCTGACTGGAGTAGTCTCTAAAGTAGTATAAATCACTAGTAACAGCTTCCCAGACTAATAGTTAACCCAAGAAAAGCACAGAAAGTAGTTATCTGGCAGGTGAAGGGTTAATCTGCAGGAGGAGAGCAAGAAGAGTCTGCATCTGAGTAGGATAAGCAAGAGAGAAGTCAAATGGTGATTGCAAACAGCCACTCAGAAGTGAGCCTTTGAAATGTGCATTCTGGGCAATCTAGTCTTATCTATTACTGTTGTCCAGCAATACCTACAATTCTGTCCGTAGGCCCCAAAGACTCAGGACATATGCCGGATGAAAAGGCATGAGGAGACAAGAAGAATGAGCCTAATTTCCCCTCTGTATGACAGACAGTTGCAGAGATTTGCCCCAGAGAAGTTTGCCCATAGAAGTCAATGGAGAAAAGATGGCTGCAGAGCGTTAAAGGCACCACATGACTAAAATGTTGACAATATCAAAAGTAACCCAAAACATCCAGTGATCCCAGGGAACATCAAGGGGTTATTAAAGAGACAGGTCCCTAAAGGGAAAAATCCTCTTTTGACCAATATGACATACAGGTACCATGGGGATGTACCAATATTGAGCTCCCAGGGTGGGAAGAGAAGGAAAGGACCAAGCGCCAGTCCCCATGATACCAGAGTTCCTAAGGACAATCTAGGACATGGAACAGCCCAAACTTAACGGATACTGAATAAAAGCACACAAGAACAACAGCCAACCAGGCTCAAACAGTTAAAGAATTGTAAGGCACATGAAAGAAGGAGTCCTAAACAGGCAGAACTGCCTCCAGGACCTTCCTACCAAATCTGACTTCAGCCAAAGTCAGAATATCAACACGGTAGTGTTTGGCAAAGGTGTGCACAGAGGACCAAGTGGATGCCTTGCAATGCTGTTCCTCAGAAGTTCTGCTTAAATGAAATTTAAGGTATATCTATATCTATATAGATCTATACTATAAAAGAAGAAGTGGTCAGGTGAAAAAAAATTCTATGTCACACACCCTGGGCTGACACTTAAGAGCAAATATGCAGGATTTACTATAGACTGCCACTGCCCAACATACACACCCCAGGGCGCAGCTAGGGAGGAGATTAGCATATCTCACAGAAACCAAAAAAATGTCTGACTCTCTCCTGTTTGCAACTAAAATTTCACCCAAGGAACTGTGTCTCCACCACACCCTGCCTCAAAGCCTACCCTCCCGTACCAGCCTCACCTTATCCCCAACAATACATTGACCCTCAATGGGTCACGAAACACCAACCGCCTGGAAGACACCTGCAGCCACACTGGATGGACCTGATGGAAGATGAGAGATAGTTCTGCACACATACAATGTGTGAATGCTGAGTATTTATTAACCTTTCAGTGGCAATCAAAGGGTTAATGTGCGCTTCCCATGTCACCATAACTATCTGTCACCTACATTCTCTACTGCCTTAAGTACTTCAAAGGGCTCACACTTGTGCTCCACTCACTTGCCCGAGGCTCTGCATGTCCTCTCATGATGCTTTTTGGACTGCAGCATGTCCCATAGCACTTAAGCAATGCAATGCAATGCTGTCTTGGTACAAGACCGAGCGGACCCTCTATGTGTATCCTGGCGCATTGGGACAGTACGGCACTGCTTAACCCTTTCAGTGCCAGAGGGGTACGCAACACAAAATGCATTGCGTACCCCCTCTGGCACGGAAAGTGTTAACAGCTGTGGGACATAGTCTTCTCAAACAATCTTTTTATAAATATAGCAGTGGCTCAGATCCTTCTGCTATGGATGTAACAAGTATGTGGTACCTAACTATGAAGTATGTATTATTGGAGACGATACATTTCAGAACTGTACAAAAAGCTTGCTCAAAAGAAAGATGGCCGCTGAGCCGTTCCTAGTAAGGGTCTATGTGAAGCAGGCTGTCGCTAGCTGTCCCTACGGAAAAGAAGGGATGTGTTGACTATGGCAACATATGTAAATAAAGGGTGGGGAAAGCTTCAGCATGGGGCCGGAGGCAAAAAAAGAGTATTTTAGTCTTACCTGTTAAATCCTTTTCTCTTAGTCCATACAGGTTACTGGTAACTCTGGGAGGCGTCAGTCTCTTTAAGTAGGCAGGAACATTCTCTAAATGTATGCAGGGGGTGGAGCCTCTCTTCCCACTCAGGCTGCAGCCCAGCTAGCCACCTCCAGAATTGTTTGAGAACTAACTAGACTAGATAGTAGAAGGGAAGAAGACTCCTGTGAGCATGCCCGAAGGACTCCCACGTATTGCCACAGGAGAGCCAAGCATGGTCTCTTGACAGGGTGGGAGACCAGTAACCTGTATGGACTAAGAGAAAAGGATTTAACAGGTAAGACTAAAATCCTCTTTTCTCTGTCGTCCAATACAGGTTACTGGTAACTCTGGGATGTCCAACCACTGAGTTTCCCAGAGGCAGGAAGAAGGCAAGGACCAGGCGCAAGGCCCACAAAGTCACCAGGACCTCTATGAACTAACCGGTCAGAGATCCTAACAAAACTGAAGTGTCAACGGACACCAAACAGAGGTAAAAACACCCTAGGAACTTTAACAAAGAACACTGAACTAGAGCCAACAGGGCTCAACAGTAAGGAAGCACTAAGAACCTGAGAAGAAGAAGATCCTAGACAGGTAATACTGCCTCCAGGACCTTCCTCCCGAAGCTGGCATCAGCGGAAGCCAGCACATCCACACGGTAGTGCTTCGAAAAGGTGTGCACAGAGGACCAAGTGGCCGCCCTGCACAGCTGATCAGCAGATGCTTGATTCTTATAGGCCCAAGAGGCCCCAGTAGACCTGGTGGAATGAGCCGTGACCCGAAAGGGAACATGTTTATACCTCAATTCATAGGCCCTACGAATAGTGGACTTGATCCATGACATAATAGTCACTTTGGCTGGAGGTCTTCCTGCCCTAGGACCCTCAGGAATGACGAACAGAGCGTCAGACTTCCTGATAGATTCAGAGCGATGGACATAAAACTGGAGACAATGCACCACAACCAACAAGTGGAAATCACACACCTTGTCAGGGGAGGGATTAGGGCAGAAAGAGAGCACCACAATCTCCTGATTGATGTGAAACTCAGACATCACCTTAGGCAAGAACTCCGTAGAGGTGCGAAGCACCTCCTCATCCTTATTAAACACCAGATAAAGTGGTTTACAGGATAGAGCTTGCAACTCTGCAACCCGGTGAACTGATAAAATCGCCAAAAGAAGCCATTTTCCACGTCAAGAGACGTAGAGGAATAGTAGCCAAAGACTCAAAGGGAGGACGTAGGAAAACTCCCAAGACCAATTCAAGGTCCCACTAAGGAGCTGGCTCCGAAAAGGCAGGACGCACAGGAGCAACGCTCTGAAAGAAAACCTTGGTATCAGAAAGAATAGTAATGCGTTTCTGGAAAAAGACAGAAAGTGCCGAAGTCTGAACCGTAAGAGAACTCAGACTGTCCTTTATCCACACCGTCCTGCAAAAAGGCCAGGACAGTGGGAAGATCAAAGTCATGAGACAGATCTCAGTCAGCACACCAAGACACAAATGTCGACCAGACACAGTGGCGGATCTTGGAAGAAACATAATTACGGGCACTAAGCATAGTAGACACCACAGCAGAAGAAAACCCTTTCTTCCTTAAAATCGAGGATTCAACCAACAGGCCATCAAATTGAGCCGACGAACGTCTACTTTCACATATAACCCCGTAGAAGAAGAGCTGGACGAGAGGGGAGCTGAAATGGCTCCACCACAGATACGACCAGAAGTTCCAGATACCAGGATTGACTATGCCAATCCGGAGCAGTCAGAAGTACTGGACAACATACCAATTTAAATTTCTCTAACACTCTTATTAACATAAGGAGAGGAGGAAAGATGTAGGCCAGAGAGAATGTCCAGGAATGGACATTGCATCAGCAGTCAGAGCTAGAGAGTCTCTCCACCGAGAGCAAAACACTGGAACCTTCCTGTTGTGTCTCGTTGCCATCAGATCCACTGGGGGAATTCCCCATCTCTAAACTAGGAGTTGAAACACCTCAGGATGTAGCTCCCACTCTCCGCTGTCGACTGTGTGACGAAGGAGGAAGTCTGCCATGACAACGTCTACGCCTGGAATGTGCACTGCGGAAAAGACAGGACCATGAACCTCCGCCCAGGACAGAATGGCCTTGACCTCTAACCAAGCGGTGAGACTTCTTGTTCCGCCTTGTCTATTGATGTAAGCCACTGCCGTGGCATTGTCGGACTCCACTCAGACTGGACAGACCTCCAGGTGAGACCCCCAATGATGGAGCATGAAATATTACATGAAGTGCCAGGATGATGATAGGGAGAAGGGACTCCTCATGGACCACTGCCCCCGATCACTGACGTGACTCAGAACAGCTCCCCAGCCCAAAAGGCTGGCATATTTCATGACCTGGTCTAGTAGGGAATCAGGAAGAACCTCCCCATTAGGAGATTGGAAAGGTCCAACCACACTCCAAGCTCAACTCTACATGAGGAGGAAGTAAGACCGACAGCTTCTGATGATCTGGTCGATCCCTGCATGCCTGTAACAAACCTCTGAAGTTCCCTAGTGTGTACCAAGGCAAATGGAACCGCCTCTATCGTGGAAATGAACTTCCCCACCAGAGAAGACAACTTCGTAACAGGAATCCGATCCCGTGAAAGAATCGTAGGCAATTTGAAGGACTACCTCGTCCAGTAGAACACCATGCACTTCTGAATATCGAACAGAAGACCCAGGAAGATCAGTTGCTGGGATGGGACAAGAACTGACTTGTCCAAACTGACAAACCAACCGTGATAGGTAAGGATTTGAATGCAGGTTTGAACCTGCTGATGAAGAAGGTCCGCAGGGGAGGCTTACAAAGGCAAGTTGTGTAAGGAGTCACTCTGATGCTGTCCCGATGGAGGACGGATATCAAGGCCCCCAAAACCCGTTGGAAAACTGGAGGGGCCGCTGTCAGACCAAATGGAAGAGTTGAGAACTGGGAATGACCCCTGTCGCAGGCAAACCTCAGGAACCACCTGCTCTCTCGATGAATTGGGATGCGCAATATGCATCCTGAAGGTCCAGAGAAGCAAGAAACTCCCGGAGACATGGCGGCGATCACTGGGCACAGAGACTCCTGACGATAGGGAGTCTTGATCACAAGGCAATTGAGATCGATCAAATCCAAAACAGGGCAGCATCCGCCACCCTTACTGGTCACCACAAAGAGGTGTGAGCAAAACCCCAACCCCTGTCTGAAGGAGGCACCGGCTCCAGGACATCCATGTCCAGAAGAATCTGAATAGCACCTTCGAATAGACTGCCTTTCTCGACTTCATGAGGAGGGCGAGAAAGATGAAAGCAAAAATGAGGAAGAAAAAGAAAGGGATCTCAAACCCCTCTGACACTACCTGTAAAACCCATGGATCCGATACAGAATCCTCCCAAATCCCGCGAAAGAGGCGATGACCACCCACAGCGGGATGTGGAACCAGGTTCGGACAATCATGCCGAAGCAGTTCTGTTCATAGCTGCTTTGGTCTGGAGGAGGGACGCAGAGCTGATGGAACCGCCTGGTTCGTAGAACGCGTCACAGTCTGAAAGGAACGAAAGGATCGTTTACGTTGAAATGGTAACTTCATCTGAAAGGCCAAGGGTAGAAGTGAACTCTTACCCCCAGTGGCCTCGCTAATTAGTTCCTTAAGAGTAGGCCCAAACAAAGAAGTACCCTGAAAAGGCAGAGATAGCAAGACTTTCTTGGAAGCAGTGTCAGCAGACCAAATCTTGAGCCAAAGCGCACGCCTGGCCACCACAGAGGTAGTAGAAGCCCTTGCCATCATGCGGATGGCACCAAAGGCAGCAGCAGAGACATGGTGTAGCTCTACAGAGATATTGGCAAGAAGACGCAAATTTCTCCGAAGTAGGCGAATCTTGACGGACAGCCGTAGTGAGTTGATCAGTTCAGACTGCAATAGCTCAGTTAACCCAAGCAGCAGCAAATGCTGGGTGCCTAGCGACACTAATAGAAGCAAAAAAATGGACATGAGGAAAACCTCAAGTTACTTGTCAGTCCGGTCTAGCAGCACAGAATCAACAGAGACAGGTAAAGCAGTGGATTTAGATGGTCAAGAAATGGGAGCACCCACCATAGGAGGAGGGACCCATTTAGCCAGTTCAGCTTCAGAAAAGGGATAAAGCTTAGCAAATTCCCTGGACACAGAACAGACTTGTCCGGGTTATACCACGCATCAGAACCCAAACGTCAAGAGTGGAGTTAGGAAGAAAATAAGTAAGGGGCTTAGCAAGCTCCTGAAAACATCAGGGGGATCAAAAGGTACCTCCTGAACCAAGGGAATGTTGAGTATGGTTAATACAGCCCTAATCAGGCCCTCAGTAGAGGTTTCAGGATCAGCTTCAAATGGGTCCCTAAAGAGACCTGGAAGATTCCAAAATAATACCAACCTCAACATTCGAATCTTGCAACAATTCTTCCTCAGAAGAATCTGACACATCAGGTGCTCTCTGCGGTTGAGGCAGGGAGGATCTGAGGGGGGGTCTGCCATAATTGAAGTTCCCCCTGTATCTGGGATGTAAAGAGCTGTAAAGTGGACCTAAGGTCCCTAGTTGCAGCCTTAAACTCTTGCACCCAAGCTGGCTCAAGAGCATGGCTGGAAGGCCCTGGGTTACTGCCAGGATCTTCAGAACCTGCTGGGCAGAAATGACCAGAGAACACTCTAGGTAGCCCTGTGTGACAGGAAGAGCAATGCGCAACGGGGGATACTGATACCCCAGCTTCCTTAGTCTTAGGTCTAGCCCCTAGCTCCAGCGGTATAGACATTCTCACATTGTCATAATAACCAACTGTACAATGAATCATCCAATTGTAGTGTGTAAGATTGATATTTCACCCCAGAAACGCTAAATATAGACTGTTCTGGCAGGCGAAAAACATACAGAGAACATGTGTGCATACTAAGAAAACACTAACCCAGTAAGGAAAGTGTCAGAAAACCCCCCAAAACATGTCAAACCAGCAGACAAAGGGTTAAGTTACCACATAAACCTGCTCCAAAAACCCAACAGACATACACATATATACCCAATGAGTGCAGGAGTGCGCAGTGAAAACTCCCAAATACAAGCCCAGCAAAGGGGCACTGTGGGACAAGTGGACCTGCAGCACTCAAAGGGTAGCTCACCTTTCCTGCAGATCTTCTGTCTTCAGGTTACCATGTAGTAAGAATTATCTGAGTGGGTAAACCATGGGGAAGCACTTGTACCCAAGATTTTCCCCCTCAGGGCTTAAGGTCCACCAAAAAAGCACTTGGACACTGAGCTAGCCACATTGGAGGGAATTTGTCAGTCACGGTAACCCGTCTAATGGTGGTATTCCACATCTGACAGAAAAATAAAAAAGAAACTAAAACGAACAAGAGATGTTCTCCATCTGGAGTGTTCACACCCAGGAACAAACAATTCTGGAGGTGGCTAACTGGGCTGCAGCCTGAGTGGGGAGGGAGGCTGTACCCCCCTGTATATATTTAGAGAATGTTCCTGCCTACTTAAAGGGACTGACGCCTCCCAGAGTTACCAGTAACCTGTATTGGACGACAGAGAAATGGGAGATTCAACAAGCCGACAAGTGCAGTGGTTGCAGTGAAGGTAGGGAGGAGTAGGGCATAAAACACATCTTGAGCCAAAGTATGCAGGTGCTACAATTCCTATGTGATAGAGTGGCATGCGGAGGGAGGGGAGGCGGAGCAGGGCGTCTTTAGTCTCAGAACTTACTGTACCGGCCTTACATCCTGTCTTCTGTTTCATAAGGATGTTTAATGTATCCATTTCCACTCTCTATGTTCATATCTCAAATTCTATCCAGTGAAGGGATGGCCAACATGTGGCTCTCCAGTCATTTTTGTACTGCATTCCCCATCCTCAGCTGGAAAGTGGCTGCCTAAGAGTGATTGCAATTGTAGTTTAGCAGCTGGAAAGCCACATATTCTGTTTTGGTATGTAATCATCAGCTGCCCAACCTGTGGCCCGCTAGCTGTTCACAACTACGTTTCCCATCATCCCTAGCCATTTCCAACGAGGGGAAGATGGAAGTGCAGAGCCCGCAGGGGACAGAGGAGGAGGAGAAGAAGAAAGTGAAGACCATAGAGCAGCCCTAGAGCAGCAAAATGAGGCTGGATCACTGCCTGCTGCGGGTTTTTGCCGCTTGGTGCACTCAAATCAGAAAGCTCTGATTTGAGTGACTGAGTTTGCCCCCACTCCATATTACTGCACAGATGTTTGAACAAGGGAAGGAAGGGATCTCATTCATTATTTAGCTGTTGGATTATTTTAGCAAAAACCTGGATCCCCAGTATCTAACCCCTGGATCGCTTCCCTCACTCTACATTTTATCTCTCTCCCGAGCGTTAAATCACACTCCTGGTTCACAGATCTATAACACTACATTTACATCTGTATTAGATCATGAATCCATCACCCTGCAAACAGGTTTTTCCTTATATTACAATTCGAACTTTCTCTCTTTGGTCTGATGAGTGACACGGGCCAACCAGGGAGCTGCTTTTGCTGACCAATCATTGTGTACCAGGAACTACTGCAGCATTATAATGGGGGCAGAACTTGGAGGCAGGTAATATCCCATCACTGGGGACATCAATAGCCAATCAGCGGTATTCAGACAGGCAAGTCGCAACGCTGCATGTCATGTATAAGGAGGCTATTAACACATTACTGATGAGGGTCAGTCCACTCCCACAAAGGTCAGGCACAGACACCCACTAAGTATGTGTGTTACAGCAATAGCATGCTTACTTGTGTTTTATTAATGAAGACAGGTTAGGAACATTCCACTACAATCTGCGCTGTACAAAGGTCATGTCCATCTATCCATCATCTGTCCAGCAATTAAGGTATCATGCCTGTTCTGTTTATGGACTATATGTTTTACATATTTGTCTTCAGTGTGCTCAAATGAAATAAGGATCGTTATATGTCAGATACATACATCAGTCAAACACACAGGTAATGTCATACCTCCCCCGTGTCGCTCTTTAGGAGGGACAGTCCCTCTTTCACACTCAAATCCCCCTGTCCCTCTTTCCAACCCTGGTGTCCCTCTGTTTAGGACATCATACTGTGTGGTGTGTGTATATAAGGACAGTTTGTTTTTTAAGTAATGTTAAACCCTTTCAGTGCAACAGTTGTTTGCAAGGCATTGCAATGCACTCAAAGGGTCAATGTGAGGCTGAGTCACACAGGAGAAAATATTCTATATAATAATTCGGTAATACGTTTGTCAGAAGCTGTCATGCGCAGTACAGACAGCTGCGAGCGCTGCAGTCATGCGCAGTACAGACTGCCCACGTCGCGGCCCCAAATTCAGACGTCTGAATTTGGAGTGCCCTGCTCCGTTATCACCAGTGGGGCGGGCAGTATCTACTGTGCATTACTGCACCGCGGCCCTTGCTGCCTGGAACTTCAACCAGTATGTAATAAGTATATACAGTCCTGTGTTAGTGAGGCTCACATTAACCCTTAGAGTGCCAGATGGATATGTAATACATTGCAATATGTTGCATACCCCACTGCCAGTCAAAGGGTTAAGCACTGCTTAAAAAACAAACATATGGGCAACACCGTCCCACACAGTGCAAGTCTTAGGCAGTTGTGAAAAAAAGCTGTAAAGTAAGAATGCTTACAAAAATAGACATGTTAATAGTTTATTTTTCAATTAACAAAATGCATAGTGAGTGAACAGAAGAAAAACCTACATCAAAATCAATATTTGGTGTGACCACCCTTTGCCTTCAAAACAGCAAAACAACAATGAAACAGATGATAGTATTTCATATCACTATGAGCATTATAGCTTGGCAGTGTTTTTGCAATGTTTGATGCTGATGAAAACTGTGCGTACATATAATTATAATCTGGAAAAAATTGTTATCTTCTCTTCAAATTCTTACACAGGTCACTGAACATTAACCCTAGCATAAAAAGGTTACATTCTTTTGAATATAAGGGAGAAATAGAAATTATTAAAATCTGCATAAGAAGCTTATTTTGATTAAAATTTGCATTCATTGGCATCTCATATAAATATAATTTAAACACATGTACCTGATAACTCTGTGTAAGAGAAATATTGTCCTTTTGCTTTCAATAGTTATATCACGGCCAAGCTTCACAATTCTTTCATATTTATCGTGCCTTGCATCCAACTCATGCTGAAATGCTGTATATAAGTAAAAATATATATGTGCGTGTAAGAAAACATCTTTTTTTTCCCTAGGTAACTAAGTCATCAGTAAACAATGAGAAAAATTGTCTGGATATCCTCCTAAATTCTGTGTGTTGCTAGAAGGTACCTCCAAAGTAAAAAGACAGATACATATCATCCAGTTAAGCAGTGTTCCATCAAACTCTGTTTTTCTCAAAATTTCCACTCGCCACTAGCCAATGGCGAGTGAAAATTTACCCCTGGCGAGTACAAATTCAGCCCTGGTTGGTATGTTATGGCTTGCAGTGGAGAGTAACTTTTCAGGTCTGGCTAGTAGCAAATGACTTCAGCTTTGTATCAAAACCCAGAGAAATTAAAATTATATAGGTTTCCTGCTGCCAAATAATTTAGTCTATAATTTACAATATAACCCCTGTATGTTCCGTTTTGAAAGAAATGTATCTAATCTTCTCTTAAATGTATCCATTGTATCAGCCATAACCACATCCTTTGCAAGGAATTCCATAATTTAACAGACCTCACTGTAAAAACCTCTTTCCTCTGCTGAAGTCAAAACCTGAAGTACATTTTTAGATTAAATTATAATGTCTCTGCAAAAAGCGTTATAGCCTAATCTCTTCTATGGAAACAATTTCAACAGATAAAATTGTATATCTTTTACCCAAAACATTTTAATCTAAAAGTTTAGATTTATGTTAATACACAAATTGGGAAAAATAACATTTAATATTGATACAATGTTAGCACTTTGGATGCTATAGAGCTCGAAAGCATGGCATAGCCATACTTCAAAAGATCGCTTTAGCATTCAAGGAGTTTGACTGTTACTGTTCCGTAGGCATTTCGTCAAAAACAAAATGATTCTGCCATTGCAAAAAAAAAAAAAAAAAAGTTTTACTTGCTGATAAATCCTTTTTTCTCATCCATTGAGGGATGCAGGGACCATGGAGTTAAGCAGCGTGCCTATAAGAGGCAGGGCACTGTAAACAAAAACTCCTCCCACTTCCCAGCTGCTAACCCCTTCCCCCTGCACAACTGCGTTCAGTTGTCATCTATAAGAGTCAGGAAGGGAACAGAAATAAACTTTTTTTTAAAGAAATCCACCAAACACGGCTGGGCATCCTCACCCAACTAGTTTTCTGTGCATGGGAAGCCCTGCATCCCTCAATGGATGAAGATAAATGGATTTATTGGTATGTAAAGCATTCCATTTTCTCTAGAGTCATTGAGGGATGCAAGGACCATAGGGACGTACCAAAAAAGTCCTAAAAATAGCAGGAGGGAAGAAAACTAATGAACAATGGCTTCCAAAACTCACACCTTTGGATGAAAAAAACATAACTTTGTAAATTTAGCGAACATGTAAACAGATGACCATGTAGCTGCTTTGCACAACTAGCCAACATTTGGACCTAGTAGAATGGGCTGTGATTCTGAAAGGTGCCAAAACAGACTGGTCTGTATTACTTGTTTGATAATCCATTTGAGCCATATGGCAATATTTGTTTTGGATGCTTGTCTGCCTTGCTCAGGGTCTTATGGAATCACAAACAAGGTGTACGATGTCCTAAGGGATTGCATAACTTGGATATATTGTCAAACATCTCAGGTGTGATGTTAAGTGATTTCTCTTTAGAGTTAGATGGATTAGGGAGAACCAGTTATTGGTTTATGTGGAAAGTTGAAACTACTTTATGTTGGAACTCTAGAACAGTCCTTAAAACCACTTTGTCTTGAAAGGTAAGATTTGGATTAGTACAAGACAAAGTACTGAGTTCTAAAACTCTTCTTGCAAATACAATCACTGTGAGGAAGACTGTTTTGAGGTTGAGATCATTTATAGAGACTAATGAGAATGGCTCAAATGGAGAGGATTGAAGAGCCTCTAGCACTAGATTTAAGTTCCATGGTGGAACAGGATGTCTATATGGGGGGACTATTCTGTTAACACCTTGAAGAAATGTTTGAATTTCAGGTATAGAAGCAGTTTTTCTCTGGAAGAGACTGACAGTGTTGAAACTTGAACTTTGCGTGAGCTAACCATTAGACCTGTGTCTATACCTACTTGCAGGAACTCTATAAGATATTGGACATGGAAAAAGAAAGGATCAAATTTCCTTGGTTTTGTTAGTTCATCCACTATATTGCTTGAGGATCTCGTGCTCTTGAACATAATATTTCTAGTTTTCTGTTTCTTCTTGACGACATCATGTCTATGTATGAAACTCCCTATCGGTGTGTTATCTGAAGGAATATTTCCTGTTTTAATTCCCATTTACATTGTCTATGGTCTGGCGGCTGAGGTAATGTGCCTCCCAATTCTCCACTCCAATATGTCTGACAAGGCTGGAACACTGTTTTCAGCCTAGAGTCCAATTTTCTCTACTTCCATGCAGCTTTGCTCTTTTGCTCCTGCTTGACGATTTATGTAAGCCACTGCTGTGGGATTGTCTGAATTAATCTGAATAGGAAGATTTTTTAAAAATTGAAGACCATTTCAGGTTTTCTTGTATGTCTGTTTTATTCTTTGGGTGCTAGGCTGACACCTCGACCCGCTCCGTCCTGGGTAGATCGGTGGATCCCCCGGGCAGGATCGGGTCAACTTTTGGCTCCATGCCCTTTTAACCTCCCTCTGGCCATAGCCACTGTTCTACCAGCTGCTATCTCTTTCTTGCCTCACCTTCGTTGCTTCTGGGTTCACCCATGGGGCGCCCCAGACCAGATGGAGGGGATGCGTGAGACCATGCAGCTGGAGCTTACACGTTGACTGCTTTATGTCGGATTTATGTTTTGTACCTAATCTGTTCAATGATTCTAGGAACATGTTTGCATTTTGGAGTTGGCCTGAGGCGATACACCCAATTATTGGGAGATCTTATGTTTATGCATTTTTCTTTGGGTGTTGGGTTTGCGCCTCATCCTGCTCCAGCTCGGGGTAGATCGGTGAATCCCCCGGGCCGTATCGGGTCGATGTTCAGCTCTATGCTTTTTTTAGCCTTCCTCTCGCCGTGGCAGCTGATCAACCAGCTGCTTTCTCTTTCTTGCCTCCCCTTCGTTGCTTCTGGGTTCGCCCCTGGAGCGCCCCAGACGTGATGGAGGGGATGCGTGAGACCATGCAGCTAGAGCTTAAACGTTAGCTGCTTTAGGTCTGATTTTTGTTTTGTACCCTATTCTGTTCAATGATTCTAGGGACATGCTTGCACTTTGGAGTTAGCCTGAGGCGATGCACCCATTATTGGGAGATCTTCTTATGTTAGTACATTTCTCTTTGGGTGTCAGGTTTGCGCCTCGTCCTGTTCCTTCTCGGGTAGATCTGTGGATCCCCTGTGCTGGACCGGGTTGACGTTCAGCGATCGCTCCGCCTCCCTCCGGCCATGGCCGCTGTTATGTTAGCTGTTGTTTCTTCCTGTACAACCTCTTCTTTCCCCCTTCTTCATGTATAAGTTGGGGAGTAAGCCTAACTAGGGTTCTCTCTCATTGCCGTAGATACAGGTGGAGATTCTTTTCTCCTAATATGATATCCCCACGTTCCTTTCTTGTCTCGTGACAATTTTGGGAAGTATACTTCTGCTTTACTTTAGGCTTTACAATCGCTCTGGAGGTTATTCTGACTTTCTCCCCTCTTACATTTGGTATCTTCCATCGTTTGTTTCTTTTTGCTTAGCTTTCACCTCCCTTGCTTAGCTCCCACTTTTTTAATGGGATTAGCTGTTTTGGGAGTACTCCTAGTTTTCCCATTAATTACCTCTTTCTTTCTGTCTCTTTCTTGTGCTTTTTTTTTTTTCCTCTCCCCCACCCCCTTCCTTCCCATTTCCCGTTCCACTCTCCTGTTGGTTGGGCTCTGGCGTAGTTATTTATTGAGTATCTCGCATTTTCTATCGTATTCCGATACTATGGCCCCCCCCTCCACTTCTTACGTTTACTTCCATTCATGCCAGGGGATTAAATATCCCAGAGAAAAGATCAGCCTTAACTCAGGAAGCCCATAGTCTTCATCCAGACCTGTTATTTTTCTGCCCCTCACCATCCTTCTCTTACATCTACCCACTTTCCAACAGGCTGGTGTGCTTCAGCTCCCACTAAACATAGGGGGGGTTGCCATCCTGTTCAACAAACATTGTATATGGTCACACGCAGATGAGTTCAGGGATGTAGACGGCAGTTTTCTTATGTTGAAGGGCCAGATAAAAGGTCACACCTTTACTCTTGTTCATGTGTATCCGCCTAACCCCAATGTCTACCCCTTTTTGAGGACACTGATGAAGCGACTAGATGATTTTAAAGATGGGACTGTGATTATAGGGGGTGATTTCAATCTGGTTATGGACCCAGATTTGGACTCCTCTTATGGTAGATCTCAATACTCAGCATCTTATTTGAGTAAAGTTGCGGTGATCCCTAAACCAGATAAAGACCCTTTGCTATGTAGTAATTATCAGCTTATTACATTGCTGAATGTGGATATTAAATTGATGGCTAAGATCTTAGCGAACCGGTTGAGGCAATACCTGCCGGAGGTGATCCATCCTAACCAGGCTGGCGTCATCCCTGGTCGCGAAGCCAGAGATAATACAATCAGAGCCATTGCCTTGATTTGTACTGCTTTACAGAATAAACTACCTGCCCTTATTTTCTCAGTAGACGCGGAGAAAGAGTTTGATCGTCTTGCTTGGTCCTACCTGTTTGCTGTTCTTTCTCATCTGGGGATGGGGCCTCTGTCTATCCGTGGTTTCTAGCTTTTAGTCCTCACCCACTGCTCAAGTGAAAGTGAACGGATTTCTCTCCCAGTCCTTCACTATATCGAACGGCACAGACAGGGATGTTCGCTGTCGCCAATCCTCTTTGTTCTGGCCCTTGAACCCTTTCTCCACACTGTTAGACTTTCCTCTGGTGTTTCAGGTCTCCCGACTTGGGGAGGAGAAGCAAAGTTAGACGGTTTTGCTGACGACCTCCTCTTTTTTCTTTCGCGACCTCTTCAATCCCTGGGGAAGCTAATTCCACTCCTCACTTCCTATGGTGAGCTCTCACATTTTAAGGTAAATATGATGAAGTCGGAGAGTCTGAACTTACCTTACCGGCTACGGTAGCTGAGAGCTTGAAACGATTGTACCCATTCAGGTGGCCCCCTACCGGTATTAGATACTTGGGCCTTCTATTGACCCCCAATCCACGAAACCTGGTCTCCGCAAACCTGCCTCCTCTTGTTTCGTCACTACGTCACAAAATTGGACAGTGGAATACTCTTCATGTTTCATGGTTGGGTAGAGTTAATCTTGCTAAGATGATTTTGTTACCCAGAATCTTGTATTTTTCCAATGTGATTCCCACCTGTATTCCTCTGCGCTATATCAGATCGCTTCAACATGTCGTGACCTCGTTTATTTGGCAATTTCGTAAATCTCGTCTCCCTCTTTCTCTTCTTCGTCTAGCACCCCGCGATGGAGGTTTAGGTGCTATATTACAATGCTTCTGACTATGTCCGGTTATCGGATCTCACTTGGACTCCTTGGAAGGAATATGTGGACTGTGTCCAGCTGGCTATACCTGGCATCGATCTGTCTAACTTTTGCTGGTTCGACCCGGCTTCTTTTCCTACTGTTTGTGCTTCCCATTGCATATTAGGTCATCTACTCTCCTTCTGGTCCTCCATGAACTCCCTTATTCCATACCCCTACCTTAGGACCACATTGGTGACTAATCCACCTTTTCCGCCGGGACAACTCTCGTCGTCTTTCTGGATCTGGCAGACTTTGCAGTTGGACACGTTAGGGGCCCTGTTTAGTCAAGGATCCTTAATTCCATTCGAATCCCTAGTGTCCGACTTCCATCTTCCTGCGGACCAGCTGTGGCTCTACCACCAGGTTCGACACTTTGTTTCCCGAACGATCCGACCTCCTCACAATTTTCTTGCTTCTACGCATCTTTCCTCTTATGAGGTTCTTCTGACTAGCCCTGGGAGATTCTTCAGACCATTATTCAAATGGTATAATTTCTGTCTCTCCCTTTACCCTCCCTCTAAGCCTCTATGCTTCCGCGAGTGGGAAGATGAGCTTTGGATTTTTCTTCCCTTGACAGTTTGGACCTCTGTTGCCCATACTCTTTGGTTCTCCTCTCGCGATGCTTCGACTAGGGAACGTAACTTTAAACTTCTTACGAGATGGTACCGTACCCCTCACTATCTCCACTCAATTTTTCCGGATACTGCCTCTTCTTTGTGTTGGAGGTGTCAACTTCATACAGGTTCCATGTTACGCATTTTAATGAATGCGGCCAAATCCCTTATCCCTTTGAACTAGAAATCTGTAACTCCCCCTTCCATATCCTCCTGGCTCTTGAAAATGCAGGCGCACTGCTCTACACATAGGCACCATTCCATGGCTACAGGCGATAGTGAGGTTTTTGATTCGGTGTGGGCCCCGTGGATTGAATACATTTCCTCAAGCAGATAGCTTATTCATTGGAGGTGTAGAGTGTGTGGATAAGGCTTGACTTCTCACCTTTTCTTTTACTAAAGATACTCAGTTTATGAGTTGAGTTGTTTTTATCCCAGAGTTCTTTCCCTCTCTTTATCCCTTTCCCTCCCATTCCGTTTTTCCCCACCCCCCTATTTTCTCTCTCTCTGTCTTTCTATGCCTTCCTCTCTTTCCTCCTCTCTGCTTGATTTCATGTCCCATATTTCTTAGCACTCCTTTTTAGTAGAACTTGCACTTCCCATACTTGTTTGTTTAGGTGTATTACTACTGTTTTGCATTCGCTATCACTACTTAGCTAATGTAATTCTGTTCTTTTGTAATACTTTCTTTATAAGAATGTATGATATCTCTGCTTTTCTGTGCTGTATTTTTTTCTCTACTGCTGTATACATTTTCTGTTTGTACTTATACTAATTCTATTCTCAATAAAGTATTTGAAATTTAAAAATAAATAAATAAATAAAAATTGAAGACCATTTCAAGAGTGCATTGTAAATTGTCCGTAGATGCGATTCCAATGAGGCCAGTTGATGATGAATGGATTGATGTTTGTACACTGCTCCCCATCCAAATAGACTGGAGTCTGTTGTGCCTATTTCTACTCGGTTACGGAGAAGTATTTTCATGTGAAGAGGTTTGAATTTGTGAGCCACCACTGTGTCTGGTGGTCTAAGACATTGTCATCATGTAATGAAGATGGTTTGGATGTTTAACCAATTGTGGAGTAGTTCCAACTGTAGTGGTTTCAAATGAAACTGGGGAAAGGGGACTGCTTCAATTGTCCCTACCATCTTTCCCACAATCTTCAAGCAGTGCCTGACTTAAACTTCTGGTAGGGAGAGAAACATCTGGACTCTCTCCTGAGGATCTGACATTTTCTCTTTAGGTAACATTACCTTTTGAATTTTGGCATTAAATATCAGCCCTAGGAATATGATCTATTGAGGCGGCACAAAATGAGACTTGTTTAGGCTGACATTCCAACCATGATTCTTCACTGTTAACAGAGCAATATAGAGATGTTGTTGAATTAGCTCCTGGGATGGAGCCTTTAGTAACAGATTGTCCAGATATGGAGTCAGGTCTGCTTTTATGGATGTGAAGTGAACCTTAAGATAAGCAATCATCTTGGTAAATACTCTTGGTTCTGTGGCTAAACCGAAAGTCAGTGCCACAAACTGAATGTGCATGTTTTGCTATGCAAACCTGAAATATTTCCAGTGTGTGGGCCATGAAGGCATGCATATTTCATGTCTAACGATGTCAGACATTCCTCTGATTCCTTGGCTGCTATCACTGATTTGACAGATTCCATCTATAACTTGGGAACTTTAAGGAAGTGGTTCATTTTTTTCTGGTCAGGAAGGAATCCCCCATGTCTTTTTTGGGTACCATAAAGAGATTGGAATAAAAACATCTGAACCTTTTTTCTTTTGGTACAAGGATTATCTAGGAACTGTTGAATCATCTGATGAAAGGCTTCCTGTAACATCTTTTCTTTTGGAACCCTGGACGTGAAAAAATGAGGAGGTGGTAGAGTTATAAAAGACATTTTGTACCCTTCTTGAATCAGTGCCCACTCATCTGAAAATAGACATCCTCCATTGATGAATGAACTGTCATAGTCTTCTCCCTAGAGGAGGTTCTGTGGGGCACTCCATACTTCAAACTTCATTCTGTGATGGGTTTGGAATCAGACTCCTTGGGTACATATTTCTTGTATACCCATGTAGGTTTTGCTTTACTGGAACTAAAGAAACCTCCAGATGAGTGAGGTGTAGTTTGTCTGGAAAAATCTTTTTGGCCTATTTAGAGGTAAAGATTATAAATTTTACTTTTCCTCAATAATAATAAGAAATAAGGCGTGCAATGTTCCTAAGGTACTAGCAAGAATTAAATATTTCAATTTGGCAATTGTACACTTGCAATAAGCAAAATAAAGTGAATGATATAATGTCCCAAAGGGATAAAAATCCTTTTCTCTACAGCACATATGGAACACAGGTACCATGGGGTTGAATCCCTCTTTGGGTGGAGATTCCCACTCTTTCCCCTTGCATCTCCAGTTATGATGTGATCAAAACCACACCAACATGGTAAGCAAGAAAAGAAGAATGAAGATGCTGTGAGAATTAAGACTCTAAACAATGATTACCACGTCCAGACAGGCAAGACCAACAGATGTCCATTTTGCTGGGTGAGAGACCTGTGTTCCTGTGGACTATAGAGAAAAAGATTTAACAGGTAAGAACACCAAAATTCTACTTTCTTTTACATCCAAAATGGAACACAGGTACCATAGGGATATACCAACACAAAACTCCCAGAGTTGAGGAGGAGAACGGATCTCACACCTGTCCCCATGATTCCAGAGTTCCCTAAGACTATCTAGAAGCAGAACAGCCAAAACTGAAACAAGTGTCAACATACACTAAACACTAAAAGAGACAACGGGGCTCAAACAGCTGAACAACAGTAAGGCACAAGAAAAAAACAGGTCCTTAGACAGGCAAAACCACCTGAAGGACCTTCCAGTCAAAGTCAGGGTATCAACATGATAGTTTTTAGCAAAGGAATGGAAGGAGTCCCAAGTAGCTGCCTTCACAACTGCTCAGTCGAGGCGTGATTCTTGTAGGCCCAGGAGGCCCCAACAGAGCTAGTGGAATGTGCTGTGACATTGAACTGAACAGGTCTCTTGCTGAGCTCATATGCCTGAAGTATAGTAGCCTTGACCCAAGAGGCCAAAGTGACCTTGGAAGCAGTTTGGCCCGCCCTAGGACTCTCATGAATGACAAAGAGAGAGTCAACACATGCAAAAAGGCTCAGTACGATGCACATAAAGTTTCAGGCAACGCACAACATCCAACAAATGGAGATCCTGACTGATGTGGAACTCAGAGATCACCTTAAGAAGAAATTCATGAGAGGTTCGAAGCACTGCCTTGTCCTTGTGAAAAAAACAGGAAAAGCGGCTTGCAAGACAAACCCTGAAACTCTGCGAACTAAGACCACTGCCAGGAGAAAAGCCAGCTTGAGCGTCAATTGACGCAAAGGGATGGTAGCAAGGGGTTCAAAGGGAGGCCTCTGCAAAACTTCCAAAACCAGATTAAGGTCCCATGGAGGAGTGGGAGCCTTAAAGTCAGGGAAAGCATGACTGACCCCATGAAGAAACACCTTGCTATCAGGAAGAGTGGCAATTCACAATAATATGAATCTTCAAGGAAGAGTCCTTTGAGCACACTACCCAGGAGAAGAGAGTGCCCCACTGGAAGGTCAAAGTCCTGCGAGGACAGAGACTTATCCACACACTAGGAATGAAAGACAGACCATACCCTGTGGTAGGCCTTAGAGGAAATAGGCTTTCGAGCCTGAATCATAGTGGAAATTACCTCAGAGGAGAATCCCTTTCTACTCAAAATGTGGGTTTCATCAGTGATCAAAGCCAGCTTCTCCACATCCTTTTTCCAAAGGTAGCCCTGGAGAAGAAGGTCCGGCCTAGGAGGAAGCGAGAGCGGATCCTGAATGGAAATACGCATCAGTCTCGCAAAGCACGCCCTCCTGGCAACTAGAATCACAGTTGTGTCATCCATCCTGACCTTCCTGAGCACCCTGGTAATGAGGGGAATTGGAAGAAAGACATAAGCAAGGTGTAAGTTCCATGGAATTGACATTGAGTCCGTGGCATAGGCCAGAAGATCTCCCCTTTCCAGGAGCAGAAGACCAGTAACTTCCAGTTTTCCCTCATGGCCATTAGGTTTATCATAAGCAACCACCACTGCTGCACAATCAGGTAGAAAGCTTCTGGATTGAGTTCCCTCTCTCCCGGATTCAAGTCTTGGGAAGTCCACCAGTACATTTTCTACCCCTGGAATGTGAACAGCGAAGATGGCCAGAATGTGGGCTTCTGCCCAAGCTAGAAGGTACCTCACCTCGTACCATGTGGGGGCACTTTGAGTGCCCCCAATGGTTGATGTAAGCCACAGCCATGGCGTTCTCCACTAGACTCGCACTGGATGTCACATCAACTGAGAGGTTGAGTACACAAGAGCTAGATGGATCACTCTGAGTTACAGAACACTGATGGACTGAAGAGACTCCTCCACAGTCCACCTGGCCTGGATCCTCAGGTTACCAGAGTCCATTCCAGAACCACAAAGTATTTTCCCTGTTCCAGGTTGCGCCTGTGCAACCACCACTGCATGTCTCTTCTGGCCTCTGGTAAGAGAGAGAAAAGGGTTGGATTCCCAGAACAATTCTGAACAATTCATGTCTCTGAAACTCCTTGGTGTGCACCTGAGAGTAAGGCACTACCTTTAGTGTCGACACAAGTTTGCCCAGAACTCTCAAGTTGTCACGGTTTGTAAGGTAAAATCAGCTTTATTAAGAATAATAAAGTGCACAAGGTCACCCTTCACAGGTCCAGATCCGGACAGTACCGTGGCACTTCCCAAATCTGACACAGCTCAGGGTACAAGAGAATAGCAAAACAAAGACAGAAATGTATTAGGCTGGATCAAATGACAGGAACCAGGAACAGAACCTCAGCAGTACCAAACCTAGGAAGCATGCCCAACTAGCTAGACAAGTAGGTGACTGCAGGGCAGAATCCCTAGAAGGCTAGGAATTTAATAGCGGTAAGCCGGGACACTGGAGAGTGATCTGGCCTAGAAATCAAGGGTAACCGGAGGCAACACTGACAGGCAATGGCAAGGCACTAGTCCCAGGAGACTAGGGTAACCGGAGGCAGTACTGACATGCATGGGCAAGGGATTAGTCCCTGGAGACTAGGTAACCAGAGGCGACACTGACAGGCTCTGGCAAAGTACCAGTCACAGGAGACTAGGGTAATCAGAGGCCACACTGACAAGCACTGGCAAGGCACGAGTCTCAGAAGACTAGGGGAACCGAAGGCAACACTGACAAGCACTGGCTAGGCACTAGTCTCAGGAGACTAGGGTAACCGAAGGCAACACTGACAACCACTGGCTAGGCACTAGTCTCAGGAGACTAGGGTAACATAAGGCAACACTGACAAGCACTGGCTAGGCACTAGTCTCAGGAGACTAGGCTAACCGGAGGTAACGAATAGGGTAGTCGGCCACAGCCAAAATCGGTACACAGAGCGGTAGTCAGCCACAGCCAGGATCGGTACACAGAGCGGTAGTCAGCAACAGCCAGGATCGGTACACAGAGCGGTAGTCAGCAACAGCCAGGATCGGTACACAGAGCGGTAGTCAGCCACACAAGATCAGTACAGAGAGCGTTAGTCAGCCACAGCCAGGATCAGTACACAGAGTGGAGTCAGCCAAGCCAGGATCGGTACACAGAGTGTAGTCAGCCACAGCCAGGATCAGTACACAGAGCGGAGTCAGCCAGTCCGGGTCAGCAGCAAAATTACGGGCAGTGGAGACAGGAGCAAGGTCAGGCAAAACTGGGTCATACACGGAGCAGGAATCAACAGCAAAATAAACGCCAGATACAGGAACACCACGAAAGGGCGCCAAAGTAATGACAGGACAGAGTTTAAAAAGGCTAACATTGGGCAGGGCAGAACCCCAAAAGCCATGCAGTACCCCATCAAGCCATCCAGCACCCCCACAAGCCATCCAAAACCTCTACAAGATATCCAGTACCACCACAAGCCATCCAGTACCCCACTGAGCAATCCAAAACCTTATCCAAAACGTCTACAAGCAATCCAATTCCCTCACAAGCCATCCAGTACCCCATAGAGCCATACAAAACCTCTACATGCCATTCAAAACCTCTACAAGCCATCCAATACCCCATAAAGCCATCCAGAACCCCTCACAAGCCATCCAAAACATCTACAAGCTATCCAGTACGCCCACAAGCCATCCAGTACCCCACTGACCAATCCAAAAGTTCTACAAGCCATCCAAAAGCTCTACAAGCCATCCAGAACCACCACAAGCCATCCAGAACCACCACAAGCCAACCAGTTCCCCATCAAGCCATCCAATACCCCCATCAAGCCATCCACTATCACTACAAGCCATCCAGTACCCCCACAAGCCATCTAAAACTTCTGCAAGCGATCCAGTACCCACACAAGGCATCAAGTACCCCACTGAGCCATCCAAAACCTCTACAAGCCATCCAGTACCCCACAAGTCATCCAAAACCTCTACAAGCCATCCAGTTCCCCCACATGCCATCCAGTGCCGCAACGAAATTTGAAATTTTGGGAGGTATTTGTTACTATTTGAGGGTATTTATTTCTTTGCATTTTGATATTAGTGCAACCAGTGACTCACCAGCTGTTGCAAGACTAGAATCTTTCTCAGCCTGCCAGCTGAAGATGGGAGTAGTAATCCATCAACTGGAAAGCCACATGTTGCCCAGCCCCACCCTCCACAGTGGAATGGTTGAAGAAGTGCAATTCTGGACCAGAATGACTGCACCATTGGGTAGGAGGGGTAGAAATCCCCATTGATATAAACTGTACCTTTAACAATCTGAATGCTAGAGAGATCTACAACACATTATGAATAGTGTCTAGATACCGCTCTATCTTTCAAAGAGATAAAAGTCCAATTTAAATTAATGTGAATTTAGTAAATTTTCAACCCCCCTCCGCACCCCCATCATATGCTCCAGAATTGTTCCAGTTCTTTTTAGTCTTTGCAGGGCAGCAGGGCAGTGAGATTGCAGATTCCCGGTCGATTGGGTTAATTCCAGTCTGTTGTTTAATGGAAGTACTAAAACCGTCCTGCAGGGAGAGAACAAGACAGCCTCACATCCGCTAAACACAACTCATTACTTCATTAGCAGCTACTGTAATGTTTTCCAGCTAAATCGATCTTCCTGCTGGGAAGCCTGAGTCTGCTTGATACTGCATACTGATACATTGCTTTATCGGGTAATACAGAGCATGTACTGTTGTTTCAGGTAATACCCAGCATGTACATCTGGATCAGGTAATACACAGCATGTACAGCTGTATCAGGTTATACCGAGCATGTACCTCTGGATCAGGTAATACCCAGTGTGTAACTGCATCACTTAATACCCCGTATGCACCATTTCTAGCATGTAAACCTACATCAGGTAATACCCAGAGTGCATCTCACCATCAGTTAATACCCAGTGTGTACTTCTGCATCAGGTTATACACAGAGTTTACCTCTGTAACAGGTAATAACCATCATGAATGCCTCTTTTAGATAATA
Source organism: Rhinophrynus dorsalis (assembly GCA_037306005.1). Lineage (NCBI taxonomy): Eukaryota > Metazoa > Chordata > Amphibia > Anura > Rhinophrynidae > Rhinophrynus > Rhinophrynus dorsalis. The sequence continues at coordinate 179,398,513 of CM074720.1, read as the reverse complement.
TTTAGAATGTACATCCTTATAAATACTAAATACTTGTAGTGACCTGTCCAAGTATTGAAAGCAGATTTCCAATCATCACCTTCTTTGATTCGTACCAGGTTATACGCTGCCCTTAGATCCAGTTTCGTAAAAATGGATGCCCCCGTTAGTCGATCGAACAATTCGGTGATGAGTGGAATGGGGTATGCATTTTTAACCATTATCTTCTTGAGATCCCTATAATCTATACAGGGTCTAAGTTCTCCATTTTTCTTTTTGACAAAAAAGAATCCAGCCCCCGCGGGTGAGGAAGATTTGCGGATTATCCCACGGGCCAGGGCATCAGCAATATATTTCTCCATGGCCTGATTCTCCTCACATGACAACGGATAGGTTCTGCCCATAGGAGGCATGGCGCCAGGAATAATATCAATAGCACAATCATAGGGACGATGCAACGGCAAAGTGCTAGCCTTTCCCTTACTGAACACATCACTGAAAGACTGGTATTCAGGCAGCAAGGAGGGAGAGGTACACAAAATCTTAGTAGACTGCCTTAAGAAATGAGCCATGCAATAATCAGACCAGGCCAAAATCTCGCAGGACCCCCAGTCCATTCTGGGATTGTGAATATGCAGCCAGGGGAAACCCAGTATGACCGCATAGTGAGGAAACTGAATTATCTGAAACTTCAAGGTCTCCTTGTGGAGCGCTCCGATACAGATCAACAACGGACATGTCTCCTGAGTTACCTGGGGAGGTACCAACAGTCTTCCATCAATGGCCTCAATGTCCAGCAGGGACTCTCTATCAACCAAGGGAATGTTATGCAGAACAGTGAATTCCCTATCCATGAAATAGCCAGCCGCGCCGGAACCGATCAAGGCAGGAGTGGTAAAGGACGAGGCAGCCCATGATGCTACTACATTCACTATGGGTTTAAGTACTGTGCCCTCTGGGGACTGGTATACTCTACCTAGGACCTGTCCCCCACTGGACCCTAGGTGCGTTCATTTCCCGGCTGCATGGGACATGTCCTTAACAGGTGGCTTGCCTTCCCACAGTACAGACACAGGCCCTGTCTGTGGCGAAAGGACCCTTCCTCCTTAGATAAGCGTATAAAGCTGCATTGGTTCAGTGCTCCAGCTTGCGGAACCAGGAGGTATGTGAGGAGAGGGAGGCAAGGGTGTGAAACCAGAATTGGTCGATGACCCAGTCGCTGGTCTCTGCCTACGATCCTTGTAAATATTCCTCTCCCTTATACGGGAATCAATCAGGGTAGCATAATCAATACATTTATCCAGCTCCTCTGACAAATCTCAAGCTGCAATCTTGTCCTTTATTTTATCAAGACCTTGCGCAAATGCTGCCACAAGTGCCTCATCGCTCCAACCTACCTCTGCTGCAAGCGTACGGAATTCATTGGAGTAGTCAACAACTGTACATGTGCCCTGTTGTATTCTCATTAGACATTTAGCAGCAAAGGTTGTGCACCCAGGAACCTCAAATACACTGCGGAAGGCCCTTACAAACTCGGCAAAGTTTGAGGTAATTGGTTTAGCCGTCTGCCAAATCAGATTTGCCCAGGCTAGAGCTATACCTGTCAACAAGGATATCATGAATCCCACCTTGCTCCTTTCGCTCGGAAAGGCTTGTGGTACTAGTTCCAGAAAAATTTCTAGTTGGTTCAAAAACCCACGGCATAGAGTGGGCTCCCTGTCATAGATTAGTGGGAGAGGAGCGGTTGCGGACAACCCTCTACTGGAAAGAGTCAGAGCCTGTGCCATTGGTGCCTGGACTGGGGTGGCCACCGAAGGCTGTACAGGTTTTTCAAGGTGTGCGGTATGCTCCAAAATAGTATGTATAGCCAGGGACAACTGGTTCACTCGTTGCTCTTGTGGGTCCATTCTCCAAAGGAGATTTTGAGAGCTACCTTCACCAGCATTGTCTGAGGTAATGGCCCTTTCATACTGTCAAGGGTTTGTAAGAATACTCAGACAAGTTAGTAAGGTAAGATCAGCTTTATTAAGAACAATAAAGTGTACAAGGTCACCCTTCACAGGTCCAGATCCGGACAGTACAGTGGCACTTCCCAAATCTGACACAGTTCAGGGTACAGGAGAATAGCAAAACAAAGACAGAAATATATTAGGCTGGATCAAATGACAGGAACCAGGAACAGAACCTCAGCAGTACCAAACCTAGGAAGCATGCCCAACTAGCTAGACAAGTAGGTGACTGCAGGGCAGAATCCCAGAAGGCTAGGGATTGAATAGCAGTAAGCCGGGACACTGGAGAGTGACCTGGCCTAGAAATCAAGGGTAACCGGAGGCAACACTGACAGGCAATGGCAAGGCACTAGTCCCAGGAGACTAGGGTTACCAGAGGCAGTACTGACATGCATGGGCAAGGAATTAGTCCCTGGAGACTAGGTAACCGGAGGCCACACTGACAAGCACTGGCAAGGCACTAGTTTCAGGAAACTAGGGGAACCGAAGGCAACACTGAAAAGCCATGGCTAGGCACTAGTCTCAGGAGACTAGGGTAACCGAAGGCAATACTGACAAGCACTGGCTAGGCACTAGTCTCAGGAGACTAGGGTATCCGAAGGCAACACTGACAAGCACTGGCTAGGCACTAGTCTCAGGAGACTAGGCTAACCGGAGGCAACGAATAGGGTAGTCAGCCACAGCCAGGATCGATATACAAAGCGGTAGTCAGTTACAGCCAGGATCGGTACACAGTGCGGTAGTCAGCCACAGCCAGGATCGGTACACAGAAGGCTAGTCAGCCACAGCCATGATCGGTACACAGAGCGGTAGTCAGCAACAGCCAGGATCGGTACAGAGAGCGGTAGTCAGCCGCAGCCAGGATCGGTACACAGAGCAGTAGTCAGCCGCAGCCAGGATCGGTACACAGAGCAGAGTCAGCCAAGCCAAGATCGGTACACAGAGCGTTAGTCAGCCACAGCCAGGATCAGTACACAGAGCGTTAGTCAGCCACAGCCAGGATCGGTACACAGAGCGTAGTCAGCCAAGCCAGGATCAGTACACAGAGCGTAGTCAGCCAGTCTGGGTCAGCAACGGAATCATGGGCAGCGGAGACAGGAGCAAGGTCAGGCAAAACCGGGTCATACACATAGCAGGAATCAACAGCAAAACAAACGCCAGATACAGGAACACCATGAAAGGGCGCCAAAGTAATGACAGGTCTGAGTTTAAAAAGCCTAACACTGGGCGAGGCAGAACCCAGCGGCCAATAAGAACCCAGCAGGAATCGAGCAGGGAGTAGCAATGTCGCTTGCACAGAAGATCACGGGCACCGCGATACAAGTATTTCCTGGGCCTGAGACACCTCCTACATAACCTGCAAGATCTTGTCCTCCGGTAGGAAGACTTTCCTTAGGAGAGTGTTGAGCCTAGGAATACCAGCTCCTAGGATGGCACTGGAGAGGACTTTTACATGTTCAAGATCCACCCATGGTGGACCAGGAGTCGAGCACATTCTAGGATGTGCTGGTCCAAGTGCTCTCCCCGGAAAGGAGCCTTGATCTAGAGGTCATCCTGATAGGGTGTCATAGAAATGCACCGGGTGTGAATGAAGGCCCCTAAGGACCCCATGACTCTGGAGAGATGAACTGGTAATGCTCCGAACCATAGCCAAAATGCAGATAGTGTTGGCTGTTGGAGTGGACAGGTACACATCCTGAAGGTCCAGAGACACCAGATACTTCCCTGGGAACCTTTATGTGAAGACAGAATGTAAAAATTCCTTCTTTAAGCGTGCAGGTTCCACACATACTTGTTTAGACATTTGAGGTCCAAAACGGGAATACAGCAGCCATCCTTCTTTGGAACCAGAAATAGGTTGGAATAAAAACCTGAACCACTGTCCTGTGTAGTTACTGAAATCAGAATTTCCTTTTCTGGCAGCGAGTTCAATGCCCCCGAAACAGCTTTACTTTGTTCTGCTCCTCCGGCACCCTGGACAAAAAGAAGTGATAAGGAGGAAGGAATCTAAAGTCTATTCGGTAACCTTCTGAGGATTTCCAGGCATTTCATAAAAGGTGAACAGGTGGACCGGCGAACCAGAATTCCCCGAGTCATGCGGAAGCTGGCTTGACAGACATAGCACTTGAATCTGTTTGCTTGGGCTACCACTGCTCTCTGGTCTTGGGGGAGGGGGGACGCTGGTTGGAGGCCTGCAGAATGTACGGCCTTTGCACCTTCATTTGATGGGGGGGGGACTAAAAAGATGCAGTTTCCTCACCATAGTTGGACGTTTAGAGGGAAAGGAAGGAAACCAGTGAATTCTTGGAAGATTGATCCGCAGACTAAATCTTAAGCCACAACGTGTCACTCAGTGACTGAAAAGGCTGAGGCTTTAGCAGACAACCTGACCACCTGAAGACGGGCCTCAGAAACAGAAGCCTTGGCCTCCTTCCTGTTGGCTGGAAAGACCAACAGATCCTCCTTGGAAGCATCAGCATGGACAGCCTCCATCAAATGCTCACCCCACAAAGCAACAGCCTTGTTATCCCAGGCAGAGGCAAATTATGCCTCAGCATAGCCACATGGGCTGTGAAACTTGCCCTGAGGATAGAATCTAGCTTCTTATCCTCTGTATCCTTCTGACCCACTGTGTCCATCAACGGCAGGGCAGTAGACTTGGCTATGCCCTGTGCCAAAGCGGTCTCTGAAAAAGGGTAATGTCTAGAGAACCGTTTGATGATAAACAACCTCTTATCATAGGTCTTCCACATCCAGAAGGATCTGAACAAGAGTGGAAGACATCTGTAGAGGAAGACCCTCATCGGGGGTGTCAGGGACCTGAAGGGTCTCCAAGAGAGCTCTGAGTCCCTCATATGAGGGGAGTCAGTCTCACAAGAGTCCCTGTAGGAGTAGGAAGAATCCATATCCTCATATCCCCCTTCCTCATCCTCCCCAGTCAATATTTCCTCCTTTGAGGAAGCTCCTACAAGTTTAGAGACACTATGAGATCTGGGGGCCACATATTTAACCCCTTCAGTGCCAGAGGCTTGGGCCATTTCCTGTACCCTGCAGGCCAGACATTTTTTCAGCACGTTTGCTATGCTTCTGTTTATGCTTGATTTCCTCTGGGGATTTTTAGTTAAATATGGAAAACTATATATTGTTTTTTTCAGAACGAATTGAGCTTTCTCATTGTACCTTACATGAAGAGAATTTTACATCATGCAAAAAGCTATGACGTCATAATGACAAAAAAGTGAAAATTTACTCATTTTGCTAAAATCACATACTATGTATCAAAAACATTTACCTTGATTGAAAAAGTTTCAATTATTAGAAATAGCCCCAGGTCCCCCGAGTAAAAAAAATACCAAATTTGTATAGTTTTACCTACGTCCATGGCTAGCGTAGAGCCGTAATCACCAGCAGCGCAAAAAGAGGATTTTAGTCTTACCTGTTAAATCCTTTTCACTTAGTCCATACAGGTTACTGGTAACTCTGGGAGGCGATCTGCCCCTTTAAGTAGGCAGGAACATTTCTCCAAATGTATGCAGGGGGTGGAGCCTCCCCTCCCTCCTTAGCTGCTCCCAGTCAGCTTGATGCCAGAATGATTTGTGACCCTACCAACTGACCAGAAAAGTGAGAGAAGAAGAAGACTCCTGTGAGCATACCCCGAAGGACTCCCACTACTTGCCACAGGAGAGCCAAGCATGGTCTCTTGACAGGGTGGGAGACCAGTAACCTGTATGGACTAAGTGAAAAGGATTTAACAGGTAAGACTAAAATCCTATTTTCTCTGTCGTCCAATACAGGTTACTGGTAACTCTGGGATGTCCAAGCATTGAGTTACCCTGAGGTGGGAAGAAGGCAAGGACCAGGCGCAAGGCCCCCAGAGTCACCAGGGCCTCCATGGACCTACTGGTCAGAGATCCCAACAAAACAGAAGTGTCAACGGACACAAACTAGGGGTAAAAACAAACCCCAGGAACTGTTACACAGCACACTGAACTAGAGCCAACAGGGCTCAACAGTACAGAAGCACAAAGGACCTTAGAAGAAGAAGATCCTAGACAGGCAGAACTGTCTCCAGGACCTTCCTCCCAAAGCTGGCATCAGCCGATGCCAGCACATCCACACGGTAGTGCTTCGAGAAAATGTGAACAGAGGACCAAGTGGCCGCCCGGCACAGCTGATCAGCAGACGCTTGATTTTTGTAGGCCCAAGAGGCCCCAATGGACCTGGTAGAATGGGCCGTAACCCTGAAGGGAACATGCTTGTTCCTCAATTCATACGCCTTTTGAATTGTAGACTTAATCCAAGAAGCAATAGTCACTTTGGATGCCGGTCTCCCAGCCCTAGGACCCTCCGGAATGACGAACAGTGTCAGACTTCCTGATGGATTCCGTACGATGCACATAAAACTTGAGACAACGCACAACATCCAACAAATGGAGATCCTTCTCCTTATCGGAAGAGGGGTTAGGGCAGAAAGAGGGCACCATAATCTCCTGATTAATGTGGAACTTGGAAACCACCTTCGGTAAAAACTCCTTGGAGGTACAAAGAACCGCCTTGTCCTTGTGAAACACCAAATAGGGAGGTTTACAGGACAGAGCTTGTAACTCCGCCACCTGGCGGACAGACACAATGGCCAGAAGAAAGGCCATCTTCCAAGACAAAAGGCGTAAAGGAATCGTAGCCAAAGACTCAAAGGGAGGACGCTGAAGAACTCCCAAGACCAGATTAAGATCCCACTGAGAAGCCGGACTCCGAAAAGCGGGACGCACATGAGCAACGCCTTGGAAGAAGATCTTGACATCAGGAAGCATAGCGATGCGTTCCTGGAAAAAGACAAAGCGCCGAAGTCTGAACTTTAAGAGAACTCAGGCTGAGTCCTTTATCCACCCCGTCCTGCAGAAAAGCCAGGACCGTAGGAAGGTGAAAATCGTTAGACAGGTCCCTGTCAGCACACCAAGAGAGAAAGATCGACCAGACCCGGTTATAGATCTTGGAAGAAACGGGCTTGCGAGCACGAAGCATGGTAGAAACCACAGCAGAAGAAAACCCCTTCTTCTTCAAAATTGAGGATTCAACCTCCAGGCCGTCAAATGGAGACGATGAACGATCTCCTTCCATAGGTACCCCTGTATCAGAAGATCTGGACGAGAGGGAAGAAGAAACGGCTCTGCCACCAACAGAGCCAGAAGGTCCGGATACCAAGACTGACGAGGCTAATTTGGAGCAATGAGGATGACCGGACAACGCTCCACTTTCAGCTTCTGGATCACCCTGATCAACATTGGAAGAGGGGGAAAGATGTAGGCCAGGGGAAACACCCAAGGAATCGACATGGCGTCGACCGCCAGAGCCAGCAAGTCACTCCACCTGGAGCAGAACATCGGAACCTTCCTGTTGTGTCTGGTTGCCATCAGATCCACCAAAGGAACACCCCACATCTAAGTTAGAAGCTGGAACACCTCCGGATGGAGCTCCCACTCTCCGCTGTCGACTGTGTGACGACTGAGGAAATCTGCCATGACGTTGTCTACGCCTGGAATGTGCACCGCAGAAATAGCGGAAACATGAACCTCCGCCCAGGACAGAATGGCCTTTACCTGTAGCCACACAGCGAGACTTCTTGTCCCGCCCTGTCTGTCGATGTAAGCCACGGCAGTGGCATTGTCAGATTCCACTCTGACTGGACAGTCCTCCAGTTGAGATTCCCAATGGCGTAGAGCATGGAAAATCACCCGAAGTTCCAGGATGTTGATGGAGAGAAGAGACTCCTCCAAGGACCACTTCCCTTGAGCTCTGAAATGACCCAGGAAAGCCCCCCAGCCCGAGAGACTGGCGTCCGTCGTGACCGTGGTCCAGTAGGGTACCCGAAAGGGTCCCCCCTTCAAGAGATGGGAAAGGTCCAACCACCATTCCAGGCTCAACTCCACATGAGGAGGAAGAGATACTAACAACTTCTGATGATCTGGACGATCCCTGCACGTCTGAATCACGAACCTCTGAAGTTCCCTGGTGTGTGCCATCGCAAATGGCACCGCCTCTATCGTGGAGATGAACTTCCCCACCAGGGAAAGCAACTTCGGAACTGGAATCCACTCGAGAGCCAGGACTCTCGATACTCGCTGGGCAATCTGATGCGATACTTCCTCTGGCAGAAACACCATACCCTTCTGAGTGTCGAACAGCAGACCCAGGAAGATGAGACGCTGAGATGGGGACAAATCCGACTTGTCCAAGTTCACAATCCACCCGTGGCGAGTGAGAACCTGAATGCAGGTCTGGACCTGCTGGTGAAGAAGATCCGCAGACTCTGCCTTCAAAAGCAAGTCGTCCGTGTACGGAGTCACTCTCACTCCATCCCTATGAAGGACGGAAATCAACACCCCCAGAACTCTTTGGAAGACCTGGGGAGCAGTTGTCAGCCCAAAAGGAAGAGCTGAGAACTGAAAATGACCCCTGGCGCAGGCGAACCTCAGATACTGACTGCTCACTGGATGAATGGGGATATGCAGATACGCATCCTGGAGATCCAGAGAAGCCAGAAACTCCCCTGTGGACATGGCGGCGATCACAATGCGCAGAGATTCCTGACGATAGTGAGACTTCACCACAAAGGAATTGAGATCCTTGAGATCCAAAATGGGACGCCCCCGCCATCCTTCTTGGAGACCACAAAAAGGTTGGAGTAAAACCCCGAACCCATGTCCACAGGAAGCACTGGCTCCAGGACCTCTTTGTCCAAAAGATCCTGAATAGCGCCTTCGAACAACCTCAGTTTCTCTGCATCCTGCGGAGAACGAGTGAGATGGAAACGAAGGGGGGGAATGGAAAAGAAAGGGAATATGTAACCCTCTGAGACCACCTGTAAAACCCATGGGTCTGAGAAGGATGCTTCCCAAACCATGCGGAAGAGGTGGAGACGTCCACCCACGGCAGGGTGTGGACCCGGGTTCGGCTAGTCATGCCAAAGCAGGCTTGTAAGACTTGGACTTGGAGGCAACCTTGGGCTTCCAGGACTGCTTGGGCTTGGAGGAGGGATGAGGATCGGACGGAACTGTCTTGGAGGACGAACGCGCCTCCGCCTGAAAGGAACGATAGGACCGGAAACGCTTAGCCGGCAACTTTTTCTTGAAGACCAAGGGCAAATGGGTACTCTTACCTCCAGTAGCCTCACTGATCAGCTCCTTGAGCTCAGAGCCAAACAGGGAAGCTCCCTGGAAAGGCAAAGTAAGCAAAACCTTCTTAGATGCAGTGTCAGTGGACCAAATCTTAAGCCAAAGCGCGCGCCTGGCCACCACAGAAGAAGTGGAGGCCCTAGCCATCATGTGGACAGCATCAAAGGCAGCATCAGAAACATAGTTCTGCGCTTCAGAAATATTGGCAAGCAAGCGCAACTGCTCTGAAACCGGCGCGTCCTGACGGACCGCCTTGGAGAGTTGCTCAGTCCAGACTGCAATGGCCCGGTTAACCCACGCCACAGCAAAGGCCGGTCACATAGCAGTGCCAATAGACGCAAAAATAGACTCGAGGCAAACCTCCAACTTTTTATCCGTCCAGTTCTGCAAAGCAGAAGCATCAGAAACAGGTAAAGCAGTTGATTTAGACAGTCTAGACACAGGAGCATCCACCTTGGGAGGATGAACCCATTTAGCCAGTTCAGCCTCAGAAAAGGGATAAAGTTTAGCAAACTTTTTTGAGACTGAAGAAGACTTATCAGGATTTTTCCAAGCATCGGAAACCAAACGTTCCAGTGTAGGGTTAGGAGGAAAACAAGTAAGAGCTTTTGCCGGTTTCTGAAAGACATCAGTTGGGTCAGAGGGAATCTCTTGACTCAAGGGAAGGTTGAGGGTGGACAGAACGGCCCGAATTAGGCCCTCTGCAGAAAATTCAGGGTCACATTCAAAGGGGTCACCAACAGACCTGGTAGACTCAATAACAGTACCATCTTCACCATCAGAATCTAGCAACAATTCTTCCTCAGAAGAATCAGACACATCAGGGGTCACCTGTGGTTTAGGCAGGGAGGTCTTGATGGTAGAGGGAGCCTGCCATACCTGCAGTGCTCCCTGTACCTGAGAGGGAAAGAGTTGAAGAGTGGACCTGAGGTTCCTAGTTGCCGCCTTGAACTCTTTCACCCAAGCTGGCTCTATAGCATGGCTGGAAGGCCCTGGGTTGCTGTCAGGACCTTCTGAGCATGCTGGGCATAAATGACCAGAGAATTCCCTAGGCAGCCCTGAATGACAGGAGGAGCAATGGGAGAAACTGATGCCCCAGCCTCCTTAGTCTTAGGTCTAGTCCCAAGCTCCAGCGGAGTAGACATACTAACAGTGTCAGATATACTCCACTGACAGAAATCACCCAATTAAAGTGGGAAGATTAAAGATTCACCCCAGAAACGTTTAAAACTAAACTTATCTGGCAAGCGAAGGGTTAATCAGCAAAGGAGAGGAGAAGGTCTGGTCCCTGCGTAGTATACTCGATGAGAAGAACTCACAAAATGGCTGCCGCGGCGGGAGCCAATCAGAAAAAAGGCGCGAAGCAAGCGCTCATGGGAATCGTAGTTTTTCTCACAAAGTACCCCAAAACAGTGCCCGAAGCCCCCCAACACACTTGACTAGTGAACCGGATGAAAGAGCAAGGGAAGACAAACAAAATGAGCCCACTCTGAGATCGCTAGGTGGAGCGGTTCCAGAGATACGTCCCACACAGTGTAAGCCCATAGAGAGTAAAGGAGCAATGGAGGCTATGCGGTAAACGCGCCACTGCAACATTCTACTCTCTGGTCTTCCTGCTTCTCATCTCTCTCCACTCTCTCAATCACCGCAAGAATCACCACATTTGCTCCCAGATACCTTCCATCTCATCTCCTCCTGAAATCCCTCAATTGGCTACCTATAAAGTATCGTATTTCTTACAAGATTCTCCTCCTCTCCTGTAAGTCACTCTTTTCTTCAGCACCCTCTTACATTTCTGCCCTTATCTCCCGCTACACCCCTTCCCGTCCCCTACGTTCTTCTCAAGGGTTCTTCCTGTCCTCTCCCTACACAACTCGAGCCATCTCTCGACTACAATCTTTCTCACTGGCTGCTCCTCGACTCTGGAATGCCCTCCCCATCACCGTTCGCCAATCATCCACAATCATCACTTTCAAGCAACTCCTCAAAACCCACCTGCTCAGGGAGGCATCTCAATAGCAATGTCCTCCTTCTGCACACTGACAGTCACATCAGAATCCTTCTGCACTTCTTTCACCATACCTTGTACCTGCACTTATAATACTCCTCCTAGTGTCTCTGTTTGTCAATATGAATTCAGCCTAGATTGTAAGCTCCTTGGGGCAGGGTCCCTTTCCTAGTGTATGATTCCCTTGCTGCACTTTCCCTCACAAATAATGTAATGATTGTACTTAACCTTAATGCTCTTAACCCCAGTTCTGTCGTTTTTGTATTGTATTATTTCAACTTCTGTTAAGCGCTGTGTACATGTATGGCGCTATATAAATAAAGATACATACATACATACATACATCGCCTCCCAGAGTTACCAGTAACCTGTATTGGACGACAGTGAAATGACATTTTCAACTTTATAAAATAATATGTGCATTCTAGGGTTTTTGTGATAAAGCTACCCTAAAACAGTGGAATAACTATATAAAACTATATATTTCTAGAAAGTAGACAACCTGCCGCATCTAATGATGGGTGACTTCCCTTGTTACCCCAAGCCTGGTGTGCACAAATGCCTCCAGAATATGGCGCTAATGAAAAAAAAAGGCATTTTCTTACATTTCTGCCCCTTCAAATGTACTAAAATGTGTGAAAACCATGGCATTTCCAACTGTATTCATTAGCTAGTGCTCTTAGGAGAAAAATGTCACCTCATAGGTATGATTTCACCTACCTCAGGGGGCGCTACAAGTACAAAACTACACCGATTGCAACCATCTTCCAAGACAAAAGGCGTAAAGGAATCGTAGCCAAAGACTCAAAGGGAGGACGCTGAAGAACTCCCAAGACCAGATTAAGATCCCACTGAGAAGCCGGACTCCGAAAAGCGGGACGCACATGAGCAACGCCTTGGAAGAAGATCTTGACATCAGGAAGCATAGCGATGCGTTCCTGGAAAAAGACAAAGCGCCGAAGTCTGAACTTTAAGAGAACTCAGGCTGAGTCCTTTATCCACCCCGTCCTGCAGAAAAGCCAGGACCGTAGGAAGGTGAAAATCGTTAGACAGGTCCCTGTCAGCACACCAAGAGAGAAAGATCGACCAGACCCGGTTATAGATCTTGGAAGAAACGGGCTTGCGAGCACGAAGCATGGTAGAAACCACAGCAGAAGAAAACCCCTTCTTCTTCAAAATTGAGGATTCAACCTCCAGGCCGTCAAATGGAGACGATGAACGATCTCCTTCCATAGGTACCCCTGTATCAGAAGATCTGGACGAGAGGGAAGAAGAAACGGCTCTGCCACCAACAGAGCCAGAAGGTCCGGATACCAAGACTGACGAGGCTAATTTGGAGCAATGAGGATGACCGGACAACGCTCCACTTTCAGCTTCTGGATCACCCTGATCAACATTGGAAGAGGGGGAAAGATGTAGGCCAGGGGAAACACCCAAGGAATCGACATGGCGTCGACCGCCAGAGCCAGCAAGTCACTCCACCTGGAGCAGAACATCGGAACCTTCCTGTTGTGTCTGGTTGCCATCAGATCCACCAAAGGAACACCCCACATCTAAGTTAGAAGCTGGAACACCTCCGGATGGAGCTCCCACTCTCCGCTGTCGACTGTGTGACGACTGAGGAAATCTGCCATGACGTTGTCTACGCCTGGAATGTGCACCGCAGAAATAGCGGAAACATGAACCTCCGCCCAGGACAGAATGGACTTTACCTGTAGCCACACAGCGAGACTTCTTGTCCCGCCCTGTCTGTCGATGTAAGCCACGGCAGTGGCATTGTCAGATTCCACTCTGACTGGACAGTCCTCCAGTTGAGATTCCCAATGGCGTAGAGCATGGAAAATCACCCGAAGTTCCAGGATGTTGATGGAGAGAAGAGACTCCTCCAAGGACCACTTCCCTTGAGCGCTGAAATGACCCAGGAAAGCCCCCCAGCCCGAGAGACTGGCGTCCGTCGTGACCGTGGTCCAGTAGGGTACCCGAAAGGGTCCCCCCTTCAAGAGATGGGAAAGGTCCAACCACCATTCCAGGCTCAACTCCACATGAGGAGGAAGAGATACTAACAACTTCTGATGATCTGGACGATCCCTGCACGTCTGAATCACGAACCTCTGAAGTTCCCTGGTGTGTGCCATCGCAAATGGCACCGCCTCTATCGTGGAGATGAACTTCCCCACCAGGGAAAGCAACTTCGGAACTGGAATCCACTCGAGAGCCAGGACTCTCGATACTCGCTGGGCAATCTGATGCGATACTTCCTCTGGCAGAAACACCATACCCTTCTGAGTGTCGAACAGCAGACCCAGGAAGATGAGACGCTGAGATGGGGACAAATCCGACTTGTCCAAGTTCACAATCCACCCGTGGCGAGTGAGAACCTGAATGCAGGTCTGGACCTGCTGGTGAAGAAGATCCGCAGACTCTGCCTTCAAAAGCAAGTCGTCCGTGTACGGAGTCACTCTCACTCCATCCCTATGAAGGACGGAAATCAACACCCCCAGAACTCTTTGGAAGACCTGGGGAGCAGTTGTCAGCCCAAAAGGAAGAGCTGAGAACTGAAAATGACCCCTGGCGCAGGCGAACCTCAGATACTGACTGCTCGCTGGATGAATGGGGATATGCAGATACGCATCCTGGAGATCCAGAGAAGCCAGAAACTCCCCTGTGGACATGGCGGCGATCACAATGCGCAGAGATTCCTGACGATAGTGAGACTTCACCACAAAGGAATTGAGATCCTTGAGATCCAAAATGGGACGCCCCCGCCATCCTTCTTGGAGACCACAAAAAGGTTGGAGTAAAACCCCGAACCCATGTCCACAGGAAGCACTGGCTCCAGGACCTCTTTGTCCAAAAGATCCTGAATAGCGCCTTCGAACAACCTCAGTTTCTCTGCATCCTGCGGAGAACGAGTGAGATGGAAACGAAGGGGGGGAATGGAAAAGAAAGGGAATATGTAACCCTCTGAGACCACCTGTAAAACCCATGGGTCTGAGAAGGATGCTTCCCAAACCATGCGGAAGAGGTGGAGACGTCCACCCACGGCAGGGTGTGGACCCGGGTTCGGCTAGTCATGCCAAAGCAGGCTTGTAAGACTTGGACTTGGAGGCAACCTTGGGCTTCCAGGACTGCTTGGGCTTGGAGGAGGGATGAGGATCGGACGGAACTGTCTTGGAGGACGAACGCGCCTCCGCCTGAAAGGAACGATAGGACCGGAAACGCTTAGCCGGCAACTTTTTCTTGAAGACCAAGGGCAAATGGGTACTCTTACCTCCAGTAGCCTCACTGATCAGCTCCTTGAGCTCAGAGCCAAACAGGGAAGCTCCCTGGAAAGGCAAAGTAAGCAAAACCTTCTTAGATGCAGTGTCAGTGGACCAAATCTTAAGCCAAAGCGCGCGCCTGGCCACCACAGAAGAAGTGGAGGCCCTAGCCATCATGTGGACAGCATCAAAGGCAGCATCAGAAACATAGTTCTGCGCTTCAGAAATATTGGCAAGCAAGCGCAACTGCTCTGAAACCGGCGCGTCCTGACGGACCGCCTTGGAGAGTTGCTCAGTCCAGACTGCAATGGCCCGGTTAACCCACGCCACAGCAAAGGCCGGTCACATAGCAGTGCCAATAGACGCAAAAATAGACTCGAGGCAAACCTCCAACTTTTTATCCGTCCAGTTCTGCAAAGCAGAAGCATCAGAAACAGGTAAAGCAGTTGATTTAGACAGTCTAGACACAGGAGCATCCACCTTGGGAGGATGAACCCATTTAGCCAGTTCAGCCTCAGAAAAGGGATAAAGTTTAGCAAACTTTTTTGAGACTGAAGAAGACTTATCAGGATTTTTCCAAGCATCGGAAACCAAACGTTCCAGTGTAGGGTTAGGAGGAAAACAAGTAAGAGCTTTTGCCGGTTTCTGAAAGACATCAGTTGGGTCAGAGGGAATCTCTTGACTCAAGGGAAGGTTGAGGGTGGACAGAACGGCCCGAATTAGGCCCTCTGCAGAAAATTCAGGGTCACATTCAAAGGGGTCACCAACAGACCTGGTAGACTCAATAACAGTACCATCTTCACCATCAGAATCTAGCAACAATTCTTCCTCAGAAGAATCAGACACATCAGGGGTCACCTGTGGTTTAGGCAGGGAGGTCTTGATGGTAGAGGGAGCCTGCCATACCTGCAGTGCTCCCTGTACCTGAGAGGGAAAGAGTTGAAGAGTGGACCTGAGGTTCCTAGTTGCCGCCTTGAACTCTTTCACCCAAGCTGGCTCTATAGCATGGCTGGAAGGCCCTGGGTTGCTGTCAGGACCTTCTGAGCATGCTGGGCATAAATGACCAGAGAATTCCCTAGGCAGCCCTGAATGACAGGAGGAGCAATGGGAGAAACTGATGCCCCAGCCTCCTTAGTCTTAGGTCTAGTCCCAAGCTCCAGCGGAGTAGACATACTAACAGTGTCAGATATACTCCACTGACAGAAATCACCCAATTAAAGTGGGAAGATTAAAGATTCACCCCAGAAACGTTTAAAACTAAACTTATCTGGCAAGCGAAGGGTTAATCAGCAAAGGAGAGGAGAAGGTCTGGTCCCTGCGTAGTATACTCGATGAGAAGAACTCACAAAATGGCTGCCGCGGCGGGAGCCAATCAGAAAAAAGGCGCGAAGCAAGCGCTCATGGGAATCGTAGTTTTTCTCACAAAGTACCCCAAAACAGTGCCCGAAGCCCCCCAACACACTTGACTAGTGAACCGGATGAAAGAGCAAGGGAAGACAAACAAAATGAGCCCACTCTGAGATCGCTAGGTGGAGCGGTTCCAGAGATACGTCCCACACAGTGTAAGCCCATAGAGAGTAAAGGAGCAATGGAGGCTATGCGGTAAACGCGCCACTGCAACATTCTACTCTCTGGTCTTCCTGCTTCTCATCTCTCTCCACTCTCTCAATCACCGCAAGAATCACCACATTTGCTCCCAGATACCTTCCATCTCATCTCCTCCTGAAATCCCTCAATTGGCTACCTATAAAGTATCGTATTTCTTACAAGATTCTCCTCCTCTCCTGTAAGTCACTCTTTTCTTCAGCACCCTCTTACATTTCTGCCCTTATCTCCCGCTACACCCCTTCCCGTCCCCTACGTTCTTCTCAAGGGTTCTTCCTGTCCTCTCCCTACACAACTCGAGCCATCTCTCGACTACAATCTTTCTCACTGGCTGCTCCTCGACTCTGGAATGCCCTCCCCATCACCGTTCGCCAATCATCCACAATCATCACTTTCAAGCAACTCCTCAAAACCCACCTGCTCAGGGAGGCATCTCAATAGCAATGTCCTCCTTCTGCACACTGACAGTCACATCAGAATCCTTCTGCACTTCTTTCACCATACCTTGTACCTGCACTTATAATACTCCTCCTAGTGTCTCTGTTTGTCAATATGAATTCAGCCTAGATTGTAAGCTCCTTGGGGCAGGGTCCCTTTCCTAGTGTATGATTCCCTTGCTGCACTTTCCCTCACAAATAATGTAATGATTGTACTTAACCTTAATGCTCTTAACCCCAGTTCTGTCGTTTTTGTATTGTATTATTTCAACTTCTGTTAAGCGCTGTGTACATGTATGGCGCTATATAAATAAAGATACATACATACATACATACATCGCCTCCCAGAGTTACCAGTAACCTGTATTGGACGACAGTGAAATGACATTTTCAACTTTATAAAATAATATGTGCATTCTAGGGTTTTTGTGATAAAGCTACCCTAAAACAGTGGAATAACTATATAAAACTATATATTTCTAGAAAGTAGACAACCTGCCGCATCTAATGATGGGTGACTTCCCTTGTTACCCCAAGCCTGGTGTGCACAAATGCCTCCAGAATATGGCGCTAATGAAAAAAAAAGGCATTTTCTTACATTTCTGCCCCTTCAAATGTACTAAAATGTGTGAAAACCATGGCATTTCCAACTGTATTCATTAGCTAGTGCTCTTAGGAGAAAAATGTCACCTCATAGGTATGATTTCACCTACCTCAGGGGGCGCTACAAGTACAAAACTACACCGATTGCAACCTCTAATTTTTATAACATTTTCTCAAACATTACTTGTCTCTACAAAAATGGTTATAACAACTACAGAAGTGAAGAAAGGGTACACAAACCATACCATTTTGAAAAGAAGACACCCTGTCACATCTAATGATGGGTGACTTGCCTTGTTACCCCAAGCCTGGAGTGCACAAATACCTCCGGAAAATGGCGCTAATGAGAAAAAAAAGGCATTTTCTTACATTTCTGCCCCTTCAAATGTACTGAAATCTGTGAAACCATGGAATTTCCAAATGTATTCATTAGCTAGTCCTCCTTGGAGAAAACTGACACCTCACTGGTATGAGTCGACCTACCTCAGGGGTGGCATAAGCACATAAATTCACCTACCTGTTTGCTTCCTCGAAAATGGCTGCTTGTACTAAAATGTTCATAACTGTTAGCGACATGAAGGAAAGGTATAAAAGTTATACCATTTTGGAAAGTAGACATTCACCCGCATCACATGAGGGGTCACTTGCCTTTTTACCCCCTGGCTGAAGTGCTCAATTATTTCCAAAATATGGCGCTATAGGAATAAATACATTTTTTTTTACATTTCCACCACTTCAAAGATACTAAAATCTTTGAAAATCATAACATTTCCTACTGTATTCAGTACCTTCTACCAACATGAGAAAAATGTTACCTCATTTGTGTGGGATAACATGCAATATGTGGGTGGTAGGAACACTTACCTAAACCTGACACTTTTGTTTTTGAAATTATCTGCCTGCACGAAAAGTGTCATAACCGTTATAGATATGCAGAAAAGGTAGAGAAACCATACCAATTTTGTAAAGAGGATAACCTACCGCATCTAATGAGGGGTAACTTGCCTTCTTACCCCAATACTGGTGTGCATAAATGTTTCCAGAAAGAGGCGATATAGGAAAAAAAATTGCATTTTTTTACATTTCTGCCCCTTAAAATGTATGGAGCTCTGTGAAAACCATGCAATTTTCAACTGCATTCACTAGCTAGTGCTCTTAGGAGTCAAATGACACCCCATTGGTATGAGTTGACCTAACGTAGGGGGTACTAGAAGTGCAAAACGACACCAACCACAACCTCTGATTTTTCTAATATTTTCTCAAATAATACTTGCCTGTACAAAAATGGTTTTATCAACTACAGAAGTGAAGAAAGGGTACAGAAACCATGACATTTTGGAAAGAAGATAACCTGCCACATCTAATAAGGCATCACTTGCTTTTCTACCCCTAAGTTAGAGTACACAACTATTTCCAGAATGTGGTGTTACAGGAAAAAAAAAAATGTTTTTCTTACAAATCAGTCACTTCAAAGATACGGAAATGGTTCAACACCATGGGATTTCCTAGGAGGACCTCCTGCCAGCCTACAAAAAATGGTGCCCCACTGCTGTGGGTTGACATACCATATTCGGTGCCAGGAGCGTGGCTACCAGTGGAACAAGGATGGGGAAGCAGTGTATGTGTGATTCTATTGCTACCAGTGGTCAGTCAGTGTAAGTGAGGACTTGTGTCTGCCAGAGAAACCAGGTCGGGGAAGGGACGAGGGGTCAGTCTATGTAAGTGGGTATATCTACCAGTGGGCAGTGAGCAAGTGTGGCGGTGGTGATGGTGGGGAGGTAAATGCATATGAGGGATTTGTGGTTACCAGTGTGCACTGTAAGTCCCCTCATACACTGTTTGATTCCCAGCCTGAATCCAGTGCGTACTGGCACTTGGGTCTACCAGTAGGCAGTGGAATCAGGATGGGGGGTCAGACTGCGGGAATGGGACTGCCAGTAGGCTCTGGAACTAGGCTGGTGGGTAGGGTATGTGGTGGGGGGGATTGGAGGCATTGAAGAGCAATGCACTGGACACCCTGTTGCACACAAGGAGTTAAAAATGTTTTTAGCTATTATTTTTTTATTCATACCTCATTGGGGGGGGGGGTCATCAGTACCACTTCTCATGCCCCCCAACGATGTCTGAATAAAAAATAATGGGAAAAAAAAGTGTGTACCACAGGGGGTCCAGCGCATTACAAACCACTTGTGTTGGCCCCACCTGTAACACATGCAGGTTTTTTCCCAAAAAAAATATATATGTGTAGACATCATTGGAGGGCATTAGAACTGATGCCCCACAATGAGATCTGAATAAAAAATAATGAGGGGGAAAAAAAAGAAAAATCCTTTGTCCGCCACAGGAGTGTACAATGCATTCCAAAGCAATGCACTGGATTCCCTGTGGCACGCAGAGGGTTAATTTATTTTCTTTTTATTATTTGTTATTCATACCTTGTTGGGGGATCAGGTCTACTTCTGATGACCCTCTCCCCCAACAAGGGCAGAATAAAAAATAAATAAATGTGTGTGCCACAGGGGGGTCCAACGCATTGCAAAGCACTGCATTGGACCCCCCTGTGGGGCACGCATTGTTTTCCTATTTTTTTTGTTTTTTTTACACCTTTACACCTTGTTGGGAGGCTTCAGGACCCCTGATGCCCCCCAATGAGGTCTAAATAAAGTAAAAATGAAAAAAACACTTTGTCTTCCACAGGGGTGTCCAATGCATTGCAAAGCAATGCACTGGACCCCCTGTGGCACACAGAGGGTTAATTTTTTTTTTTTTTACTATTTTTTATTCATAGCTTGTTGGGGGACATCAGGGCCCCCCCAACAAGCTTTGAAAAAAAAAAAAAAAACCTCAAACCAAAGTCCTGTGTGTGTCACAGGAGGGGCGGGGTCTGCATTGGACCCCCCCCACCCCCGTGGTACACACAGGGTTAATTTTTCTAATTTTTTTTTTTTTTTTTTTTATATATAGACCTCATTGGGGGTTATTAGGACATCTCCTGACCCCCCCCCCCCAATGAGGTCTCAGTTACAAAAAAATGTGCTACAGCACAACTGACCCTGTGACTGCCAAAGGGGTCTCCAGCGCATTGCAAAGCGCATTGCAGAGCAATGTGCTGGACGTCCCCGCAGCACTCATAGGGTTAAAATTTTTATTTATTTTATTTATTACACTTCAGACCTCGTGGGAGGACATCAGGACACCTTCTGATGTCCCCCCAGTTATTAATCTCCCAGCCGATTGTGCTGGGAGATCAATAATGCGACCGCAGGATAGCAAAAGCTCTCCTGCCTTTCACTCCTACCACCGGTAGGAGTGATCGCGATCAGGGAAAGTCACCTAAGGTCACCGGTGACTATGTCACCAATAACGTTAGGAGGCTTCCCCCAGTCCCGCCCACTCCTACCCGGAAGTTCGGGTAGGAGAGCGGAGAAGGGAGAAGCTCTGCTTCTCCCTTGGCGATATTGATCTCCCAGCGCGATCGGCTGGGAGATCAATACCTGGGAGGACATGAAGAGTAATCCTCATGTCCTCCCAAGAGTGCCAAGCTGCATTTCAGCTGAAATGCAGCCACTGCAAGCCGGTTATACCAGCTTATGCAGTGACCGCATTTTAGCTGTACATTGTACAAGCTTGGCACAGCAGGTACAGCTGTCCAAACTCGTACAATGTACCCACCTGGCACTCTAGGGGTTAAAGGAAGTGGGGCTTCCAGGATTGAAGTACCCCCTGGAGGGAGAATGGAAGTTGGGCCACTGTAGATAGAAGTGTTTTACCCAAGCTGGCTCTTGGTCAATGTTGGAGTTCCCCAGTGGGGTAGTAGGGGCCACAGTAAAAGAGGGGCAGAGAGATCCTGAGTACTCTCTACGAAGCCCCTTTCACAAGAGGAACAGTAAGCAAGGGGGTAAGTGATGCCCTTGAGTCTTAGGTCTAGCCCCATGTCCCTTAGAATCCAACATCCTTAAAGGAGAAGTGTCTAAAACTAGTATAAACAACCAGTAACAGTTCTCCAGACTAATTATTCACCCTACAAAGCACATAAAGGTACTATCTGGCAGGTGAAGGGTTAATCTGGAGGAGGAAAGCAAGGAAAGTCTGAATCTGCATAGGATAAGCAAGAGAAAAGTAAAATGGCAACTGCAAACTGGCAGCAAATCGGAAGCCCATGAAACGAGCATTCTGTGAATCAGTCTTCTCCGCTGCTGTTGCTTAGAAACACCTACAACTACATCCATGGACTTGCCCCAGTCAGCTGAAGACACTCAGGACGTGAGATGGGCTGCAAGATTCCCTTCACAGGACAGCAAGATTCCCTACACAGGGCTGCAAGGGTCCACACAGCACCTGGTCAATCCACTCCAGGGTATGCCCAGTAATGGTAACCCACCTAATGGGGGAATTCAGACAGTCCCATAGCTATCAGAAAATAATAAAAAAATCGAAAAACTAAGAAGTGTCGCTGGCCATGTTTTCACCTCAGGGGACACATTGTAACTGGAGAGCTAGAGGAGTGATTGGGAGTTTACACCCACAAGACTATCTTTTGATATGTGTTCTGCCCTCCAAAGAGGAACTTAACCCTCTGTGTTCCATACTGGACATAAGAGAAAAGAAATGCGATAGTGAATTAACCAAATTTACATCCCCGTGATATATAAACTGTCAAAATAAACCAACTGCTCCAAAGGAGCTAGTAATAAAATGATTAAAGTGATAAAGATAATACTGTATCAGTGTTCAAGCTTATCCAAAGGAATTTTAAACTATAAATGCTGCCCCAAAGAATAACCTCCGTTTTGATTGTAGGGCTCCCTGCTGCTAAGGACCTAAGGAGAATGAAGCACTGTTGTCTGGAAGTGTTCCAGAGCAGTGGTGAGGAGTAATGGCCTACATCTTTGTGGGGAAGAGTATCCACACTGTCACGTTTTTATTGAACACTCAGACAATTGGGTAGGATAAAATAGAAAAGCTTTATTAGGCAAAATAAAGCACAACAAGACCCCTCACGGGTCCAAACTCTACAAACAGCAATAAGAAAGTTTGACACAGGACAGGGCATACAAATAGCAATACAATAGGGAGGCTCTACCGGCCTTACCAAATACCGGGTAAGGCAGCCTAATATCTAGTGCAACAAGGAACTGAGGAGGCTCTACTGGCCTTACCGAATACCGGGTAAGGCAGCCTGATACCTGGTGCAACAAGGAACTGAGGAGGCTCTACCGGCCTTACCGAATACCGGGTAAGGAAGCCTGATATCTGGTGCAACAAGGAACTGAGGAGGCTCTACCAGCCTTACCGAATACCAGGTAAGGCAGCCTGGTATCTGGAGCAACAAGGAACTGAGGAGGCTCTACCGGGTCACAGACTGAGTGAGTGAAATGAGCTGACAACGTAACCGCTAGTGACCTGACAACACAGACTGGGAGAACGTAACAGAGGCCACAGAGAGTCACAGGCTGAGATAGTGTAATGAGCTGGTAACAGTAACCGCTAGACTGGACAGCACAGACTGAGTGTACGTAACGGAGGCCACAGGGAATCACAGGCTGCGTGTAGGTAATGAACTGGCAACGGTAACCGCTTAGTGACCGGATTGCACTGACTAGGTGTACTTAACGGAGGCCACAGATAGTCACAGGCTGAGCATATAGTGGGTAGGCAACAGTAACCGCTAGAGACTGGATAGTACAGGCTGGGTGTACGTAACGGAAGCCACACTGATACACAGGCAGAGAGTAGTGCAATCGGAGGCAACAAATCGGAGAGGACTGACAATAATAGCGAGGGCAACACAAATAGTGTAAGTCAGTCAATGCCTGGATCAGTATCAGAGAGCAGAAGTCAGCCACAGCCTGGATCGGTACACAGTGAGCGGTAGTCATACAAAGCCTGGATCGGTACACAGAGAGCGGTAGTCAGCCAAAGTCTGGGTCGGTACACAGAGAGCGGTAGTCAGCCAAAGCCTGGGTCGGTACACAGAGAGCGGTAGTCAGCCAAAGCCTGGGTCGGTACACAGAGAGCGGTAGTCAGCCAAAGCCTGGGTAAGTACACAGGAGCGGAACAGGAGCAAGGTCAGACGGAAACCAGATCAACACGGAACGTAAGGTCAGGAACACTACGAAAGGGCACCGGCCTAGTGACAGGAGGGCGTATATAAAGGCTAGCCCTGGGAGGGGCTAGCCAGCTAGCACCAATAAGAGACAGCCAAACACAAACCCGGAAGTAAGAATGTCGCACATAGAATCACGGGCACCGTGATACACACGCATTGAAAGCTCCAGAACTAAATTAAAGCAGCCTGAGGAGAAGGAAACTAGCAGCAACAAAACTGTATAGTGCGCTGTCTAGAAAGAGACCGAGCCCTATACACTAATGTACAAGAGTGTAAAACGTTAAATAAAATGAATAAATAAAACCAGTACATGTCCCACAAAGCTTCACCTACTAACTAAAAATGCTTCTCAGCCAGAGGCTGAGCTTGAACCTGTATAATTCAGTAGTGTAAACTATTCCAGTGGAAGAAAGTTACGAATTATACAGTTAAATATGAGGACTCTCCTCACAAAGTGAGGGCTCTCAGAAGTTTTAAGGGAAAAGACTAAAATGTCTAACTAGGTAAATTTTCTCCGGAGAAACGTAGCTCTAGACCTCCTTGAGGGACATGCTAAAAAAAACTTAAGGCAGTTAGTCAGGGGGAGGGGTTAGCAGCTGGGATGTGGTAGGAGTTTTTGTTTACATTGTCCTATCTCCTATAGGCACACTGCTTTACCTTATGGTCCCTGCATCCCTCAATGACGCTAGAGAAAGTATTATAACTACTGTAGTAAACAATAGCAGCAATTAATTAGAGCTTGGGAAAAGTATCTGTTGATATAGTTTATTATGACATCTTATCTGAACTTCAGTTTTGCCCTGTTAACCAACGATTTACATTAACTACATCAGCATTGACATGAACATGCTAATTATGCAGTTCTTTTTACTTTTAGCAAAAATACAATTAGAAACGCACAAGAGAAAGATAAGACAATTATAGTGAACTAACAGTTAGAGGGTTAGTAATGTCCAACTAAAACTTTTTTGCATTGTGTAGAGCTTTGTTTAGAATTGAATGCAAAAAAACGTCTCTCTCAAACCATAGCGTTTGCTTGCAAACCAGGCACACTTTTTAGACCATTCCAAGGAAGTCATTAGTTTTAAATAACGCGATGGCAGCTCTGCTGCAGAGCCTCCGTGTCGGCTGACATAGATCTCCTGCTGTCAGCTTTACATCAGACTTTGAATGCACGTATCTCTCAAACCATAGCAGTTTGAGAGATACTTTTTTTGCATTCAATTCTACTTATTAAGCTCTACACAACACAGAAAAGTTTTAGTTGGACATTACTAACCCTTTAAAATCTTTTGTCTTAGTTCATGTGTAACACAGGAACCATGGGTAAATATCAAGGTTTGGCTGAGCTGCTCTAAATCTGCTGCTTGATTCTGCTGTCTGAGCTAATCTAGTGCTCTGCTATCCATTACTGCTGCCTTCCCTTCCCTGGATCAGGCTGAATAAGCTGACCTCTCTGTGATTACTCACCTGGCTGTTATCCCAGGGTATTTAAAGCAGCTTGGCTCACTTCCTGGTTGCCCTTGTGTCTGATTCTGGCTGCAAGCACGTTATCTTGAGTTGCTCATTATCTGTGCATGACCTGGCTTCCTCTGACATCCCTCCTGGCTCCTGACTCCTGGATTGCTCCTGACATTGTTGATCTCCGTATTCCTGACCCCGGCTTGGCTGAGTACCTGTCTTGGTTCCTGACCCCGGCTTGCCTTTTGGTTTACACTTCTGGATCATAATTTCGCTTTGTTTGCTTTTGTTATTTTAATAAAGGTGTTTTGCACTTGACATTTTTGTGTCTGTCTGGTTCCTGGTCCCCAACAGTAAAGACTCCTCCTCCAGGTGGGCAATGCACTTCTACAAAAAGGTCTCTGGGGAAGAGACTCACACTTTTTCTCTCCACTTTACCCCCGACAGCTGACATCCAGATTTAATGTATAGCAAGCCAATGGATGCCTATCTAGCACAGAATAATACTGAGAATTATGACAGTTGGGAACCATGGGGAATACCAAAGTTATCCAGCAAATTCCAAAGAGGGGACAAGAGGATAAAAAACCCTCTATCTCAGACCAGTAGCCAAAGGACTAACCTGGCACAACATGAACCTTGGTGTGTCAATGGACACCAAACTTGCGCACCAAATAACAAACAAAAGCCATCATGGTTCTGGTATCTGAAAAAAGTAAGAAGGCAACACAACCTGAAGGACCTTCTGACCAAAGCTGTATTCAGCCAAAGCCAGAGCATTCACATGGTAGTGCTTGGTAAACGTTTGCAGAGATGACCATGTCACCACTTTACATAATTGCTTAGCAGTGGCTTGATTTTTGTAGGCCCAGGAGGCACCTGCCGACCTAGAGGAATGCTCCATAACTCCAAAGGTTACAGTTTCTTCCGCAGAAAATATACCAGGCGAATGGACACTTTAATCTGGGAGGCTACAGTAACCTTAGACGCAGGTTTGCCCGCATGTGGGCCCACAGGAATGAAAAAGAGTGAATCAGATCCAGGCTGCATGAGATCCACATAATAAAATGGATTTTAACCAATGCATCATCAATTAAGTCTGTCATTATTGGGTCATTATCAATTAGAACTGTTTTTTTCCTCTGGAAAAAGTTTCTCACTATATGTAGCATTGATAAAATCCATTGGATTAATAGGAAGTCAGTACTTGTTATAGCCATATTTTTCATCCTTTAAAGGCAACGGGATCAATCTGGAGGAAGGCAAATATACAGAATTAGTCTCACCTTGTAGGAGCGCTAGAAAAGTAGATCCTTGATGTCTGGCCAGAATCTCACCAGTTGAGTGCGTGTTTCTCCCCAAATGAATACGAGGTATAACTATTAATTTAGCTCCTTCTTCTAACAATTGCAATTGATCCTCGAGGGACACAGGTTTAGACGTAATGTAAGAAAGTTTTACTTCATGAGAGGGTAGTAGATAAGTGGAATAGCCAACCAGCAGAAATGGTAGAAGTTAATACAGTGACAGAATTTAGGCATGCATAGGATAGGCATAAGGCTGTACTGAACATAAGATGAGACCAAGAACCAAATACGGTTTGAGGTTTTTACAGTAGGAAAATGGGCAGACTAGCTGGACTGAATGGTTCTTATTTGCCATCTAATTCTCCAACTGATGAAGCTCCTGCTCCTGTCCATTAGCAAAAAGAAGGAAGTATAAATCCGTGGTAGATGTGAAATTCTGAAACAACCTTTGGCAGAAACCCCCAAAAGAGTAGGCAGATTCTGGTGAAAAAAACAGAAAGGGAGGCTTATGTGACAAGACCTGACCCAGGTGGCTAAAGCTTTGGTAAGCCTGGAAGAGCTAAAATTGGACATAATACAGAATCTGTGACCGTAAAGCTCACCTTCAGCAAGGAGCAAAGACATTTATCCACCTGATTCTTAAGGGCTGCAGCATCTGCCAGGGGCATTGCACTATTCTTGAAAAGATGAGAAATCTGAGGATACAAATGCATTAAAGCCTCAGGCATAAAGGTTTCAGAATGGTGAGGCACCTATTAAGGAAAAGTCTCCTTTCAGGCTTATCCAATTCTACCAGGAAAACCTGGTCTAAGGAACGTTGAAGAAAAATAGGCAGAGGAACCAGCATCAGAGGCTTCTAGACATTAAGCTTCTCCAGGACTCCCCTAATAAGTCCCTCAGCTGTGGTGCAAGAGTTGTCCTCATAGTAATCCCCCAATGACAGAGACAAGTCCAACTCATCCTCATCAGTCTCCCCTTCCTCAGGTGAGGAATTCCCAATGATTTGTGTGTGGCCCCCAAAGACACAGCTCTAGTGCCTGGTGGGGGTACAGAATGTTGCATAGACCAAGAGCTTAGGACCCTCTGAACAGATGAGGGGATAGAGAAGACTGAAGAGATAAGAGCCTTATCCAAATTGGTTCCTGTTCAGCAGATGAGGGCCCCAGTGGTAGTCTAGAGACCAAAGAATAAGAGTGACATAAGGTACTAGAATACTACCTAGTAAGCCCAGTTTCTCAAAAGGAGCAATAGGTTAAAAAGGAGTCAGGGGGACCCCAGAACCTTTAGTCTTGGACTTGCCCATGTGTGGTTTCTAACATGGTCAGAAGGTCCCACAAAAGGAGAACAAAGGACAGTTTTTTTTTTTTTGTTTTGTTTTGAGATAATTTGGGTTTTGGTTTGGTTGATATGTCATGGGGCTGTTTGGGGATTTCCTGAAGCCTTAAAATTAGGTTAGTATTTATTGTTTTATATTTAGATAGGGGTTCTTATGGAAATATAGATCACTTAAAGGTATTGGGGGTAATTTAGATTTTGGTGGAGGTTTATACTTATATTCTAGTATTAGAAATAGTCTAAGGTAAGGCACTTTGAGATATTATACAATCGGTGACTGTATGAGGGATGGATCTAATAGGCTCCATGACATTTCAAAACTATTAAGTGGAGGGGGAATAGATGACTGATTATAATACTGTAAGGGAAGAAAGTTGTGAAGTGCTAATTATCTGTAAAGATGATGGTAAATATGTATTAATGTTTGACACCTGGGATATAATAGTTGGTTAGAATTAAGCACAAGGACTGGTTGTAGGGGATGTATTCTTGGAGCTTCTTGGGGATTCCTTGGAGCTTGAAAGTAATAGTAATAAGCACGTTTTTTTTTTTTTTTTTAAGTAATGATAGGACCCATGAAGGGTTTAAAGACGTTATGAGGTTATTAAGGACAATTTTGGCACGGTTGAGCTCTAAATTTAGTGTTATGTATTAGATTCAGTTTAAATTAAGCTGCACGGTGTTATTATAAAATTAATGATTTTTCTGAGGTTTGACCCCAACAGGCTCCATGAAGATTCCATAATGTTTATGAAGGATGATGGGACTTTTTATAATTTTGAGATGGAAACATGCTTGCTGGTCATTTTTATGATCATATTTTATGGGGAAGTATGTAGGTTTAAGTTGAAGGGTGAGTTTTTGTTTTTTTTTGCGCTGTCCAGGTAAAATATAAAGAAATACGGTATGGGTTACTACATCTTCCAGAAATCCCTGGTGGTTGAAGGGATAGTAGTTCCTGTTTGATGGTGAACGGAGCAGCTCACCATCTTATTATTCAGGAAGGGTTAGGGTTAGAGATTGAATGGAGATTGGTATGGCTGTGCTTTGGTATGATTGGTGAAGAAGATGGTGGTATGAGATGGTTGATCAGCTGCTGGGAGACTCTTTTCTTCGGTGAGTGGGGGCAAGGTAGACGAAGGTGTATTTAATGGTCTTGACCTTTGTTACTATAAATTCGCAGGGGCTCAACTCCCCATTTAAACGGGCATGCTTCTATGACCTCCTGATTCGAAATAATGTAGATGTTGCTTTAGTTCAAGAGACACATTGGACAGCCTTGGAGGGAGATCTTTGGAAATATCGTAAATATCCACATATTTACATGTCATCAATGCTGGGGAAAAAGAAGAGGGGGGTGGCGATAGTAATTTCCCAGAGAATTAAGTTCCAATATATTCACCAAGAGGTAGATAATTTAGGTAGATATATAATTCTGGTATGCAAATTAAATGATACTTATTTTACTATAGTGAATCTATATGCTCCCTCAGGAGATTCTGTTTCTTTTGTTGATTCGATTATGGCAAAATCTGACCAACTAGCGAAGGGTAGAGTGGTCATGGGAGGTGATTTGAATTGCATAATGAATAATGATTTGGATAAGAAATGCTCGATAAGTTATTCTAAAGGGAATGGTAGACTTAGGCAACAGGCAAAGGCGATGTCAGTGTTGTACAAGAATAACTATTACGATGTTTGGCGTGTACAACATCCCCAGGAGAAAGATTTTACTTTCTTCTCGAATCCTCATGCTTCATATTCTAGGATCGATTTTTTTCTCATGAGACCATTTGACTTAGAATTGTGTCAACATTCACAAATTGGTAGTATCAGCTGGTCGGATCATGCTCCGGTTTTTTTGAGTATGAGAGACAACCCTATGTATAAAGTAAACACTAATTGGAAATTAAATGATACCTTATTGAGTTCAGTAGCAAGTAGAACAGATTTAATAAGGGAAGCGGAGAGGTTCCTGGCCGAAAATGACAACAATGAAGTATCTAATTCCACACTGTGGTGCGCTTTGAAAAGTTATCTTAGGGGGGTATCTAATCAAGCAGGGAATTTATAATAAGAGGAAGCAGGGCAGGCCTCTGGCGGATTTATATATTGCACTTGCAGCTTTGGAGAGGAGGGATAGGGATGCTCCTCTGGCGGAATTCAGTAGGGATAGGGTGCTACTTCAGGAGGAAATTAAACTGAAATTAAGAGAGAAGTTAAATGCGAATTTAACTCGTTTAAAACATCACTGGTATTATTCTAATAATAGGCCAGGTAAAGAACTGACGTCGAAACTCAAGTTCCACAACCAGAAGCATCGGATTAACCAGATAATATATGAGGGCAGGTCTTGTGTTTCCCCTCGCCAGATTAGTGAGGCATTTAGATCATATTATGAAGGTTTATATAATTTGCCAGAGCTAAATAGGACAAACTTGGAAATGAGAGAATTTCTTGCAAGACTGAATTTGCCTGTCTTGCAAGATAGGAAATTGAATACTTTAAATAATCCATTTTCTAGTGAAGAGATAGCTAGTGTGATAC
The DNA here is from genome assembly GCA_037306005.1 of Rhinophrynus dorsalis. Classification (NCBI taxonomy): domain Eukaryota; kingdom Metazoa; phylum Chordata; class Amphibia; order Anura; family Rhinophrynidae; genus Rhinophrynus; species Rhinophrynus dorsalis. Next base: position 179,368,681 of record CM074720.1, on the reverse strand, counting down.
GGGGTCTTAAGGATGGTAAAGCACCGGGCCCAGATGGCTTCACTGCAAAATTTTATAAAGTAATAGAGGCCCAGGCTGGGCCCTTGTTGGAACGGGTCTATAATGCTGTGGGGGGGGGATCTGGGATTCCCTGAAGAAATGCTGGAGGCAACAATTTTTCCAATTTTAAAACCAGGAAAAGATCCAACTCTCGTTACTAATTATAGGCCCATTTCTTTGATAAATTATGACATCAAGATTTACTCTAAGATTTTGGCTTTGAGGCTTAATTCTGTGATAACGGATTTGATTCACCCCGATCAAGTGGGTTTTGTCACTGGGAGGGCCGGAGAAGATAATACTCGGAGGATTTTCGACATCCTGGACCATATTCGGTTGGGGAAGATTACATCAATATGTATGGCCCTGGATGCCGAGAAGGCCTTCGATAGGGTAAATTGGAGATTTCTGTCAGAAACGCTTAGGGCCTTTGGATTAAGGGGAAGAATCTTTTAATATATAATGGCGTTATACACGGTGCCAAGGGCTAGGGTGACGGGTCAGTTTTTGGGATCAATGGAATTTAGAATTCGGAATGGGACCAGACAGGGTTGCCCATTGGCTCCTTTGCTGTATGCCTTGTCAATAGAGTCCTTGGCTTCTTTGGTTAGAGCCTCTCCAGATATATGCGGAATAAGGATTGGTTTACAAGATCACCGGATATCTTTATACGCAGATGATGTCATGCTGACTTTGGCCTCTCCAGAGACCTCTCTCCCAGGTGTCCTGGAAATATTGGAATTATATGGTGGATACTCTAATTATAAGTTAAATCTTTCAAAAACACAAACTATTTCTAGCTTTATTCCGGAATCATCTTTTTCTAGTCTGAGAGGACAGGTTCTGTTGGACTGGGACAGTAATTTTATTTCTTATTTGGGGATACGGATTAGTTTGGATATGGTACAAACAATGGAGATGAGTTATTCCATGCTTCTCGGGACACTACGGGACTTGAGGTCAAGATGGAGGGGCCTAGAGGTTTCTTGGATGGGTCGAATAAACATAGTTAAATCTTATTGGATTCCGAAGACAGTCTACCTTTTTAGGGCTATTCCGGTGCCAGTCCCTGCTTGTATTTTAAGAGATCTTGAAAGCCTGATAGCTGGCTATATCTGGGATGTTATAAAGCCTAGAATTCCTAAAGACCTGTTGAAAAGAAAGTTGAATTCGGATGGTGTAGGTTATCCGGATCTCTTTAAGCTACATGAGGCGTGTATGTTATCTCATTTTTTGATGTGGGAAGCTAAAAGAGGAACAGGATTGGGCTGGCATAATATAGAATTGGATAAATGTAAGGGGTACGATCCCTTTTTGTTTTTTTGGTTGGAACCTGCTCGTTTTAGGAAATTGAGGTTAGGTAATAGTATAGTGGTTGGATTAATGACTTGGATTTATAAATTGCGGAGGAAATACTGTTGTATAGAAAATCAGAGTTACTTGAATTTATCAAGCCCAATTAGGGTTTTGTCTCTCTACTTGGAGGATTTGGAGCTCGGCCGTTGGTTGGATGTAGGTATTAGGAAAATTGCAGACCTTTTTCATCAAGGTTCCCTGCTCTCATTCCCGGAGTTGCAGCGGAATTTTGGGGTGGTTTCCAATGATTTTTTTAAATATATTAGAATTAAAACGTTATTGGCAGGAGAGAATATCTCGACTCTAGACATTGGAGAAATGTTAACCAGTGTACTTAAGGGTAGACATATTATCTCCAGAGTAAGGAATGTTTTGTCAAATTTGGTTCCACCCCGGAAGCCACGAGCTTTCCGGAAATGGGAGGCGGAGTTAGATATTTTTGTTCCTTTACAGGACTGGTATGTAGCATGGAGGATTACAAGACGCTCTGTTCACTGCATTAGTCTGATAGAACAATATTATAAATTAATTCATAGATGGTATAGGGTACCCCACCTTTTATGCAGATTTAAGGTAGGACTTCCGAACCTATGCTGGAGATGCTCAATGGAGGCTGGAACTCAATTGCACATCTGGTGGGACTGTGCCAAGCTTGACGGTCTTAAGATGACATTGACGGAGTTGTTAAATAATATGTTCCAAATTCGGACTGTATTGAGTCCTAGATCTTTTCTGTTCCATTTGGAGCTTCCTGTCACAAAGGTTAGTAATAAACTTTTATGCATTAATATTTTATTGGCTGTGAAAATGGTAATGGCAAGATACTGGAGGAGACAGGAAGCTCCGACATGGAACGAAATTGAGGCTCAATTTGATTTCCAGTGTGAGTCGGAAAGGTACTTTTATAGTAGAAATCATTTAGCCATTGATTTCTATGGTGATATTTGGAATTTGTGACTTCGAAGAAAGGCCTGTACTGTATAATAATAGGGTTATGCGGGTTTGATTTTGGATCCCCGCGGATCAAAAATTTAGTTGCTTACACTTTGGCAATTGCCCCCCGGTATTAAGTTTTATTCCTTTTCTAGAATAGTGAAGATAGAGTCTCCCAGATGGGCTGGTGATGAGTGTTGGCTTGATGAATGGGGGTTTATGTGAAATTTATGTGATTGTATTGCAATCAGCTTGTATTTTTTGAATTATGCATATTTTATTGATTGATTGTATATCATGCAATTCATAATAAAATAAAAAAAAAAAAAAAAAAAAAAGAAAAAGAAAATAAAAAGAATAGAAAAATACACGAAAATTAAAAGTATGCAAAACCAGTTACACCACTACAAATCGTTAAGATGGAAACAGGAGGGAGCAGGAAGCCTCAGAGCAGCATGGATAATCCAAAAAGGAAGAGAAGTATTCAAAGATCCTCTCTTCCTATCCCAGCCTGGTAAAATCCTTTTAAGTTTAGTCAATATGAAGTTTCTTTAACCTCTTAACGGCCAGTGACATACCATGACCATCACTGGCGTCTGTGCCTTAAGTACCGGTGATGTCCTGGCGTATCATTAGTTAATTTTTCCAACGCTCTCACAGAGCAAGACGGGAGAACAGTGGGAAAGTCTCTAAATATCCTGTGCTTGAAATCCACAGTAACATTGAATAGGTCTGAAAAAAGAATTTTGGTCTTACCTGTTAAATCCTTTGCTCTTAGTCCATATGATAAGAGACAGCTTCTCACTATAGGTTGGAACAATTCTGCAAAGAAGTTGTGGGTGGAGCCTCCCCTTCCTCCATATCAAGCTATCCCACTAGTCCTGTCCCAGATAGACTTGTGATAAGCCTACAAAGTAGGACAGCAGTTAAAAAATAAAGGAAAGACTCCCATGTTCAGCAAAGTGAGACCAAGCTTGGCTCCTTTCACTGGGTAGGAGATATGTATGTTATATGGACTGAGAAAAGGATTTAACAGGCAAGACTAAAATCCTCTCTTCAATGTCATCCAATATGACATACAGGTACCATGGGGATGTACCAACATTGAGCTCCCAGGATAGAAAGATAAGGAAAGGACCAAAAGCCAGTACCCATGATACCATAGTCCAAAAGAACTATTCAGGACATGGAACAGTCCAAACAAAACTAAGTGTCAATAGACACTGAAAAGCAATTATCACAGCACACAAGAACTGTTAAAGAACGGTAAGGCACAGGAATGTAAAAGGTCCTAAACAGGCAGAACTGCCTCCAGGACCTTCCTGCCAAAGCTGGCTTCAGCCAAATCCAGGACATCAACACAACAGTGTTGGGCAAAGATGTGCAAAAACGACCAAGTGGCTGCCTTGCACAGCTGTTCAGCAGAGGCCTGATTCTTGTAGGCCCTGACAGACCTGGTGGAATGTGCTGAAATGCGGAAAGGAACAGGTTTTTTTCTGAGTTCATAAGTCTAGAGAATAGCAGGACTTAATCCAAGATGCAATAGTGACCTTGGATGTAGCCATACCTGCCCTAGGACCCTCAGGCATGACAAATAAGGCATCCATCTTATGCAAAAATTCAGTGCAGTTCACACAGAACGTAAGGCAGCGTACCACATCTAACAAGTGGAGATCCCTCTCCTTGTCAGATCTGGGGTCAGGACTAAAGGAAGGCCCAACAATATCCTGATTGATGTGGAACTCAGAGCCCACCTTAGAAAGAAATTCCTGGGAGGTTCAGAGAACAGCCTTATCCTTGTGAAACACCAGGAAAGGAGGTTTGCAGGACAAAGCCTGCGGCTCAGCAACTCTGCGAACAGAGACTACTGCCAAAAGAAAAGCCATCTTCCATGTCAAAAGACATAAAGGAACGGTAGCCAAGGACTCAAAAGGAGGCCGCTGCAAAACTCCCAAAACAAGATTAAGGCCCTATGATAGGCTTTGGAAGAAACCAGTTTCCTGGCCTGGATCACAGTGGCATCTACCTCAGGGGAAAATCCTTTCCTCCTTAGGATGGAGGCTTCGACAGTCCTGCCATCAAAACAAACTGCTCCACATCCTCCTTCCAGAGATAACCCTGAAGGAGAAGATCCGGTATGAGTGGCAGTGAAAACTGATCACGAATGGAAAGAGCCACAAGTTCTGGGAACCAGGAATTCCTAGTCCAATAGGAGGCAATCAAAATGACTGCTGGACCTTCCATCCGAATCTTTCACAGAACAGTGGGAATGAGAGGAATTGGAGGTACTATGTAAGCCAGATGAAAGCACCAGGGGAATCGGCAGGGCATCCACTGCAAAGGCTAGAGGGTCCCCCCTACGGGAAAAGAAGAGATGAGCTTTCCTGTTGTACCTGGTGGCCCTCATGTCTATCTGAGGAAGACTACACTGCTGCAGCAACAGTTCGAAAACATCAACATGGAGCTCCCTCTTGCCTGGGTCCACCAGTCGGTGACTGAGATGGTCTGCCAGGACATTGTCTACTCCTGGAATGTGCACAGAGGACATATCCGGAACGTGATCTTCTGCCCAAACCAAGGTCGACTTGACCTCTGCTCAAGCGGGAGGGCTTCATGTACCTCCTTGCTTGTTGATGTAAGCTGTGGCCGTGGCATTGTCCAACTGGACGCGGACTGGACAACCCCTCAGTGTAAAGGACCAGAAAATCAGAGCGTGCCAAATCGCCCGGAGCTCCAGAACATTGATGGACTGAAGAGTCTCCTCTGCAGTCCATGTGCCCTGAATCCCCAGGTGACCCAAACCACTCCCCAGCCCCTGATGCTGGTGTCTGTCGTCACAAAGGTGCAGTCCTGAATTACAAAGGGCTTCCCGTTCCCCAGGTTGGACCTGTCCAACCACCATAGCAGGTCCTGTCTGACTTCCAGAGGGAGAGACACACTGAGAACCAACAGATCAGGATTCCCATGCCAAGCACGGATAGTGAACCTTTGGAGCTTCTTGGTGTGAGCCATGGTGTATGGAACTGCTTCCATGGTGGGCCGTCAGGGTCAAGAACTTACAGAGTGGAGCTTAAGTCCACTCCAGACCACAAGACATCAAATACATGACCTATTGGATAGCATCCTTGGTCAGGAAGCCTTCCCTTGGCAAGTATCAAACCTTAGACCAAAGAAAACAGAACCTGAAAGGGGACTGTAGCAGATTTCTCCACATTCAGAATCCACCCATGATGGAGGAGAATCTGAGCACAGTCCTGGATGTGTTGGTCCAGGAGTTTCCTGGATGGCGCCTTCAGCAGAAGGTTGTCCATGTAGGGAGTCACATGAATTCCCCGGGTATGCAGAAAGGCAATCTGTGCCCCTAGTACTCTGGTGAACACCCGAGGAGCAGAGGTAAGCCCAAAGGGCAGAGCGGTGAACTGTAAGTGCCCCAATTCGCAGGCGAACCTGAGGTTCTTCTGGCTGTCCGGATGAATCAGGACATGTAAATAAGCATCCTGCAGATCCAGAGAGGCCAAGAATTCTCCTGGACACATAGCTTCAATGACAGAGAGCAAAGACTCCATCTTAAAGCGAGCAGTCTCCACAAAAGAATTGAGGTCCATGAGGTCCAAGATATGACAACAGTCGCCATCCCTCTTGGCCACCACAAATAAAAACCTAAATCTCTCTCTTGAGGAGGAACTGGAGTCAGGACTCCCTTGTCCAAGAGAGCCTGAACCGCCTCGTTGAAAAGACGCAGCTTTTCTAGGCCCAGAGGAGTTCTGGACTGATAGAATCTGAAGGGAGGAAGGGATCTCAAGGGAATCCTCAAGAGAAAATGCGAGGAGAGCTACACTGGTACTGAACAGGTAATACATAATTATACGTAAATACAATGTACTCACAAAAGTGGTAATACCGGTTCCAAAAATTGGACACCGGTATTATAAGCCAGCGGGGAAGACTGATGCGGAGTCTCCCTGCAACAGAACCTCACGGATATGCATCTATCAGTTTGAACGATTGTATCTCCAGCGAATAAAAACTGACAGCAGACCAAAAGTGTTTTAAAAAAATATCACAAATTTATTTTCCAATTGGGATGAGTGTCCAGCGAGACTTCCGATATAAATAACATTGTATACTCCAGCAGACCAGTCTTGTTTATTTTTGTCCTCCTGATGAAGTGGTGTGAGCACCATGAAATATGTTGAGTGTTTTAAAATGTTTTTTCATCACTTTTGGTCTACTGTCAAAGTTTTTTTTTTTTTTTTTTTTTGTTTTTTTTATTCACTGGAGATCCAATCATTCAAATAGATACATGCATATTCGTAAGGTTCTGTTGCAGGAAGAACCAGCATCAATCTTCCCTGCTGGCTTATAATACTGGTGTCCAATTTCTGGAGCTTGTAGTACCACTTTTTTGAGTATAATTTATTTTCGCATAATTATGTATTACCTGTTCTGCACCAGTGCAGCTCTCCTCGCATTTTCTCTTGTGCTTTCTTCAAGCCCGGTCCAAAGGTTGTGGTGGATTGGGGATTGCGCTCCGGTTGTCCGGTTATCTGTGTAGAGGCAGGGTGAATACCCAAAACAAGCTCATATTGTAATTTGGGAGACCAGTGACATACTCTAAATGTGAGTGCAAATAAAGCTTATATATATATTGTTATAATTGTGCTTGAGCATACTACACCATAAGTCTCTCCTCTCCCCTTTGTGTATTTTGAAGGGAATACTGTACCCTTCCGAGATCACTTGCAAAACCCACTGATCCGCAACAGAGGCTGCCCAGGCATCTGAAAAATTACGCAGGCATCCACCCACAGGAAGCTGCGGACCAGGATTCTGTGAGTCATGCGCAGGCAGACTTGCCAGAATTGGGTTTGGCAGTGGGTTGCTTTGAGTGCCACTGCTGTCTGGGCTTGATGATAGAATGTGGGGTGCTGACCTGAGACACGCTCGGATTTGGCCTTTGCACCTCGCTTTGGCAGGGACGAAAAAGATGCTGTTTTCTCACCAGATTAGGGAGCTTGGAGGCCTGAGGCAAAAAAGTGCTCTTGCCACCGGTAGCCTCACTGATGATCTGTTTCAGTCTGGGCCTAAAAAGAGACTTGCCCTGAAATGGAAGAGAAATCAGTGACTTTTTAGATGAAAGGTCCACAGACCAAATCTTAAGCCACAAGGTGCATCTGGCTGCAACAGAGAAGGCAGAAACCTTAGCTGCAAGTCTGACAGCATCAAAAAGAGCATCAGTAATAGAAATGTCTGAGCCTCAGACATGTTGGCTAAGAAGGATAATATGCCCTCCTTGGGGGCCTCTTTAATGATGGCTTCAGTGACTTGCTCACCCCAGGTAGTAGTAGCACTGGAAACCCAAAGGGAAGCCAAAGTAGGCAGCACCAATGGCAGCAAAGTTAGACTTCAGGATAGCCTCAAGGTTCCTATCCATCATATCTTTTAACGCCATGGAATCCGCCAAGGGCAGCGCAGTAGACTTATAAAGTCTAGAGCAGGGCTCAAAATTTCCACTCGCCACTAGCCAATGGCAAGTGAAAATTTAGCCCTGGCGAGTAGCAATTCAGCCCTGGTGGGTATCTTATGGCTTACAGTGGTGATTAACTTTTCAAGTCTGGCTAGTAGCAAAGGACTTCACATTTTAAGCCCTGGTCTAGAGATGGGGGAGGGGAGGGATCAACCTGAGGAGGTGTAGCCCACTGAGCCAAAGCGGCTTCCAAGAAGGGGTACAGCCCCTTGTTGTGGAACAAGTCTATCTGGGGAGAGGCTAGTGGGATAGCCTGAAAAGGAGGAAGGGGAGGCTCCTCACCACAACTTCTTTGCAGAATTGTTCCAGCGAACAGGGAGGAGCTGTCGCCTCCCAACGGTACCTGTTTGTCATATTGGATGACAGAGAAACTTTTAATTTATTTATTTTTGCTTACTGCAGGTTTTGTGTGGAATAGATGGTAAAGCGGCTCTGTAAAAAATGTCAAAATACACCTAAAATGAAACCCTGCTTTGTCTACTTTTCAAAAATATTCACTGCTGGCATTTTTTTTTTTAAATGGAGCACTGCTAAGCAGCCCCAAATGAGTCATTGCACCAGTAAAGCAAAATCCATGTCTGTTCAAAAATTGCCCCAGTAGCTCCCTCAAACCCTGACCAACCTATGTATATGGGGTACTGCCAAACTCAGAAGAAATAGTTGAACACTATTTAATGCATTTTTTTTGTTTAATATTTCTTTATTGAATTTCACAAAAATACACAGAAATACAAAAAGGAAGAAAGAAAACAAACAAAGAATGGGTAAACCCCCATCAAATAGCATTTGCTTAACATAAATAATTATAATTTGAGACCCAGCCTCAGATCGGATGACAGTAAAGAGCGAGATCCAACCAAGATGGCAGGAAGCGGGGTCCCCGCCAGCCGGGGAGGACATCTCTTGGATAAGAAATACAACATTCACATAGGCCCAACCAACGACTAGGTCTCCGCATAAAGTGGGGTATGTCTCAACCAGAGGGAAAAAAAGGACAGCAGAACTAAGATATTGATAAAAAGGGCACGAAAGACGTAGAATAGGCAAATAGAGAAGAAAAACACACAAAAAAGGGAGGGGGGTGGAGAAAGAGAGAGGAAAAAATAAAGAGAGAAGAAGGGAAGGGAAGGAATCAGGAACACATGTAGGAGGAAGGGATGAGGTAAAGTGGCTCCCACCCAAAATACTCCCCACCCCCACCCGCAACCCCAGAGATGCCCATCCGGCCTCAATCAACTATCCAGGAACTCGGCCCAAGGTAACCATCTACTCTGGTGGGCAAGCCCCCTGCCCTCTGCTGCATGAAGTAAGCCCTCCGCCGAGCGTATGTCCTCAACAGAGGTGACCCAGTCTTTACAAGAAGGGGCACATGGACGTTTCCAATATCTGGGGATCATCACCTTAGCCGCGTTCAACAGACGGACTGTTAGTGAACGAGAGTATTTGTGCACGGAATGAGGGGTATGGAGCAATAAGAGAGTCAGAGGGTCCGCAGCAAGAGCAGAGTCAGCCACCAATCGAGTTGTGTCAACCACAGCAGTCCAGAAAGGGTGTAGCAGAGGACAGGACCACCAAATGTGGAGAAAGTCTCCTTCATGTGTTTTACAACGCCAACACCCACTAGCCACACTGGGACAAAATTTGTGTAGCAAGGCCGGAACCTTGTACCACCTAGTCAGAACCTTATAAGCATTTTCTTGAATGTGTGCGGATTGGGAACATCGATGTGCAAGCAATGCAATCTTGTTCCATTGTGCCTCAGTAAGTACTAAGTTACAGTCAGATTCCCAACAGCGAATAAAGTAGGGCCTGGTGGCTGAAGTGGCAGACAGAAGAAGTCTATGAGTAGCCGAGACCAGTCTGGACGGCGGGGTTGTCATAGGGCACAGATTCTCCAAAGGAGTCCGAGAATCACCTTCCGAAGGCGTCGAAACAAGGGTGTCGACAAAATGGCGGAGCTGGGTGTGAAAGTAGGGAAGGGAAGGGTGGCACGGCCTATGCTCCAAGATGTCCGATAAGGGTTTGAGCTTTACAGGTTGGGTGTCTCCCACTACATCCCGAAGTCTAGGGAAATTTATTGAATTCGGAAGCAGCTTGCCCAAAGGGCTGTGAAGTGAACCAGGTGAGAAGTCGGTGTTGTGGCAAAGAGAAAATAGGGAGGAAGGGCGGCAAACCAGCCCTGGAGTGGAGACAAGTCTCCTCCAAGATCGTAAAGTGTTTGGGACGGTGGGGTGGGAGCGATCCAGGCATAAGCCAGAACCACCAGGTACCCATGCTGCCACCGGGGTGGGCACAGCAAGAGCGGCTTGCACCAACTGTACCCACTGCTTCGTGGAAGGAGTAGTCCACTCAACCACTCTAGCGAGAGTAACAGGATTGTGATAGGCTTCCATGTCTGGAAGGCCCACTCCCCCCAACTCCCTCCTGCGAGTAAGGTATGTATATCCCAATCTCCGACTCCCAGACTTCCAAATGAAGGCCAGTAGGAGTTTCCGAATAGAAAAGAAAAAAGATCTAGGAATAGTGATCGGTAAGGTCTGTAAAAGATACAAATAACGAGGCAAAATATTCATTTTGACCGCCGCCATCCGACCAAACCAGCAAATATGTAACCTGGACCAGCGGTCCAGATCGCTCTTTAGCGCCAACTGAAGAGTGAAAAAGTTTGCGTCAAACAAGGAGGCAGGATAAGCAGTGAGGTAAATGCCCAAATATTTCACCCCAGTGGACGACCATCGAAAAGGAAATCGCGATTTTAAAAGCTCGGCATCGTGGGACGCCAACGAGACATTGAGAACCACCGATTTGTCCATGTTGACCTTAAAATGTGATAAACGACCATAAACCTCCAGTTCTCGCAACAGGTTAGGCAAAGAAATGAGGGGTTGAGTCAGGGTAAACAACAAGTCATCAGCGAAAACCGACACCTTGTAGGAGTGAGTGGAAACTGTGACCCCATGAATGGAAGGGTTAGAGAGAATGGCATTAAGAAGAGGCTCCAGGGCCAGAACAAAAAGGAGAGGGGACAAGGGGCAACCCTGTCGAGTACCATTCGACAAAGTGCCGTTCACCTTGACACAGGCAGCAGGGTGATCATACAGGGAAGTCACCCAGTGAAGCATCCGTGGACCCAGACCTATATGTCTAAGAACTTGTCCCAAGAAAGGCCAACTCACCTTATCGAAGGCCTTCTCTGCGTCAGTAGACAAAAGCAGTGCAGGATGTTTCCATGTTCTAGCCGAGTGGGTGAGATTGATCACCTTTACGGTATTGTCTCGTGCTTCACGTCCTGGAATAAATCCCACCTGGTCAGAATGTATCAACCGGGGTAAGACATTTCGCAGTCGAAGACCCAAAACCTTGGCGAAAAGTTTCAGATCTGTATTCAAGAGCGAAATAGGGTGGTAACTTGAGCACAATTCAGGGTCTCTCCCCTGTTTCGGTATGACTGTGATCGTTGCATCCAGAGCATGAGGAGCAAAAGCCTCTCCAGGCTGAAGGGCATTAAGAGTATCCAAAAGTTGCGGGAACAGAATGTCTTGAAAAGTTTTATAATAAGCATGAGTGAGGCCGTCTGGGTCTGGACTTTTACCAGTAGGCGTCGACTTAAAGGCCAGTAAGAGTTCCTCTGGGGTGATGGGAGACTCCAAAGACTCCACTTCACTATGAGACAGCTCCATCGGCATGAAACGTTCAAGATAGGACGAAATGGCAGGGTCATCATCCCGAGGAGTAGGGCTTGGAAAGGAATCATTTATGTTATACAAAGAATTATAATAGGAACAAAAAGATTCATCTATCTCATCTGTACGGTGCACCAGGTCCCGAGAAGTAGAACGTATCCGGGCAATATAGGAGTGCGACTGTTTTATTCTAAGGGCCCGGGCAAGAGATCTACCTGTCTTGTTTCCATGTGCATAGTATGAGCTATGAGTCAGTTGGCAAATCCGTAGGCTCTGTGAGTCGTACAGCGCAGCCAGCTCCACCCACAACCTTGTCAAGTCCTGGTAGACTGCCGGAGAGAGGTTAAGCTTGTAAGTGGTCTCAATGTGCGAAATCCGACGCAAGAGAGAGTGCATCCGTGCCGCACTCCGTCTCTTCACAAAAGTCCCAAGGCTAATCAAATGGCCCCGTATCCCCGCCTTGTGCACTTCCCAAGTGACCAACGGGGAAACATCTGGTGAGGTGTTATCAACAAAATATTCCTCCAGAGTCATCCGCAATTTAGAGCGATCTGAAGATCCAACAGCAAAGATTCATTCAGTCGCCAAGACGCCTGTCGTCTTGGAAGGGATGGAATCGAAATGCGCATAGACACCGGGGCATGGTCACTCCAAGTTATGTTGCCAATTCTGATAGAGTGGGCCAGGTGTAAATGCCTGTGTGAGAGGAAAAGATAATCGATTCTGGAGTACTTAGTGTGTGGCGGAGAGAAAAATGTGTAATCTTTAGTGGTCGGGTGGTGAATCCGCCAGACATCAGACAATTGGGCCCTATGCAGTGCCGCCTTTACCCTCTTGTTCTTAGTATAGCGTACTGTAGACGTCCCCGTAGAGGAATCCATAAGAGGGTTTAAGGGAAGGTTAATATCACCTCCCAATATCACCATGCCCTCCGCAAAAGAACTCCGGTCACGCAACACAGAGCACAGGAAGAGGTGCTGATCCTTGTTCGGAGCATAAATGTTTGCAATAGTGATTCGTTCTTGGCCAAGAGTACCCTTGATAAAGAGAGCTCGGCCATCATGGTCCAACCAAGTATCAGAAACCACTAAGGGCAAAGATCTGGCCAAATAGATAGTCACTCCTTTAGTCTTTTGAAAAGGAGAGTGAGAATAATAAAGTGTTGGGAAGAAGGAATTGGAACAGGCAGGAACCCGGTTCCTATGCAAATGGGTCTCCTGTACCAGACCAATGTCCGCTCCACCAGATCTCAGCTCACGAAAAAGTCTAGACCGTATCCCCGGAGAGTTTGGTCCCTTCGCATTGATAGAAAGTACCTGAATAGCAAAGTCACCCATCTCAATGGCAGAGGTGAATAAAGTGGACCAGATAGGTCCAACTCAAAGAGCAGCCGGGCACAGCACCAAAGAGGGGCAACAAAGGAGAGAAAGGAGCACCCGAGCGAGAACCAAGGAAGGGGAAACAAAAAAAAAATAAATGAGGAGGGGGGGACAGAGAAAAAAAACAAAAACGGGGAGGGTAAGAAGGGAGGAACAGACGAACAAGTAAAGAAGAGAGGAGAAGAAGACTGGAAAAGAAAGAAAAGGGAATACGGACAAGAGTTTGCCTAACTGGACAGAGAACAAAAAGAGAACCTGATAGCAGGACAAACCCTGCAACGCAAGTATGTCTAGGAGACGCGCTTCCAATTCGTAACAAGGAGCTCAATGCGTCTTCCTGAGATACAGTGACACTAGTGCGTTCAGGGGACAATGAAGCGAGGACGAGGAGGCACTGGCAAAAAGGAAGAAAAAAAAAAAAGAAAGAAAAAGGGAATAACACCTCCACGTCACTGCTTCACAGGCACAATGTACAGTAAGATTACATAATATAAAGCAAACATAATTAACAGTGGTATAGCAGTATAACAATAAACAGTTACCGTAAAACCATAAGCATGAAAGGGAAATAGAGACTAAACGGTAATGATAAGCCCCACAGGGACTCCCATTAGGAAGGCCAGAGGTGTAATGGGCTACAGATCCATATCACTGGGTCAATAAAAGTGCACCCCGGGTAGGGAGAGGGGGAGCCAGGAGCAAAGTCCACAGGATCCCCACCTCCCATCCAGGAGAATTCGCATCCCCAAAATCTCCTGAGAAACCCAGGGCAGAGGCAGGGACACACCAAGAGGGAGACCCCAGGGCACCCCGTACAACCTCCACCCTCCCCCACAGGACCACGGTAACGTGTGACAAGGGACAAAGTAGGGGCTGAACCAAAATCAACAATCGGGTCCCCAAATAGCCCAAGGGGCTGGAGTGCCACAGAGTGGGGGGCCAGCCCAGAAGCCGACAGGTTCGACTAAGAGAATGAAATAATATTATAATAAATGCAGTGCTTAGTAAGGGAACCTACATGGACAGGGAGGACCAAGCTCAAATAGATGTTGGCCACCCAAGCGAGCCCCCCAGAGGATGGCACCCCCCCACCTCCAAACATTAAGTATTAGGGCGAGACAACCATCCCAAACAGAGAGTCAGGGAACAAAACGGACCCACAACCTCCATCCCCCGGGCAATATCCCACAGTAACAAACCACAGGTTCAGGAGATATGTCCATCTGTCCACCGTGTGGGGAGAAGTGGATCCCCTCCACCGGCACGATGACCAGAGGAACACAAGAAACCACATACCCCCTCATGGCAAGAGGTTGGTGCCAGAGGAGACGTTGAGTGATTAAGGAGGCCCGGGTAAGAAGAAGGCCATGGTCATAAGGATAGAGCAGTCAGATCACACAACAGTCATGGCCGTATCTCACTTCAGCAAGATATAGGAAAGTTGGCATCTGGGGTCTAAGGCAGCCCAAGGGGACCATCGGGAACACATCCAGGAGGAGTCCAAGCCTGGGCGGCAGCCTAAGGGTCAGCCGGACCTCCAGCTTCATCACGAGAAGGATCTGGCCTGTTAGATCTGCACCATCTGCGGTGCTGGGGTCTACGGAGCCATGGCAGGTTGTGTAGAGCTAGAAAGTGCAAAGGTCAGTCGTCCTCTAGGAACTTATACCAGTCCTGTAGGTCCGGAGCCTCCAGCCTCAGGGCCTCACAAAAAGTAGGGACGTCTCCAGGATGCTTGACTGAGTAGGTGGTCCCATCACGGCGTACTGAAAGCGATAAAGGGTAACCCCAACGGTATGGTATATCTGCACCTGCCAGTAGATCCGTCAGGGGCTTTAACATTTTCCTCATTTGCAAAGTTGCCCAAGCAACATCAGGGAGTACCTGAATCGTGGAGCCCTTGTAATCAATAGAGCGGCATTTCCTGGCCGCTTGGAGAATGTCCTCCTTCAAGCCGTGTGCATGTAAACAACAAATGATGTCCCTCGGGGAATTCCCCGAGAGATCTTTAGGACGCAAAGCCCGGTGGGCCCTGTCAAACACAATGGTCACTGAAGGGTCCCGTTCCAGAATAAAGTTGAAAAGTTCAGTAGCTTGGAGACGGGTATCCTCAACTCCCTCTTGTTCGGGAAGGCCCCGAATTCTTAAATTATTTTAAGAACCGTCTGCCACGGCTGTCAAGGTCAATAACATGGTGAGCCAGTTGAGAAGCCACCCTGCTCTGTGCCACTAATTTATGATCAAGTGCCCGGAGTGAGGCTTGTAGGGAGGACTGCTCCCGCTCGAGGGACTGAAGTCTGCTGCCGTGTTGTTTAATATCTTCCCTGACCTCAGTGAGTTCATCTCGAACCGCAGTCTGAACGTGGTCCACCACAGAGGCTAGATCCTTCTTAATTTGTAGTGTAATGGTCAGGAAATCGGCCTTAGTCACAACCTCTTGTCCAGCAGTAGAAGGCCACGAAGGCTGCGAGATTTCCTCGCCATCCATCTCGCCTTCAGAGGAGCTAGGCATGTCCGTCATCAGGGAAAGCGTCAACTCAGCCTCGGAAGGCCTCAGCGGTTCCACGGGGTGCGGGGTAAAAATAGTTTTGCATGGGCTGGGACCCCGATCTGCCCTCCTTCGCCGTACCGGGAGTCCTAGTGGATTTCCTAGTCGATTCACCCATCATGTAAGCAGAATAAAGTAGTTTGCTAGTGTTAAAGTGCCAGCGGAGCAGGAGCTGCTCTAACACACGGTCGTCTCCATCGAGTGCTCGCTCCGCCCCCCTTAATGCATTTTTTTTTTATCTGCAACTATCCTGTGGTTGAAATCCATAGCAACATTCTAATACAAGTGTGAAAACTGCAAAAACAAAATATTACCACAGCTCTCATACAGATTTCTGGAAAATAGCTGCATTAAAAACTCAAAAACTCTACTGATGAATTACCCTATGTTGTCTCCATTTCAGAAACATATGCTTTTGTGGGGATTTGTGGGGTTCTGGCAGGTCAACCAAGCTACTATCCTCGTATGCCAAATATTGAAAAAGCACAGCTTAGCAAAAAATGGTGTTCATCTTGTAATAGTTACCCTGTACATGTGAAAAATAGATTGAAAAACTAGGCATATGGGGTATTTGGAGGGAAAAGGAGTTCAGTATTTTTTTCAAATAGAGTAATAGTGTCCAAATCATAACAGGAAAACCTTTCCATCAGGTCTTTCACAGTTCCCTGAGATCAGAAAGACGATCGGAAGAAAAACAATGAGGGACAATATTGTTTGTGTCAGTTTAAGGAAAACTGTGCATGATATGACGAAAATGGGCAGGAGGGGGAAACTTTAAAATCAATTTTCAAGAAGCATACAAAACATGCAGCATAGTATGCATTATATAAAACTAATTTGAACAACTCCACTTATGTGGATTAACACAAGAAGAGTTTTTTTGTTAACATAAGAAGAGCTCATGAGAAGACTAAACAAAATTAAGACTGACAGAGCACTGGGACCTGATGGCATGTATCAGAGGGTTCATCTGGAACTCAGGGCAGTTTTAGGAAGACCTCTCATCACAGGCTCAATGTCACAATGTAGTGCCTATATTTAAGAAGGGAACTAAAACACAACCTGGGAAGGGATTTATTCAGGAGTACACAGCAGAAAATAAGATTGTTAGAAAGAATCAACATGGTTTTATGAGAAGTAGATTGTGCCACATTAATCTTTTCAGCTTTTATGAAGTAGTAAGTACCGACCTAGATATTGGTAAAGCAGTAGATGTTGTATATCTAGATTTGCAAAGACATTTGATACAGTGCCACACAGGAGGCTGGGGTATAAAATAAGGACAATGGGGCAAAGGGGATAGCCTTTCCAATCAGACAGAAACAGTGTGTTGTTCTAAATGGAAAATTATCCAGTACAGTTAAAGTGGAGAGTGGAGCTCTGAAGGTTCAGTAGTTTGGCCACTACTTTTTACACATGGTTATAAATGACCTGGAAATAGATAGGGAAAAGCAAAATATCAATAATTGCAGATAACACTAAAATATGTAGGGTAATAAATTCAGAACGTGATGTTTGTTCTCTACAGAGGGATTTACATAAAATGGCAGGCTCAGTAAACAAATGTAATATGAAGTTTAATATGCAAAAGTGTAAAGTCATGCATTTGGGAAGAAAAAATCTCAATGCTACTTATGAACTTAATGGAATCATTTTAGGAGACTCGTTGATAGAGAAAGACATGGAAATCTTCGTAAATTACAAACTTGGAATTAGTGCCCAGTGTCAAATAGCAGTAGAAAAAGCAAACAGGATCCTGTCTTGCTTAAAAAGAGGCACTGAAGCAAGAGTGTATAACATCATTCCACTGTATAAATCGTTTGTAAGACCTCACCTCAAATATTCAGTGCAGTTTTGGGCACCAGTTTTGAAAAAGGATATTCTAGAACTGGAGAGAGTACAGGGAAGAGCAACAAAATTACTTAAGGGAATAGATGACTACATATGAGGAACAACTAGACAAACTAGACAAAATATGAGAGGTGACTACAAGGATCTCTCTGGTGTGCTTTTCATTCAAAGGCCATTTCAAATAACCAGAAACGACTCCTTGAGATTAGAGGAAAGGAAGTTTCACTTCAGCAGAAATTGGGTTTTCTTAACCTCAACCCCTCCTCTCTCTCTAACTATTGACCTGTCTCCCTTCTACCTCTTACCTCAAAACTCATAAAACACCTTGTCTTCTCCCAAATAACCAAATTCCTCAACTCTAACAATCTTTTGGACCCTTTGCAGTCTGGAGTCCGGTGTGGTCACTCAACTGAGACAGCTCTCTGTAGAGAGGCTAATGATCTCCAGACTGCAAAATCCAAAGGACAGTTTGCTATACTTATACTACCCAACTTATCATCTGCCTTTGACACAGTTAACCATTATCTTCTTGCTCATATTCTCCAAAATCTTGGTTTCTGAAACCAAGCTGCTTCATGGCTTTCTTCCTATCTTACACAATGTTCCTTTTTTGTGTCTTCTACAGTCACGCTGTCTGTGGGGGTGCCTCAAGCCTCCATTCTGGGTCCGCTACTTTTCTCACTATACACCCTTTCATTGGGTGAACTTATTAATTCATTTGGTTTAAAGTACCATTGTATCACGGTGCAGTTTCTCCCTTCATGTCACTCTTGCTTGTGCTGCGCTCCGATTGGTTGAGCCTGTTTGGCTCGCCCCTGGTGACCTTTTTATACTGGGCCAGTGGCACCTGTCAGGTGCCCTTTCGTGGTGTTCCTGAGCCAGTTTTGCTGTGCTGTGTTCCTGCGTTCCTGATTTCCGGTGTACCGACTTGGCTTACTCTGACTACGTTCCTGTGTTCCTGCTCCGTGATTTGACCCGGCCTGGCTGACGTTCCTGCTCGTTTCCTGATCCGGCTTGTCTGAGAACCTGCTCTGTGATTTGACCCGGCCTGGCTGACGTTCATGCTCGTATCCTGACCCGGCTTGTCTGAGAACCTGCTCCGTGATTCGACCCGGCTTGTCTGAGAACCTGCTCCGTGATTCGACCCGGCTTGTCTGAGAACCTGCTCCGTGATTCGACCTGGCTTGTCTGAGAACCTGCTCCGTGATTCGACCCGGCTTGTTGACGTTCCTGCTCCGTGACCTGCACCAGTTACTCCTGCCCAGCCTACGTTCCAGCCTCCTCTGTCGCCACAGCGACATTTTGACTGTCTCCAGTTACTGTCATGAGCGGCTGCAGTGGTTAACCTGTGCTGTGCTAGATCCTGCTTCTGAGCCGCTTCCTGCAGAGCTGTGTTACAACTATCGAGCCGTTAACCCATGCAGAGGGTTCTGAGCCTTCAGTCTAGTACAGAGTGTTGCTTTGGTGCTGAGCCGTTCCTCTCCTTGCAGTACAGTGAAGTTCGTTACCGCGCCTGGTAGGCGCATGGCTCTGGCTGCTACCATGCACGTCTCTGTGGTTACGCCCGTGGGGGCTATTTGCTCAAGCTCTTGCAATTCAGTTGCTTCCATTACGCCCGTGGGGGCTACTGACTCAAGCTCTTTATCACGGTGCCCGTGATTTGTGCTATCCAGTGTCTATCACCTGCAGGGGGCTCCCATTGGCTGCCTGCCGTCAGCCCGCCTCACATTGCCTTTTTAAACTCAGTCCGGGCACCCTCTGGTTGCCCTTTCGTGGTGTCTATGACAGCATCTTACCCGTCCTGTCTGCTGTAGCTGATTAGGCCTGTTCCTGAGTCGACCTGTTCCAGTGTTCCTGCTGGCCTGTTGTTCCAGTCCGGTTCCGGTTGTCCTCCTTGGTTGCTGATGTTCCGGTTGCAGTCGGCTCAGCGGTGCTTCACCCGGTTGATCCTCTGTCTGGTTCCAGGGGTTTCCTGTCTCCAGTCACAGAGGCGACATTGTTCTCCTTTCGCTCCGGCGACATTACTGCTCGTAGGCTCCAGCGTGCGGACGCTGGTTTACTCCATTAGCCTTGCGGCTCATTACTATTGTTGGTTCCAGCGTGTGGGCGCTGGTTTACTCCATTAAGCCTTGCAGCTCATTACTGTTGTTGGTTCCAGAGTGCGGGCGCTGGTTTACTCCATTAAGCCTTGCGGCTCATTACTGCTGTTGGTCCCAGCGTGCGGACGCTGGTTTACTCCATTAAGCCTTGCGGCTCATTACTGCTGTTGGTCCCAGCGTGCGGACGCTGGTTTACTCCATTAAGCCTTGCGGCTCATTACTGCTGTTGGCCCTAGCGTGAGGACGCTGGTTTACTCCATTCAGCCTTGCGGCTCATTACTGCTGTTGGTCCCAGCGTGCGGACGCTGGTTTACTCCATTAAGCCTTGCGGCTCATTACTGTTGTTGGTCCCAGCGCGCGGACGCTGGTTTGCTCCATTTAGCCTTGCGGCTCATTACCGTTGTTTGTCCCAGCGTGCGGACGCTGGTTTACTCCATTAGCCTTGCGGCTCATATTTACCCCTGACTTGCAGTCAGGTACCTGGAAGTTCCGAGTGTGCTGTCCAGTCCTAACAGCAGCTAGTCCTGTAGTCTCTGGCTTAAGACTTCCGCTTGAGTGACCGCTTGAGCAGTCGCTATTTTTACCATCCTACTGTCATTATCACATGACAGTCAGTTGGTCTCAGTGTGTCACCTCTCTTGGGCTGCCCTGCCCGGTATTGGTAAGGCCAGTAGAACCTTACATGTTGCCATCCTTAGGTTGCCTTACCCGGTATTGGCAGGGCCGGTAGAGCCTACTCCTCGTGGTTCCCTCAGGCTGCCTTGCCCGGTATTGGTAAGGCCGGTAGAACCGGTACGATACCATCTTACGGTTGCCTTACCCGGTATTGGCAAGGCCGGTAGAGCCTACTAACTGGCCTCCCTGCTATCCATCTTTCACCTGTGCAATCTGTTTTAAACTCGGTGTTACAGTTTACAGCTTACCTTCTTTGCAGCAGCATCTACAGGCTCGAGGCTTCTAGCATGCAGCAGGCCTCTGTTTTATCTGTTTGTTTCCTGTAGTCTCCTCCTACCTACTTCCTCCCTCTAAGCTGCTCCTCCTACTTCCTGTGGAGGGGTTTAAAAGGCAGTCCTGACTCAGTTGCCCTTGCGTTGTTATTAGGTGAAGTACTTGGGCTCTGTGTGTGACCTGGCTATCTACGAAAACCCACTCTGTGTATGACCTGGCTATTTATGAGAACCCGCACTGTGTATGACCCGACTAAGTAAGAGAACCCTTTCTGTGTATGACCCAGATAAGTACGAGAACCCTCTCTGTGTATGACCCAGCTAAGTACGAGAACCCTCTCTGTGTATGACCCAGCTAAGTACAAGAACCCTCTCTGTGTATGACCCAGTGATCACGAGTATCCTTTACCGTCATCAATTTGTGCTATTGGCTTAAGACAGACCACTGTTGTGGACAGAGGGTCTCATTGGTGACTACAGGCGTGAGTCACAGGGTCTCGATATAGTAACTGCAGGCTGAGTCACAGGGTCTGGTGTAGTGACTGCAGGAGTGAGTCACAGGGGTCCGATATAGTGACCGCAGGCAGAGTCACAGGGTCTCTTAGCGGTGCCTGCAGGCATGGGTCACCGGGTTGCTGCAAAGGTGTGGTGTTGCTGGTTTGACTGATTGAAGGCATGGGTCAGTTCTCCAGTCAAGCAGTCCTTGTGTTCCTGTTCATCGGATCAAGATTGCTGAGCCAGTGTTCACAGTGGTCGCCTGTTCCAGTCGACGGATCAAGAGCTGGCGTTCCTGTATCCTGCTGAGATTAACGGGGGCTTCGGCCCAGTCTCCCGCACTGTGGTCTAGCGAGAGGCCTACTATTTCTGGTACTAGTGTCACCAGCTAGTAACCCTTTGCTTGTTGTACCACTTATTTAGTGCTGCGATTGAGTCTAATAAATATTTTGCATTATATTACCGTACTGAGTTCTGAGCATTCCTGGGTGCCCGTGACACTCTGCTGCACGAATCACCACATTCTCCCCAAAAACTGAACCTGCTCACATGATTCTTATACATTTGTCTTGGCTCCCTATTCAGAAACACATCACTTACAAAGTCCTTCTTCTCACCTTTAATGCTCTCCGCACTGCTACCCCTCCTGATATCTCTTTTCTCATCTCTTTTTATGTTCCAGGCTGCCTCCTTCACTCAGCACACAATGCCCTTCTTGTTACACCAGCCACACCCTCCGCCCTCTCCCATCTCAAACCTTTCTCACTTTCCGCTCCCTGCCTATGGAACTCTACATCCCTTCTGCCTACATCTTGAACAATCCCCCTCTGTCTAAGTCTACCCTGAAATCTTATCTTCTGGAGCACTAGGGTTATGCATTACCTTTGGCCAAACTCAGCACTTGTAATCTCAGCACCTGACATCCTCATACCCTGTTGTCTGTATCCTATTACCAGGGCTTAAAACTTGAAGTCCTTTGCTACTAGCCACACATGAAAAGTTACTCGCCACTGCAAGCCATAACATACCCACCAGGGCTGAATTTCTACTCGCCAGGGCTACATTTTCACTCGCCATTGGCTAGTGGAAATTTTGAGTCCTGCTATAACCCATTAAACTGTAAGCGCCTTGGGCAGGGACCTCTCTCCTTTTGTTTCTATGAATGTGACACTGATTTTATCCCCTCTTATTTATTGTAACATATGTCTATAGTAAGCCCAAAAAGAGAAGAGGGCACCAAATAGTGTAGTACCTTAGAATACTTTGTTGCAAAGAATAAAGGAAATATACTCAAGATGTATCGGTCAAACAACTGGTATCAGGCAGTCTGACAATCAGGCATATGTCTCGGTTTTGGTGGCTTTCACAGGAACATCTTTTCCTTTTTCCTTCTAAAAATGACCGAGGCAGGGACTTCGGTATTATTAAAGGAAAAAAATACAAGTTAACTATATGGAAATATGCTTGTAAGCTCTGATGAAATATTTTCTTGTGAACTGTGAAACCTGAAAGCATGTAAGCTCTGTGATTTTAAAAGTTTTAATAAACTTGTATTACTTTTTTAAATGCTAAAGTCCCCGGCTCAGTCATTTTCAGAAGGAAAAAAGGAAAAGACGTTCCTGTGAAAGCCACCCAAACGGAGCCTGGTTAAGTTCCTCCGTATACCTGATTGTTAGACTACCTGATATCAGTTCTGACCGACACATCTTGTGTGTATATTTCCTTTATTCTTTGCAACAAAGTATTTTACGTTATTTGGTGCCCTCTCCTCTTTTTTGTCCTTGTAGGACTGATGTGCCGCTTGGGAGAGCGTGTTGGAGGGAGCTGCCATGGAATGACACACTGAAGCGGTTACGCAGTTTCTGGGAGCAATTGTTACAAATTCCCAGCTGTCTGATCTGTTGGAGGTGACATAAATCAGTCTTCCAACCATTACTTTTGTGAGTTTACACCTATTGGTGCTGGTCAATTTAATATACCAATTGATATACACAGGGACGCCCCTGTCTTGTCTCCCTTTCTTGTTCCTTTACAGTCTATTTTAAGGCACTGCGTACACTGTGTGGTGCCATATAAATAAAGATATACATACATACAGTAAGGTCTGTTAAACTGTGGAATTCCTTTCCCAAGGATGTGGTAATAGCAGATACAATGGATACTTTTAAGAGATTACGTACATTTCTTTCAAGAGGGAACGTACAGGGCTATACTGTGCATTAATAGGCATAACAGGAAGTTCAGATAAAGATTAAATAATTTGGCAGCAGAAAAGCTTATATAATTCTCATTATTCTGGGTTAAACTTGATGGACTTGTGTCTTTTTTCAACCTAATTTACTATGTTATGTTTATATTATAACACTGCAATCTATTTAAAGGGATAGTAATACTTAATATGCAAGTGTTCTCCCACTGCTGAAAGGTCTTTTATTCAAAAGTTACTACAGCTCCAATTTGAATTTTTCTAATTCAAAGTACTGAACTAAATGTGGCAGTTGGGAAAAGGGAGAAAGTCTTTAGAACATACTGCCTGAAGGACATTCCGGCCAAAAGCTGGCCTCAGACGATGCCAAAATCTGGACACGGTAGTGTTTGGTGAACGTGTGTAAGAACAACTGTTCAGCAGAGGCCTGGGTTTTTGTAGGCCAAGAAAACACCCACAGACATGGTGGAGTGCACCTTGACATAATTGTCAATATTGTTCTGTGCTAGATAGGCATCCATTGCTTTTTTGACTGCAGTTGCATCACCTGCAAGCACAACATCCCGAGGGAAAGAATTCCATAGCCTTACCGCCCTTACTGTAAGAATCCCTGCCTTTGTTTTAGTCAAAAGCGCCTTTCCTCTAGTCTTAATGGATGACCTCTTGTTCTTAGCTCAGCTCTTTGCATAAATAATTCATTGGATAGTTCTTTGTATTGACCTTGAATGTATTTGTAAATGGTAATCATATCACGCCTTAGACGTCTCTTCTTGAATGTAAACAAACCCAGTTTGGCTAGTCTCTCTTTGTATCTCAGATCCTCCAATCCCTTTATCAGTTTTCTTGCACGTCGCTGCACCTTTTCCAGTTCAGTAATATCTCCCTTTAGAACAGGCTCCCAAAATTGTACTCCATATTCTAGATGAGGCCTAACCAAGGATTTATACAGAGGTAGGATAATATTAGCATCCCTTGCTTCTACACCTCTTTTTATGCAGGCTAGTACTCTATTTGCTCTTGCAGCAGCTGAGTCACTCTGCACACTGCTGTGAAGACTATTATCTATCAGTACTTCTAAATCTTTCTCTAATGAGGATTTCCCAAGTTGTTTCCCATTTAGAGTATATGTAGCAAGTTTGTTTCTACAGCCCAAATGCATAACCTTACATTTATCTATATTAAATGACATCTGCCACTTTTCTGCCCATTCACTTAGTTTATCTAAATCCTTCTGTAGGGAAAAAACATCCAGCTCTGTATGTATTTCCTTACATAGCTTAGTGTCATCAGCAAAGATTGAGATGCTACTTTCAATTCCCACTTCTAGATCATTAATAAACAAATTAAAAAGCATTGGTCCCAGGACTGAACCCTGCGGCACCCCACTTATAACTAGGGGTGCACCGAAATGAAAATTCTGAACCGAAACAGAAACCGAAACTTCAGGATGCTCTTGGCTGAAAACCGAAACCGAACAATGACTTTTTAATTTATAGGGCGATGCCTAACAAAAGAAATAAAAAATATAGTAGAGCAAGTGCCCCCACCAGATTTAACTTACCCCCTACCAGCACTACTTTGCCCATCAGCTCCAGGTTCCAACTTGTCCCCCATCAGCTCCACTTTGCCCCCATCAGCTCCAACTTGCCCCCCATCAGCTCCACTTTGCCCCCCCCACCAGCTTCAACTTTCCCCCCATCAGCTCCAACTTGCCCCCCCACCAGCTTCAACTTTCCCCCCATAAGCTCCAACTTGCCCCCATCAGCTCTACTTTGCCCATCAGCTCCAACCTGCCCCCACCAGCTCCACTTTGCCCCCATCAGCTTCAACTTGCCCCCCATCAGCTCCAACTTGCCCCTACCAGCTCTACTTTGCCCATCAGCTCCAACTTGCCCCCCATCAGCTCCAACTTGCCCCCCATCAGCTCCAACTTGCCCCCGCATCACATACCTGTAGCTGCTGGAGCTCCCATTTGTTCTCTTTAGTAATGCAGAGCGCTGGGAGATTATGTAATCTCCCAACGCGCTCTGCATTACGAAAGAGGCAACGGCGACGAGGGAGCTCAGAATCTACAGGTCTGTGCTGAAGACCGCACAGACCTGTATGTACTGTGGTGCCGGGCGGGGGAGTCCAAAACGAGTGAAGTAAAATCTGCAGCACAGCACACGGATGCGCTTCAGCTGCAGCACACGGGGACATCACCAGCACAGCCACATACATCACTGCTGTTCTTGTTTAGAGCCTCCGTGTGCTGAATCTGAAGCGCGTCTGTGTGCTGTGCTGAAGATTTTACTTCACTTGTTTCTGCTCTCCGTTTCGGCCTTTTTTTTATTTCGGCTTTTTGCCGAAAATGCCATTTTCGGCCGAAACATTTCGGCCGCCGAAATTTCGGTGCATCCCTACTTATAACCTTAGACCAATTTGAAAAAGTTCCATTTATAACAACTCTCTGCCATCTATCATTTAACCAGTTCTCAATCCATGTACAGATAACACCGCCTAAACCGAAGCCTTTTACTTTATGCAATAACCTGTTGAGAGGCACTGTATCAAAGGCTTTTGCAAAATCCAAGTATACTACATCAACAGCAATTCCCCTGACCAAATTACTACTCACTCTTTCATAAAATGCAAGTAAATTAGTTTGACATGATCTGTTCTTCATGAAACCATGCTGATTCCTACTAATGAAATTGTTTGTCTTCACATAGTTCTGAATACTGTCAGTTAATAACCCTTCTAGTATCTTACCCACTATGGAAGTCAAGCTCACAGGTCTATAATTTCCTGGTTTGGATCTTGCTCCCTTTTTAAACAATGGAACTACATCAGCTTTCCTCCAATCACAGGGCACTATGCCTGATGAAAGTGAATCAATAAATATTAAGTATAATGGTTTTGCTATTACTGAACTAAGTTCCTTAAGTACCCTTGGGTTATACCGTCCGGTCCAGGCGCTTTATTCACTATAACCCTTTCCATTCACTTTTGGACCTTGTCCTCAGTAAGCCATGTAGATGGTGGAGGAAATTCCATGGTTTTGACTGAAATTCTGTGGTTTTGTCTGTTTGCCCATAGCTTGTCATTGCTGCTTCCTGTGTGCGATGCACATAATACTTAAGGCATAGCATTAAATCCAACAAGTGAAGGGCCTTCTCCTGTTTAGAGGCAGGGAAAGGGTAAAAGGAAGGCAAAATTATCGATCGATGTGAAAGACTGACACAACCTTGGTAAAATTATGAGAGATATGAAGTACTGCCTTCTCCTGATGAAATACCAGGAAAGGAGATTTGCAATACAGAGCTCGTCATATTGAGCATCAAAAAAAAATGCAGAGACAGAGGAAAGTGGTTCAGATGAGGTCTTTGAAGGATGCACAGGAACAGGCTGAGATCCCATGGGGGTGTGGGATCCATAAAGCAAGGGAAGGCATGAGCCACTCCTTAAACAAAGGTTTTAATGTCAGTTAGAAACAAAATGTGCCTTTGAAAAAGGACAGAAAGAGTTGAGATGGGTACCTTAAGAGAGCTCAGACTAAGACCCTTGTTTACATTGTGTTGAAGGAAGGCAAGAATTGTAGGAACAGCAAAAGTCTGGGAAGACACATCCTGATCAGCGCTCCACTTGGAGAAAATGGAACAAAGCATACGGAGACAGGCTTCCTAGCCTGGATCATGGTAGAAATTACAAATTTCCAGTATCAGGATGGTGGTTTCAAGAGCCATGCCGTCAAAGCTACCCTTTCCACAACCTGGTGCCAGATGGGACCCTGGAGATCCAGTCCAGGAGGAAGATGGAAAGGCTTCTGGATCGACAGACTGAAAAGGTGCACAAACCAGGGCCCACGGGGAAGAATGGAGCATTCAGGATGACTAGGGCTTTCTCCGTCCTTATCTTTCAAATCATCTTGAGAATGAGAAGAATTGGAAGTAACACAAAAAACAGATGAAAGTTCCATGGAATGGCCACTGCATCCCTCACAAAGGCCAAGGGATCCTTTGCCCTTTGTGAAAAACTGAGGTACCTTCCTGTTCTTGCTAAAGGCCCTCAGATCAACCGCTGCAAGACCACAATGTTGATCTAACACCTCCTGGTTCAGTTCCCAGTTTCCTAGATCCATGTCTTGACAGTTGAGAAAATCTACAACCATATTTTCTACCCCAGGGATGTGGACTACTGAGCTAGCTGGATAGCAAGTTTCTGCTCAGTGGAAGCTCTTGTACTTCCTTCCAGGCTGGCTCACTTTGAGTTCATCTCTGGTAGTTGATATAAGCCACTGGCATCAAGCTGCCTGACTCAAGCCAGACTGGAGTCACTGTACTGCTTAAGGCCAGTGAAGAAGTGCCAGAAGAATGGCACAGATCACCAGGATGTTGACTTGACAGGATGCTATCTTCTCCAGTCCACAGTCAGATGAAGAAGATGTAGCCACCAACGGAGATCCTCCCTCATTTGAGGGGAGAGGATCTTGGAAAGAGACCGGTGAGAACGCTACCTGGACCAGTTTCTGAGAATGTCCATTTGGAGTTCTCTCATGAGGAACTGAGAGTAAGGGACTGCTTCAAGGTCAGAAACTAGACATCCCAGGATCCTCATGTAATCCCTTAATGTCACAGAGGGCCAAGCCATTGTCTGCAACACGTCCTTGAACAGGATTGGTTTCTCCTCCTCTGGTAGAAACACTTGCCCTTCATTCCCAGAAAGAAAGGACCTGGGATGGAATCAGAGAGGACTTATTGAGATTGAAAATCCAACCTACCATGGTGCACCAGAATTAGGATGTACTTTTGGATATGGATAGCCAAGATTTCTTCTGAAGGAGCATTGATCAGTAGACCATCCAAATATGGAGATAGGGAAATGTCTTGTGAGTGGATATAAGTGGCTAAAGCTGCCATGATCTTCATGAATACTCTTGGAGCTGGGGGGCAGGCCTAAGAGTAGCACAGTGTAACAGTAATGACTGTATGTGAATCCAAAACATAGAAAACACTTGTGGTCTGGATGTGCATCTACATGTACTTAAGATCCAGAGAGGCAAGAGCTCTCCTGGACACACCACTGAGATGGCAGAGCACAAAGGTTCCATCCTGAAGCATGTAACAACCACATAATGGTTGAGGCATTTTAAGTCCGGAATAGGGTGGCATCCGCTGCCCTTCTTGGGAACTTCAAAAAGGTTGGAAGACAATCCTGAAAAGCACTCTTGGGCTGGGACCAGAAATATAACCTGTTTGTCCAGCAAAACAGGAGACAGAGTCTATAAAGACATGTGCTTGCTCTAGGTCTCGAGGAACCATGGACAAAAATGAAGCACTGAGGAGAAAGGAACTTCAGCTAAGTGGTATTCTTACAAAACAACCCACAAAAACCAAAGGTCCATCACAGAAGATGCCTAGGCATCTTGAAAAGACAGAGATGACCTCCAACATGCTATGACAAACCAGGATTCCACTAGTCATGTGGAGGTTGTCTTGTCAGATTCTATTAGGTTTTGGACAAGAATCCTTTTTCTGCCAAGTCTGCTTGGGCTTTGGGAAGGGGTGACTAAGAGACCAGAAGTTCTTGAACCCTTTGCTCCCCAAACTGGTCTCTGCAATGAAATCCATGCAAAAAAGGAAAGTCTTGAAGAAATCCATGTCAAGAGCGTATTCTTGCCACCAGTGGCATTACTGATGTAATGTTTTAAGCCTGGACCGTATAGGCCACTTTATTGAAATGGCAAAGAAATAAGTGATTTCTTCTAAGATTGTTCTAAAGACCAAATCTTTAATCGCAAGGTGTGGCATGCAGAGGGCTGAAAACCTGGCAGCATCAAAAGAGGCTTCAGAAAGATAAGCAATAGCTTTGAAAATATTTGCAAGCTTAAAAAAGAAGTCAAACTTCAGAAACCTGCTAGTCCCAGATAGCTACAGCTCTAATTAAATGGGCAGCAGAGCTGTCCCTGTGGCCACAGTGTTAGCCTTTAGAATGGAATCAAGGCTCTTGTCAGTCTTATCTTTAAGACCAGCAGTCTGCATTAAAGTTTCAGACAGAGTTTTGAGATACTCATATTAAGGAAAACAGGATTTTAGCATTCTTACCTGTTAAATTCTTTAATCTATATGGAACACAGGTACCCTGGGTTGAGTTCCCTCCTCCTGGAAGGCAGGGCACCCCCCAGCCACTAACTCCCAGAATTCATGCGAATTCTACAAAAAAAGAGAGATAAGCAGGGAGGAGAAGAAGAAAATATACTGAGAGAAAGACTCTAAGAGGACTCCTCTTCCCAGGAAAGCAATTTCTCGAAGGTTCCTTTCTCTGGGTCGGAGACCTGTGTTCCATATGGACTAAAGAGGAAAGATTTTCTATTAGTCCATATGAAATAAAGGTACCATGGAAGGAGACTTCCTTCCTTAGAAAGGCTGGAACATTTCAAGACACAAGGACTTGGAGATGGAGCCTTCCCTTTCCTTATCAGGCTAGCCCTGCCCCTGCCTTCCCAGCTTTGATATGAGGCAAACTCACTAAATAGTGATAGAAGAAAAAAGTCAGGCTCCTGGGAGTAAAAATAAAAACCCAAGAAGGATTCCAGCATCCAGTCAAGTTAGACCATGCAAGGTCCCCTTTATCTGGGTGAGAGACCTGTATGTCATATGGACTAAGAAAAAAAGATTTAACAGCCAGAGCCACAGGTTTGCACCAGAAAGGATATCTAAGCATCAAGGAGAATGGTCAGACAGAGCCACAGGTCAACACCAGAATGGATGGACAGACAGGCCGGGTCATACACAGTTCAGGTAGTCAGCCAGAGCCACCGGTCCGCACCATATTGGGTGTCCACTACACAACAGGAGCAGGCAAAAGAGTAATCAGACAGAGCCACAGGCCAGCAACAGAATGGATGGTCAGACAAGCCAGGTCATACACAGAGCCCAAGGGAAAAAGAAATGTATTGTACAACAACGCAAGGGCAATTGAGTCAGGACTCAGTCTGCCCTTTAAACCCCTCCTCAGGAAGTAGGTAGCAGGAGCAGCTGAGAGGGAGGAAGTAGGTAGGAGGAGACTACAGGAAGCAAACACATAAAACAGAGGCCTGCTGCATGCATGAAGCCTCGCGTCTGAAGATGATGCTGAAACCAAGGTAAGCTGTAACATACAGGTACCATGTGGTATATCAAAAGTAGGCTCTCAGTGGTGGGAAGTAATAAAAAGGACCTAGCACTGATCCCCATGATACCAGAGTTCCATAGGACTATCTAGAACTAGGAACAGTGCAAACATAACGAAGTGTCAAAGGACACTGAAAAACAATAAGCACAGCACAAGTGCCAACCTGGCTCAAACAGGTAAAGAACAGCAAGGCACAGGAAGAATTAGGCCCTTAGACAGGCAGAACTGACAGAAGGTCTTCCTGCCAAAACTGGTTTCAGCCAAAGTCAGAACATAAACACAATAGTGTTTGGTATTCGTGTGCATGGAGGACCAAGTCACAGCCTTGCACAGCTGTTCAACAGAGGACGGATTCTTGTAGGCCCAGGAGGAGCCAACAGACATGATTGAGTGTGCTGTAACACGAAAGGGAACAGGTTTCTACCAGAGTTCGTAAGCCTTTTGAAAGGTAGACATAATCCAGGACTCAACAGTGACAATGGATGAAACCATACCTGCCCTAGAACCCTTAGGGGTGACAAGCAAGGCATCAGTCATACGTAAAGACTTGGTACAGTGCACAAAAAACTAAAGACAGCCCACCACATCCAAGAAGTGGAGATCCCTCTCCTTGTCAGATGAAGGGTCAGGACAAAAGGAAGGCACAACAATCATTTGATTGATGTGGAACTCAGAAACCACCTTAGGAAAGAATTCCTGGGAGGTTCGAAGAACAGCCTTGTCCAGCGGTATAGACATTCACACAGTGTCAAAATAAACAACTGTACAGTAAATAACCCAACTGTAGTGTGTAAGATTAATATTTCACCCCAGAAATGCTAAATATAGACTTTTTGGCAGGCAAAGGGATAATCTGCAGAGGAGAAAAGGAGAGTCCAAGCCCTGTGAAGGATACTCATTGAGAAACGTTCACAAAATGGCTGCCGCGACGGGAGCCAATCAGAGATTAGGCGTGAATCAAGCGCTCATTGGAAATGTAGTTTTTCCCAAAAAGTACCCCAAAACAGTGCCCGAAGCCCCCAAACACACTTGAACTATACACTGGATGATAGAGCGAGGGTAGACAATTAAAATGAGCCCACTCTGAAGTTGCTGTGTAAAGCGGTTGCAGAGATACTTCCCAAACAGTGTTGTCCCATAGAAAGTAAATGGAGCAATGGCCTTAAAGGCGCAGTACACAATTTTAATAAAAGTAAAACTACAAGCTAAAAACATGAAAAACATACAGGGAACATGTGTGCATACTGAGAAAACACTAACCCAGTAAGGAAACTGTCAGAAAACCCCCCAAAACATGTCAAACAAGCAGACAAAGGGTTAAGTTACCACATAATCCTGCTCCAAAAACCCAACAGACATTCACATATATGCCCAATGAGTGCAGGAGTGCGCAATGAGAACTCCCAAATACAAGCCCAGCAAAGGGGCACTATGGGACAAGTGGACCTGAGGCACGCAAAGGGTAGCTCATCTTTACTGTAGTATCTTCTGTTTTCAGATTGCCATGCAGTAAGAATTACCTCAGAGAGTAATCCATGGGGAAGCACTTGTAACCAAGATTTCCCCCTCAGGGATTAAGGTCCACCAAAAAGCACCTGGATACTGAGCTAGCCACATTGGAGGGCATTTGTCAGTCATGGTAATCCGCCTAATGGTGGTATTCCATATCTGATAGAAAAATAAAAAAGAAACTAAAACTAAAGACGAATGTTCTCCACCTGGTGTTGTCGCACCAAAGGAACAAACAATTCTGGAGATAGCTAGCTAGGCTGCAGCCTGAGAGGGAAGGGAGGCTCCACCCCCCTGCATACATTTAGAGAATGTTCCTGCCTACTTAAAGGGGCTGACGCGTTCCAGAGTTACCAGTAACCTGTATTGGACGACAGAGAAAGTAATTTAAAAGTTATACTCACAAACCGATATGTCAGTATTAACTGACTTCCATGCTGGTGGAGATATTTTCCTGACTCCACTTGGGTACCTCCAGTGTGTGTTGATCTGGTCCCAGAGATCAGAGTTTAACATCATTCGACAGATACAATACAACATATGATCCACATATATTAACATAATAAATCTGAAGTTACAGTGTATCTACAAACGGAAACAGACCAAAAGAGCCTCCCAAAAGTATGCAATAAAGCAAACTGAAGGTAGATCGGCTCGCATCCGATAGCATATCATTCTACTTTCAATTGGCTTATGTATTTACACTAAAGCAAATTGAAGGCTAATCAGCTCCCATCCAACAGCAAATACCTTCAATTCTGAATTACTTGCGTGTATACACCAACAAATGAATCAACAACCCAAAGATATATATAATCAAAACATCCAAAAAACCCCATGCCACAATGGATAACATGATGATTATACAGAAACGTGTGTGCCCAATCACTCGAGGGAATAAGCACCAAAAGTAACTATCTAGCTAGCCTGAGGTAATTCCATTAGATAAATAAAAATCATCCACAGAACAACCCCTCCTCTCTAAAAGTGATATGGGCAAATAAAAATTCCTACCTGTATGTCATATTGGACGATACAGAAAGGGATTTTTGTGTACTTACTGATAAATTATTTTCTCTTATGTGGAACACATATGGAACACAGGAACCACCCATTTTCCAGGACTCTGAGCCAAAGACTACCCCAGCCCGCATCACTTTTCCCTACCTTGACATACTCTGTTTTAATGTATAGCAAAAGCATAAAGAACAGAAACAGAAGTTCAACAAGACAGGGAATCCCCTGAACCAGTGAATCCTACAGGCTCTACTGCCCGAGACTCAAACCATTGGATTTTTCTCCAGGACGGAAGGCTTATCCTCTACACAGACAAAGAGAAGAGGATTTATTGGCAAGTACAAAAAAATCCACTTTTCTCTTACATATTATGTGGAACACAGGAACCATGGGGATATATCAAAACATCCACCAAGATTTCAGGGAGGGAAAGAGATAACACGAAGGTCAAGTGTCAACGTACATCAACACTACAAACTAAACAGGAACAAACATGTTACACCTTAGATGCAGCCTGGCCATATGAGGGTCCAAATCAGATTTCGGAAAAGGCTACAAGTGATGAAAGTACTACTTGGAGGGCTGTGGACTTTTGATGACAGGCTACGACTCAACATGTATTTCAAGTAAGTGGCCACCAACACAATCAAAAGCAACAAGCATCATGCTTAAGTTATTTATTGACTGGGCATAGACTTCCAGCTTCTCCCCAGTAAGGGGACATTTTATCCACCCCACCTCCACTACCTATATCTCTATACTCCATATACCTCAAAATATCCTCATAACATCACTGGTACTATCAATATATGGTCCTTGAGTTTAGGGACACTCCACCCTTACATGTATGAAACAGATCACCCACTTGGTCATATTAATGCACACATCAATTTGCATGGTTTTATCCACATTGACTATTTTTATGCATAATTTTTCTCACTACAAGATGACTTGTTAAAGCGGAACTACCACCATAGGTAAAGTTAATTAGGAAGGTGGTGACTAGCTTAATAATAGTTTTATTACCTCTCACAATGACACGATCCTACAGAAATCCTTAATCTTCCAAGACTGACTGCCAGGTTAGTGCAGTCTGATCACCTGCACCGTCAGTCCCTTCCGGTGCCTTTTGGGACAGTGCAATGCTTCTTAATAGAGACCGGGACTGACAGCGCAGGCGCACAGACAAGATGTATGCACTGATGCCTGGCTTCCGGTCTCGGAAGATTAAGGATTTCTGTAGAATTGTGTTGCAGGGCGACTTTACCTCTGGTGGTAGTTCCGCTTTAATTTGTATACATTTTTTCCTCTATTATTATATACATCCATATTTGTGTCATTCTTCTTGATACAATATTAAAATACTTACAAATGTAGATGAGTATTTGCACTTTATCTCTCTCCCCCTATATATATGACACTGGAAAGGTTACACTGTTGTCTAAACCAATTCCTGAGAATTCCCAGATGCAGCTCCCACATAAGACATTGACCAAATAGGACTGCTTCAATAGCAGAGACCAGGTTTCGTAGTTCCTTCATAGAATCCTGCAGATGGCCGGGACACCATGAGCTACCCTTAAGGGACAACAACAGAATCTTATTGTCTGGTAGAGAAAAATGATTAATCTCCTACCAAGAAAGTAAAGAACCTGTGATGGAAACAAAGATGAGACTGAACCCAACCGTGCCTCTCCAGAATGGGCATGCAAGACTGAATGGCAGTGAACAAGATCTCCTCTGAAGGATACTTTAGTAAAAGGATTCAAACAGATCTCTTTTGTGAACTACCAGGGCTGAAATTACCTTTATGAATGCCCACAGAGCAGACTCCAAACCAAAGGGAAACTGAAATTATGACTCTTGGAAAGCAAACTGCATGTAACACTGATGATCTGCATGGATAAGAATGTGCAGGTAAGCATCTTTTATGTCAAAAAGCCCAAAATTCCCATGGACTGGAGCACAATGACTATCTTGAACTGTGGAGAACAAAACTGTTAAAAGGGAACATTCACATTACAAATATTTTGTCCATGGCCTTTAGTTAATACAACTATATTAGTGTTGCTATTTTTTTACATTTACTTAGCTGCTATTGAAGATATGAAGACTTAAAATCGGGCACTTCTGCATTCTGTGGCACCCTGTATGTGGACAAAAGTTTTTGTAATGTGAATGTTCCCCTTTAAGGCATTTTAAGTTCAGAATAGGATGGCATCTGCCATATTTTTTTTTTGGGGGGGGGGGGAGAATGAAAAGATTGGAGTAGAACCCTGTGAGTCTTTTCTGAGAACGAACTGGTAGCAGAGAAGAAACTGCTTCCAAAAACAGACTGCCTTGGTCAGTGTCTCAAGGAACTCTTGACATGAAGAAACAACATGGTGGAAGGGACTGAACCCTTCCAAAATTACATGCAAAACCCACTGGTCTGCCATGGACGTGGCAAACGGGCCGTGGAAAAAACATAGTTGACCTTATATAGCCTGAGGCAGAGCAGACCCCCACATACAATTTATGCAAGAGGTAGGTTTGTCAAGTTTTGG
This sequence comes from Rhinophrynus dorsalis, assembly GCA_037306005.1. Lineage (NCBI taxonomy): Eukaryota > Metazoa > Chordata > Amphibia > Anura > Rhinophrynidae > Rhinophrynus > Rhinophrynus dorsalis. The sequence goes on along the minus strand of CM074720.1, from coordinate 179,333,397 downwards.
GCTTCTGCACAGGCCTCTTGCCCGATCAAGCCTACTTAGGTTCGAAGTTAAAATGCGCATGAGCTGCCGAGGGAAGCAGTGCCTTGGAAGTGTACTGAAAGGCAAGGTAATGAAAATGACTAGTCTTTCATGGAAAACATAATATTTAGGAGTAACCTAAGGCAAGGAGGTGATCCTGCCTCCAGTAGTATGATTTCACCAGTTCTGGGCAAAACAACTTTTTGGCCACGAAAGAGAGAGATACCAAAAATTTCTTAGACGAATGGTCAGAAGACTAAATCTTAAAGGGATAGTAATGCTTGAAAATAATTTTATTTTATATTGTAGCCCTTAAAAAAACATGAAAAATGATATAAGTCTTATCTCCCAAACCTTTATGGTTTGGAAGATATTCACTTGTAAAATATAGTAAAATTCTTTTTTCCTGGCTGTTTCAGCCAAGTCTGCCATCTAGTGGACAGATTTGGAATTCGGTCCACAGAGCAACCGGCAGCTCTTTAGCAGTGCCGAGATCACGATCTTTGAAAATAACTACTTAATGGGAACTATCTACAAAGTGTGCCTGGCTTGAAAGCACACTTTGTAGACCATTCCAATTAAGAAACTCTTTTTAAAGATGGTGATCTCAGCACTTCTGGAGAGACACAACCGGTCTGGGGACCGGATTCCAAATCTGAAGGGTGGAGCAATGACATCACTCCAGGAGAAACTTTACTTCTGAATATCTCCCAAACCATAAAGGTTTGGGAGATAAGACTTATATCATTTTTCATGTTTTTTTAAGGGCTACAATATAAAATAAAATTATTTTCAAGCATTACTATCCCTTTAAGCCACAGAGAAAACAGAGGCCTTTCCAGTATGCTTAACAACATCAAAGGTCACTTCTAGAGATAGTAATGGCACAATATAAAGTCATATCTGATTAATCATTATTTTTTATAATGGTCTGTATCTTTGTAATTGTCCATATCTCTGTAGTCTTCTTGCAATTTTATTTTAAAGTTTCCCCCTCCCCCCCCCCCCTTTTCCCTACCTCACTCTTCTTCTCCCAGATATGAAAGCAGATACGGACATATCTCAACAAGGGACAATATTGTGTCAGCCTAAAGAAAACCCTGCTCCCCTTCAAGGGTTTTCCTTATACAGACAGACAGAAATGCAAAAAGAAGGGTGCAAGGTGGCACCAGAAGCCATAAAGCTCACCTTCTAAAAGGAATTCAGGAGCTTATCTGCCTGATATTTAAGAGCCACATAATTCAACAGCAGAAAACCTGTATTTTTGGCAAGGTGAGAATCTGAGGCTTGTACCATCGGTGGTGGAAAAAAACAGAGTGTAAGAGAGAGATCTGCCAATTGTAATAACCTCCTGCAAGGTGTTTTTCATTCCTCCAGTTGTTACTGGTCTACGGGATGGTGAGGAGTAAAAAGACAACCTTCCCCATGTATCAACTTAAATAAATAACTAAAATAAAAAACACAGAGGAAGATGGACTAGAATTGAAGGCCTCTGATACCTTAAGTGTCTCTAGGTGTAACGGTTTTTGGATGAACACTCAGACTCGTCTTAGTAAGGTTAAAAGCTTTATTAATACAATAAAGATCGTATGTAGTAGCAGCAGTAATAAACAAACAGGAGGCAAAGGAATACAGTGAAGTGAACCAGCACAGGACAATGGAATGTGCAGAAACACGACCAGCAGGAGTAAGTAGGATGTCTGGCGTGACCCAGAGGATAGTGGCAACACTGGTACTGGCACTCCCAGCCGCCTGAGAGTCTAGGAACCCAACAGGAGCGCAACCCTTCTGGCACTGGTACCTCACAGACGCCTGGAGGCCTAGGAACCCAATGGACAATGGCAACACTGACTTCCACAATCCCAGCCACCTGGGAGCCTATAGAACCCTGAGGAGGGTGACAAGACTGGCATAGATCCTTCCCAGACGCCTGGGAATTACCGACCAGAGAGCAGGAAATGACTGGTGCGACACGGACCACCTTAAGACCGGGCAACTCTCAAAAATCCCTAGAAAGCTAGGGGTGGATCGCAAGCAGGATGAGGTAAGGCTACCAGTGTCCCCTAAGGGATAGCGCAACAGGGCTGGCTCAAGAGCCACAAGGCTACTGCAGCAGGAGGCACAATACCCTGGATCACCAGGTGTATACGGAGACAGGTAGGAACTCCCAGTATGTGCTGCAACTCCAAAAGGAGTGAGCCCAGCGAAAGTAGGTGGACACTACTGATCAGAGTAACACAGTTAGTGTAGACACACTGCACCGGTACTTCGAATGTGCACACTGCTCGAGGCAGTAATGAGAGTGACTAGTGCACACTTAGCCCACGGTTGACAAACAAGCGCCCCGCGGCGCACACCAACAGGCAGGAAACACTACAGTTACAGAGATGGATCAGCACGGGCGACCTTGCAGTTAAGCACAGTAGCAACGAGTGTCTCCGCTCACAGACGGAGCGAGTGGCACCAGCGCACTGGAATACGGTCAGCAACACAGCGGGTTCTCAGCCAGATACAGTCGGTAATGGAGCGGGTTCTCTTCCAGATGCAGTCAGCAGTGGAGCAGGTTCTCATCCAGATACAGTCAGCAACGGAGCAAGTTCTCAGCCAGATGCAGTCGGTAACGGAGCAGGTTCTCAGCCAGATGCAGTAGGTAAGGGAGCGGGTTCTCAGCCAGATACAGTCAGCAACGGAGTGGGGTTATAAAGGCTCAGGCACGGCAAAGACAAAAAAACAAGCCAATCATATGCAAGTATAGAAATACAGTGATAACAATGTAGCCGCCAGCAGCCTAGAGCACGGGCACCGTAATACTAGGACAACCCAAATAAGATTCTCAATAAAAGAACTGGAGACTTCCTCATAAGAGTCCCTAACAGAGAAAGATGAAATCAGGTCGGCCGCATCAATTTCTTTCTTAGCAGAGGAATCCCAAATAGTGGGTGCATCATCCTCCATAATAGGACTCAATTGTTTTTGGGGGGGTGCAGGGTGTCCCATATACCAAGAATTTAAAGCCCCCAGAAACAATGACGAGATAGAAACAAGGAAATTAGGGTCTTAATCCATGCAGGCTCCTGTTCAACGGGTGAGGGCCTTGAAGGCCAAGTATCACAGAGCAAGGTGGACAGAGTACCAGAGAATTCAGTAGGAAGCCCAATCTGGCATAAAGAGCAATGGGTTAAAGGGGTTTAAAAGGGACCCTTGAAGCTTTAGTAACCTTGGACTTGCCCATGTCTCTGTTAGATTATAATAGTCAGGAGCCCCCCACCCCGAGAAGTAAATAGAAAAGTAAATACAGTCAAAATAGAAAGGCAGAATAACAGTGTGTATAAATAAAGCAATTAGATTGCTCTGCCAAAAAAAAAAAAAGCCATGTCTCCACTTTCCTCCAATGCCTATAAACAAACCACTTCAAAAGCTGGATCTGTTTGCTGTTCGGAGGATTCAAAACTGAACTGCATGGTACAATATCTTTTTCTTGGACCCATTCCACAACTATTCAAGCATAGACTAACATTTTATCATAGGTACACCTAGAGTACTTGATCCAATTCCAGATCTTACCCATAACTTGGTCAGATCATGATCCAGTGGAGTTCACCTTAGTGGTGCCTTTGGCCTACCCCAGGCTAACGGAGACTACATCCATCACTCTTGGATGATATTCATTGTGAGAAGATATTAAGAATCATATTTGTGACTTTTAACAACAAATACACACTGTCTTCTGCAATCATCTGGGAGGCTCTTAGAAGTTATGTTAGATGTATTTTTTTTTTATACAAATTGCATCACAAAAGAAAAGACTAAGGGAGGAGGAGGTTGGGAATTGTTGAAATCCTTTACAGCCTTAGAAGTTTACCATAAACTACAAAATGACCCTGAAATGCTACACACTCTCGCTCTCCATTCTCTGTAAAAAGACAATGGAGATTCTCCGCTCAAACTCAGTTAATGCTCTAAGATGGCCTCTCAGCAATTATTATGAATAATATAACAAGTGTGGGAGACTAAAGATACTAAATAGTCCACTACTATACATCAAGTAGAGTCCCCATATAATAGGATTTTAGTCTTACCTGTTAAATCCTTTTCACTTAGTCCATACAGGTTACTGGTACACTGGGAGGCGATCCGCCCCTTTAAGTAGGCAGGAACATTCATCTAAATGTATGCAGGGGGCGGAGCCTCCCCTCCCTCTTAGGCTGCACCTCAGTCAGTACAAGCCAGAATGATTTGAGACACTAACACTGACCAGAGATAGGAGAGAAGAAGAAGACCCCTGTGAGCATGCCCCAAGGACTCCCACAGTGTGCCACAGGAGAGCCAAGCATGGTCCCTTGACAGGGTGGGAGACCAGTAACCTGTATGGACTAAGTGAAAAGGATTTAACAGGTAAGACTAAAATCCTATTTTCACTGTCGTCCAATACAGGTTACTGGTGCACTGGGATGTCCAAACATTGAGTTTTCCCAGAGGCGGGAAGGAGGCAAGGACCAGAGTCACAGAACCTCTATGAACCAACCGGTCACAGATCCCAACTAGCAGAAGTGTCAACGGACACCAACTAGGGGTAAGAACAAACCCCAAGAACAAAACACAGCACACTGAACCAAGCCAACAGGGCTCAACAGTAAGGAAGCACTGAGAATCTCAGAAGAAGAAGATCCTAGATGGGCAAAACTGCCTCCAGGACCTTCCTCCCAAAGCTGGCATCAGCCGAAGCCAACACATCCACGCGGTAGTGCTTCGAGAACGTGTGCACAGAGGACCAAGTGGCCGCCCGGCACAGCTGATCAGCAGACGCTTGATTTTTATAGGCCCAAGAGGCCCCAATTGATCTGGTGGAATGAGCAGTGACCCGAAAGGGCACATGTTTATTCCGCAATTCGTAAGCCTTGCGAACAGTAGATTTTATCCAAGATGCAATGGTCACCTTGGATGCCGGTCTTCCTGCCCTAGGCCCCTCAGGAATGACAAACAGCGCGTCAGACTTCCTGATAGACTCAGTGCGATGAACATAAAATTTGAGACAACGCACTACATCCAACAAATGAAGATCCCTCTCCTTGTCAGAGGAAGGGTTAGGGCAGAAAGAGGGCACCAGAATCTCCTGATTGATGTGAAATTCGGAGACAACCTTAGGTAAAAATTCCTTGGAAGTGCGAAGCACAGCCTTATCCTTGTGGAACACCAGATAAGGAGGTTTACAAGACAAGGCTTGTAACTCTGCCACCCGGCGAACTGATACAATAGCCAAAAGGAAGACCATCTTCCAGGTCAAAAGGCGTAAAGGAATAGTAGCTAAGGACTCAAATGGGGTACGTTGGAGGACCCCCAAAACCAGATTGAGGTCCCACTGAGGAGCTGGACTCCTGAAAGCAGGCCGAACATGAGCCACACCCTGGAAGAAAACTTTGACATCAGGGAGGATGGCAATGCGCTCCTGAAAAAAGACAGAGCAGACGTCTGAACCTTGAGAGAACTTAGGCTGAGCCCTTTCTCTACCACATCCTGTAAAAACGCCAGGACAGAAGGAAGATGGAAATCAAGTGATAGATCCCTATCAGCACACCATGCAACAAAGGTTGACCAGACTCGATGATAAATAAATAAGCATCGTAGACACCACAGAAGAGGAGAAACCCTTTTTCTTCAGAATTGAGGATTCAACCTCCAGAGCATCAAATGAAGACGATGAACATCCTCCTTCCACAGGTACCCTTGTAACAGGAGATCTGGACGAGCAGGAAGCAGAAAGGGTTCCGCTACAGACATTTCCATCAGGTCCGGATACCAGGACTGACGAGGCCAGTTCGGAGCGATTAGGATGACCGGACAACGCTCCACCTTCAGCTTCTGGATGACTCTGATCAGCAGTGGAAGAGGAGGAAAGATGTAGGCTAGGGGGAAGTCCCAAGGTATGGACAAGGCGTCCACTGCCAGGGCCAATGAATCCCTCCACCGGGAGCAGAACACTGACACCTTCCTGTTGTGCCTGGCTGCCATCAGATCCACTACAGGAACCCCCCACATCTGGGTTAGAAGGTGAAACACCTCTGGATGAAGAGCCCACTCTCCGCTGTCGACTGTGTGACGACTGAGGAAGTCTGCCATGACGTTGTCTACGCCTGGAATGTGTACTGCTGAAATGACGGGAACATGTGCCTCTGCCCAAGATAAAATGGCCTTGACCTCTAACCAAGCGGCGAGACTTCTTGTTCCACCTTGTCTGTTGATGTAGGCCACTGCAGTGGCGTTGTCGGACTCCACTCTGACTGGACAACCCTCCAGTTGAGACTCCCAATGTCTCAGGGCAAGGAAGATGGCACGTAGTTCCAGAACATTGATAGAGAGGAGAGATTCCTCCAATCCCCATTTCCCCTGAGCACTGAAACGACCCAACACTGCCCCCCATCCCAGGAGGCTGGCATCCATTGTGACTGTGGTCCAATATGGAATCTGGAAGGATCTCCCTTTCAGGAGATGAGACAAGTCCAACCACCACTCCAAGCTCAACTCGACATGAGGAGGCAGAGAGACTGACAGGTGCAGATGGTCTGGATGATTCCTGCACGTCTGGATCACAAACCTCTGAAGTTCCCTGGTGTGTGCCATGGCAAATGGCACCGCCTCTATGGTGGAAATGAACTTCCCCACCAGAGATGTTAACTTCGGAACTGGAATCCGCTCGAGAGCCAAAATCTTTGATACTCGGAGAGCAATCTGATGAGCCACCTCTTCTGGGAGAAACACCATGCACTTCTGAGTGTCGAACAGGAGGCCGAGGAAGATTATCTGCTGAGATGGGACCAAGTCTGACTTGTCCAGATTCACAATCCACCCGTGTCGAGTGAGTGTCTGAATGCAAGCCTGAACCTGCTGGTGAAGGATCTCCGCAGATCGTCCATGTAGGGAGTCACCTTGACGCCCTCTTGATGGATCACCGATATCAAAGCACCCAGGACTCTCTGAAAAACCTGCTGGGCTGTAGTCAGTCCAAAGGGAAGAGCCGAAAATTGAAAGTGACCTTTGTGGCAGGCAAACCTGAGATACCGCCTGCTCTCTAGATGGATAGGGATGTGCAAATAAGCATCCTGAAGATCCAGGGAGGCAAGGAACTCCCCCGGAGACATAGCAGCTATCACAGAGCGCAGGGATTCCTGATGATAGTGGGTACTCACAACAAAGGAATTGAGATCTTTGAGGTCCAAAATAGGACGAGCGCCACCGTCCTTTTTGGCCACCACAAATAGGTTGGAATAGAATCCTGAACCTGTGTGCTCTGTAGAAACTGGTTCCAGGACTTCTTTGTCCAAAAGATCCTGAATAGCGTAGTCGAACAGACGCCTTTTTGTAGGTTCCTGAGAAGGACGAGTAAAATGGAAACGAAAAGGAGGGAGAGAGGAGAAAGGGATCCTGTATCCCTCTGACACCACCTGAAGAACCCAAGGGTCCGCCACTGACTCCTCCCAAGTTCGGCGAAAGATGTGAAGGCGCCCACCTACAGCCGGATGCGGACCCGGGTTCGGCGAGTCATGCCGAAGCAGTCTTGGAGGTCTTGGCTTTAGGGGCAACTTTGGGCTTCCAGGACTGTTTGGGCTTGGAGGAGGAGTGCGAAGCAGGCGGAACCGCCTGGGACGCAGAGCGTGTCTCAGTTTGGAAGGAACGAAAGGACCGATTGCGTTTGGCTGGAAACGTCTTTTTAAAGACTGAGGGTAGAAGAGTACTTTTACCTCTAGTAGCCTCGCTAATCAACTCCTTTAATTCAGATCCAAATAGGGAAGTCCCTTGAAAGGGCAAAGAAAGCAAAACTTTCTTGGAAGCGGTGTCAGCAGACCAAATTTTCAGCCAAAGGGCGCGTCTAGCCACCACCGAAGAAGTGGAGGCCCTCGTCATCATGCGAACTGCGTCAAAAGCAGCGTCAGAAACATAATTCTGAGCTTCAGAAATGTTAGCAAGAAGTTGTAACTGCTCTGACACTGGAACATCTTGGTGAACCGCCACAGTAAGCTGTTCAGTCCAGACCGCAATGGCCCGGTTAACCCACGCCACAGCAAAGGCTGGACGCATGGCAGTACCAATAGAGGCAAAAATAGACTTAAGGCAAGTTTCTAACTTTTTGTCCGTCCAATCCTGTAAAGCAGAAGCATCAGATACAGCCAAAGCAGTAGATTTAGACAATCTAGAAACTGGAGCATCCACCTTAGGAGGATGAACCCATTTAGCCAGTTCAGTCTCAGGAAAAGGATAAAGTTTGGCAAACTTTTTTGAGACTGAAGAGGACTTATCAGGATTTTTCCACGAGACTAAGCGTTCAAGAGTAGGATTAGTAGGAAAACATGTAACAGCCTTAGAAGGTTTCTGAAACACGTCCGTTGGGTCAAGAGTAGATTCCTGACGCAAGGGAAGATTGAGGGTGGTCAAAACAGCCCTGATCAAACCCTCCGCAGAGAGTTCAGGGTCACATTCATAAGGGTCCCCAATGGATCTGGTAGACTCAATAACAGTACCATCCTCAACATCAGAATCCTGCAACAATTCTTCCTCAGAAGAATCAGAGACGTCAAGAGCTCCCTGTGGCTTGGGCAGGGAGGTCCTGACAGTGGAGGGGGTCTGCCATACTTGAAGAGCCCCCTGAACCTGAGAGGGAAAGAGCTGAAGAGTGGATCTGAGATCCCTAGTTGCAGCCTTGAACTCTTTCACCCATGTTGGCTCAATAGTGTGACTGGAAGGCCCTGGGTTGCTGCCATGAGCTTCCACACAAGTTGGGCACAGATGACCAGAAAATTCTCTAGGTAGCCCTGCATGACAGGAGGAGCAAAACGCAATGGGAGAGACAGATACCCCAGCCTCCTTCGTCTTAGGTCTAGTCCTAGGCTCAAGTGGAGTAGACATGCTCACAGCGTCAGATATACCCCACTAATAGGAATCACCCGATTAAAGTGTGAAAGATTAAATATTCACCCCAGAAACGTTTAAAACTAAACTTATCTGGCAAGCGAAGGGTTAATCAGCAGAGGAGAGAGAGAAGGTCCGGTCCCTGCGTAGTATACTCGATGAGAAGAACTCACAAAATGGCTGCCACGACGGGAGCCAATCAGAAAGAGAGCGCGAACCAAGCGCTCATGGGAAACGTAGTTTTCCTCACAGAGTACCCCAAAACAGTGACCGAAGTCCCCCCAGTCCCCCAACACACTCAAACATACAACCGATAGAGCAAGGGAAGACAATTAAAATGAGCCCTCTCTGAAGTCGCTATGTGAAGCAGGTCCAGAGATACGTCCCACAGAGTGTAAGTCCATAGAGAGTAAAGGAGCAATGGCATCTATGCGGGAAAAGCACGCTTAAAGGCGCGGAACATTATTTCCAATAAATTTTACCCTTAAAGTAAAAGTTCCAAAACACCTAGCAAACATGTATGCTATAACAGTAAACATTAACCAAATGCAAATGCCCATAAAATAGACAAACCCAGCAGAGAGAGGGTTAAATCCCACATAAACTGCTCCAAAACTCAGACATACACAAATACATAGCATTAGCAAATTATATAAAAACACCCAATGAGAACTGGAGTGCACAATGAGAACTAACAAACACAATCCCAATGAAAGGACACTAGGGGACAAGTGGACCTTCGGCACTCAAAGGGTGGCTCACCTTTCCTGCAGGACTTCTGTCTTCAGGTTACCAAGATCAGAAAGGAATCACCACAGAGGATAATTCCCCCAGGGAAATTACTTGAAATCAAGTTATTCCCTCTTCAGGGCAAAAGATCCACCAGAAGTACCCTGGAAGCTGTGCTATCCACTTTAAATAGGGCATTTGACAGCCTTGGTAACCCGCCTAATGGTGGTATTCCATATTTGTAAAAATAACAAAGAAACTAAAACTTGAAGAGAGCTGTTCTCTGCCTGGTGTGAACACACCGAGGAACAAATCATTCTGGCTTGTTCTGACTGAGGTGCAGCCTAAGAGGGAGGGGAGGCTCTGCCCCCTGCAAACATTTAGATGAATGTTCCTGCCTACTTAAAGGGGCGGATCGCCTCCCAGTGTACCAGTAACCTGTACTGGATGACAGTGAAAGGTGTATTTTCAAAGACTTGCCTAGCATAGCGAAGATATTTTGACTTTACCATCAGCATCTGTACAACCTCCCTGTCAATTATTTGCACAGCCAAGATGCAGAACTTCAATACATCAAAATCTCTGATATTCCTAAGTTTAGTGCTTCACAATCCTTAAAACTGGAGCAAGACATCCAGTTGTCTGACATTGAGACCATTTTAGGGCAAATATCCACAGGGAAAAGCCCAGGTTCAGACATTTACCCTCTTATCTCAACAACATATACAGTTCTATTATGGGTCATCTTTTTCCTCACCAAAGCTTTTATTATTTTGATTCCAAAGGAGGTAAAGGATGCAAAACTCCCTGGAAGTTATAGGCCCATTTCGCTGTTGAATCTTGACATTAAAGGGATAGTAATGCTTAATTTTTACAGTACAATCGTGTCTTCTATATACTTTTCTATACCAATATGTAGCTTTATATCCATCTATAAGTTAAAATTTTTACTTTTATTCTAAAATAAAGTTTTCTCCTCCTGCCCCATTTACTTACCTCAAGCAGTCTACCCTTAGATCTGAAATCCGTTCATCACAGAGGACAGATCACAGAGATCGATAAATTTCTTTATTTCAGTACAAGGAAAACTTGTCCCCCTTGACAACGACAATTGTCTCTCATCACAATCTGTCCAGACCGGCTTGATGAGGCTGATCAGGTAAGTAAAAGAAGCAGGAGAGGAAAACACTATTATAGAATAAAAATAAAAAACTAAACTGATAAATGGTCATAAAGCTACAGACTGATATACAAAAGTATACAGAAGACACAATTTTATTGTAAAAATGAAACATTAATATCACTTTAAAATATAAGAAAAAAATTCTTCGAAATTCAACTCAAGAAAATCTCTTCCCTCAGATCAGACAGATGTAGGGAAGCAAGGGACAACACACTTCAGATAGTTCAACGGATAGAATATGCACATCTGCATAATTACCAGGCTTTGTTGTTGGCAGTGAATGTGGAGAGTGTCTGTGATAGTTTTCCTGTTCATTTATTTAAAATACTTTATCTTATATAGGACTGGAAACAACATTTTTGAAGACTGTAAAGGCTCTTTATTCTGCTCCCACTGAGAGAGTCAGAGCCAATAGGATTATTTCTCAATCCTTTTTACTACAAAATGGCACAAGGCAGTGATGTCCTCTTTCCCCACTGATTTTCATTTTGACCATGGAGCTACTTACTATACCTATTAGATGAAACCCGAATATAATTGAACTGCACATAGGTTTTAGAAACATAAATTAGCTCTTTCCTCCAATTACTCCAACAAACCCCATAATGTCTTTCCCAGTATCACTTTAAGAATCACATGGATTTGGAAAGTATTCCAACTTTAAGCTGAATATATACTCATGGACATTTCTATCCCTTACAGTCAAATGAAAACAATTTCTCATTGGATTCCCTTTAAATGGGTGACTCAAAAATTGAAACGTCTGGGGAATGTACTGGCGCTTCGTCTTTGAGACCACTATTCTTTAAATTACCTCCCCATTCTCACTAAATTAACCTGAGACTTTCAAAACAGAGGACCCTTTATCTCCTGCATTGAAAGTATACTTTAGGTCTTTCAAAAGGTGCGCATTTGGTTTCCCAGTTCCCTTTTAAAATCTCTCCTCTGTCTCAAACTTTCATATGGTTCAACAAGCCAGACAGGCTAAAGCTATTGGATTTAGCTAGGAAAAAAGGAGCCTTGGTTTAGGAGCACTTGTCATCTTGAAATATTATCTAGAAGTACATCTCTCTATAGATACCCATTGGCTCCATTCTACAATAAATTATGTTTTCAGATTCTTTCAGATATAGGTCTCCCTTTCTTTTTTCCTTTGTATAGTCTTCCATCAGTCATACAGGTTTTCCCACCCATCCATCATTAGCTCATATTAACGTCTGTTTTTCCACTCTTCACATCTGCGACTCTGCCTTGTTGATGCATCTGTCTCTATTGTGCATCTCCCCCCACCCCCATGTATATGTGGCTCTGACTTTATTCACTGGCTATCGGATGGCAAATATTTGTTATTTTTAATCACTCACAATCCGTTTATCTCCTTTGAAGAACTGAAAGTTAGAATGGGACTTACCGTGGGGGGACCTGTGGAGATACATTACTTCTTTTACTATAAAATAAAGAAGCACAAAAAGAAAATCTAAAAGCAGAGTTTATTCCAAACAAAGCTTCAATTGCACAATACAGAAAGCCACTTTCAGAGTCCTTCTACCGAAACAGCATCTCCCCCCTCCTGGTCCAGATAGCTAGATAGATGACGGGGATACAGGCTATGTATATAAAATGAGAATGGCCATTTGTTGAGCTGCATATGAACTATCTGCTAATTGTGGAGCGAACTTCTCCCATACCGATTCCTCTTCATTTCATTCTTAACATTATTCATTCTCATTTCATAATTTGTATACATTTGGTTTGGATCTGGTGATTAATGTGCTAAGATTAGTGGAGATACATGCTTATATAGACTGAATTGTTTGGATTTCGCATCCATCTGCACTCCAGATCTTCATCAACCATTTTCAGCTGTGAAATTAATTTTTATATATTTAACTCTTAAATTAGCAATCATTTTTTATTTTCTATACTGGTTTTAGGTTTCTGAGGTATGGATCCATTGTTTTGTAAGGTATTTTTCTTTTTCTTGAGTCACACTAGTACCATATATTTTTCTGTTTTAGAACACTGATATTTTATACATCTATTTATGTTTTATATGGTAGTTTTTATGCAAGTTTTTTTATTTTTTTTTTTGCTTAGCTCTTGAGTTTGGGCACCTGGGCGTCCGACATTTCAGTCTCACAGTAGTGCTTTTAGAGAGCTTTCTTTCTGTATTTGAGGATAGTATTACTTTTTTTTACACTCACCTCAATCAATCTGATCTAGTCAGAGATCTTAACCCCATTCAAATCTTTATACTCTGACAGAAACCCAAAAAACTAACATTTCATCAGTCTATAATAGGATTCTAGTTTTACCTATTAAATCCTTTGCTCTTAGTCCATATAGCATACAGGTATCATGGGGAGGGGACAGCACCTCCTAGTATGTTGGAACAATTCTTCAAAGAAGTTGCAGGGGTGAAGCCTCCCTCTCCTCTTTAGCAGGCTACCTAGCCACTCCCCTCCTCAGTTAGAATTGTGACATAAAACCTACTGAGATAGAGAGCGAGAAGAAGAGGAAAAACTCCTGTAAGCATGAACCCAATAGAACTCCCACATCCAGCCACAGAAGACCAAGCATGGTCCCTTTCATTGGGTGGTAGACATGTAATCTATATGGACTAAGCGAAAATAATTTAACAGGTAAGACTAAAATCCTCTTTTCTCTGTCGTCCAATACAGCTTACAGGTACCATAGGGATGTACCAACAATGAGTTCCCAGGGTGGAAAATTAAGGAAAGGACTAAGCGCCAGTCCCCATGATACCAGAGCTCCCATGGACTATCCAGACATGGAACAGCCCAAGCTACAATGTGTCAATGGACACTGAATAACAGTAACACAGCACACAGAACAAGAGCCAACAGGGCTCAAAGGATAAAGAACTAAAAGGCACAGGAAAGTAAAGTTCTAGACAGGCAAAACTGCCTCCAGAATTTTCCTGCCAAAGCTGGCTTCAGCCGAAGCCAGGACATCAACACGATAGGGTTTGGCAAAAAAAGTGTGTACAGAGAACTAAATGGCCGCCTTGCACAGCTGAGCAGCAGAGGCCTGATTCTTCTAGGCCCAGGAGGCCCCAGCCAACCTCGTGGAATGCTCTGTGATACGAAAGGGTACAGGATTCTTCCTGAGTTCATAAGCCTTGCAAATGGTAGACTTGATCCAAGAGCAATAGTCACCTTGGATGCTGCCTTACCAGCCCTGGGAGTTTCAGGGATGACAAAAAGTGCATCAGCCTGACGGACAGACTCGGTGCGGTGCACTGTCCACACACAAAACATGGAAGATAGACCAAAACCTATGACTGGCTTTAGCAGAAACAGGTTCCCTAGCCTGAATCATAGTGGAGACTACTTCCGGAGAATAGCCCTTCTTCGTCAAGATGGAGGCTTCAACAGCCATGCCGTCAAAGCCAGATGGTCCACTTCCTGCTTCCATAGGTACCCCTAATGAAGGAGATCCAGTCTGTGTGGCAGTGGAAACGGTACCTGAGCAGATATTGCCAGTATTTCTGGAAACAAAGGTTGTCTGGTCCAATATGGAGCAATCAGGATGGTGGGAGTCCCGTCCATCCAGATCTTCAGTAGCACCCTCAGTAGGAGAGGAAGAGGAGGAAAGATATATGCCAGATGAAATCCCCATGGGATTGACAGAGCATCCGCCGCAAATGCTAGGGGTTCCCTCCAGAGTGAGCAAAACATCTGAACTTTCCGGTTGTCCCTGGTAGCCATCAGGTCTATCACAGGAAGACCCCACACCTGTACCAGGAGATCGAATACCTCTGGGTGAAGCTACCACTCGCCCAGGTCCACCGTGTAGCAACTGAGGAAATCTGCGAGGACTTTTTCTATGCCTGGGATGTGTACTGCGGAAATAGCAGGTACATGATCTTCTGCCCAGGCTAAAATACCCTTGACATCTAACCAAGTGTAGTGGGACTTCTGGTGCCTCCTTGCTTGTTGATGTAAGCCACGGTGTGGCGTTGTCGGACTGGACTCGAACTGGGCACCCCATCAGATGGTAGGTCCAATATTCCTGTGCATGGGAAAGTGCCCTGAGCACTAGGATGTTGATGGGAAGAAGAATCTCCTCCTCTGACCAACAGCCCTGAACACTTAAGTGACCCAAACCTGCGCCCCAACCATGCAGGCTGGCATCCATCGACACTGTGGTCCAGTATGGAATCACAAACGGCCTCCCTTTCTCCAGGTTGGAGATCAATCACCAGTGAAGGCTCTGAGCTGCCACCGATGGAAGGGAGACAGGTTGATCAAGAAGGTCCGCGTTCCCTCTGCAAACAAGGATCACAAACCTCTGAAGATCCCTGGCATGAGCAATGGCAAACGGAACCTCTTCCATGGTGGATATCATCTTCCCCACCAGGGAGGAGAATTTCCTCGCTGGAACGGACGTCCAAGACAGGACAGTAGACACCTTGAAGGTGAGATGCTGAATTATCTCCTCCCTCAGGTAGACCATATTCAGCTGAGTATCAGAGCAGAGACAGAGGAACACCAAGCTCTGTGATGGCACTGGATCAGACTTGTTCATATTCAGAATCCATCCATGTTGGAGGAGGATCTGGGCACAGTCCTGGACTTGGCAGTCCAGGACGTCCCTGGGGGGTGCCTTGAGGAGAAGGTCATCCAAGTAAGGCATTACCTGAATCCCCTTGGTGTGCAGGAAGGCACTCAATGCACCCAGAACTCGACTGAACACCTGGAGAGCTGTTGTGAGTCCAAAGTGGAGAGCAATGAAATGGAAGTGACCCAATTCACAAGCAAACCTAAGGTACTGTTGACTTTCTTGATGCAAAGAGATGTGCAGATAGGTATCCTGAAGATTAAGGATGACAGAAATTCCCCCTGACACATTGCTGTGATGACGGAGTGCAAGGACTCCATCTTGTAGTGAGTCTTGACCACAAACTTGTTTAGGGCCTTGAGGTCCAGGATCGTGTGGCAGCCAACATCCTTCTTGGGAATGACAAAGAGGTTGGAATAAAAGACTGAACCGCTCTCCTGTTGGGGGACCTGTGCCAGAACTCCTCTGTCCAAGAGAGACTGTATCGCCCCATTGGAAAGCCTGAGCTTTTCTTGTCTCTGAGGGGAGAAAGAAGGGAAGAGCCTAAAGGGGACAGGTATTTGAAGGGAATCTTGTAGCCTTCTGAAACCACATGTAATACCCACTGATTCGCAAAATGGCCTGTCCGAACACTCAAAAAGTGATGCAGACGACCCCCTACTGGTCGCGGACCAGGGTTCGGCGAGTCATGCCGAAGAAGGTTTGGTGGTGGTGTGTTCAGACCTCAACTGCTGCTTGGGGGTGGAATGCGGGGCCTGAGGCACCACCTGGTTCATCCTAGATGCTTCACTTTGTTTGGGACAAAAAAGACAATGTCTCTTCACCTGAGGGGTGCTTTTAGGAGCTTGAGGCAGTAATGTGCTCTTACCCCCCCAGTGGCATCACTGATGAGAGTCTTCAGTTCAGGGCCAAAAAGAGAAGAACCCAGAAAGGGAAGAGAAAATAGGATTTTAGTCTTACCTGTTAAATCCTTTTCACTTAGTCCATACAGGTCACTGGTACTCTCAGGGAGGCGTAAGTCCCCTTTAATAGGCAGGAACAATTATGCAAATAATTTGCAAGGGGCGGAGCCTCCCCTCTTACTTAAGCCACCTTCTGGCCAGAGCCACTCATATTGATTTGAGACCCCAAGAACTGACCTCAGGTAAGCAAAAAGAAAGACTCCTGTGAGCATGCCCGAACGGTCTCCCACTGAATGCCACAGGAGAGCCAAGACTGGTCCCTTGACAGGGTGGGAGACCAGTGACCTGTATGGACTAAGTGAAAAGGATTTAACAGGTAAGACTAAAATCCTATTTTCACTGTCGTCCAATACAGGTCACTGGTACTCTGGGATGTACAAACATTGAGCTGATCCAGAGGCGGGAAGTAAGGCAAGGACCAGGCGCAAGGCCCAAGTCACTAGAACTGTTATGACCAGTGGATAACATAGCCCAAACTGTAAGTGTCAACGGACACCAACCAAGGGAACAATCCCTGAACTAACACAGCACACAGAACCAGAGCCAACCGGGCTCAACAGTAAAGAAGCACTAAGGATCACAGAGCGGAAGACCTACAAAGGCAAGACTGCCTCCAGGACCTTCCTTCCAAAACTGGCATCAGCCGAAGCCAGTACATCAACTCGATAGTGCTTAGAAAAGGTGTGCACAGAGGACCAAGTGGCCGCTCTGCACAGTTGATCAGCAGAAGCTTGATTCTTGTAGGCCCAAGAGGCCCCAATAGATCTGGTGGAATGGGCAGTCACCCGGAAGGGAACATGCTTATTCCTCAACTTATAGGCTTCACGGATGGTAGCCTTAATCCAAGAGGCAATGGTAACTTTGGAAGCCGGTCTTCCTGCCCTAGGCCCCTCAGGAATGACGAATAGAGCGTCAGACTTCCTGATAGACTCGGTGCGATGAACATAAAATTTAAGGCAACGCACCACATCCAACAGATGGAGATCTCTTTCCTTGTCAGATGAAGGATTAGGGCAGAAAGAGGGAACCACAATCTCCTGATTGATGTGAAACTCAGACACAACCTTGGGTAAGAATTCCTTGGTAGTGCGAAGCACAGCCTTATCCTTGTGGAACACCAGGTAAGGAGGTTTACAAGACAAGGCCTGTAACTCTGCTACCCGGCGCACTGACACCACAGCCAAGAGGAAGGCCATCTTCCAAGTCACAAGACGTAATGGAATGGAAGCCAAGGATTCAAACGGTGGTCGCTGTAGAACTCCCAGCACCAAATTGAGATCCCACTGGGGAGCAGGACTTTTAAAGGCAGGTCGAACATGAGTCACACCCTGGAAAAAGACTTTCACATCAGGAAGGACAGCAATCCGTTCCTGGAAAAACACAGACAAGGCAGAGGTCTGAACTTTGAGGGAACTCAGACTGAGCCCCTTATCCACACCGTCCTGCAAGAAGGCCAGGACAGTGGGAAGATGGAAGTCAAGAGACAACTTCTTGTCAGAGCACCATGTCACGAAGGTGGACCATATGCGATGATAGATCTTGGAAGACACAGGCTTACGAGCACTGAGCATCGTCGATACCACAGAAGGAGAAAAGCCTTTCTTAGCTAGAATCGAGGATTCGACCGCCATGCCATCAAATGGAGAGAGTGAACATCCTCTTTCCACAGATACCCCTGAAGAAGCAGGTCCGGACGGGCTGGAAGTGGGATTGGATCCTTCACTGACATGGCCATCAATTCCGGAAACCAGGACTGGCGAGGCCAGTTTGGAGCAATCAGGATGACAGGACAACGTTCCCTCTTCAACTTCTGGATAACTCTGACCAATAGAGGAAGAGGAGGGAAGATGTAAGCCAGGGAGAAGTCCCAAGGGATCGACAAGGCATCCACTGCTAGAGCAAGGGAGTCCCTCAACCGGGAGCAAAACACCGGAACCTTCCTGTTGTGTCTGGTAGCCATCAGGTCCACCACAGGCATCCCCCACCGCTGAGTGAGCATGTGAAACACCTCTGGATGAAGAGCCCATTCTCCGCTGTCGACGGTGTGACGACTGAGGAAGTCTGCCATGACGTTGTCCACGCCTGGAATATGAACTGCAGATATGACAGGCACGTGATCTTCTGCCCAAGACAAAATATCCTTGACCTCCCACCAGGCGGAACCGCTTCTTGTGCCGCCTTGCCTGTTGATGTAAGCCACCGCCGTGGCGTTGTCGGACTCCACTCTGACTGGAAGACCGGTCAGTTGAGACTCCCAGTGCCTCAGGGCCAGCCGGACAGCTCGAAGTTCCAGAACATTGATGGAGAGCATGGATTCCTCCAGACCCCATTTCCCCTGAGCACTGAAGCGACCCCAGACTGCACCCCAGCCCCGAAGGCTGGCATCCGTAGTGACTGTGGTCCAAGGAGGAACTAGAAAGGATTTCCCTTTCAGGAGATGAGAGAGATCTAACCACCAGTGCAGACTCGACTCGACATGAGGAGGAAGAGAAACAGACAGATGTTGATGATCTGGATGATTCTTGCACGTCTGGATCACGAATCTCTGAAGATCCCTGGAGTGGGCCATGGCAAATGGTACTGCTTCGATTGTGGAAATGAACTTCCCCACTAAGGACGACAACTTCGGAACTGGAATCACGTCCAGGTCCAGAATTCCAGCCACTCTGACAGCTATCTGGTGAGCCACGTCCTCTGGAAGAAACACCATGCATTGGCGAGTGTCGAACAGGAGACCCAGGAACAGAAGCCTCTGAGATGGAATCAAGTCCGACTTGTCCAGATTCAGGATCCAGCCATGACGGTTCAGGGTGTGCATGCACATCTGTAAATGCTGGTGGAGAAGCTCCGCTGAGGAGGCCTTCAGTAGGAGATCGTCCATGTAGGGGGTCACTCTGATCCCATCCTGATGGAGCACCGCTATCAAGGAGCCCAACACCCTCTGGAAGACCTGAGGGGCTGAAGTCAGCCCAAAGGGGAGCGCTGCAAACTGAAAGTGTCCCCTGTGGCAGGCAATCCTGAGATACCGCCTGCTCTCTGGATGAATGGGGATGTGAAGATAAGCATCCTGAAGGTCCAGGGAGGCAAGAAACTCCCCTGGAGACATTGCTGCAATCACAGAGCGCAGGGACTCCTGGCGGAAGTGGGAAGTCACCACATAGGCATTGAGATCTTTGAGATCCAAGATGGGACGGGCTCCTCCGTCCTTTTTGGCTACCACAAACAGGTTGGAATAAAATCCTGAACCTGTGTCCCCCTGAGGAACCGCCTCCAGGACCTCTTTGTCCAAGAGATCCTGAATAGCGTCGTCGAACAGACGCCTTTTTGTGGGTTCCTGAGAAGGACGAGTAAAATGGAACCGAAAAGGAGGAAGGGAAGAGAAAGGGATCCTGTATCCCTCTGACACCACCTGAAGAACCCATGGGTCCGCCACTGACTCCTCCCAAGTCCGGCGAAAGATGCGGAGACGACCGCCTACAGCCGGATGCGGACCCGGGTTCGGCGAGTCATGCCGAAGCAGTCTTGGAGGTCTTGGCCTTGGAGGCAACTTTGGGCCTCCAGGACTGTTTGGGCTTGGAGGAGGAGCGCGTAGTGGGAGGACCCGTTTGGGCCGAGGAGCGTGTCTCAGTCTGAAAGGAACGAAAGGACCGATTGCGTTTGGCTGGAAACTTTTTCTTAAAGACTGAGGGTAGAAGAGTACTTTTACCGCCAGTAGCCTCACTGATCATTTCTTTGAGTTCAGACCCAAAAAGCAAATTCCCCTGAAAGGGCAAGGAAAGCAAAGCCTTCTTAGAGGCTGTATCAGCAGACCAAATTTTCAGCCAAAGAGCGCGTCTAGCCACCACAGAAGAAGTGGAGGCCCTCGCCATCATGCGCACAGCATCAAAAGCAGCATCAGCAACATAGTTCTGAGCTTCAGTGATATTAGCAAGAAGCTGCAACTGTTCAGATACAGGCGCATCCTGGCGAACCGCTTCAGTCAGTCGTTCAGTCCAGGCCGCAATAGCTCTATTAACCCATGCCACAGCAAAAGTGGGGCGCATGGCTGTGCCAATAGAGGCAAAAATAGACTTAAGAGAGAGCTCTAGTTTCTTATCCGTCCAGTCCTGCAAGGCAGAGGCATCTGAGACAGCCAAAGCAGTAGATTTGGATAGTCTAGACACAGGAGCATCCACTTTGGGAGGATGAACCCATTTTGCCAGCTCCGCCTCAGGAAAAAGGTAAAGTTTGGCAAACTTTTTGGAGACAGAGGAAGATCTATCAGGATTCTTCCATGCCTCAGAGACCAGACGGGCAAGAGTAGGGTTAGTTGGAAAACAAACCACAGGCT
Organism: Rhinophrynus dorsalis; assembly: GCA_037306005.1. Lineage (NCBI taxonomy): Eukaryota > Metazoa > Chordata > Amphibia > Anura > Rhinophrynidae > Rhinophrynus > Rhinophrynus dorsalis. Next base: position 179,312,690 of record CM074720.1, on the reverse strand, counting down.
TAGATGGCTTTTTCTGAAAAACATCAGTAGGATCATAAGTGGATTCCTGAGTCAGAGGAAGGTTGAGCGTATTCAGAACCGCTCTGATCAGACCCTCAGCCGAAACTTCAGGGTCACACTCATAGGGGTCCCCAATGGACCTGTTAGATTCAATAACAGTACGTTCCTCAGCATCAGAATCCTGTAAAAGTTCTTCTTCAGAAGAATCAGTGATATCAGGAGCTCCCTGTGGCTTAGGCAGGGAGGTCCTGATAGTAGAGGGGGTCTGCCAGACCTGGAGAGCCCCCTGTACCTGAGAGGGAAAGAGTTGAAGCGTGGATCTGAGATCCCTAGTGGCAGCTTTAAACTCCCTCACCCAAGATGGCTCAATAGCGTGGCTGGGAAGCCCAGGGTTGCTATCTTGACCAGTACAATTAGGGCATAGATCCCCCACATTATCGCCATCCAGCCCAATGTGGCAAGAGGAGCAAAACGCCATGGGGGTAGCGGACCCCCCATCCTCCTTAGACTTGGGTCTAGCCCCTAGCTCCAGTGAAGTAGACATGCTCACAGCGTCAATATACCCCACTAATAACACTATCACCCAGAAAAAGTGTTAAGATTAAAGTTTCACCCCAGAAATGTTCTAAAAACGGACTTATCTGGCCAGCGAAGGGTTAATCTGTTGAGGAGAGAGAAGGCTCGGTCCCTGCGTAGTGTACTCGCCTAGGAAAAGTACCACAAAATGGCGGCCGTCGTGACAGCCAATCAGAAACGAGCGCGAACCAAGCGCTCATGGGAAATGTAGTTTTTCCTTACAAGTACCCCAAACAGTGCCCGAAGCCCCCCTGAACACCCCACATAAATAAAACACATTCCGGATGATAGAGCAGGAGCCTAGAATTAAAATGAGCCCTCTCTGAAGTTGCTGTGACAAGCGGTTCCAGAGATATGTCCCATACTGTGAATTCCCATAGAGAGTAAAGGAGCCCTTGCGTCTGAGCGGGAAAAAGCCGCGCTTAAAGGCGCGGAACACCATTTTTAATAAAGTTTAAGAAAACATTAAAAAGTGCCCAAACGAGCATGAAACACATGAGAAACATAAATAAATGAATACCCAATGCTCCAAAACTCAGAGAATAACACAGAAATTGCATAAACAGTAATAATGCAATAAAAACACCCTATGAGTGCTGGAGTGTATTAAAACTCCCAAATACAAGCCCATCAAAGGGACACTGTGGGGACAAGTGGACCTTCAGCACTCAATGGGTGACTCACCTTCCTTGCTGACTTCTGTCTTCAGGTGACCATGATAGGGAGGGAAAGAACCAGAGGTAAATTCCCCAACAGGGGAGCTGCTTAACACAAGCTGTCCCCTCTTCAGGGTATAGGTCCACAGAAAATCCCTGGAAGCTGCACCAGCCACTTTAAAGAGGGCAATTCACAGCCATGGTCACCCTCCTAATGGTGGTATTCCATATTTGAATAAAAAAATAATAAAATACTAAGATGCATAGATGTTCTCTACCTGGTGTGGAAGCACACCAGGAACAAATCAATATGAGTGGCTCTGGCCAGAAGGTGGCTTAAGTAAGAGGGGAGGCTCCGCCCCTTGCAAATTATTTGCATAATTGTTCCTGCCTATTAAAGGGGACTTACGCCTCCCTGAGAGTACCAGTGACCTGTATTGGACGACAGTGAAATCAGTGATTTCAGATAATTATTATATACATTTAGTCTGAGATGTGATATAGTCATGTCCTAGTATATCTGCCACCCACCCTGACACGTACGCAACTAAAATGTCTGTTTCACACAGAAACACAGATCCATTGAGAACATACACAAATAAACAGATTGGAGAGAGACAAGCAGGAGACACAGAGAAAGAGTAGATGAAGAGAAGCAGATACATACAAGAACATAAAAAGTGAGAACCGCATAACTGCACACAAAATAGTGTCTGAGAGGCCCACTAATATTCATATGGTATGGAAGGAAGAGAGATGGGATGCTTTGCATAAAGACAAATGAGCGATCTAGCTAAAAAGAGAGAATAGACAGGTTTACAGAAAGTCAAAGGAGAAGCATCTAGTTAAAGGCAGCTCAGAATAATACATAGCAACATAAAAACAGGTCTATTGAAAGGCAGAAGAATGTCAGGTCAATCTAAACACACAGAAAGGTCTAACGAAAGGGAGAGATCTACTTAAAGAGAGAGAGAAACATTATCTACAGAGAACTATAGACCGGTTCGGATAAAGGAAGATGAGAGACAGGTCCAACAAGAGACAGCTAGCTAAAGCCAGAAAAAAGGTGGATTCAGCAAGACAAGCGAGGGGTTTATATAAAAGCAGAAGAGACCCTGGACAACAGAGTTAGAGCAAAAGAAGCAAGTCACGCTAAAGATGAAAGAGACACAGCTATAGCTAAAGACACATCTCCAAGAATGATCTAAGAATATGACCAGGCATGTCTACATCAAATGCAAGAAACTGTGTTGCCCACCACCTCTAGCACACAAACGGTAAACTATTTCAGTCACGGTAGATGATAAATATAAGAGGGTTTTAGTCTTACCTGTTAAATACTTTTATCTTAGTCCATGATATACAGGTACAATGGGGGAAGCGACAGATCCTCCCTATTGGCTGGAACATTTCTAGAAAGAGGATGTGATTGGAGCCACCCCTCCTCCTTATCAGGCTATCCCACTAGCCCCACCCCAGTTAGACTTGAGACAAGCCTACTACGTAGGACAGCAAAAAAGAAAAAAGGAAAACTCCGGTGAGCAACAGAGCCAAGAGGACTCCCACATCCAGCTAAGTGAGACCAAGCATGGTCCCTTTCACTGGGTGGGAGACCTGTATCTCATACGGACTAAGAGAAAAGGATTTAACAGGTAAGACTAAAATCTTCTTTTCTATGTCTGTCATGTTTCTCTGTTTTCCATGTCTTACTGGAATCTGGTTCCAGCTTTCTGGTTTCACTCTTGGTTCTTTCCCCGCGCAATCTCTCTCTATACTTTATCTAGCACTGGTACCTTGCGCCTGCACACGATCTAAGCATTCTTGCTGTGATATTGTATCCAGTCTTGATCGAAAGATTTCCTGTGTTCCAGACCCCCGCTACTCCTGACTAACCCTATGCCTGCTGACTCGACTCTTGTATACCTCCTCAGTTTTGACCCTGTCTTGCTCTTTAGACCATTTTCTCGCCTGCTCCTTGGTACTGTGTTTACCGGACCAGCTAGCAACTCCGCTTGCTCGACTATTCAAGATGCCCTTGTATTTCTCCTTGTTGTCGACTCCCCGTTGTTGACCCCATGTTGTCAACTCCCCTTTGTCGACTCCCCGTCGACCCCCTGTTGTCAACTCCTGACTCCCTGTTGCCGTCTTCAAGCGCATCCAGTTACCGACTCTCTGCAAATCGACTCCTGTGGCCTCCTTGTTGAAGATTCCTGTGCTAGTTCCAGAGTTGCAACCGAGACGAGTTCAGTTGCTGGTAGGTTTGCCTACTTCTGTTCCAGTACTCAGAGAGTAGTAGTCTGTGTCTAGGGGTGCTGTCCTGCCATCAGGCTTTGTGGCCTGCATCTTTAACTCCAGCCTTGGCCACACCAAAGCATCCCTAGAGCAGCCCACGATCCCCAGCTATGCTCTCTATCCAGCGCTCTCTAGAATCTTGCTCTCTGAAGCCTACCTAGCAATAGAGTTAGTTTTGTCTTGTGTGCTCTGTTCCGTTTATATCAATAGATGCTTGTCACTTCTTGGAAGGACCCTATTCCTGATCAAGTTAATCCAGCAGCTTACAAAGGAGCTTCCAGATCTGAAATGGTTACATTTAGATCACGCCATGACTACTGATCCTGCAGAGATGACCAGAGTCGTGGTTCAACAAGGGGCCAGATTTGAACACCACTTTGCATAGGTTCAACAAACTGACTCCAAACTGGACTCCATAGCCAATATGCTCCAGCATATGCAACAATGCTTCGAGGGGTTCTGCTACATCCCAAAGTGGTACAGGATCTTCCCCTACAGTTGCCGTTCCCACTCCTGGGTTGTTGCCTGCCAGATTACCGTTACCTGATTGCCACAATGGATCACCTACTGAAATCTGTGGCTTCCTGAACCAATGTTTCATGCAATTCAGAAGTCAACCTGAGGCTTAATGCCCATGATCAGACCCACATCACCTTTATCATCTCCTTGCTACGAGGTCTGCTCTAGCATGGGTCTCCCCTGTTCTTGACCCCCAATCTCCCCTTCTGTCAAATTTTGATTAGTTCCTCTCAGCCTTCAAGTCCGTATTTGATGCTCCAGGGAGGCGAGTCATGGCTGAATCAGCTCGTTTAGATTGTCAACGAGGTTCTAGAACCCTTATGCAATATGCAGTAGAGTTCTGGACATGGGCCTATGATACTGAGTGGGGTGATTCTGCTCTTAAGGCTGCCTTTAGGAAGGGGTTGTCAGAGCGACCTTAAAGACGAGTTAACCACTCACCCTATTCCGGCCTCTCTCAAAGATTTTATTGCCTTATGCGCACTATTAGAACATAGGATTCAAGAGCGTCGGTCCAAACGTGAGAAGGACCGTCACCGGCATCCTGTTCCTAACGTTCAGGTACGTTTAAGCACCTAAATTCCAGACACCAGTCAATTCTTCTGAACCTGCAGGAGAACCCATGGAGGTGGGTCGTGTCTTTCATTTGTCTGATGAGGAGAAGGCCAGGAGGCATAACCTACGGTTGTGCCTGTACTGTGCACAATCTGGACACATGGCCTGTTCCTGTCCCAACAAGCCGGGAAATGCTCGGACTTAGGGTCCAAGGAGGGATTCACCCTAAGTCTTTCATTGGTTCCCTCGAAGAATAACAGTAAACTAGTTATTTTGGTATCCCTTCTTTATGGATCAAAGACAATATCAGCGTCTGTCTTCATTGATTCTGGGGCGGCCGGTCTTTTTATGGACTCTGCCTTCGCACTACATAATGATATCCCTTCCGTTAGGAAAGCAATTTCTACACGTATCGTCGCCATTGATGGCTCCCCTTTGGGTCTAGGGTTCATTACCCATACCACCATTCCCATTACTATAGATATTGAGGGTTCACATACTGAGGTCCTAACATTTGACCTTATATCCTGTCCTACGAACCCAGTGGTCCTGGCTCCAGAGAAATAATCCGGTAATCAATTGGACTACTGCTTCTCTTCATTTTTCGTCTCATGTTGAGCTTCTCAGATGAATTTGCCTGCATTGGTTAACCCTGCTAAGCCTGCTATTCCTGAAGTGTATAAGGCATTCTCTGATGTGCTCTGCAAAGTGAGGGCTGAAACATTGCCTCCACATCGGTCCTACAACTGTGCTATAGACCTTCTCCCTGGTTCCACACCACCTCGGGGCAGGGTGTACCCTCTGTCTTTGCCAGAAACTAAGGCCCTTGAGGAACATATCCAAGAAATCTGGCTCAAGGTTTTATCCGCCCATCAACATCCCCTGCAGGAGCAGGGATATTTTTCCTAGATTACAGGGGTTTGAACTCCATCACACGCACAAATTGCTATCTGCTCCCGTTGATTCCTGAACTACTCGACAGACTGAGGGGCTTGTTTGTTCACTAAATTGGGTCTCAGAGGGGCCTACAATTTAGTCAGGATACGAATGAAAGACCGCTTTTAATTCCAAATTTGGGCATTATGAATATCTGGTCATGCCCTTTGGGCTTTGTAATGCTGCAGTGGTCTTCCAATGTCTAGTGAACGACATATTCAGGGACTTGTTGCTGACTTTTGTCATCATCTATCTGGATGATATTCTAGTCTTTTCATCCACGTTAGAGGAACATCGGTCCATGTCCAGCAAGTCCTAAGTCACCTTCGAGAAAAACCATCTCTATTGCAAGATAGAGAAATGTGAATTCGAGCAATCCACCTTAGTCTTCCTGGGCTACATTATTTCCGATCAAGGTCTTGCCATGGATCCTGGTAAACTGTCTGCCGTCACAGAATGGCCAACGCCTAACAGGGGTGAAAGCTATCCAGCGATTCGTTGGCTTCGCCAACTATTATTGTAGGTTCATTAAAGGATTTTCTAAACTTATAGCTCCTATCACTGCCATGACCAGCAAGGGTACCGATTCCCAACATTGGAGTCCTGAGGCCTTGCAGGCTTTCAAGGATCTCAAGATGGCCTTTTCCTCTGCTCCAATATTGACATACCTGGACCCTCTAGCACCTTTCACACTGGAGGAGGACTTCTCATAGGTGGCTGCCGGTGCAGTACTTTCTCAGTGTGCGCCTGGCTCTAAGGTTCTGCATCCCTGTTCCTTCTTTTCCAGACGGTTCTCCAACTCGGAAAAGAACTACAACACAGGGAATAGAGAACTCCTTGCAGTTAAAATGGCCTTGGAGGAATGGAGATTTCTATTGGAGGGTTCTCCACATGTGGTCAATATTCTCACCGACCACCAGAATCTCCAATATTTGGCATCTACTAAGCGCCTGAATGCTCGTCAGGCTCGCTGGTCCCTGTTCTTTTCCAGATTTAATTTTGTTATTTCCTAGATTCCTGGCACAAAGAACGTCAAGGCGGATTGCTCTCTCTCACCAACATGAGATAGCTTGTTCCCATCCACCTGTTTTGGAACCCATCGTTCCACCCACTCGCATTGTGTCTTCATTATCAACAACTCTACTTACCACACTCAAGGAGGCTCAGTCTACCTGTCCTTCCGGAGTTTGCTTACGCCCCAACATCTATTTTGTACCTGAGACACGTCGTCTCCGTGATTGCTGGCCACTCTGGTATCGTTTGAACTCAAGATCTCTTTGCCAGATATTTTTGGTGGCCAGAGCAGAAGTCCGACGTGGTATCTTTTGTAACCTCCGGTCCAGTCTATGCATGAATGAAGATACCATGTTCTCGACCCACTGGACTCCTCCAGCCACTTCCTGTACCCACGCTCACATGGAAGCAAATCTCTATGGATTTTGTTGTGGATTTGCCTTGTTCTGCTGGGAACATTTGGGTCATCGTGGACAGGTTCTCCAAACAAGGACATTTTGTGTCATTACCCAATTTGCCTTCTGCCATTGAATTGGACGATCTATTTGTTAAAGAGGTTTATCATTTGCATGGGATCCCACAGCATATTGTGTCTGATCGCGGGTCACAATTCGTGTCTCGCTTCTGGAGAGCATTTCGTGCTAGACTGGGGATTCACCTCTAGCATTCGTCTGCATATCACCCACAGACGAATGGTCAGACTGAGAGGTTGAATCAGAACATGGAACACTTTCTCCACTGTTATTGTTCCCATCAGCAAGATGATTGGACTCGCCTGTTACCATTAGCAGAGTTCTCTTATAATTCGCTACTGCAGACGTCTCTGAAATGTTCCCTGTTTTTTGCGGCACTTGGTTATAACCCTCCTGCCATTGCTCTCTGTTTGCCTGCTTCGAGGGTCCCTCTGCAGAGACCCATGTCCATGGCTTGGCCGATCATTGGCAGGCCATCCGTAATACACTCCTGTCAGCTCAGGTTCGTCAAAAGGAGACAGCTGACCGTCATCGGTCGTTGGCATTTCGATTTGACCCAGGGGACTTAGTCTGGCTCTCCTCGAAGAACGTCAGACTTCATCATCCTTCGGATAAATTGGGTCCTCGGTTCCTGGGACCATTTAAAGTAAAGGCCCACCTTTCTCCTGTATCTTACCGGCTGACTCTTCCGCCTACTCTTAGGATTTATCCGGTGTTCCAAGTATCCTTGCTTAAACCATACGTGCAGGCTCATGATGCTCATCCCTCCTCATCTCCTCTGCCCCTGTCTCTGTTGAAGACTCGGAGGAATTCATTGTTGATGCCATCTTGGACTCTCTTCGCTTTCAGGGCACCTTGAAGTATTTAGTGAACTGGAAGGGCTATAGCCAAGAAAAGTGATTTTGGGTGCCTGCTTCAGATGTTCATGCGTCTTCTTTAGTACGTCGCTTCCATCGGTCTCATCCCGATAGACCTCGTATGGCCTCCCGGAGGTAGTCCCTTGAGAGGGGGTAATGTCATGTTTCTCTGTTTTCCATGCCTTACTGGAATCTGGTTCCATCTTTCTGGTCTCACTCTTGGTTCTTTCCCCACCCAGTCTCTCTCTACACTTTATCTAGCACCGGTACCTTGAGCCGGCGCGAAATTTAAGCATTCTTGCTGTGATATTGTATCTAGTCTTGATCTAAAGATTTCCTGTATTCCAGACCCAGCTACTCCTGACTAACCCTTTGCCTGCTGATTGGACTCTTGTATACCTCCTCAGTTTCGACCCCTGGCTTGCTCCTTTGACCATTCTCTTGCCTGCTCCTTGGTACTTTGTTTGTCCGACCAGCTATCAACTATGCTTGCTCTACTATTCTCAAGACGCCCTTGTATTTCTCCTTGTTGTCGACTTCCCGTTGCAGACTCCCCTTTGCCGACCCCCTGTTGTCGAGCGTTAGTCCCCATGATACCCATAGACTATCTAGGACAAGGAACCGCACAAGCATAACTTTCAATGGACACTGAAGAACAATATCACTACATACAAGAGCCAACTGGGCTCAAACAGTTAAGGAACGGTAAGGCACAGGAACGTAAAAGGTCCTAAACAGGCAGAACTGCCTCTAGGACTTTCCTGGCAAAGCTGGCTTCAACCAAAGCCAGAACATCCACACAATAGCATTTGGCAAAGGTGTGCACAGAAGATCAAGTGGCCACTTGCGCAGCTGTTCAGCAGAGGCGTGATTTTTGTAGGCCCAGGAGGGTGCAACAGATCTGGTGGAGTGCGCTATAATGTGGAAAGGGACAGGTTTCTTCCTGAGTTCGTAAGCCTTGCAAATGGAAGACTTAATCCGAGATGCAACAGTGAACTTGGATGCATACCTGCCCTAGGACCCTCAGGGATGACAAATAAGGCATTGGTCTTACGTACAGACTCAGAACATTGCACACAGAACTTGAGGCAACGTACCACATCCAACAAGTGGAGATTTGGGGTCAGGACAAAAGGAAGGCACAACAATCTCCTGATTGATGTGGAACTCATAAATCACCTTAGGAAGGGATTCCTGGGAGGTGCAAAGAACAGACTTATCCTTGTGAAACACCAGGAAAGGTGGTTTTGTAGGCTAAGGCCTGCAGTTTGGCTATTCTGCGGACAGAGACCACAGCCAGGAGAAAAGCCACCTTCCACGTTGGCAGGCACAGAGAAATGGTAGCCAAGGTCTCAAAGGAAGGCCGCTGCAAGAGTCTGAAAACCAGATTAAGCTCCCACAGTGAAGTGGGAGCCTTGTAGGCAGGGAAGGAATGAGAGACGCCCTGGAAAACCTTGACATCAGGCAAGATGGCAATGATTCTCTGGAAAAAGACAGAGAGAGCCGAAGTCTGAACCTTCAAGGAGCCAAGATGAAGCCCTTTGTTTTCATAGTCCTGTAAATGATCTAATTTGTGAAGACGCTCTTCTTCCTTATTTTTTGGATTGGGAAAAAATGAAGGAAGTATTATTTCCTTAAGGTTAAAATGAAAGGAGGAAACTACTTTAGATCTAAAGTGTTTTCTTGTTCTGAGTACTATCTTACCTTGATGGAATATTATATAAGGTTCCTTTGATGAAACGACCTGAAGTTCACTAACCCTTCTAGCTGAACTAATGGCTACTAAGAAAACTGTTTTTATGTCAAGAACTCAGTTGAAATCTCCGGTAGGGGTTAAAACTTTTTTGAAGAGGCCAGTTGATTAAGTACCAAATTGAGATCCCTTGGGGAAATAATATTCTTGATTCTGGGCCTTATCTTGTCAACTGCTCTCAAATATCTCTTGACCAATTTGTCATCAGCAAATGGCTTCGTTAGACAAGTTGATATAGCTGAAACTTGAACTCTTAGAGATGAGAGTCTCAGGCCTTGTTCATGTCTGGCCTGGAGGAAACTTAACACCTGCGCAGATGATGAAATAGAGAATCTGTCATGTTCCATGTTCGGCTATAGACTGAAGAAGCAGAAGACTTTTTTGCAGAAATAAGAGTATTTTAGTCTTACCTGTTAAATCCTTTTCTCTTAGTCCATACAGGTTACTGGTAACTTTGGGTAGGCGATCCACCCATTAACTGTAGGAAGGAACAATTCTAGAATTGTATGCAGGGGGTGAAGCCTACCTTCCTTCCTTGGCAGCGGCTAGCCAACCAGCTCCAGTAAGATTTGAGACACTATTGTCTAGACAGTAGAAGGGAAAGAACACTCCTGTGAACATGACCCCGAAGGACCCACACAGTCTGCCACAGGACAGCCAAGCATGGTCCTCTGAAAGGGTGGGAGACCAGTAACCTGTATGGACTAAGAGAAAAGGATTTAACAGGTAAGACCAAAATCCTCTTTTCTCTGTCGTCCAATACAGGTTACTGGCAACTCTGGGATGTCCAACCATTGAGTTTCCAAGAGGCGGAAAGTAAGGCAAGGACCAGGAGCAAGACCCCCAAAGTCACCAGAGCAAATATGAACCATCAGATCAGAGATAGCCCAACAAAAACAATGAAGTGTCAACGGACACTGAACAGGGGTAACAACACCCCAAACTGTTACACAGCACACTGAACTAGAGCCAACAGGGCTCAAAAGTGAAGGAAGCACAAAGAACCGAAGAAGATCCTAGACAGGCAAGACTGCCTCCAGGATTTTCCTCCCAAAGTTGGCATCAGCCGATGCCAGAACATCAGCATGGTAATGCTTCGAAAAGGTGTGCGTAGACGACCAAGTGGGAGCCTTGCACAAGTGATCAGCGGAGGCCTGATTCTTGTAAGCCCAGAAGCCCCAACAGATCTAGTAGAATGAGCCATGACCCAAAAGGGAAAAGGCTTCTTCCTCAGCTCGTAAGCCTTACGAATAGTGGACTTGATCCAGGATGCAATAGTCACCTTGGATGCAGGTATTCCTGCCCTGGGACCCTCAGGAATGAAGAACAGCGCGTCAGATTGCCTGACAGACTCAGTGAGATGTACATAAAACTTGAGACAACGCACCACATCTAACAAGTGGAGATCCCTCTCCTTGTCAGAGGTGGGGTCAGGGCAGAAAGAAGGCACCATAATCTCCTGATTGATGTGGAACTCCAAAACCACCTTCAGAAGAACTCCTGAGAAGTGGGAAGAACCGCCTTGCCCTTGTGAAACACCAAAAAGGGTGGTTTACAGGACAGAGCATGTAACTCCGCGACACGGCGAACAGACATGATCGATAGGAGAAAGTCCATTTTCCATGTCAACATGCGTAGAGGAATGGTAGCCAAAGACTCAAAGGGAGGGCTCTGAAGAACGTCCAAAACAAAGTTAAAATACCATGGATGAGCGGGATTCTTAAAGACAGGACAAGTATGAGCAACGCCCTGAAAGAAAACCTTGACATCAGGAAGAAGGCAATGCACCTCTGAAAGAAAACAGAGAGAGCAGAAGTCTGAACCTTAAGGGAACTCAAACTGAGACCCTTGTCCACACCGTCCTGCAAGAAGGCCAGGACCGTAGGCAGATCAAAATCCTGAGACAGGTCCTTATCAGCACACCAAGATAGAAATGTCGCCCAAACCTGATGGTAGGCCTTAGAAGAAACAGGTTTGCGGGCACTAAGCATAGTAGCCACCACACCAGAAGAAAAACTCTTCTTCCACAATATTGAGGATTCAATTTCCAAGCCGTCAAAGCTAGATGATGAACAACCTCCTTCCACAGCTAACTCTGTAGAAGAAGATCCGGAAGGCAAGGGAGCCAGAATGGCTCCGCCCAGGGCTTAAAATATAAAGTCCCTTGCTACTAGCCAGACCTGAAAAGTTACTCGCCACTGCAAGCCAAAACATACCCACCAGGGCTGAATTTCTTCTCGCCAGGGCTAAATTTTCACTCGCCATTGGCTAGTGGCGAGTGGAAATTTTGAGCCCTGGCTCCGCCAGAAGCTCCGAAAACCAAGCCTGTAGAGGCCAGTATGGAGCAATCAAAAAGAATGGACAGCGCTCCAGTCTAAATTTCCATAACACCCTGTGCAACATGGGGAGGGGAGGAAAGATGTAAGCCAAAGGAAATAACCAAGGAACGGACATGGCATCAATCGCTATAGCTAGAGGATCCCTCCAGAGCAGAACCTCGGAACCTTCGGGTTGTGTCTTGTCGCCATCAGGTCGATGAAAGGAAGACCCCACTTCTGAACGATGAGGTTGAACGTCTCTAGGTGCAGCTCCCACTCACCTCTGTCCACTGTGTGTCGACTGAGGAAGTCCACCATGACGTTGTCTATGCCAGGAATGCGCACTGCGGATATGGCAGAAACGTGTACCCGGACTGGGCAGTCTTCCAGCTGGGGTGTCCAATGACGAAGGGCATGAAATATCACCTGAAGTTCCAACACGTTGATGGGAAGGAGAGATTCCTATGGAGACCACCGAGCACTCAGGTGTCCCAGGACCACTCCCCAGGCGGAGAGGCTGGCATCCGTCATCACCGTGGTCCAGAAGGATACCAGAATGGACTTGCCCTTCAGCAGATTGGAGAGGTCGAGTCACCATGACAAACTCCGTTCCACATGAAGAGGAAGAGATACTGATGTCTTCAGAAGGTCCGGCTGACCCCTGCACACCAGGATCATGAACCTCTGGAGTTCCCTGGTGTGAGCCATGGCAAATGGGACCACTCCTATGGTGGAGATGAATTTCCCCACTAGAGAGGACAGCTTCTTGGCTGGAAGTGGATCTTGAGCCAGAACAGCAGAAACCCTGTGGGCGATCTGGTGAGCTACCTCGTCCTTAAGGAACACCATGCTCTGCTGAGTGTTGAAGAGAAGGCCCAGGAAGACCAGATGCTAGGATGGGACAAGATCCGACTTGTCCATGTTGATGATCCACCCCTGATGGGTGACAGCATGAATGCAGTCCTGAACATGCTGATGAAGAAGTTCCGCTGAGGGGGCTTTCAGAAGCCAGTCATCCATGTATGGAGTAACACTGATGCCATCCCGATGGAGGACGGATACTAAAGCTCCCAGGACACAGTTCAAGACTTGAGGAGCTGTAGTCAGACCAAAGGGAAGAGCTGAAACCTGAAAGTGCCATTAGTCGCAGACAAATCTGAGATACTGCCGGCTCTCTGGATGATTGTCAATGTGTAGATATGAGTCCTGAAGGTCCAGAGAGGCAAGGAATTCCCCCGGGGACAAACCAGCAATCACCATCCTTAGGGACTCCTGATCACAAAGGAATTAAGATCCTTCAAATCCAAAATGGGTCCTTCTTGGAGACCACAGAGAGGTTTGAGTAAAACTCCATACCTCTGTCCTGGACTGGAACCAGCTCTAGAATATCTTTGTCCAGAAGGGCCTGGATAGCGCCATTGGACAGATGGCGTTTCTCTGCGTCCTGGGGCAAATGAGAAGGAAAGAAGCGAAAGGGAGGAAGAGAGACGAAAGGGATCCTGTACCCTTCTGCCACCACCTGTAAAATCCATGGGTCCTCCACTGAATGCTCCCAGATGCTGTGGCAGTGATGCAGACGGCCACCCGCAGCAGACTGGGTACATGGATTCGGTGAGTCATGCCGAAGGAGGCTTGGAAGCCTTAGGCTTGGAGGAGACCTTGGGCTTCCATTGCTGTTTGGGCTTGGAGTAGGCACGCGGAGCTGAGGGAAACGCCTGGTTTGCAGGATGTGTCTCAGTCTGAAAGGAACGAAAAAAACGATTACGCTTGAGAAGCATTTTCTTCCTGGGGACCAAAGGCAAAAGAGTACTTTTACCCCCCATGGCCTCACTAATCAGATCCTTAAGATCTGGTCCAAACAATGATGTGCCTTAAAAAGGAAAGGAGAGCAAGGCTTTCTTGGAAGCAGTGTCAGCAGACAAGATCTTGAGCCAGAGAGCTCGTCTGGCAACCACAGACATGGTGGAAACCCTAGCCACCAAACGGATGGCATCAAATAAGGCAGCAGAAACATAGTGCTGGGCCTCAGAAATATTGGCAAGAAGGCGCAACATATCCAAATTAGGAGCACCCAGACAGACAGCCAGGGTGAGTTGTTCAGTCCAGACCAAAATGGCCTGATTAACGCATGCCGCAGTGAGCGCTGGACGTATGGCAGTACCAGCATTGGCAAAAATGGACTTGAGGGAAACCTCAAGTTTCTTGTCAGTCCAGTCTTTCAGAGCGGAGGCATCAGAAACTGGCAATGCAGTAGACTTTGAAAACCTGGAGATAGGAGCATTGTCACAGTTTGTTAAGACTCTCAGACGTAAGGTTTAGGTAAAAACATAACTTTAACGTTTAACGTTAAGGCAATCCCATAGGGTTTTCATACACATACAAACATCACACATATATAAGCAATTGGCAATTGAGATAGGTTCTACCAGCCCTGCCAATACCGGGTAAGGCAACCGTAAGATGGGAACGTACTGGTTCTACCGGCCTTACCAATACCGGGCAGGACAGCCTGAGGATTACACAAGGAATAGGCTCTACCGGCCCTGCCAATACCGGGTAAGGTAACCGTGGAGTGGCAACATAACAGGTTCTACTGGCCAGGGCAGTCCAGAATGGATACCCATGGATAGGCTCTACCGGCCCTGCCAATACCGGGTAAGGAACCTAAAGGTGGCAACGTGAAAGGTTCTACCGGCCTTACCAATACCGGGCAGGGCAGCCCAAGAAGGGAGACACCACTAAGACCAGTGACTGTCAGATGACAATGACAGTAGGATGGTAAATAGAGTATGCGGTCAAGCTGTCTCACCCAAGGAGAGGCTAGTGTCGGTACACATCTGAAACAAGTGCTGCTAGGACTGGACAGCACCAGGACCCTGACTGCAAGTCAGGGAATAAACCAGCATCCGCATGCTGGGACCAATAACTGTACCTTGAGCCGCAAGGCAAATGGAGTAAACCAGCGCCCGCACGCTGGAACCAACAGGCAGTAGAATGAGCCACAAGGCCAATGGAGCAAACCAGCGTCCGTACGCTGGGACCAACAGACAGTATTGTGAGCCCCAAGGGTAATGGAGTAAACCAGCGTCCGCACGCTGGGACCAACAGACAGTATTGTGAGCCGCAAGGCTAATGGAGTAAACCAGCGTCCGCACGCTGGGATCAAAAGACAGTATGTGAGCCGCAAGGCTAATGGAGTAAACCAGCGTCCGCACCCTCGGACCAGCAAACAGTATAGTGAGCTGCAAGGATAATGGAGTAAACCAGCGTCCGCACGCTGGGACCAACAAACAGTATTGTGAGCCACAAGGCTAAAGGAGTAAACCAGCGTCCGCACGCTGGGACCAACAGACAGAATGTCGCCGGAGCGACAGGAGAGGAATATCGCCACAGGAACTGAACACAGGAAACAGCAGGAGCAGGCCGAGGCTCAACCGGGACGAGCACCGCAAGTCGGCTGGCAACCGGAACAACAACAACCGGAACCGGACTGGAACTGACAAGCAGGCAGGAACACAGGAACAGGTAAACTCAGGAACTCAGAAACTCAAGAACTCAGGAACAGGCCCAATAGCTTCAGCAGACAGGCAAAGTGAATGATGTCAGATACACCACGAAAGGGCAACTAAAGGGTGCCCAGACTGAGTTTAAAAAGGCAACCAGAGGCGGGCTGACTGCAGACAGCCAATGGGAGCCCCCTGCAGGTGATAGACAGAGAACTGCAGCAAGCACGGGCACCGTGATAAGCATCCACTTTGGGGGATGAACCCACTAAGCAAGCGCCGCCTCAGAGAAGGGGTAAAGCTTGGCAAATTTCTTGGAAACAGAAGGTTTTCTGTCCGGAGATTTCCACTCATCAGACACAAGGCGGTCCAGAGCAGGGTTAGGTGGAAAACAAGGGGCTTTTTAGGCTCCTGAAACACATCAGAGGGATCAAGACCTCAGCTGAGGGCTCAGGATCAGCCTCAAAGGGGTCCCCAAAAAACTGAGAGGAGTCCACAGCAGAACATTCCTCAACATCTGAATCCACTAACAGTTCCTCTTCAGAGGAATCTGATACGTCAGGTACTCCCTGCAGTTTTGGCAGGGAAGATCTGACAGAAGAAGGGTTCTGCCATGAATGGAAGATCCCCTGCAACTGGGATGGAAAGAGTTGCAATGTAGACCGAAGGTCCCTAGTAGCAGCCTTGAACTCTTGCACCCAAACTGGCTCTAACGCATGGCTGGAGGTCCCTGGAAGAGACTCAGGGACATCAGAACATGCTGGGCATAAATGTCCTGAGAAGTCTCTAGGCAACCCTGAATGACATGAGGAGCAATGCGCAATAGAGGACACAGAGACCCTAGCGTCCTTAGTCGTAGGCCTGGCCCCAAGCTCCAACAGATTAGACATTCTCACAGTGTCAAAAACGTTTAGAGTATAAGGAATCACCCAAATACAGTGTGTAAGATTAAAGTTTCACCCCAGAAATCACTAAAATACACTTATTTGGCAGGCGAAGGGTTAATCAGCAGAGAAGAGAAGGAGAGTCCAAGCCCTGCGTAGGATACTCGCTCTGGAAAAGGCACAAAATGGCTGCCACGGCAGGAACCAATCAGAAACAAGTGAGAGAAGCAAGCGCTCATGGGAAATGTAGTTTTCCCAGAAAAAGTACCCCAACAGTGTCTGAAGCCCCCTGAGACCCCCAACACACTTGAAACGTTAACCGGGTGAAAGAGCAAGAGCAGAAAATTAAAATGAGCCATCTCTGAAGTCGCTAAGTTGAGCGGTTGCAGAGATATGTCCCAAAATGTGCAGTCCTATAGAAGTGAATGGAGCAATGGCGTCTATGCGCTAAAGCGCGCTAAATTTTGCAAGGTTATAACAGTAAAATAAAAGTACATGAAACATCACTAGAACATGTAAGGAGATCCAAAAAACACCGAACCCAGTAGGGAAAGTGTCAATAACCCCACAAAGATGCAAAACCAGCAGCTGAAGGGTTAAGTTACCACATAAACCTGCTCCAAAACACCCAACAGACATACAGATAAACCCAGTGAGTGCAGGAATGTGCAATAAGAACTCCAAAGGAAAAACCCCTGTGGGACATGTGGACCTGCAGCACTCAAAGGGTTGCTCACCTTTCCAGCAGATCTTCTGTCTTCAGACTACCATGTATTATGAAGAAGCCTCGGTGGGCAACTCCTGAGGAAAGAACTTGAACCCAAGATATTCCCACCAGGACTTAAGGTCCACAAAAAGCACCTGGTTACTGAGCTAGCCACATCTAAGGGCATTGTCAGTTATGGTAATCCGCCTAATGGTGGTATTCCATTTCTAACAGAAAAATAAAAACATTTCTAAGACTATAGCAGAACTGTTCTCTTACCTGTATCTTCACCAAGGAACAAATCTTACTGGTTGGCTAGCTGCAGCCAAGAAGGGAAGGTAGGCTCCATACCCTGCATACAATTCTAGAATTGTTTCTGCCTAAAACTAAAGGGGCGGATCGCCTACCCAGATTTACCAGTAACCTGTACTGGATGACAGAGGAATGAGGGAAAAAAAGCGCCAGTAAAAATTCTATGATCAGGGAGTGCTAGGATCAATATATATGACACAAAAAGAGTGGCACTCACAGTGTTAATCTGACCGGCGTTTATTCCACAACGGTACGAATAGTCACATACAGGAAACTGCAATCTTGTCCCTGCTTAAGCAATTTTAAGATTATCTTAAATAAAATGTATTGATATACAAGCTCGCTTGGATACATGGCCTAGATCAAGATTTGAAAGAAAAGAACATGAGGTTACTTGTGATTGCGGTTACTTGTGATTGCTTGAGCAGCAGCAGAATTATTTATTTTATTTTTTTTTTTTTAATTAAAGATTTATTAGAATAGAAAAAGTATACAGAAAGAATCAACACACATGGTACAAGGGAAAGAAAAAAGAAAAATACACCCGAATGGCTGAAGGCACAGTCAAATATGATCATTATAGCTAGTCAGGGGTGATACACAAACTCCCAACTAGGGGAGCCCCCGGACTTCTAACACATCAAGTTGCGATTATCCTATATAATAATTCACTAAAACGTGTGCAACGATGCAGTCATGCACAGTAGAGACTGCTGCGTGTGCTGCAGTCATGCGCAGTAGAGACTGCCCATGCCGTGGCTGGTACAGAGCTGGTGCGTACAGTCTCTACTCTGCATGACTGACCCGCGACCGACTGGCAGTGGCACTGTGGCCCGTTTGGAGCGTCCAGCTCTGTATCAGCCGCGGCGTGCGCAGTCTCTACTGTGCATGGCTGCCCCTCGACTGGCTGGCAGTGGCACTGTGGCCTGCTCGCAGCATCCAGCTCTGTTATCAGCCGTGGCACGGGCAGTCTCTACTGCACATGGCTGCCCCGCGACTGGCTGGCAGTGGCACTGTGGCCCGTGTAATAGGCTCTTCAACTAGTATGGTAATAACACTTTAAAATAGAGCAACAGGATAACTACCGTCACACATGCAAAGAGTGAATGGGCGTACCATAAACATGAGCCAAAGGTGGGAAAGGAAAGAAAAGAGTAGAGAGCAGAATTGGAAGATAGGCAGACCCTTTGGCGGGGGGTTGAAATCAAGGAGAGAGGAAAAAAAAAAAGAGAAGGGGGAGAAGAGTGTTAAGAAGAGCAAAGGGGAAAACAGAGGGGGGGGGACAGGGGAAGGGAAGGACAGCACTGAATAGTCATAGAAGAACCCAACCGATCGAATCACCCGCGTGCACTCATTGTCGTCGCTTCCCACCAAGCAAAGGGTCATTAGCCGCCAGGATCAAAAGGGAGTGTATAATGAGCTAGTGGGAACTTTGTGTAAACAGACTAACTGTGTGTACCTGGAGAACAGAGTGCCCAAGAGATACCATGACTCAACTTAAGAGGGTCCAGGATCCACTCCAAAAGGCCCTGCTGCTTCACGCTGGACAGGTAAGTCGGATGAGGTAACAGATGTATTGCCCATTTTAAGCAACCAAGGGGACCAAATTTCCTCGAATGAGGGAATCATAGTAACGATCAAGGACATATGTCTTTCATTGATCAAAATATTGTCAACTTTCAAAATCCACATACCCACGGTAGGGGCCTGATCAGAGCGCCAGATAAGCGGTATACACATTCGAGCAGCATTGAGTAAATGTCGCAAAAGAGACCGAGCCGAAGCGCTCACGGAAATTCCATCAAGGACAATAGAGAATAGTCGTAAAGCCGGATCTTTGGGAAGGCTCACAGCAAGCACCTGCCCCGTAGTCTGAATGACCTTTCTCCAATAAGGCTGGATAACAGGGCATCGCCACCAAATATGCTCCATATTTCTCTCGATCTCACCAAACCTCCAACACGACGAAGGGGTTAAGGGATGAACATGGTGAAGGAGCGCTGGCGTTCTATACCACCGTAGCAAAATTTTATAATTAGTCTCAACTGCTGTCAGGTTGCGAGACGAGTAGAGAGCTCTCCGTACCGCGGTGTTCCACTCCGTGTCAGATATGTCAATACCCAGCTCCCTCTCCCAGTGCTGACGATAAGAGTCAAATGAGGCCACCTGATTCTGGGTTAGTTTATAAAGTTTAGAGATGGGATGAGATGGAAACATCCCTTGGTTGGATGCAGGTCGGCAAAGGCATTCAAATGGTTTAAGTTCATGCAACAAGAAGGATCTATCCGGGTGAGACATAAGAAAATGATGTATCTGTCGGAAGTGCCAAAATTCCGAGGACTGGAAATCAAGCCTATCTTGAAGCTGAAAAAAAGAAGCTATATCTCCTCCCTCCAATAAGTCAGCAACTAGTAGGCGACCCTGCTGACGCCAGTAGATCAGGGCTTGAGGTGAACATCCAGGTCGGAAGTCTGGATTCAACAGGGAAAGAAGGGGGGGAAGGAATACTAGACAGGGTGCCAACCAGAGCATCCCAAACTTTAAGGAACGGAGCAGTCAGTGGAAAGGTCGCAGCTGCTGCCGGCCGACGGGACGATGAGAGAACTGGAAGAAGATATAGTGGTGTGTCACCCAATACATGTTGATGCAGGCCCACCCACTGTTTAGAAACAGAGGCATGAAACCAGTAGAGAATCATTGATAATTGCACTGCCTGATAGTACCGGAGTAAATCCGGAGCACCCAAACCTCAGTCCCGTCGGGAACTTGAAAGAACAGAAACACAGACCCTAGCTGGTTTATTATCCCAAATAAAAGAGTTAAAATGTCTTTGCAGCGATTTCAGGTAAGATCGAGAGAGAAAAATTGGCAATGCTTGAAAGAGGTACATAACTTTCGGTAGGTAGACCAATTTTAAGATCAATGCGTCCCGACCAAGATAAATACCTTGGTCTTGCTTTCCTCAGGTCTGCCGCAATCTGGGATACTAGAGGGGTGTAGTTGGCCCTGAACAGAGAGGAAACAGAAGGGGTGAGGTGAACACCCAAATACGAGACAGAAATAGCGGCCCAACGAAATGGAGCCAGAGCTTTGAGCGTGGGTATAGCAAGGGGCGGAAAAGTTAGTTTCAGAATCTCCGATTTTGTTATAATGACCTGAAATTACTAACCATCCCAAAAATGTCTAATTCAGTCAAAATATGCGGGAGAGAGCGGGAGGGATCGCCAACCATGAAAATCACATCATCTGCAAAAAGTGCAATCCTATGTTCCATCTCTCCAACTGTTATACTTTTAACAGAGGGATGAGCACAGATGCGACATGCCAATGATTCCATAACCATAATAAAAATAATCAGTGACAGGGGGCAACCCTGGCACGTCCCATTATGAATGTGGAAAGAAGGGGATAGAGATCCATTCACCTTAACCCTCGCCGAAGGGTTACAGTAGAGGGCGAAAATAAGTGATATAAATCTATCTTCCAACCCGAATCCCCTTAGTGTAGCCGCAATGAAGCCCCAATCAACCCTGTCAAACGCCTTTTCAGCATTGACAGAGATAAGTAACGAGTCTGAAGAGAGAGAAGGAGCATGATGAATGAGGGAAAGCAGACGTATAGTGTTGTCCCGAGTCTCACGGCCCAGGACAAACCCTGCCTGATCTGGGTGAATAAGGCCCGCCAGAAGAGGACGCAATCTATTTGCTAGTACTTTAGCATACAATTTGATATCGATATTCAGTAAAGAAATTGTTCGATAATTTGAGCAGATAGAGGGGTCCTTACCCGGTTTCGGCAAAACCGTGATATGCGCTTCCGCAAAGAAAGGGTGTGAAGCGATCGAGTGTGGAAGTTCATTAAATGTGGTAGTTAGTAGGGGGAGTAAAAGGTCGGTGAAATCTATAGAACAAAAGCGAAAAGCCATCCAGGCCCGGACTCTTGCTGATAGGCATCTGTTTGAGTGCAACACAAACCTCCTCAACAGAGATAGGCTCGTCCAATAGCGCCGCTTGTGCCAGCGAGAGAGAGGGAAGACGTGCCTCTCGGATATAGCGCTCCTGTAAGATCGGGAGGTCAGGGGACTCCAAGTGTGGCAAATGGTACAAAGACACATAATAATCCCTGAAGACAGAGGAAATCGAAGGCACATCAAACACCTTGGAACCATCCGGCTTCAGCATAGCTTGTATAGTGGAGGGAGTACGGAAAGGAGCCATCTGTCGGGAAAGCCATTTCCAGCATTTGTTATCATGCTCATAGATAGAGCGCTTCGCCCACATGAAAGACTTATCAACTTTAGCAAACAACAATGAACGTGCCCGTTGTCTGCACGTTTCCAGAGCGGCAAGTTGTGCCCTGTCACCTGAGGCAGCATGTTTAGCCTCTAAAGTGGTCATCCGCGACCTCCCTCTCCACCCTCCTGTTATGGGAGATCAATCGGATACATTCACCACGTATCACACACTTCATGGCTTCGCACAGAGTGGTGGCAGACGTAGTCATCTGGTCATTAAATTGAAAATACTGCTGTAACGCAGTTCTTAGGCTAGCTACTGAGGCTTGGTCCTTCAAGAGGGAGTCATCCAACCTCCAAGCCCAGGAAGAGTTACAGTCAATTCAATCGGGCCATGATCGGACCATGTGATTGGGTGCAGATCTGACGCCGATCCAAAATGCAAATGAGATTGGGATACAAGAAAGAAGTCTACCCACGAATAACTCCCGTGAGATGAGAAGGAAGAGAACCCCCTGTCTCCAGGGTATAGAAGCCGCCAGACATCTATAAGGCGGAATTCTGAAAACAGCCGTCACAACTTACAAAAATGTGAAGGAGGCACGACAGTAAAATTAAAATCCCCTCCCAAAATCAAAAATCCCTCCGCAAAATCCGAAAGTAGGGTAAGTGTCAGTTAAAAAGGTAACTGCGAGATATTAGGTGCATATAAGCATGGCAAAAGTGAAGGATAAATCACCAAATTTACCCTTTACAAACAAATATCTACCGTGGGTATCGGCTAAAGTATCCATAATAGTAAAATTAAAATTCTTATTAAATAATATAGCAACCCGACCTTTCTTAACTGCAGCTTAGCTATGATACTGAATGGGATAGATCCTGGAAACCAAAACAGGCAAATGGGATGAAAAATAGTGCGTCTCCTGAACAAAGCAGACCATCCCTCCCATCCTGGCACACTCCCTTTACAAGAGTGACCTCTTCTGAGGGAAATTGAGGCCCTTTGCATTGATAGAAATTACTTTAAAGTCAAAAGCCATCTGTTAGAATCAGTAAATAAAACAGCTCAAGGAACCAGACCGGGTGGGACCCCTGAAACAGGAGAAAAAGAAGCTGTCCAAAGGAGATGGAGGGAAGGGAAAAAGGGCAGGGAAGGAGAAAAAGAAAAGAAAAAGAAAGAGAGAAGAGGCAAAGAGAAAAGGAACTCGCCTACCTTTTAAAGAAGGCAGCGGGAGTCCATACGGCTAAGAATTAATGACTCTGAACCGCAATTATGAGTTGAGAGCACAAAGGATGAGAACAAAAGTGGTGTAGTGAGGGGAGGAGATAGAGCATGATCAGGGTGTGATATAGTCCAAAAAGAAAAAAGTATGTAAACGCCAGAAGAGAAAAGGCTGAGGCCAGCCGGTGGTAGAAGAGTGACTAGGTCATAAACAGGCATCAAAAACATATCATGAGGCATAAAAAGGGTAACAGCCCATGGTGAGTGCGCAAATACATACAGTTGTCAGTTGTGCGCAACAGGGTGTCCATATGGAGCACGCACTATAATGGACCCCAAAGACTGCCATGGTCCTTGAGCGCGCAGTGCGGAACCCACAAAAGGAATCCTACCAGTTCCCCCCAAGCCACAAATCCTGCATATCACCTACACATATCACCATGGGCTGCGACCTGAGTAGTAAAGTAATTCAGTAATAGGAAATATAACAAACCCCAATGAGTCACATCAAAACAAGCACATTCCATTTCCCTCCCCAGGTTGCTCGACCGTAGAGGGAAAACAAAGGCCAAGCGCCAAAGCTCCCTCCCGACAACCGAGCCGTCCCCCCCACCCCCAAAAGCAAACAGTACCCAGTCTCCTAAGCAACATTAATCAACCCGAGGAAGCCTGAAAAGGGGTCAGCAAGTTGAGTCAAACCAAACCCTGATCCGCGATGTGGGCGGCACAGCAAAGAAAGCCAAGGGTACTCTCCCCTCCCAAGGCCAGCACCATGCCACCCACCCCGCAGATCCACACAAATGTAAGGGAGACCTAAAAAGTTACTTTAAAGGTGTGGTCGGGCGGCAGATCAACAGGGCAGAATCCAGACTAAACCGCACTTGAACAAGAGCATAACCCCCAGTAATGGATAGGGAGATGGGAACATGGGGCATATAAACTATGGTAGAGGGTCCAGCAAGAGCTAGGTCTTCAGGGGAGAACAATCCAGATACCAAGGGAGGAAAAGCCTTCAGCACCCCGGGGTTCCCGAGGGAAATCGGGACAGTTCTGAGGTCGGTGCAGAAATATACCTCCAGGACAGTCTCCAGTGTAGTTACAGGAAAGTAGCTGGGGAGAGCAAAAGTCCTCCTAAGTGGCAACTTTGGTGGTCCACTCGGTGGAAAACGGGTTGCCACTTTTCTCAAAGGCGGGGGATCGACAGGCCACAGGTAGACGGTGAGGGATCCATGGGAACCAATTCCGGGACCGGGAACCGGACGGTGGCATAAAGTTCCTTAACTTCTTCAGCTTTCCGAATCATGTAATTGCGCCCCTCATAGGTGAGGGTCAGGGAAAACGGGAAACCCAACCGATATGGTATCTTTTTGTTTCATAACTTATCTGTAAGGGGCTTCAGCTGTCTCCGTTGCGGTAATGACAGATCATTAAACAGGGAGAACTGTGCCCCATCATGTAATATCTCTCCGGCCTCTCTTGCGCGCTGCATAATGCTTTCCTTCTGAGGGCAAGAACGGACACAACAAATTACGTCCCGAGGCCCATCACCAGCCCGGCCTCTCGGTCGAAGGGCCCTGTGAGCGCGTTCAAGCTCAACTACAGGATCCAGGATCCCCAACAGTTTGCCAAACAACTCCTGCAGTGTAGACATCAAGTCCTTGGGGGCAACAGACTCAGGAAGACCTCGTAATCTAATGTTAGACCTCCTGCTCCTATTTTCTAGGTCGTCCAGTTTAGCCCAAAGGAGATCTATTGTCTCATCCTGCATTTATAGGCGAAGGTAATGCTGATCCAGCGAAGCTGCTATCATGTCATTGTAATCCTCCAGATCCTGAACTCTAGAGCCCAAGCCCTTAATATCCTCCCTGAGGCTGGATATATTGCCTCTGATAGAGTCCCCCAGTGCTGTGAGCATCTGATTTATGTCGGCCCGTGTGGGAACATCGCCCCATGCCTGGGATTCCGCAAGACCATCTCTCGAAGAATCACCGCCATCTTCTCCCATGACCGATGTTGAGGTGCCAGGCACTAAATTGCTAGGAGAACTCCGCATCAAGGCTATCGATGGGTCTCTGGCGGGAAACTGCTGACCTGCCGCTATGGGACCAAAATAGTTCCCAATCTGGGATAGTCTTTTCTTCTTACCATGCATCGAGGGTAGAGTAATTGTTGATGCACCCCAAGCTTTAGAAAACACCACCTCAAGTGCTGGAAAAAATTATTTATAGCATTAAACTTCTGGCGTGTGACGAGGAGCTCACTGAAACACGTCCACCATGCCCGAGCTCCAGGCACGCCCCCTACTCTGCAGCAGAATTTCTACTGGCACTTTGTTTTTTTCTAAAAATGATTAACATCCTTTCTGTGCCAATGAACTATCCAATGCATTGGATACCATTTTGCCACTCAATAGTGAAACCATTTCAGCCCCCCCAAACTATCCAAAGCACTGGATACCTCTTTGCCACTCAAACACCAATCAGTTAACCCTTTCAGTGCCACACACCTATTCAACGCATTGGATATCTCATTTGCTTCACACCCCATTACTCATCAAGGAACATAGCCCACTTATCACACCAGCCTGGATCCTGAATCCAGCTATTAACCCTTTGAGTAGGACAGGGATGAATAAGACACTGCTGTTCAAGCTTGTACACTAACAGCACTCACAAACATACCCCTTTGAATGATACAGGATAAAGCAACACATTAAAGTGAACTGCCCTACTCACCCCGCTCCTGCTGGAAAGGGTTAATTGCTTCCTTCAGGATGTAGAATGGGTGAGCGGAGTACACATTCTAAGTAATGATTTTTTGCAGGGGGCCATTGGTGCTGCATTTTTGATTATACAGTGGAATCGCTCTCTCTCTTCTACCTGCTTCTTCTTGCATAGGCAAAGCTGTGCTTCTTTTGTTAGTAAGTATATAAATTGCAAAAGGATGAAGAATAAGAATGGACCCCTTAAGACAGAGGCAGGTAAATGTATTAGTGAGGATAAGGCTGCTGATACCTTAAAGGGATAGTAATACTTCGTTTTATCTTTATTTTATTTTGTAGGCATTAAAAAAACATGAAGAACGATATAAGTCTTATCTCTCAAACCTTTATGGTTTAAGAGATATTCACAAGCAAAGTATCTCCCCCACTGTTCAGCCACATCAGAAGGGAGGTGCCCAGGTAGACTGCAGAGAGGGACAATCTTCAATTAAGATAAGGGAAAAAGCTGAAAAACTTGTCAAGGGGGGAAGGGCTTTCATTCTTTTCATACAAAGAAGATTGTCCCCTTCTGTTATCTGTCTGGTCTTACAACCAGATTCACATCTGAGAAGAGATGCCTTACACTAGGAAAAAGGGGCGGGAGGGGGAAACTTTGCTTGTGAATATCTCTTAAACCATAAAGGTTTGAGAGATAAGACTTATATCATTCTTCGTGTTTTTGTAATGCCTACAAAATAAAATAACGTTAAAAGTATTACTATCCCTTTAACCCTTTAAGGACCCAATCAATGTGCTGCACACTCCTTTGGTCATTAAAGGGTTATACAAATCATTTTATTTTGCACATACAAAAGGAGCAGCTATGACAGGCTCTGGGCAAAAAAGGTAAAAATACAATATTTTGTCCATCATGACATGGCTTACTGTGGACAACGTCCAAAAGAGACTGGAAAAGGTGATTGTGAAAAAAGCAACTGGACATGACAGCGTACACCAAAATGTACTTCAGGAACTTAGTTAAGATATTGCGTGGCCATTATGCTTATTATTTACTGATTCACTCTCACCAGCCAGAATGACCAGTGACTGAAGGAAAGCATATATAGTACCATTTTTTTGTGTCACAATCCACAGCATTACCAACAATGGGTTTTATCGCCTCTCCCCAGCTGGTAGGACCAATCAAATGATCTACTTAAGGATGCTCCTCCCTGCACCTCACCACTTATTTTGGTCCTATCAGCTGGAAGGACAGGAGGTTAGTTACCTCTTTTTCCCTTTCCTATCATTTTCTTTTGGTATTTGGGGCTGTTGTCATGCCACCCAGGCTAGGGAACAAGTAAGAGTTTTTGCCTGAATACCTTGGTATATAATCTGAATTGGGTTTCTCAAGGTAATATTGTTAATGCCCCTTGTGCATTACATAGATTGTAAGCTCTACGGGGAAGGGACCTTTCATCCTCATGTATACTCGCCTGTTGTTCCCCTTATGATTGTCTTTATAAGTACTTAATCACTGCACTTATTGTACCCCTTCTATATCAAATGTAATCTGTAAAGTGCCAAGTACACTGGTTGGCGCTATATAAATAAAATATACAACACGATTATGCAATTTCTTTATCCAACTGATATGTATGGGAAGAGAATGCTCAGGGTCGGTTAAGGTTGTTTCTTCTTCCCTCACCAACATAGATGGCATGATGAAGTTATGGTGTACCTTTTTGTCATGTGAGCTGAATGAATGAATGGGCATCATTAAGGCACTGGTACCTTTCAGATCCAGTTATCATGACTATTCTGTCGGGAAGAAAAGCCTCTACATCTAAGTTATATATAATAAGGACATGGAAGACGTTTAGGAAGTGGTGTTCAGATAATAAATGTTCACAGTTAATCTATTACCTCCACTTTTATACCGGATTTTTTACAGAAAGGTTTTGAAGCTGGGCTTACTCCTGCATCTATCAATGTCCAGATCTCAGCCTTATCTGCTATTCTTGCCAAACAATTTGCAAAAGAAGATCTGGTTAAACGTTTTATTACAGCCATAAAAAAGCTAGGCCTAGAATCCAGGGGGTCATTCCTCCTTGGGATTTAAACCTAGTTTTTATCAGTTGTCACAGTTTGACACTTTGGATCAGGTTTCCATTAAGGCCATTATTCAAGGTGCCAATAGCTTAAGGCGAAAAAAAAAATAAAATAAAATTAGAGGATTATTTTGCACGTTAACCATTCGCTCATTCAGCAATTTATGGATTATTTCTGGCTATCACTTATTCATCAATAAGCAATGGCCAGATAGATCCGCCAAGCTGGTGGTTCCCATTACAATGTATGGGGCAAACACATGCATACACATTTTCACTTATGCGTGGGTTTTTTCGCCTGACTGGACTATTTACGCAATTTTAATATGACAAATCATTGATTAATACCCTAAGGTATGACTTGGTCAGATGCACCTCTACCTATCAGTACAACAAAAGAAAACATAAAGGGGCTTCAAGTGGAACTTTCAGTCATAGAAAAGTGCCCCCCCAATGAATTTTTACTATAGCGGAAAGCATTTAAAGCCTTTGCTAATCCTTATTCAGTCCGGCATTATTTAGACATACAAGTTCTTTGGAGACTCACAGCCAGGCATCTTGCAGAAGAGACATCTGTATGCCTGTGCTGTCTGTACCTATCTGTACCTTAAGGTGCAATACAACTCCCCCTAGCCAGTGATTGAGGAGACAGGGACAGACAGCTCAGGCACACAGAGGCCATTTCAGCAAGATGTCTGCCGGGGAGTCTCCAAATAACTTGGCTTTCTAAAAATGCCGGACCTAATAAGTGCTATCAAAGGATTTATATGCATTTCACTATAGTAAAAAATTAATTGGGGGGCACTTTTCTATGACTGATACTTCCCCTTAATGTTTTATAATAAAAGCAGCTCTAATTAATCATCATAGTATTTGGGCCTTGGAGAGTGTCATTTCAATTCTGTCAGAGTTGTAGTTCAACAGTAATTGAATGATAAAGTATCCCCCTCCCGCCCCTTTTACAGATGTAACACTGCTCAGCTCAGAGCAGCAGGGAGCTGCCCAGGTAGATTGCAGAGAGTGACAATCTTCAATTAAGACAAGGGAAAAAGCTGAAAAACCTGTCAAGGGAGGCAGGGCTTTCATTGTTCTCACAGTAAGAAGACTGTCCCTTGTTGTTATCTGTCTGGTCAAGCAACCAGATTCCACATCTAAGGTGAGCAGTGTTACACTAGGTAAAAGGGGTGGGAGGGAGATACTTTATCATTCAACTACTCTTGAACTACAACTCTGACAGTATTGAAATAACACTCTCTATGGCTCAACTACTATGAAGATTAAAGGGATAGTAATACTTAAAATGTAAAAAAAAATATGTTGTAGGGTTTATCCCCCTGAGTAAAACACGAGTACTCCCACTGCTGAAAGGTGTTTCATTCAAAAGTTATTAATTTTCAAAGTTGAATTTTTTAGGTGCAATATCACAGTGGCCTGAAATTGTACAGTGGCGCTGTTGCTACACCACCCTATGGAGATTTATGGTCAACTGACCAGAGCTGTCCATAGGATCATGTAGCAACAGCGCCACTGTACAATCTCAGGCCACTGTGATATTGCACCTAAAAAATTCAACTTTGAAAATTAATAACTTTTGAATGAAACACCTTTCAGCAGTGGGAGTACTCGTGTTTTACTCAGGGGGATAAACCCTACGACACATTTTTTTTTTTACATTTTAAGTATTACTATCCCTTTAATTGGAGCTGCTGTTATTGTGAAACATTAATATCCCTTCAAATAGCTAGATATATAACCCAGTGTAACAGGATAATGTATGAAGAAGAAAATAGGATTTTAGTGTTCTTACAGTGGCAAAAGAAAAGCCATCATGAGCATCAACTGATGCAGAGGTATGGAAACAAGGGGCTCAAAGGGAGTCCCTGCAACACTCCGAAAACCAAATTAAAGGTCCTACAGAGGAGTGGGAGCCCTAAAGGCAGGGAAGGCATGAGCTATCCCCTGAAGAAAAACCTTGACATCCAGAATGGTGGCAATATCTCTGAAGTCTGAAAATTCAAGGAGCTGAGGTGGAGTCCTTTGTTCACACCATCCTGGAGAAAGGAGAACGCCAAGTGGAAATCAAACCCCTGTGAGGCCAAGCCTTGTCGGGTCTGGAAGGAAGGTGGAGAGGGTCCTAAATGGAAATACTGACCAGGTCTGCAAGCCACTTCTTCCAGGTCCAGTAAGGAGTGACCAGAATGACGGTCTCTGCATTCATTCTGATCATCTGGAGCACCCTGGGTATAAGAGGAATCTTAGCAAAAACATTATTGAGGTGGAAGTTCCACAGAATTGATACTGCACCCATTGCAAAGGTCAGAGGATTGCACTTCTGGGAGCAGAAGATCGGAACCTATTTTCCCTGGTGGCCATGAGGTGCATCGTTGGCACACCCCACTGTTACACAATTAGGTAGAACACTTCCACATTGAGTTCCCACTCTCCTGGATCTAGAACGGCTGAGATGGATGGAATGTGGGCTTTTGCCCAACAGATAATGCACTTTGCATCGTACCAAGCGGCAGCACTGTGAGTGCCTCATTGGTGGTTGATGTATGCCACAGTCGTGGCATTGTCTAAGTGAACCCTCACTGGCTTCCCCTTCAAAAGTAATGACCAGTACACAAGGGCCAAGGAGATCACCCAGAGTTCCAAGACACTGACGGACTGAAGAGACTCCTCCGAAGTCCACCTGCCCTGAGGCCCCAGGTGACCCAAAACAGCATCCAAGCTGCTCAGGCTGGCTTCTGTCATAACCAGAGTCTATTCTGGTATCACAAAGGTTTCCCTTGCCTCCAAGTTGTGCCTGCGGAACAACCACAGAAAGTCCCAGCTGGCCTCCAGAGAGAGATATCTGCTGATCCAAGTGCACCAGATTTCCGGACCAACTCTGGATGACATGTCTCTGAAGCTCTCTCATGTGCACCTGAGAGTAAGGCACAGCCTCTAGAGCTGATACCAATCTGCCCAGCACTCTCATGTATTCCCTGATTCTGGCCTTGGGCCACTGCAGGGCCTGATACACCTTCTGCATCACCAGAAGAATTTTCTCCTCTGGTAGGAAAACCTTCACCTGGCATGTGTCCGTAGGCAAAGGCAGTGCAGAAATTTTAGCCTTCCGAGAAACAGAAGGGTCCATGGTTGGAGCAGAAGAATGTCTAGTGAATGTTCTGGTGATTGACAGCCATTTGTCTGGGGTCTTCCACTCTTCCAGAAGGAGCTGGTTTAGAGTGACTTTAGGGGGAAAAAGGGGAAGACTTCTTACACCACTGGAAAACATCTGTAGAAGAAGACCCCTCATCAGAAGTGTTAGAGACCTGAAAGGTCTCCAAGACAGCTCTAATAAGCCCCTCAGCTGAGAAGGAAGAATCCATATACTCATATTATCCTTCCTCATCTTCTCCCTCAGACAATTCCTCCACTGAGGAAGCCCCTAGAATCTAAGGAATACTCAGACTGGGGCCATATATCTAAAGAGCTCTCTCAATCTTGTAAGCTAGTAAAGCTATGGCAGCACCAGAGGAGATATGCCAACTAGCAACCTAGACATCTGTCTCTACAATAAGTATTACTGACTTGATGAGCATACTTCAGTGGAGGCCAGTTTTGAGAGGAAGGTGCTTCAGGTGGTAATCTTGCCCTAAAACTGTGGGTGGTTTCCTTTTCTTTTTCACATTCTACATTCTTCTTTTTTTTGTTTGTTTTTTTTTTGTTTCCTTCTTCCTTAATCCTCACATTATTTCTCAGAGACTGAGTATGGTACTTTCCTTTTCTCTGGTCTACTGTTCTCCCACCCTAGGAGACTGCATTGTTAAGTCCAACTGTTGTTAATGCCATGGATTG
Organism: Rhinophrynus dorsalis; assembly: GCA_037306005.1. NCBI lineage: Eukaryota > Metazoa > Chordata > Amphibia > Anura > Rhinophrynidae > Rhinophrynus > Rhinophrynus dorsalis. The sequence continues at coordinate 179,281,222 of CM074720.1, read as the reverse complement.
GAACACAGAGGGGTGAAAATAGGATTTTAGTCTTACCTGTTAAATCCTTTTCACTTAGTCCATACAGGTCACTGGTACAATGGGAGGCGATCCGCCCCTTTAATAGGCAGGAACATTCGTTCAAATGTATGCAGGGGGTGGAGCCTCCCCTCCTACTTAAGCTGCCTTCAGGCCAGAGCCAAGCTAGATTGATTTGAGACACTAAACTGACCAGAGGTAAGAAGAAAAGGAAGACTCCTGTGAGCATGCCCCGAAGGTCCCCCACTGAATGCCACAGGAGAGCCAGGTCTGGTCCCTTGACAGGGTGGGAGACCAGTGACCTGTATGGACTAAGTGAAAAGGATTTAACAGGTAAGACTAAAATCCTATTTTCACTGTCGTCCAATACAGGTCACTGGTACAATGGGATGTACAAACATTGAGCTGTCCCTGAGGCGGGAAGTAAGGCAAGGACCAGGCGCAAGGCCCAAGTCACTTGGAACTGCTATGAACCAATTAATCATAGAGCCCAACAACAGAAGTGTCAACTGACACCAACCAGGGGTAAAAACAAACCCCCGAACTAACACAGCACACTGAACTAGAGCCAACAGGGCTCAACAGCAAAGAAACACTAAAAACCACAGAGTAGAAAGTCCTAAACAGGCAGGACTGCCTCCAGGACCTTCCTCCCAAAGCTGGCATCAGCCGAGGCCAGTACATCAACTCGACAGTGCTTCGAGAATGTGTGCACAGAGGACCAAGTGGCCGCTCTGCACAGTTGATCAGCAGACGCCTGATTCTTATAGGCCCAAGAGGCCCCAATTGATCTGGTGGAATGAGCAGTAACCCTGAAGGGGACATGCTTATTCCGCAGTTTGTAGGCTTCACGAATGGTAGATTTTATCCAAGAGGCAATAGTTATCTTGGATGCCAGTCTCCCTGCCCTAGGCCCCTCAGGAATGACGAACAAGGCGTCAGACTTCCTGATAGACTCAGTGCGATGAACATAAAATTTAAGACAACGCACAACATCCAACAAATGGAGATCTCTTTCCTTGTCAGAGGAAGGGTTAGGGCAGAAAGAGGGAACCACAATCTCCTGATTGATGTGAAATTCGGAGACAACCTTGGGTAAAAACTCCTTGGAAGTGCGAAGCTCTGCCTTATCCTTGTGAAACACCAAGTAAGGAGGTTTACAAGACAGAGCTTGTAACTCTGCTACCTGGCGAACTGAGACAATAGCCAAAGGAAAAGCCATCTTCCAGGTCAAGAGACGCAAAGGAATAGAAGCCAAGGATTCAAACGGGGGTCTCTGGAGAACCCCCAGCACCAAATTGAGGTCCCACTGGGGAGTAGGACTCTTGAAGGCAGGCCGAACAAGAGCCACGCCTTGGAAGAAAACCTTAACATCAGGAAGAATAGCAATTCTTTCCTGGAAAAACACAGACAGAGCAGAAGTCTGAACCTTGAGAGAACTCAGGCTGAGTCCCTTCTCAACCCCATTCTGTAAAAAGGCTAGGACTGTGGGAAGATGGAAATCTAGAGACAGATCCTTATCAGTAAACCATGCTACAAAGGTGGACCATATGCGAGGATAGATCTTGGAAGACACAGGCTTGCGAGCTCTAAGCATCGTGGACACCACTGAAGAGGAAAACCCTTTCTTCTTTAGAATTGAGGATTCAACTTCCAAGCCATCAAATGGAGATGCTGAACATCCTCCTTCCACAGATATCCCTGAAGAAGTAGATCTGGACGTGCAGGAAGCGGAACAGGATCCGTCACAGACATGGCTAGAAGTTCCGGATACCAGGACTGACGAGGCCAATTTGGAGTGATCAGGATGACAGGACAACGCTCCACCTTCAGCTTCTGGATGACTCAGATCAACAGAGGAAGAGGAGGGAAGATGTAATCCAGAGGAAACGTCCAAGGGATTGACAAAGCATCCACTGCCAGAGCAAGAGGGTCCCTCCACCGGGAGCAAAACACTGACACCTTCCTGTTGTGTCTGGTAGCCATCAGATCCACTACTGGCACCCCCCACATCTGGGTGAGAAGGTGAAACACTTCTGGATGAAGCGTCCATTCTCCGCTGTCGACTGTGTGACGACTGAGAAAGTCTGCCATGACGTTGTCTACGCCTGGAATGTGTACCGCTGAGATGACTGGCACATGAGCTTCTGCCCAAGATAAAATGGCCTTGACCTCTAACCAAGCGGTGAGACTTTTTGTGCCGCCTTGTCTGTTGATGTAAGCCACGGCGTTGGCGTTGTCGGACTCCACTCTGACTGGACAACCTTCCAGCTGAGATTCCCAGTGTCCCAGGGCAAGAAAGATGGCACGAAGTTCCAGAACATTGATGGAAAGAAGAGATTCTTCCAGTCCCCATTTCCCTTGAGCACTGAAACGACCCAGTACTGCCCCCCATCCCCGAAGGCTGGCATCCGTCGTGACTGTGGTCCAATAAGGAACCCGAAAGGACCTCCCTTTCAGGAGATGAGACAGGTCCAACCACCACTCTAGGCTCAGTTCGACATGAGGGGGCAGAGATACGGAGAGATGCTGATGATCTGGATGAGATCTGCAAGTCTGAATCACAAACCTCTGAAGTTCCCTGGTGTATGCCATGGCAAAAGGCACTGCCTCTATCGTGGAAATAAACTTCCCCACCAGAGACGAAAACTTTGGTACTGGAACCCTGTCCAGTTCCAGGATCCTGGCCACCCGGATAGCAATCTGATGAGCCACTTCCTCCGGTAAAAACACCATGCACTGCTGAGTGTCGAACAGGAGACCCAGGAAGAGGAGCTGTTGAGATGGAACCAAGTCTGACTTGTCCAGATTCACAATCCATCCGTGGCGATTGAGTGTCTGTATGCACAATTGCAGCTGCTGGTGAAGGATCTCCGCAGATGAGGCTTTCAGGAGCAGATAGTCCATGTAAGGAGTCACCCTGACTCCATATCGATGAAGCACAGCTATCAAAGCTCCCAATACCCTCTGAAAGACCTGAGGAGCTGAAGTCAGACCAAAGGGAAGAGCTGAAAACTGAAAGTGGCCTTTGTGACAGGCAAATCTGAGATACCGTCTGCTCTCTGGATGAATAGGGATGTGAAGGTAAGCATCCTGAAGATCCAGGTAGGCAAGAAACTCCCCTGGAGATATTGCTGCTATCACAGAACGCAGAGATTCCTGACGAAAGTGGGAACTCACAACAAAGGAATTGAGATCCTTGAGATCCAGAATAGGACGTGCACCTCCGTCCTTTCTGGCCACAACGAACAGGTTGGAATAGAAACCTGAACCTGTGTCCTCTGGTGGAACCAATTCCAGGACCTCTTTGTCCAAAAGATCCTGAATAGCGTCGTCGAACAGACGTCTTTTTGTAGGTTCCTGAGAAGGACGAGTAAAATGGAACCGGAAAGGAGGAAGGGAAGAGAAAGGGATCCTGTACCCCTCTGATACCACCTGAAAAACCCAAGGGTCCGCCACTGACTCCTCCCAAACCCGGCGAAAGATGTGGAGACGTCCACCTACAGCCGGATGCGGACCCGGGTTCGGCGAGTCATGCCGAAGCAGTCTTGGAGGTCTTGGCCTTGGGGGCAACTTTGGGCTTCCAGGACTGTTTGGGCTTGGAGGAGGAGTGCGTGGAGGATGGACCCGTCTGGGACGTGGAGCGTGTCTCAGTTTGGAAAGAACGAAAGGACCAATTGCGTTTGGCTGGAAACTTCTTCTTGAATACCGATGGCAGAAGAGTACTTTTGCCACCAGTGGCCTCGCTAATCATCTCCTTAAGTTCAGATCCAAACAGTAAGGACCCCTGAAAAGGCAAAGAAAGCAAGGCTTTCTTAGAGGCAGTGTCAGCAGACCAAATTTTCAACCAAAGAGCACGTCTAGCTACTACAGAGGAAGTAGAGGCCCTCGCCATCATGCGCACAGCATCAAAAGCAGCGTCAGAAACATAATTTTGAGCTTCTAATATATTAGCAAGAAGCTGTAACTGCTCAGACACTGGTGCATCCTGGCGAACCGCCTCAGCCAGTTGTTCAGTCCAGGCCGCAATGGCCCTATTAACCCACGCCACTGCAAAGGTTGGACGCATGGCAGTGCCAATAGAGGCAAAAATGGATTTAAGGCAAATCTCTAACTTTTTGTCCGTACAATCCTGCAGGGCCGAAGCATCTGACACAGAAAAGGCAGTAGATTTGGATAACCTAGAAATAGGAGCATCCACTTTAGGAGGATGAACCCATTTTGCCAGTTCAGCCTCAGGAAAAGGATAAAGTTTAGCAAACTTTTTGGACACAGAAGAGGATTTTTCAGGATTCCTCCACGCATCAGAGACTAAACGGGCAAGAGTAGGGTTATTAGGAAAACAAACCACAGCCTTAGATGGTTTTTGGAAAACATCAGTTGGATCATGAGTAGATTCCTGAGTCAGAGGAAGGTTGAGCGTAGTTAACACAGCTCTGATCAAACCCTCAGCAGAAACTTCAGGGTCACATTCATAAGGGTCACCAATGGACCTATTAGATTCTATAACAGTGCCTTCCTCAGCATCAGAATCCTGCAAAAGTTCTTCCTCAGAAGAATCAGACACAGGCAGGGAGGTCCTGATTGTGGAGGGGGTCTGCCAGACTTGCAGAGCCCCCTGAACCTGAGAGGGAAAGAGTTGAAGAGTGGATCTGAGATCCCTAGTGGCAGCTTTAAACTCTTTTACCCAAGTTGGCTCAATAGCGTGGCTGGGAAGCCCAGGGTTGCTATCCTGACTTTCTGCACATTTTGGGCATAAATGACCTGAAAATTCTCTAGGCAGCCCAGAGTGACAAGAGGAGCAAAACGCAATGGGTCACCCCAGCCTCTTTAGTCTTCGGTCTAGCCCCTGACTCCAGTGGAGTAGACATGCTCACAGCGTCAGATATACTCCACTAAGAAAAATCACCCAGTAAAAGTGTGAAAGATTAAAGTTTCACCCCCAGAAATGCCTACAATCGGACTTATCTGGCCAGCGAAGGGTTAATCTGCTGAGAGGAGAGAAGGCTCGGTCCCTGCGTAGTATACTCGCTGAGAAAAACACCACAAAATGGCTGCCGCGACGGTAGCCAATGAGAATCGCTCATGGGAATCGTAGTTTTCCTCAGAAGTACCCCAAAACAGTGCCCGAAGCCCCCCCAGACTCCCAACACACCGAATCTAGCTACCAGATGATAGAGCAGGGGAAGACCTCTCTGAAGTTGCTGTGACAAGCGGTTCCAGAGATACGTCCCACACTGTGTAAACCCATAGAGAGTAAAGGAGCAATGGCGTCTATGCGGGTAAAAACGCACTTAAAGGCGCAGAACATTAAATATTAATAAAGTATACTTGAAAGAAAAAGTTCACCAAACACACTTCTAGTACATGTAAAACATGAGAGAATAACAACCCAAAGCTCCAAAACCCAGGGAATACCACAGACATTGCATAAATACAAGCAATAGAAATAAAAACACCCTATGAGTGCTGGAGTGCATAATGAGAACCCCCAAATACATGCCCAAAGAAGGGACACTGTGGGACAAGTGGACCTTCAGCACTCAAAGGGTGGCTCACCTTTCTCAGGACTTGTGTCTTCAGGTAACCATGTTAAAAGGGAATTAACCAGAGGAAAATTCCCCAGCAGGGAAGCTACTTGACACAAGATGTTCCCTCTTCAGCGCATAAGGTCCACCAGAAAATCCCTGGAAGCTGCACTAGCCACTTTGGAGAGGGCAATTCACAGCCATGGTCACCCGCCTAATGGTGGTATTCCATATTTGAAGGAAAACAATAAAAAACTAAAGTTGAATGAAAGATGTTCTCCACCTGGTGTGCACAGCACACAGGAACAAATCAATCTGGCTTGGCTCTGGCCTGAAGGCAGCTTAAGTAAGAGGGGAGGCTCCACCCCCTGCATACATTTGAATGAATGTTCCTGCCTAGTAAAGGGGCGGATCGCCTCCCATTGTACCAGTGACCTGTATTGGACAACAGTTAAATTTATTTCCTTTTCTTTTGTGTCCATCCACGGCACACCCTACCCTCAATTTTGTTTGTATTATTTTTACAGCTTGGCTAGAAGGGTTAACTGATGAGGTGCAGGGAGGCGCATCTCTAAGTACAGTGTTGATTGGTCCTACCAGCTAGAGGGAAGAGATGAGACCCATCATTGTTAATGCCATGGATGGACATAAAAGAAAAAGGAAATATCAGTAAATCCTATTGGAGAAGGGTGCAAGATCTAAAACTGTAAATTATAGACATATAACAAAACAGAGAACAGATGTACCTGCAGTATATAAGCCCTCATCACACACTTCTTCTAAATACGTCCAAAAGCTTTTATTGGCAAATTATGGGAATTGGTAAAATTTTACTTTAATTATCAAACAATAAAAAGTGGTAAGGGATGAATTATTAAAAGTATGTGCTCTATATTCTGTATCCAGTCTCAGAGTTGCAGGGCATATAACCGGTTTGCCAATCCCCATGCTAAGCAAAAGGAATTACAAAAAGGAACAAGAACATTAAGGGTAACAAATTCCATAGTACTGCCTCACACAAAAATGAGAAAACCAGATTACAACCATTTGATTTAGTTTAAATCTATAAAGGGTTAGTAATGTCTGTGTTCATTAAAATATATTGCAGCTATTACAACAATAAACGAATTGTATATTTCTCAAACTATAAAGGTTTGAGAGATCGGACTTACATCAATGTTAAAATTGCTCCCTCCTTCCCCTTTCCCTGACGTCAGCGCTCTCTAGCTGACAGCAGGATATCCTGGTCCCAGGACCAGCCGGCGGCTCTTTAGCTGGGCCAAAACAGTGCCATCTACAAACAAATACTTAATTTTAACGGTCTACAAATTGTGCTTGCAAGCCAGGCACACTTTGTAGACTGTTCCAATTAAGTATTTATTTTTAGACTGAGCTATTTCGGCTCTGTTGAAGAGCCTCCTCAAGTAGGCCGACTCGAATCTCCTGCTGTCAGCTTTACAGCTGACATCAGAGAACGAGGAGGGGGTGACTTTCACACTGTATAACTCTCAAACCATAAAGGTTTGAGAGATGCGACTTACATCAATTAGTTTATTGTTGTAATAGCTACAATATAACATTTTAATAAACACAGACATTACTAACCCTATAATTCACTGGTCACACACAACACCAAATACCAGTCCCAAAAAGGAATTTCTAATAATTTAGATCAGGATTAGTAAATAACAAAATATAGATGTCAAAATGTATCAAAAAAGTAACCAATCTATTGAGAATAGAATTTAGCAAATCAAAGTAGAATTAGTATCTGCTGTTGATTAGTAAAATAATAGGATTTTAGTCTTACCTGTTAAATCCTTTTCACTTAGTCCATACAGGTCACTGGTACTTCTGGGAGGCGATTCGCCCCTTTAATAGGCAGGAACAATTATGCAAATGATTGCAGGGGGCGGAGCCTCCCCTCCTACTTAAGCCACCTTCAGGCCAGAGCCACTAGATTGATTTGAGACCCTAAAACTGACCCCAGGTAAGCAAGAAGAAAGACTCCTGTGAGCATGCCCCAAAGGTCTCCCACTGAATGCCACAGGAGAGCCAGGTCTGGTCCCTTGACAGGGTGGGAGACCAGTGACCTGTATGGACTAAGTGAAAAGGATTTAACAGGTAAGACTAAAATCCTATTTTCACTGTCGTCCAATACAGGTCACTGGTACTTCTGGGATGTACAAACATTGAGCTGATCCAGAGGTGGGAATAAGGCAAGGACCAGAACAAAGCCCAAGTCATGAAAACTGCTATGAACCAGTTAATTACATAGCCCAAACTGTAAGTGTCAACGGACACCAATCAAGGGAACAATCCTTGAACTAACACAGCACACGGAACAAGAGCCAACTGGGCTCAACAGTAAGGAAGCACTAAGGATCACAGAGCGGAAGACCTACACAGGCAAAACTGCCTCCAGGACTTTCCTTCCAAAACTGGCATCAGCCGAGGCCAGCACATCAACTCGGTAGTGCTTCAAAAAAGTGTGCACAGAGGACCAAGTAGCCGCTCTGCACAGTTGATCAGCGGAAGCCTGATTCTTGTAGGCCCAAGAGGGCCCAATAGATCTGGTGGAATGGGCAGTCACCTGGAAGGGAACATGCTTATTCCGCAACTTGTAGGCTTCACGGATAGTAGCCTTGATCCAAGAGGCAATGGTAACTTTGGAGGCCGGTCTCCCTGCCCTAGGCCCCTCAGGAACGACGAATAGAGCGTCAGACTTCCTGATAGACTCTGTGCGATGAACATAAAACTTGAGGCAACGCACCACATCCAACAAATGGAGATCCCGTTCCTTGTCAGATGAAGGATTAGGGCAGAAAGAGGGAACCACAATCTCCTGATTGATGTGAAACTCGGACACAACCTTGGGTAAGAATTCCTTGGTAGTGCGAAGCACAGCCTTATCCTTGTGGAACACCAGGTAAGGAGGTTTACAAGACAGAGCCTGTAACTCTGCTACCCGGCGAACTGAAACAATAGCCAAAAGGAAGGCCATCTTCCAAGTCAAGAGACGTAATGGAATGGAAGCCAAGGATTCAAACGGGGGTCGCTGGATAACTCCCAGCACCAAATTGAGGTCCCACTGGGGAGCAGGACTCTTGAAGGCAGGTCGAACATGAGTCACACCTTGGAAGAAAACTTTCACATCAGGAAGGATAGCAATCCTTTCCTGGAAAAACACAGACAAGGCAGAAGTCTGAACTTTGAGGGAACTCAGACTGAGCCCCTTATCAACACCGTCCTGCAAGAAGGCCAGGACAGTGGGAAGATGAAAATCAAGGGATAATTTCTTATCAGAGCACCATGCCACGAAAGTTGACCATATGCGATGATAGATCTTGGAAGACACAGGCTTACGAGCACTGAGCATAGTCGACACCACAGAAGGAGAAAATCCTTTCTTTGCTAGAATCGAGGATTCAACCGCCATGTCATCAGATGGAGAGAGTGAACATCCTCCTTCCACAGATATCCCTGAAGAAGTAGGTCCGGACGGGCAGGAAGTGGGAACGGATCCGCCACTGACATGGCCATCAACTCCGGATACCAGGACTGGCGAGGCCAGTTTGGAGCGATCAGGATAACAGGACAACACTCCCGCTTCAGTTTCTGGATGACTCTGATCAATAGAGGAAGAGGAGGAAAGATGTAAGAAAGAGAAAAATCCCAAGGGATCGACAAGGCATCCACTGCTAGAGCAAGGGAGTCCCTCCGCCGGGAGCAAAACACCGGAACCTTCCTGTTGTGTCTGGAGGCCATCAGGTCCACCTCCGGCATCCCCCACCTCTGGGTGAGCAAGTGAAACACCTCTGGATGAAGAGTCCATTCTCCGCTGTCAACAGTATGACGACTGAGGAAGTCCGCTATGACGTTGTCCACGCCTGGAATATGAACTGCAGAGATGACAGGCACGTGATATTCTGCCCAAGACAAAATATCCTTGACTTCCAACCAGGCGGTGCCGCTTCTTGTGCCGCCTTGCCTGTTGATGTAAGCCACCGCAGTGGCGTTGTCGGATTCCACTCTGATCGGACGACCGGTCAGTTGAGATTCCCAGTGAATCAGGGCAAGCCGGATGGCACGTAGTTCCAGAACATTGATGGAGAGAAGAGATTCCTCCAGACCCCATTTCCCCTGAGCACTGAAGCGACCCAACACAGTACCCCAGCCCCAAAGGCTGGCATCTGTTGTGATTGTGGTCCAACAAGGAACTTGAAAGGATCTCCCTTTCAGGAGATGGGAGAGATCCAACCACCAGTGCAGACTCGATTCCACATGAGGAGGTAGAGAGACTGACAGATGCTGATGATCTGGATGATTCTTGCACATCTGGATTACAAATCTCTGAAGTTCCCTGGAGTGGGCCATGGCAAAAGGTACCGCTTCGATCGTGGAAATGAACTTCCCCACCAGGGAAGACAACTTCGTTACCGGCACTAAGTCCAGTTCCAGAATCCCCGCCACTCGGATGGCTATCTGATGAGCCACATCCTCCGGCAGAAACACCATGCACTGGCGAGTGTCGAACAGAAGCCTCTGAGATGGGACCAAGTAGGACTTGTCCAGATTCAGGATCCAGCCATGGCGGGTCAGAGTGTGGATACACCTCTGCAATTGCTGGTGAAGAAGCTCCGCCGAGGAAGCTTTGAGGAGGAGATCGTCCATGTAGGGGGTCACCCTGACCCCGTCCTGATGAAGCACAGCTATCAAAGAACCCAACACTCTCTGGAAGACCTGAGGAGCTGAAGTCAGCCCAAAGGGAAGAGCTGAAAACTGAAAGTGTCCCCTGTGGCAGGCAATCCTGAGATACCGCCTGCTCTCTGGATGAATAGGGATGTGGAGATAAGCATCCTGAAGGTCCAGGGAGGCAAGGAACTCCCCTGGAGACATAGCTGCAATCACAGAGCGCAGGGACTCCTGGCGGAAGTGGGAAGTCACCACATAGGCATTGAGATCTTTGAGATCCAAAATAGGACGAGCCCCTCCGTACTTTTTGGCTACCACAAACAGGTTGGAATAAAATCCTGAACCTGTGTCCTCCGGAGGAACCACTTCCAGAACCTCTTTGTCCAAGAGATCCTGAATAGCGTTGTCGAACAGACGTCTTCTTGTGGGTTCCTGAGAAGGACGAGTAAAATGGAAAAGAAAAGGAGGAAGGGAGGAGAAAGGGATCCTGTATCCCTCTGACACCACCTGAAGAACCCATGGGTCCGCCACTGACTCCTCCCAAGTCCGGCGAAAGATGCGGAGACGTCCACCTACAGCCGGATGTGGACCCGGTTTCGGCGAGTCATGCCGAAGCAGTCTTGGAGGTCTTGGCCTTGGGGGCCACTTTGGGCTTCCAGGACTGTTTGGGCTTGGAGGAGGAGCGCGTAGCGGGAGGACCCGTTTGGGCCGAGGAGCGTGTCTCAGTCTGAAAGGAACGAAAGGACCGATTGCGTTTGGCTGGAAACTTTTTCTTAAAGACTGAGGGTAGAAGAGTACTTTTACCGCCAGTAGCCTCACTGATCATTTCTTTGAGTTCAGATCCAAATAGCAAATTCCCCTGAAAGGGCAAGGAAAGCAAGGCTTTCTTAGAGGCTGTATCAGCAGACCAAATTTTCAGCCAAAGGGCACGTCTAGCCACCACAGAAGCAGTGGAGGCCCTCGCCATCATGCGCACAGCATCAAAGGCAGCGTCAGCAACATAATTCTGAGCTTCAGTTCAGATACTGGTGCATCCTGGTGAACTGCGTCAGTCAGTCGTTCAGTCCAGGCCGCAATGGCTCTATTAACCCACGCCACTGCAAAGGTTGGATGCATGGCAGTGCCAATGGAGGCAAAAATAGACTTAAGAGAAAGCTCTAGCTTTTTATCCGTCCAGTCCTGCAGGGCAGAGGCATCAGAGACAGCCAAAGCGGTAGACTTGGATAGTCTGGAAACAGGAGCATCCACCTTGGGGGGATGAACCCATTTTGCCAGCTCAGTCTCAGGAAAAGGGTGCAGTTTAGCAAACTTTTTAGAGACAGAGGAGGATCTATCAGGATTCTTCCATGCCTCAGAGACTAGACAGGCAAGAGTAGGGTTAGTTGGAAAACAAACAACAGGCTTAGATGGTTTCTTTTGAAAAACGTCTGTAGGATCATAAGTGGATTCCTGAGTCAGAGGAAGGTTGAGCGTATTCAGGACAGCTCTAATCAGACCCTCAGCCGAGACTTCAGGGTCACATTCATAAGGGTCCCCAATGGACCTGTTAGACTCAATAACAGTGCGTTCCTCAGCATCAGAATCCTGCAAGAGTTCTTCCTCAGAAGAATCAGACACATCAGGAGCACCCTGTGGCTTAGGCAGGGAGGTCCTGATTGTAGCGGGGGTCTGCCAGACCTGGAGAGCCCCCTGTACCTGAGAGGGAAAGAGTTGAAGAGTGGATCTGCGATCACTAGTGGCAGCTTTAAACTCCCTCACCCAAGATGGCTCAATAGCATGGCTGGGAAGCCCAGGGTTGCTATCTTGACCAGTGCATTTAGGGCATAGATCCCCCACATTATCACTAGATAGCCCAGTGTGACAAGAGGAGCAAAACGCCATGGGGGGGACAGACCCCCCCATCCTCCTTAGACTTGGGTCTAGCCCCTAGCTTCAGTGAAGTAGACATGCTCACAGCGTCAATATACCCCACTTTAAACTCTATCACCCAGTAAGAGTGTGGAAGATTAAAGTTTCACCCCAGAAATGCCTAATTTTGGACTTATCTGGCCAGCGAAGGGTTAATCTGTTGAGGGGAGAGAAGGCTCGGTCCCTGCGTAGTGTACTCGCTGAGGAAGAGCTCCACAAAATGGCGGCCGTCAGGATAGCCAATCAGAAACGAGCGCGAACCGGGCGCTCATGGGAAATGTAGTTTTCCCCATACAAGTACCCCAAACAGTGCCCGAAGCCCCCCTGAACACCCCACACTAATAAAACACACACCGGATGATAGAGCAGGAGCTTAGCATTAAAATGAGCCCTCTCTGGAGTTGCTGTGACAAGCGGTTCCAGAGATACGTCCCAGACTGTGAAATCTCATAGAGAGTAAAGGAGCCATAGCGTCTAAGCGGGAAAAGCCGCGCTTAAAGGCGCGGAACACCATTTTTAATAAAGTTTAACAAAACATTAAAAAGTGCCCAAACATACATTAAACACATAAATAAACACTATTCAAGGCTCCAAACCCAAAGAATACCACAGAAACTGCATTAAAACATTGAATGCAAATAAAAACACCCTATGAGTGCTGGAGTGCAAAGCAAACTCCCAAATACAAGCCCAGCAAAGGGACACTGTGGGGACAAGTGGACCTTCAGCACTCAATGGGTGGCTCACCTTTCCTTCAGGTGACCATGATGAAGTGGGAATAGACCAGAGGTAAATTCCCCAGTAGGGAAGCTGCTTAACTCAAGCTGTTCCCTCTTCAGGGCATAAGGTCCACAGAAAATCCCTGGAAGCTGCACCAGCCACTTTAAAGAGGGCAATTCACAGCCATGGTCACCCTCCTAATGGTGGTATTCCATATTTGAATAAAAAATAACAAAATACTAAGTTGAATGCATAGATGTTCTCTACCTGGTGTGCACAGCACCCACGAACAAATCAATCTAGTGGCTCTGGCCTGAAGGTGGCTTAAGTAGGAGGGGAGGCTCCGCCCCCTGCAATCATTTGCATAATTGTTCCTGCCTATTAAAGGGGCGAATCGCCTCCCAGAAGTACCAGTGACCTGTATTGGACGACAGTGAAAATTAAAATTCATGCTGGGGAGGCAAACCCCAGTGACTTCTGATGTGAATTTCAGTAACACGGACAAGTGTATTACTGTTGATGTAGTATACTTGTATTTTGCAAAAGCCTTTAATGCTGTGCCTCACAGTAGTTACTACATAAGTGAAAAGGCTTTGACTTGGGAGGGGATATTTGTGCATGGAGAGAGAACTGGTTAAATGATAGAGTTGTAAATTTCAAGAAAGTTGCAAAAGTAGTGACTCAGATAGTTCAGGACTTGTTTGAATGATTTTAAATTCAATATGTATCTGAATCTTATCTGAAAACATTAAACTGCATAAGGAAACACACATAGAAAAGGTTACTTTTTCTCTGCAGAAAGATTTGGTTAAACCGAGTGAATGGTTGGAATAATGGCAGATAAAGTTTAAAGGAAAAGTAAACCCTCTTAAGCTAAACTAAGGAAATCTAAAATGTGCCCCTGATTATATGCTATCTTGCTTTGGTAGCTATGGAGTTAATAGGAGCTGCATGGCCTCTGGATTTGTCTAATGCACTTACTTGTACCTTTCATAACACCCTTGACAAATAACATAAAATGTTCGGGGTTCCCCTGAAAAATCTAGATTTTGTGTTATCCGTGCCCTGAACAATAAAAGATTGAGAACCAGTGGTCTAAGGAATAACAAGATTACAATTTCAAGGCAAGTACAAATACATTTCTGAGGAAATATTTATTAAAAGACTTGCGCAAACGATAAGGGGTCACTCAATACGATGAGAAGAAAGGTGCTTTCAAATATAAAAGGCAGGGATTTTTTTTGTCCATTAAGTATGTGGAATTCATTGCCTCGGGTGGTTGTATTTGTTTCACCTTTGTAACTCAGAATAATGTTAAAATTGTATGATAGTTGTTTTTAATGCAAAAGAATGCTGATTCAGGGAGATAGACTTATTTTAGTACCAAGAAAGTTTCTTTGTTTTTTTTACCCACTTTGGGCTTTAATGGAAATGGCCTCAACAGTGGTTTATTTGCCTTCTTTTGGAACACCAAAGGTATATGGCAAAGACTGTACTTGATGGCCACATGTATTTTGAATGCTGAGCCCTTTATTTTCCTCTATTATTTGGATGACATTTGTCATTATACTTACATTTAAAGGCAATAACCACAGCTGATGAGGAATCGACAATATTTCCCTTTTCATCTTTCCTTAGAGAAGAGCGCTGAAAACTGTCGTTTTTTCGTTTTTTAAACACACTGGGACCTAGTTGCAAACGAAAAAAATTATTAAAGGAACATCAACATTAAAATAGACTAGTTTATATGAACATGTCCCTTTAGAAAGTTAGATTTACAATAACCCATAAGTGTTATTTTAATCAGAGTTTGACTAGTACCTGGACTTAAAAGGCTTAAAAGGGACAGTAACGTTTCCCAAAAACAGCAGCTCCAATTAATCTTCATAGTATTTGGGCCATGGAGAGTGTTATTTCAATACTGTGAGAGTTGTAGGTCAAGAGTAACTGAATGATAAAGTATCCCCCTCCCTCTTCTTTTACTGATGTAACACTGCTCGCCTCAGAACAGAAAAGTGGTGTTTAGATGGCTTGCAGAGAGGTACAATCTTCAATTAGCATAAGGGAAAAACCTGGAAAAACTGTGAAGGGGGAGCAAGGTTTGCATTGTTCTCACAGTAAAAAGATTGTCTCTTGCTGTGAGCTGTCTGGTCTTAAGACCAGACTCCACATCTGACAGGAGGTGGCTTACACTAGATAAAAGGGGCGTGAGGGGGGAAACTTATTCAATTACTCTTGAACTACAACTCTGACAGCATTGACATAACACTCTGTACAGCCCAAATACTATGAAGATTAATTGGAGCTGCTTTTATTTTGAAACATTACTATCCCTTTAATGTATTCTGTAGCCCCTCACTCTTCACATAGGTGTATATAGAAACATCCTTCACTCATGGACACTCATATTCCACATTTAAGGTTTAACCTCTAATGTTAAACAAGCTATCTCAAAGTTTTTAAAAATAAGGTAATTTTATACCATACTAGCTGTTGCTGAATGGATTCACCTGTGCGGTGAATTCTCCCAGGCATATAGCTGCAATGACAGAGTGCAAGGACTCCATCTTGAAGTGAGCAGTCTCCACAAACAGGTTTGAATAAAAGGTGAAATTTACTCACCGATATTTTGTTTTCCTCTGTGTCCTTCCACGGCAATACTGTGGGTTGTAACTCCTCCCCTCAGCTGGTAGGACCAATAACTTAAATTGTCAGCTCTGCTCCCAGTCCTCAGTTATATGTTTATCCAAGCTGGAACAAGAGACAACCGTTAGAATGTATTATACAACCAGCATAAATTCACTCTTTTTAGATTTATATAGAGCAGAGACATGGAAACGATACTTTTACCAAAATCTTAGGGTGGGGTGCTGTGGAAGGACACAGAGGAAAACAAAATATCGGTGAGTAAATTTCACCTTTTCCTCTGTGTCCAATCCACGGCAATACTGTGGGACTTACCAGAGCAGTATACCTTGGGATGGGATTTTTCTTAAAGCGACAGCAGGAGAGGCTGCTTGAAGCACCTTCCTGCCAAAGTTGGCATCCTCAGAGGCCTGGATGTCCAAGTAATGTCTGATAAATGTTGAAGCAGTGGACCAAGTAGCGGCCTTGCAGATTTCCAAAGGGGAGGCTACCGCCTTTAATGGCCACAAGGATGCCAGTGCTCTAGTGGAATGAGCCTTAAGTCTTAATGGGGGAACTTTGTCTGCTGACTGATATGCTAAGCCAATACAGTCTCTAATCCAGCGGGCAATCGATGCCTTGGAAGCTGCAGAGCCCTTAAATTTTCCGCAGAAATGTACAAATAATATGTCAGTTTTTCGAAAAACTTCTGTCCTTTTTAAGTATATATGTAGACATCTGTGAAGATCCAAGGTCTTGAGACGGCTATCTGGGTTCTGAAGTGAATCCGGAGGAAAAGTAGGGAGAACTATCTCCCGACTTAAATGAAAACTAGACACTACTTTAGTCCTAAAGGAAGGTTTTGGTCTTAAAACTACCTTATCCTGATGAAAGACCAAATAAGGGGATTTACATAATAGGGCCTGTAAGTCCCCTTTTCTCCTAGCAGAAGTGACTGCAGTCAACAGGACAGTCTTCAAAGCGAGATGTTTCAACAATACCTGATCCAAAGATTCAAAAAAAGGGATGAGCACGCAGCTGCTGTAAGACCACGTTCAGATCCCAAGGAGGGATAATCTCCCTAATTGTGGGTTTTATTTTTGTAACTGCTGACATATATCTCTTAATAACATACTGTTCTGCAAATGGGAATGCCAGAATAGCTGAGACAGCAGAGAGTTGAACCTTAAGGGATGCTGGTCTCAGGACCTTATGGAAACCTTCCTGTAAAAATTCTAGTATGGTTTCAGGAAATATAGTCTGTCTGTTGAGGCTTTTAGATAGACACCACTTATGAAATATAGACCAGACCCTATAATAAATACAAGAGGAGGATGGCTTTCTACCTAGCAGAATAGTATTTATCACTGAATCCGTCAAACCTTTACTCCTCAGAGAGCTCCGTTCAGCTTCCAAGCCATCAGATTCCAGAAGGCTGGATCCGGATGAAGTATGGGCCCTTGTGAAAGGAGGTCTGGAACTACCGGAAGAGCTATCGGTGGTTGAACTGATAGTAGATTTAGATCTGCGAACCGTAATTTTCTGGGCCAGTTTGGGGCTATCAGAATAACCCTGGCCCTGTCTTCTTATTTTTCTTATCACTTCCGTGAGTAGAGGAATTGGAGGGAATATGTAAGCCAGTGAAAAGTTCCACTTCGTCTGGAGGGAGTCCTGGGCCAGGGCCTGTGGGGTTTTCCATCTTGAGATGAACCTACTGCACTTTGTGTTCTGTGGAGTCGCCATAAGATCTATTACTGGAGTACCTAGCGTTGCTGTGACTTTTCTGAAGATTGACAGATTTAGAGACCATTCCCCAGGGTCTATCCAATCTGCCTCTGAGTTTACAGTTCCTGACAGATATGTGGCTTTTAGGGCCAGCAAGTGATGTTCTGCCCAGTAAAGAATCTGAAGAGCCAGCTGATTGAGTCTGGGGCTCCTTGATCCGCCCTGATTCAGCAGATAGCTGACTGCTGTGGTGTTGTCGGATAGAATCAGTACCGCTGTCTTTGTCAACTGTTTTTGTAGTGACTGTAACGTTCTCCAGGCTGCTAGAAGCTCCAGACAATTTATATGTAACTTCTTCTCTTTCACTGACCAAAGTCCCTGTACTGATCTCTCTCTCCAAATTCCTCCCCAGCCTTGGAGACTGGCATCTGTCGTTACTATCTCCCACTGAGGTTCTAATAAAGCTTTCCCTTTCTGGATGTTCTTTAGGTTGCTCCACCACAGTAACTCTTTCCTTGTTGATGGGAGTATAGGAATCCTTAAGGAAAAATTGAGCGGATCCTTCTTTAGGAACCTTAAATAATTCTCCTGAATCAGGCGTCCATGAGCTCTTGCCCACGGGACTATTTGTTGGGCTGATAATAGGTTTCTTAGTAACTTTGCAAAAGATCTTGCTGTCTGAAATTTTTCTTTCTTGAAGCTTCTGACTGCTTGCAAGATTCTGTCTTATCTGTCTGCAGATAGAGATATCCTGTACCGTGCTGTGCCTATCTTGACTCCCAGGAAGGTGATGGACTGGGTAGGAGAGAGAAGACTTTTGCTTCTGTTTATAGTCCATCCTAAGTCCTCTAGAAGTTCTAGGGATGCCTGGGTGTACCTTATTGCTTGTGGATAACTGTCTGCAATTACAAGCATGTCGTCTAAATAAGGCACTATTCTGATGCCCTTTGATCTTAGGTGAGCCATGGCTATGACAAGGATCTTTGTGAAGGTTCGAGGAGCTGTAACTAGACCGAAGGGAAGAACCTTGTACTGATAATGTCTGCCCAGAATGTGAAACCTCATGAACCTTTGAAGGGCTGCCCTTACCGGAACATGGTAATAAGCATCCTGAAGATTGATTCTTGTCAAAAAAGACTGAGGCTGGATGAACTTCAATACTGACGTTATAGTCTCCATCTTGAATCGCCTGATTCTTAATGACGCATTCACAGTCTTGAGGTTTAATATTAGTCTGAGTTCTCCTGATGGTTTTGAAACAGAGAAAAGATTCGAATAGATACCTCTGAATCTCTGATCCTGAGGAACCTCCTCTATGACTTTCTTTTGGAGAAGCCTCTGAATCTCCTTTTCCATCTGTGGAACTCTCCTTCTGAGCTTGATTCTTGAAGTCTGAAATGAAGATCTCAGTGGGACAGTTCGAAATTCCAGCGCATACCCTCTCTCTAAAATCTGGGATACCCAATGATCTGGATGAATCAGTTTCCAGTTCTGTCTGAATGCTTCCAGTCTGCCCCCAACTGGAAGTACAGATAGGGTTCTACTGGCTTCATTGGTGATTCTGTTGGAAAGTGGACTTCCTCTGGAAATCTCTTCTATTTCCAGAGCGGTTGTTTTGTCCAGAACCTCTTTTCCTCTGAACATATGATGATCCTGGTCTATATCTTCTGGCTTCATGAAATGACTGGCGCTTAAATTTCGTTGACCTTGGAGAAGATAGTCTCTGCCGGCGTTCTTGGGGAAGAAAAGGCCCCCCCCCCCCCCGAGAATTTCTTTATAATTTCTTCCAATTGGTCTCCAAATAACTTTACTCCTGTATAGGGTAGGGAGACCAATCTGTTTTTAGAGGATGCATCAGCTTCCCAAGCTTTAATCCAAAGGGCCCTTCGCGCAGTAATAGACAAGGCAGAAGATCTTGCTGTTAGTCTAATGTTATCCAATGATGCATCACAACAATAGTTAACTGCATCTTTAATAGTAGCCACTTCTTTTAACAAACGGGATCTTGATACTGAAGAGTCAATTTTTTCTTCCAAGTCCGTAAGCCAGAGACGCAGTGTTCGGAACATGCAAGCCATTGCCGTAGCCGACTTAAGGTTATTACCAATAGTAGAGTATTGTTTCTTAAGAGCACTGTCCGCTCTCTTATCCATAGGGTCTGACAACGTCGTGCCATCTTCCATCAGGATGGTGGTTCTTCTTGAAATCTGGGCCACCTCTGCATCTACTTTTGGGGGGTTGACCCATGTGGAGACTTCTTCCTCAGTACGTACGATCTCTTGAATAGAACTATGTACTGGAAATTGTGGAGATGTCTTTTTATATAGCCTATAAATGCCGTATCCATAACATTAAGATCCTTTTGAGTATCAGACAGACCCAAGGTCTTACGCATACACTTTATTAAACCTTCTACTTTGTCATTGTTAAAATTACCTATTCTTCAGTGATTTCTCCCTCCTCCGCTGAAGAAGGGGCTGAATCTAATTCAATATAGCTTTCTTCTTCCTCCTCTTCCCTGGGACGCCTGGAGGGTCCTTCATCCGGATCTGAGGGCCTTTGGCGTTTCCTTGAGGATTCCTGAAGGTCAGAAAATGTTTCCTGCATAGAGGAACGCATCCATCCCAGGAAATCCTGGAACTGGGAAGGAATAACGTCCCCTGCTGCCTTCCTAAGGCATTCTGAGCAAAGCTTGGCTGTATCAGAGGTAGCTAGCTTAGAATCACAGCCAGCACATGTTTTTGGCTTCTGGCTGGATTTTTCCTCCTTGGCTTCAGGAATAGCTTTAGGTTTGTCTGCCTTTTGGTCTTTAGCATTTGACATGATGAAGATTTAACAACAACAGAGCTGATGCAGAAACAACACAGCAATAAGCAATAACTATAATAGTAAGCATATATAGTATAACTTACAGTTTTCCTTGTCCCCCATGTTGCTCTTTTAAGTCCTCCTTTAGAGTGAGACTGCTACTTGGTCCTGCTTCCTGGCATGCGGTTCACCGGTGGAACGCACTCATGGTACTTCCTGTTTGGAGAGCCTAGCTCGGCGTCATTCACCCGCACCTGGTCTGTGGAACTCTCCTTTGCAGACACGCTGGGACTGACACCGCCGCTCCGGATACTGGCGGCAAGGCAGTAAAGAGATCCAGAACTCTGCTTAAGCCACACACTTCCTCTAGCGCTGCAGAAGAAGGCGATCCAGTACATCACACTGAGAGCAGAAGGGGAAACCCGGATACATGGCCAGGCTCTTAGCGGGCATGTGATCCGACAGCGGACCAGGTACGCTGAATGCGATCATCAGTTAAGGATGAACATATAATTCAAAACAATAAACAGGGCACACAAAAAACCCCTAACACGCTGAAGAGGCTTTCAACCTCCTACCTCCAGCTGTGGTAGGACCAAATAACTGAGGACTGGGAGCAGAGCTGACAATTTAAGTTATTGGTCCTACCAGCTGAGGGGAGGAGTTACAACCCACAGTATTTCCGTGGATTGGACACAGAGGAAAAACCTGAACCTCTCTCTTGTGGTGGAACTGGCACAAGACCTTCCTTCTCTAGAAGACAGTGAACCGCCTCAATGAAAAGTTGCAACTTTTCCTAACCCAGGGGAACCCTGGACTGGAAGAACCCAAAACCTATTCTGTACCCTTCTGAAACCACCTGCAAAACCCATTGATCCGCACAGGACACTGTTCACGCGTTGTAAAAATGGCACAGACATCCACCCACAGGCATTTGCGGACCACTTTGGTCTTGAACATGTCAAACTGGAAAGGGTGGTGCTAGGGTACCCTAATAAGGAGAAGGAAAAGCTCTACCTCCAAGTCCAGGGGTATGGAAATTAAAAAAAAAAAAAAAAAAAAAAAAAAACTACTTGTCCAAGGGACTAAAATGGGAGCCCAATCTACTTGTCCTGATACACAAAATAATAATGGATGAGTGAGAAAAGTTAAATAAATCTTTAAAAAAAAAAAGTCCCTGCAGTTAGGGGCTGGTCACCTAAAAGGCCACCAGGTAACTATAGCTCCCCCTCTTGATCCCCCTTTTTGTCTCTTTCTCACCCACTTGCCTCTTGATTCCTCCTTTGCCTCTCTCTTCCCCCCTCTTTGACTCTCACCCACTTGCCTCTTGATTCCCCCCTTTTCCCTCTCCCCCCGATCCCCCTTTTTGTCTCTCACCCACTTGCCTCTTGATTCTCCCCTTTTGCCTTTCACTCACTTGCCTTTTGATTCCCCCATTTTACCTGTTTTTCACCCACTTGCCTCTTAATCCCCCCTTTTACCTCTCTCCCCCCCTTCTTGATCAACCATTTGCCTCGACTCTCCACCTCTTGACCCCCCCTTTTGCCTCTCTCCCCCTTGATACCCCTTTTTTGTCTCTCCCAACTTAGAGCTTGATTCACCCCATTTTGCCTCTTTCACCCCTTTTGTTCCCCCCTGTTGCCTTGAGACTCCCCCTCTTGAGTCTTAATCCCCCCTTTTGACTCTTTCAATTCCTGTTGATGACCCCCCTCTTGATTCTTTCTCCCCATCTTGACCCCCACCCCCTTCTGCCTCCATTTTCCACTTTGCTGTCAAAGTCCTGTTCTCTTTTCAGCACTGCCATCTCTCTGTCAGACTCCCACCACTGCCTGCGTTGATGATGACAGCCAGCAAGGTCCATCTGACATGCAGTGACACAGAAGTGGTGCATGCTGGAGGTTTCTTCACCTTTCTGGGCTCCACTTTCAAACTTGTTTTGGAGACAGTGCAAGTTTAAAAGTTGCGCCCAGACAAACGAAGAAACCCCCTAGTATGCGCCTGCATTGTTGCGTGTCACGTGTTCACGGAAGCATCTCTGCATGTCATATGGTCCCGGCTGCTGACTTCCACAGAGTATTTCCTATGCTCACTCGCTACACTACTAACTTCAACAGCAAGTGGAGAGCGGAAGGGGCAACGCTACTAACTGACAGGGGGGCTGTCGGTCCGGCTCTGCTTGCCCGGAGCAGGGCTAAATGTGAGAAAAAAAATACCTGCCCAGCACCCCAGAACTACATGTCCCAGGCGTTGGGCAATATAAATTCCGCAACCCTGAAGTCTTTATATTTGGAAGTGTTCCAGCCTACTAGGAAGGATGTTTCCTCCCCATGGTACCTGTATGTCATATTGGACGATAGAGAAAACGTATTATTTGTTGCTCTGCTGAGATCGAGGTTTGAAGTACAAGCCTCCCTCTTATAGCTTAGAAAAAGGCTTCCTATGGAGTTGAAGATTAGGTCAGAATTAATGGTCTCCTCAATGCTGAGAAGTACAGTCAGATAATTATCCATCATGCAATACCATCAGGGAGGCATCTGATTGGCCCCAAATTTATTCTGCAGCATGACAACGACCCCAAACATACAGCCAAAGTCATTAAGAACTATCTTCAGTGTAAAGAAGAACAAGGAGTGCTGGAAGTGATGGTATGGCCCCCACAGAGCCCTGATCTCAACATCATCAAGTCTGTCTGGGATTACATGAAGAGAGATAAGTAACTGAGGCTGCCTAATTCCACAGAAGAACTGCAGTTAGTTCTTCAAGATCTTAGGAACAACCTACATGCGGAGTTCATTAACAAGCAGAGTGCATGTGTATCTAGAAGTATTGATGCTGTTTTGAAGGCAAAGGGTTGTCACACCAAATATTGATTTTAGATCTTTAAAGGGATAGTAATGCTTCATGTACATAAACTGTTTTTATTCTGCATTCCCTATAATATTAACAAATGTTCCCTCCATTTTTCTGTCAGCACCACTCTTAACTAGTTTTTTTAACTTTTTATTACCTCCCTCGATGAATTTCAGCAGCCATGTTTCTTTTTCTCTTGTTGAGCTCGCTCTAGTCACAAGCTGGAAATGCAGCGCGCTCCTGGTAAATGATCATTTGTCCGGGCACGAGCACACTTTTCCAAACGCTGTAAGCTATCTTGCGAGAGCTAACACCCCCCTCACTATCCCTTTCTCTGCCATGAATCAAACATATCAATGCGCTGGACTATGTTTTATGCTTCTAAAACAAATATTGATCAGTTAATTACATCCTGGCATTAACACGTCACAGACCCAGGACCAAAACAAGGTCTGCAGACCTCTGCAATTGCCAATGACCATAGCCCAGCAATAGAACAAATGGCAGTATATCATATACAAGGCAGTAGTGCTATAAATATTTCATAATTGTAATAAATATTATGTTCAATACATATGCAGAAACATGGAGCTTACCCTAGTTCCTGGTGCATGCAATTTGCAAGCGCTTATCAACTAAGTATATGCGTGTAAGAAAATTAAGAAAGCTGTGACAAACAACTAAATTCGTTTGTAGGCATTAAATGTGAAAGAGTCAAATAATAGGTGACCATTCAGAAAAATATTAAGTCACCCTCTCAGAGAAGCTTAATATTTTTATATTGTAGCTGTGGAAATCGGCAGGGTCACTGTGTTGAGAACTGCTATGGGATGCTGCAGAGACACTGTAGTGCCGTGTGCTATAAACTCCCGGCAATCTTAGTGGAGATATAAGAGGCAACTACTCTACAACAATGTATCAGTGCTTCTATGTAGCAAGCAGAAGTACAAAATATGTATGGGTTGTATAAGTTTTACTGTAAGGATCTTTATGTGATCACACCATATGCCATGTACATAAATGAAAAAAGTTAGCATCAAGGAGAGGAGGAAACAATCGCATATGGTATACAAAACTGCAATATGTTAGTTGCAAGTACTAGCAAACAAATATATACCAGTCTGGCACTCAAAGGGTTAATCCTCCTGGGTGCTCAAGTACTCGGGACATAGTTAATATATATAACAAGTAGTGTACAAGCACTCTCAGCTTTCTTGCAAAGTTAATTTATTTGTCGTGTCAAGGTTTCAATGCAACATCAGCATTTTCATCAGGACCAAGTCAGCAAACACCATCACTCTCGTTTATGTACCCAAAAACCCCCAAAAAACCTGCCAAGTGCATTACTTGCGTCTTCAATGACGTCATTGCTTGTTACCCTCTCATTTCTTAATTAGCATATCCCTAATTAAAATGCAACCTGAATAATTACAATTAAAACCAGCATTGATCCGGTGAGTGCTTTTTATGCAAGGGGCAAGCTGTCGGTTTAGCACTATACAGGTGTACTCTTAGAGGATATTTTTTGTATATGCCCCATATTTAGTGCAACACAGCGCACAAGTACTCCGAGAGCCTGATTGTTGGAGCCCCAAGAAACAGAGAGGTCTTTTGGGATGATGGAGTGATCCCAACATTGTCTGCTAAAGTATACTTACAAGATTTGGTCTTGTAAGTAGATTCATATATCTTTTGCTATCGTTCTTCAATTTAACGGTTTACTCTCAGATGGTATGCGCTTTTCCCATCTTTTTCTATAGTTCTGAAGCAGAGTGAAGGGTGCCGCTGAGGACACCAGGGATTGAAGAAGCAACATAGAGACTTACCGTATACAATGTATTTATATGTTTTTATAATTTCTCTTTGATCGTTTTTATTATTCTATTATACAGAGCTACAGCAGGTGGAGCGCTATAAGTGCACATCCATATTGTATTTTCTTGTTTTTCTGAGATGTGTCTATTAGCCATGACACACAGAACTGACAGATAAGCAAATATTCCCCAGTGTTGCTATTACACTAAAAAAGCACACAATTAAAGTATGTGGTCCTACGTATAGGCATCGCTGTGGACTAAGGTGTACCATAATGGAGTAATCACACTGACCCCAGAGGTTTAATCAGAAGATTAATCACTTCCCCTAGGGGTCATTTGGTGTGTGATCCAATTTGTGGTTGCTGCATTGTTGGGCTTGTGTGGTATTATCCTCCTATTGGGGTTCCTGATGGGGGTTTTTGTCTAATACATGGGATACCTAATAGTGCCTGTGTAATTGACTGGGATAGCCTCCTAGTCATTCGTGAGAAGCGATGGGTATGTTTTAAGTGAAAGTAAATCCACAGACACTTGGATAACCTCTGGGGTCAGTGTGATTACTCCGTTATGGTACACCAATGGGATGATGATTGCACAACTACTGGTGTTCCCACTTATGCCAAGTTACATGAGAAGTGCTGCCATGTACAAGCGTCCCACGGGCATACTGTATAGTCTATAGTAGCATGGTGGTATTGTTTCATTGTCATTTGATCAATGTCTCAAATGGAATCTATACAATAGGAGATGGACAGATAACTGTGAAGATATATAAAAGACGATCCGTATATTGAAAGTGCATTGATTGTTGGGACGCGGATTTACCGCAGACTTACATCGCTTATCTGATTTAGGGCAGTTATATATCTGCCTGGTAGGGTGCCCCGAGACACAATGCACTGACAAATTTGGTTTTAATCACTAAATGTCTCGAGGTTTTCATATATAAAACTTTATGGCAGACATGTAAGGTGATAACTAATGTGCTATACATAAGGTGTGGATGCGGTGCATCCCACACACAGAGAATTATGTGCTGTATACTTGTATGCTTTACACCACAAAAACATGGAGTTTTAATTGTAATTATTCAGGTTGCATTTTAATTAGGTATATGCTAATTAAGAAATGAGATGGTAACACACAATGAAGTCATTGATGACGCAAGTATTGCACTTGGCAGGTTTTTTTGGGGTTTTTGGGTACATAAACGAGGGTGATGGTGTTTGCTGACTTGGTCCTGATGAAAATGCTGATGTTGCATTGAAACCTTGACACGAATAAATTAACTTTGCAAGAAAGCTGAGAGTGTAGCAAAGTACAATATTGATCAAATATATACAACTTTTTAGTCGTTTATGGTTTCTATTGCGTTTATTTGTTTATTTTTCAGTATTGCATTTTACAGGCAGGTCTTTGCTTATCATCTCTGGCACGCCGGTTCAATGCCCCAGCATTACTAGCTAACATAGGCAGGGTGTTTATGTATTTATACGGTTTAGATATCTAGTTTCTTGTTTAGAATTTTATTAGACCATTAGCACTCTCCAGACCATTAGCGCTCTCCCATTGTTGTTTTTTTGACCAGTTACATGTGTCTGGAAGGCCGTTTATTCATTTACAATTCGCTTTTCTTCATATATTTTATTGTTGAAATAAGGGTAGGTGGCCTATATGTGTGACTTTTTTTTCCCAATCTATGTAGTGTTTTATTTATGATGGTATAGGACTGGCACCTGTACAGTTCTGATGCATGGATGGAGACTGAGCTGCATTTATTTGTAGCTTGTCTCTTTCTGTGCATTGGATTACGATATATGCTGGAAGAATAGTGGCCACTTTACTTACTATATTTTATGTTTTAGATGGTATTTTTTAATAAACTCCATATTGTTTATTGGAACCATTTGTGGTATCATTTATCATTCAGCAGAGTGTATTTAACAATATATATTTGGCGCTTCACACTGGTGTAAGATTTGTATCGGTATAGTAACGACCAACACTATACTTAGATCAGGCTCTTTGTAGGTTAATTGTAACAGAGAACCTGGTTTAATCTGCATAGACACTACATATCTTATTTTCACAATAGTATTCCCCTTTCTGCAATTACAATCACTGTAATGTGTAGTGTGTACCCAAAATACTGATATATACGGAGTGTGATTTTCACATTCTAAATGATGTAAATATATAATAATGTTAATTAATAAAGGTTGTGTAAGACAGTTTCTACACCTCGTTTCTATTATATATATGCTGAACAGGTCAATATGTCATGACTAATACATCCCATGTAATAACTATATATAACTATAACTATATATGGGGATGTATGATTTGTGACAAAATCTTCTTGTTTTATGTCTATATTTTTTGACCTGCAGCATATAACACTATTTGCATATAGATATCCATTTTTGTTTCTTTTTTTGTTATAGCTTCATACCGTTAACATGTAACCACACTCACTTTATAATGTTCTCCCTCCAGTGTAAACAATAAAAATATTGACAAGATGATGAATGAAACCCCACCTAAAAAAGGTTGAAGGCAATAATTCAGGCATCATACAGTTATAAAAAAGTGATGTTACTAGGTGTTTCAACCCTGTTTCCACTGTGGGATCCCTATGCATCGCACAGCATGACAGACTCTGATCCATTTGACTGGGACTGTTTAATGTGTAACTCTGGCAGTAATTTGCAACAAGTTGGGAAGTGGAACATATTGTATCCGTAAAGTAATTGTGGGGGAATCTTTTCTGAAAGGAATAAAAAAGTGCTACTTGCAGGATTCCCTTGCATCTTGCAGCAATCTGTAACCCCGCTGCCTCCTATTACATTCGGCTATTTAATTGATGTGTACATACTCAACAGCAATTGAGAGGAAAATTCAAAATGAATCACAATATATACTGTGTACAGTCCTATTTCTCATACACAGAGTCAGCATATATTGCCCTTGCCTCTATGTGTGCTGCCACAGGCAGACAACATGGAGCCCTAGTTTGAGGCTTTTTGCTCCGGTGAAGTCTATGAATCAATCCTTCACCCAGTGGTGGTGGTATGTGATTATAAATATCTGATGCCTGCGTTATGGCCTTGAACCTTTTTTAGGTAGGATTTCATTCAACATTTTGCATATATTTGAAACACTAATTTTATGCGAGCTCAGGTCTGCTCGTCTCCTCTGCCTCACTGAACTGAAACGGTCACGTGATAGAAAGTAGTTCAGGCAGAAGGGGGGTGCAAATAAATCACGAGATTTGGTGGGAGGCGGGAGCGCGCTTCATGACTAAAGGATGGGTCTTTTGTCCCTCGCTGAGATCTGTCTAGCCGTACGACTCATCTCAGATCTGCAGGAGCTTTGGATGATGTCACGAATAGGGGCAGGAGGGGTAAGATTAAAGAGGCAATTTTATCAAAAGTAAACTGTTACTGAAAGTAAGAGTAGGAGGCATCAATTGCAAATTTTACAATATACAATAATCAGGTAAGTTAAAATGAAGTATTACTATCCCTTTAATCTAAATTGACACAAAAATAGATTTTGGAGTCATTTCTGCAGAAATGATAAATATTCGTCATACTTACTGTTATTTGTATTTCTTCTGTGTCCATACACGGCATAAAAAATGGGTAATGTCTCCGCCCTCCAGCTGGGTAGGACTTTCTCTACTCTTTTAAAAAGTGTGATTCCGGTAGAGGCTTCAGTTTCCTTTTGGCCAAGCTGTAAAAAACAAACAGAGATAGTGAAAACAAGATGGGTAGGGTATGCCATGTATGGACACAGAAGAAATACAAATAACAGTAAGTATGACGAATATTTATCATTTCTTCTGTGTCCCTCCCCGGCATAAAAAATGGGTCTTAAAAAGCAGTACCCATAGCCAAGGGAGGGAAACAAGGCATCATAAATTGAAGAAATAGTGACAACAAGAAGAGATCCTACCCGATCAAGAAGGAATGACTGCCTCTAACACCTTCCTTCCAAACTTGGCATCTGCCGAAGATTGAACGTCCAGGTGATAGTGTTTGACAAATGTGGATAATGAGGACCAAGTTGCTGCTCTACAGATCTCAGAAGGAGAGGCATCTGCTTTCCTGGCCCAGGAGGTGGATAGAGCTCTTGTGGAGTGTGCTTTTAAGCTTCTAGGAGCCTGTTGACCCGCTTCTTTGTAGGCCAGCTGAATGCAAGAGATGATCCATCTTGATATTGAAGCCTTGGAGACTGATTTCCCTTTGAGTCTCCCTTGGAAGTATATGAAAAGAGTCGGAATTTCTAAATTCTTGAGTCCTTTTCAGATAGATCGAAAGAGCCCTTACCAGATCCAGATTATGAAACTGGTGCTCCTTAGGACTCTGAGGATTGGTACAAAAGGATGGTAGAACAATCTCCCAATTTAAATGGAAATCTGAAATGACTTTGCCCCTGAAGGATGGCTTGGGTTTCAAGACCACCTTATCCTGATGAAAAACCATATAAGGACTGCTGTAAGAAAGGGACTGTAATTCATTAACCCTGCGAGCAGACGTGATGGCTGTAAGAAAAAGGACTTTAAAAGACAAATATTTCAGTGGAATGTCATTCAAAGGTTCAAAGATATGAGACTTGGATAACTGCTCCAGGACCAGATTAAGATCCCAGGGAGGGAAAATGTCCCGGAGAGTAGGCCTGATTTTTGATATTGCTCTCAGGTATCTTTTAATGAGTTCATGATCAGCTAACTGAGTAGCCAAGATAGCTGACAAGGCAGAGACTTGGACTCTAATGGATGCTGGTCGCAATCCAGCCTGAAACCCGTCTTGCAGGAAATCCAAGATTCTGGGAACAGATATGCAAGTATCCTGGGAAGAATGAGATTTGAACCAGGATAAAAAGGTAGACCAGACTCTGGCGTAAACTGTTGAAGTAGATTTTTTCCGGCCAGCAATGATGGTGTTGGCAACCGAGTCCGACAACCCCTTGCTCCTCAGCATGAGCCTCTCAGCCTCCAAGCCGTCAGACGTAACATACTGATGTGTGGGTGAGATATTGGACCTTGAGTCAAGAGGTTGGGAATCAAGGGAAGTTGCGAAGGCGGTTGAACTGACATGGCAACCAGGAAAGAGTACCATGGTCTTCTGGCCCAGTCCGGTGCAATTAGAATAACATTCGCCCGATCTCTCCTGATCTTTCTGACCATATCCATCAGGATTGGAACTGGAGGGAAGACGTATGCCAGACTGTATGTTCATGGGATTCTCAGTGCATCTTGCCCTTCTGCCATCCTCTCCTTCCACCTGGAAATATACCTCTGGCATTTCGCATTTTTCCTGGAAGCCATAAGATCTATCTCCGGCTGACCCCATCTGAGGCAGATTTGATTGAAAACTGATGGATTCAGGGACCATTCTCCTGGGTCTAACGTTGATCTGCTTAGGTAATCTGCAACTAGGTTGCGATTTCCTGTCACGTGCGATGCCGAGATACTTTCCAGATTCTTTTCTGCCCAGAGAGGAAGTCTTCTTGCTTCCCTGTAGAGGCTGAGACTTCTGGTTCCTCCTTGATTCTTTAAGTAAATCACTGTGGGCAGATTGTCTGAATACACCAGAACATTCTTTCCTCTTAGCTTGTATTTCAATTTCTGAAGACAGTTCCAGACTGCCCTCATCTCTAGGACGTTTATATGGAGACGTTTTTCTGAAGGCTTCCATTTCCCCTGGAGAAGCGTTGATCTCCACTTTCCTCCCCAGCCCGAAAGGCTGGCATCTGTGAACAGAGTCTCTACATCCTGCTCCTTCAAGGACACTCCTTTCCTGAGGTTTTTTCTCCTTGACCACCAGATCAACTCCTTGTTTGTGGCTGTAAGCAGGGGTATCCTCTGGCAAGGATTCCCAGAATCTTTGTCCCAGAAGTTCAAGAAATTCCACTGGATGGGGCGAATGTGCAATTTTGCCCATGGGACTACCTGAGTGGTTGATGAAAGATTGCCTAGGAGTTCCATGAAATCCTGAGCTGTGTGACTCCAATCTTTCTTGAAGAGAGATATCCTCTTGAGCACTCTGGATATCCTGTCCTCCGTTAAGGTTATCAGGTTTCTTTTTGAATCCAAATTCATACCCAGGAAGGTGATCGTTCTAGAAGGGACAAGCTGGCTCTTCTCTTCTTTTATCAACCATCCTAATTGGTGAAGATGCTGTAGACACTTTTGGGTGTTCTGGATTGCTTGAGACTGGGATTCTGCCAGGATCAGAATGTCGTCTAAGTATGAAATGACATGGACCCCCTGTTTCCTCAGGGGTTGGATGGCTGCTGCCAGAACTTTGGAGAATACCCTGGGTGCTGAAGCCAGTCCAAAAGGTAGGGCTGTGAACTGATAGTGATTTTCCTTCACAGCGAATCTCAGGAACCTCCTGTGTGATAATCTTAATGGAACATGATGGTATGCATCCTTGAGATCGATTGAAGACATGAATACTCCTGGAAATATTGCCTTCATAATTGATGCTGTTGACTCCATTTTGAAATGCGACACTTTGATTGATTGATTCAATTCTTTGAGATCTAGAATTGACCGACATCCTCCGGAAGCCTTGGGAACCAAAAACAGAACCGAATAGATGCCAGAACCCCGCTGATGCAAAGGCACTAGCTCTATCACATTGTTGCGTAGTAAGTCTCTGACAGTATTCACCAAGGCTCTGGCTTTTTCCGGGTTGGAAGGGAGTTTTGATTGAATAAATCTGCGATGAACAGGGGTCTTGACAAATTCTAGCGGGTATCCCAGCTGTAAAATCTGCCGAACCCAGCGATCTGGAGTTGCTAGTTGATCCCAGATTGGCAGAAAAAAACTCAGTCTGCCCCCAACTGAGTCTACGGCCGGGGCCCGCGCCTCTTCATTGGGGTTCTTTCTTGGTTTGAGACTTCTTGGAGAAGTCTCTTCTAAAACCTCCTCGAAAGTTCTGGTCAAATCCCTGCTTCCTGCGGTAAGCTCTTCCCTGAAACCTGGTTGAGTCACGAAAGGAAGAATTCCGTCCTCTTGATCCAGAAGGCTTGGGAGAGGAGAATCTTTGACGCTTGTCTTGGGGTAAAAAAGAACTCTTACCCCCTGAGGCTTTTTTGATACTCTCATCAAGGTGTTCACCAAATAAGGAAGAACCCGAAAAAGGAAGGGAGACTAACTTACTCTTGGAAGATGTGTCTGCATTCCAGGATCTCAGCCATAAGGCTCTTCTGGCCGCAACTGAAAGTGAAGATGATCTAGCAGTAAGGCGGATAATATCTGTAGAAGCATCACAAGAGAAATTCGTAGCCTCTTTCATGACTGCGACTTCCTTCAGGAGCTTTGATCTGGAAATATTAGATTCAATCTTATCTTCAAGATTCGCTAGCCAAATCCTCATGGTACGGGTCAGGCAGTCTAGTGCTGTAGCAGCTTTGAGGTTATGTCCCAAAACCGAAAATTGGCGTTTTAATACTCCATCCAGCTTCCTTTCTATTGGATCCTTGAGAGACGTGCCGTCTTCTAAAGGTAGCGTAGTGCGTTTAGCCAGTTGTGCAATTGAAGCAAAAACCTTAGGAGGTAAAATCCAAGGATTAGTATCGTCTTCTTTAAAAGGATACAACCTTGAAAATCTTCTGTGTACCGTAGATCTTCTGTCCCCCAATTTCCATTCTTCCTTTACCAGATTCGAAATGGACTGATGTAAGGGAAAAACAGGAGCATCCTTTCTCTTCCCCAGGAAAGCCGCGTCCATTATATTCAGGTCCTGTGGCGAATCTGACAGGCCCAATGACTTCCTGATAAGGCGAATCAAGCCATCAATTCTATCTATGTTGAATGAACCTTGGTCCTCACTGACCTCACCTTCTTCTTCAGAGGACAAATCTGACTCAGGATCAAAGATACTGGATTCACGTGTCTCTCCTTCCCTCATGGCGGACGTACCTTCCCCAGGATCCAGCCGCTGACGTTTTCTGGCAGGCTCTCCCTCTTGCATGGCTCTAAAGGTGTCGTGCATTGAAGACTTCATCCAGCTCAAAAAATTGGAAAATTGTGACGTCATATCTGAACCAGCAGCACTCTTAATACATTCTTGGCATAACTTTCCTGAGTCAGCAGAGCTTAATTTGGCATTGCAATTGAGACAACTCTTAGGCTTGGAAATACTCTTATCCTCTTTAGACACTTCAGACTTTTCTTTTTCTTTCTCTTTGTCCTTCTCTTTATCCTTCTCCTTCTACTTCTCCTTGTCCTTGTCTTTATCCTTGTCCTTTTCTCTGTCTTTATCCTTATCTTTTTCTCTCTGCACCTTAGTAGTAGACATATTGCAACAAAGACACCAGTAAGTAAAAGATCTTACCTTATATACCCCTTCTTGAGAGGAATTAAGGGACTCTGGGCGCCTCACAGCCATTTCCATCGGCCTAACATGGCTTCCGGTCGCGTGCGTTCCATTCATGGAACGCAAGGTGTTAAAAGGGAACTTCAGCTTCCCACTTCCGCCGCCTGTAACGCAGCGCTGGGGACTGCAAGAACGGCGACTTGGCTGCCGGCGCGTCCTGCTCGCCATCAAAGAGGGCAAGGAAGGAGATATGAATATTCCGGGCAAGATACACTGGTGCCAGGCAGGTCACTCAGAGTCGCCGCACCTCTTGCCCGACGGACAGACTGAGCGACCCAGGAGAGGAGAAGGAGCGCGAGAAGGCAAGGTAAAACGTCCTTCCAGCTGGGTAGGACAAAAGAAACTGAAGCCTCTACCGGAATCGCACTTTTTAAAAGAGTAGAGGAAGTCCTACCCAGCTGGAGGGCGGAGACATTACCCATTTTTTATGCCGGGGAGGGACACAGAAGAAATTAAATAATCTAAATAACACTGTTAGATTTTCGGCAGAACGTGACACCTTGCAGGTACATTTTTTGGATATCTCCGTTTTTAGAGATAAAACAATTTGGGCATGACAAACTTTCGTAAGTCCACTGATCATAATACAATATTACGTTATAATAGCTTTCATCCACAACATACCAGAAGGAGTATTCCCTTTTCCCAGATGCTCAGAATTAAAAGAAATAACTCTGATCCTATTAAAGGAGAACTCTCACCTGTATTAACGTTGCCTTCATAAGAATGCTCCTGTGGACTGAATCTGTAATTTTTGTTTATTTTTTTAATATAATGCTGTATTCTTAAGATATTGACGTTTAAAGTTAATCCTCTGACATCACTTCAGGACAACTCTGTCACACAGCCTGTCAATCTTAGTCTGTTCCACTCCCCAAGTAGTGCCCTTTTCTCACCTCCTACTCTGAAGGAGTTTTCCTCCATGTGAGCTGGAGCGGTCTCATTGGCAAGAAATCGCTCTAGCTCACATGGCGGAATCCTCACTCACAGGAATGAGGCATACTTGAGGAGGGGAACTCTGTCCCACAGCCTGTCCAGAAGTGACATCACAGGATTAACTTTAAAAGTCAATATCTTATGAATACAGCATTATATTAATAAAAGAAAAAATGGAAGAAGACTATTACAAATTCAGTCCACAGAAGCAATAATATGAAGGCCATTAATACCGGTGAGAGTTCCCCTTAAAGCCCAATGAACAGATAGAAGATATGTCCTTCCCTCTGAGGTATATATATATATATATATATATATATATATAAATAAAAGAAGACTTCTGTGTGCCTGGCAAACACACCCAGGGGCGTCATTAAGGAGGAGTTACTGTTCCCATTGGGTGAATCATTGGGGACTGATTTTCACATGCAGGGAGTTGGCGCGCCTCCACTATCCAGCCCGGCCACCACTATAGAACTGGAAAAAAAAAAATTATTGCCATTACACACACACACACACACACACACACACACACACACACACACACACACGGACAGCGGTGAAGCGACCCTTTATTTATTGCCCATTTGTCTGGGGAAGGCTGCTGAATCTCTTTATCTGCATTTGACCAGCTGTCCCGGGCTAACCCCTGTCTGGCTCTGCTGAAGATGGAGGAAGCACAAGCTGGATTACCCTTACCTACATAGCACAACTGCTTCAGTTTACATAACCCGCTGCACAGAGGCAGGGGACACCCGCACGGTGGTATCAAGGTTCCTGTTTCAGCGATGACCATCCTCCGGTTTGATTGATGAGCTATTACAAAATATGTCCATTTAACTCCTTTGGATCGAGCGCTAAATAACTTCATCACATCATAGTGGTTTCTTCCATTGTAATTACTACTTTTGTTCCACTACATATTCATGAGCCGATTCTCTCTCTTCCCCTCCGCTCCTTCAATCCCGGTCGTGATTTGTAGTGGAGCAAAAGTATTAATCGCAGCGAGAGAAACCACTATAATGTGATGAAGGTATTTCCTGCGCGATCCAAGGGAGTTAAATGGACATAGTTTGTAATAGCTCATCATTCAAACCGGAGGGTGGCATCGCGATGCATGGATTTAACACTTAGAGTGCCAGAGGGATACATAACGCTTTGACAAGCAATGCGTTGCATACCCCACTGGTACTCAAAGGGTTCATTTGTGATGCCGTGTAAGTTCATGTCGGCTACTGAAGGTTAACCCTTGCACTGCCTGGAGCCAGCTTCCTGCACACCCACGCAGGATGCACATGACTCAAGACAGGCCACTGACTCCCCATGTAATCTGTTAACCTCTTTATATTGGTAGTTGCCTTTATAACATGACTGTATGTTAAAATTACATAGCCCATGATTCATTCATTCGTTATCACCATAAAGGCCCATATGTACAAATACTAACGGGAGCAATTCTGGAATCTCATAGTGAAACAGTGCTATGTGACCTTTAACTAAAACGATTCGGTGACTTCTCCAGCGTCAAACCCTTCAATTAACATAGCATTCTTTGAAGCCTATGCATTAACATACCTTTCAAGTGTCCCGCTTTCAAACCCAAATCCCCCCTCCCTCTTTCCCATCCTTGTGTCCATCTGTTATGCGATCACTCTGTGTGGTGTGTATATACATGTATCACATTGGTCCACAAAATAATAGGATTTTAGTCTTACCTGTTAAATCCTTTTCACTTAGTCCATACAGGTCACTGGTACAATGGGAGGCGATCCGCCCCTTTAATAGGCAGGAATATTCATTCAAATGTATGCAGGGGGTGGAGCCTCCCCTCCTACTTAAGCTGCCTTCAGGCCAGAGCCAAGCTAGATTGATTTGAGACACTAAACTGACCAGAGGAAGAAGGAAAAGGAAGACTCCTGTGAGCATGCCCCAAAGGTCTCCCACTGAATGCCACAGGAGAGCCAAGCATGGTCCCTTGACAGGGTGGGAGACCAGTGACCTGTATGGACTAAGTCAGAAGGATTTAACAGGTAAGACTAAAATCCTATTTTCACTGTCGTCCAATACAGGTCACCGGTACAATGGGATGTACAAACATTGAGCTGTCCCTGAGGCGGGAAGTAAGGCAAGGACCAGGCGCAATGCCTAAAGTCACCAGAACTGCTATGAACCAATTAATCATAGAGCCCAAGAACAGAAGTGTCAACGGACACCAACCAGGTGGAAAAACAAACCCCCGAACTAACACAGCACACTGAACTAGAGCCAACAGGGCTCAACAGCAAAGGAGCACTAAGAACCACAGAGTAGAAGGTCCTAAACAGGCAAGACTGCTTCCAGGATCTTCCGCCCAAAGCTGGCATCAGCCGAGGCCAGGACATCAACACGGTAGTGCTTCGAGAATGTGTGCACAGAGGACCAAGTGGCCGTTCTGCACAGTTGATCAGCAGACGCCTAATTCTTGTAGGCCCAAGAGGCCCCAATTGATCTAGTGGAATGAGCAGTAACCCTGAAGGGAACATGCTTATTCCGCAGTTTGTAGGCTTCCCGAATGGTAGATTTTATCCAAGAGGCAATAGTTACCTTGGATGCCGGTCTCCCTGCCCTAGGCCCCTCAGGAATGACGAACAAGGCGTCAGACTTCCTGATAGCCTCAGTGCGATGAACATAAAATTTAAGACAACGCACAACATCCAACAAATGGAGATCTCTTTCCTTGTCAGAGGAAGGGTTAGGGCAGAAAGAGGGAACCACAATCTCCTGATTGATGTGAAATCCGGAGACTACCTTGGGTAAAAACTCCTTGGAAGTGTGAAGCACTGCCTTATCCTTGTGAAACACCAAGTAAGGAGGTTTACAAGACAGAGCTTGTAACTCTGCTACCCGGCGAACAGAGACAATCGCCAAAAGAAAAGCCATTTTCCAGGTCAAGAGACGCAAAGGAATTGAAGCCAAGGATTCAAACGGGGGTCTCTGGAGAACCCCCAGCACCAAACTGAGGTCCCACTGGGGAGCAGGACTCTTGAAGGCAGGCCGAACATGAGCCACGCCTTGGAAGAAAACCTTAACATCAGGGAGAATAGCAATTCTTTCCTGCAAAAACACAGACAGAGCAGAAGTCTGAACCTTGAGAGAACTCAGGCTGAGTCCCTTCTCAACCCCATCCTGTAAAAAGGCTAGGACCGTGGGAAGATGGAAATCTAGAGACAGATCCTTAGCAGTACACCATGCTACAAAGGTGGACCATATGCGATGATAGATCTTGGAAGACACAGGCTTGCGAGCTCTAAGCATTGTGGACACCACTGAAGAGGAAAACCCTTTCTTCTTTAGAATTGAGGATTCAACCTCCAAGCCATCAAATGGAGATGCTGGACATCCTTCT
This sequence comes from Rhinophrynus dorsalis, assembly GCA_037306005.1. Lineage (NCBI taxonomy): Eukaryota > Metazoa > Chordata > Amphibia > Anura > Rhinophrynidae > Rhinophrynus > Rhinophrynus dorsalis. The sequence goes on along the minus strand of CM074720.1, from coordinate 179,243,814 downwards.
TCCACAGATATCCCTGAAGAAGTAGATCTGGACGTGCAGGAAGCGGAACAGGATCCGTCACAGACGTGGCTAACAGTTCCGGATACCAGGACTGACTAGGCCAATTTGGAGTGATCAGGATGACAGGACAACGCTCCACCTTCAGCTTCTGGATGACTCGGATCAACAGAGGAAGAGGAGGGAATATGTAAGCCAGAGGAAATGTCCAGGGGATTGACAAGGCATCCACTGCTAGGGCAAGAGGGTCCCTCCATCGGGAGCAAAACACTGGCACCTTCCTGTTGTGTCTGGTCGCCATCAGATCCACTACTGGCACCCCCCACATCTGGGTGAGAAGGTGAAACACTTCTGGATGAAGCGCCCATTCTCCGCTGTCGACTGTATGACGACTGAGAAAGTCTGCCATGACGTTGTCTACGCCTGGAATGTGAACCGCTGAGATGACGGGCACATGAGCTTCTGCCCAAGACAAAATGGCCTTGACCTCTAACCAGGCGGTGAGACTTTTCGTGCCGCCTTGTCTGTTGATGTAGGCCACTGCGGTGGCATTGTCGGACTCCACTCTGACTGGACAACCTACCAGCTGAGATTCCCAGTGCCTCAGGGCAAGAAAGATGGCACGAAGTTCCAGAACACTGATGGAGAGAAGAGATTCTTCCAGACCCCATTTCCCATGAGCACTGAAACGACCCAACACTGCCCCCCAACCCCGGAGGCTGGTATCCGTCGTGACTGTGGTCCAATAGGGAACCCGAAAAGATCTCCCTTTCAGGAGATAAGACAGGTCCAACCACCACTCCAGGCTCAGCTCTGCATGAGGGGGCAACGATACAGAGAGATGCTGGTGATCTGGATGAGATCTGCAAGTCTGAATCACAAACCTCTGAAGTTCCCTGGTGTGTGCCATGGCAAAAGGCACCGCCTCTATTGTGGAAATAAACTTCCCCACCAGAGAAGACAACTTTGGTACTAGAACCCTGTCCATTTCCAGGATCCTGGCCACCCGGACAGCAATCTGATGAGCCACTTCCTCCGGCAAAAACACCATGCACTGCTGAGTGTTGAACAGGAGACCCAGGAAGAGGAGCTGTTGAGATGGAACCAAGTCTGACTTGTCCAGATTCACAATCCAGCCGTGGAGATTGAGTGTCTGTATGCACAATTGCAGCTGCTGGTGAAGGATCTCCGCAGATGAGGCTTTCAGGAGCAGATAGTCCATGTAAGGAGTCACCCTGACTCCATATCGATGAAGCACAGCTATCAAAGCTCCCAATACCCTCTGAAAGACCTGAGGAGCTGAAGTCAGACCAAAGGGAAGAGCTGAAAACTGAAAGTGGCCTTTGTGACAGGCAAATCTGAGATACCGTCTGCTCTCTGGATGAATAGGGATGTGAAGGTAAGCATCCTGAAGATCCAGGTAGGCAAGAAACTCCCCTGGAGATATTGCTGCTATCACAGAACGCAGAGATTCCTGACGAAAGTGGGAACTCACAACAAAGGAATTGAGATCCTTGAGATCCAGAATAGGACGTGCACCTCCGTCCTTTCTGGCCACAACGAACAGGTTGGAATAGAAACCTGAAACTGTGTCCTCTGGTGGAACCAATTCCAGGACCTCTTTGTCCAAAAGATCCTGAATAGCGTCGTCGAACAGACGTCTTTTTGTAGGTTCCTGAGAAGGACGAGTAAAATGGAACCGGAAAGGAGGAAGGGAAGAGAAAGGGATCCTGTACCCCTCTGATACCACCTGAACAACCCAAGGGTCCGCCACTGACTCCTCCCAAACCCGGCGAAAGATGTGGAGACGTCCACCTACAGCCGGATGCGGACCCGGGTTCGGCGAGTTATGCCGAAGCAGTCTTGGAGGTCTTGGCCTTAGGGGCAACTTTGGGCTTCCAGGACTGTTTGGGCTTGGAGGAGGAGCGCGTGGAAGACGGACCTGTCTGGGGCGTGGAGCGATTGCGTTTGGCTGGAAACTTTTTCTTGAACACCGATGGCAGAAGAGTACTTTTGCCACCAGTGGCCTCACTAATCATCTCCTTAAGTTCAGATCCAAACAGTAAGGACCCGTGAAAGGGCAAAGAAAGCAAGGCTTTCTTAGAGGCAGTGTCAGCAGACCAAATCTTCAACCAAAGAGCACATCTAGCTACTATGGAGGAGGTAGAGGCCCTCGCCATCATGCACACAGCATCAAAAGCAGCATCAGCAACATAATTTTGAGCTTCTAACATATTAGCAAGAAGCTGCAACTGCTCAGACACTGGTGCATCCTGGCGAACCGCCTCAGCCAGTTGCTCAGTCCAGGCCGCAATGGCCCTATTAACCCACGCCACTGCAAAAGTTGGACGCATGGCAGTGCCAACAGAGGCAAAAATGGATTTAAGGCAAATCTCTAACTTTTTGTCCATCCAATCCTGCAGGGCCGAAGCATCAGACACAGCTAAGGCAGTAGATTTGGATAACCTAGAAATAGGAGCATCCACTTTAGGAGGATGAACCCATTTTGCCAGTTCAGTCTCAGGGAATGGATAAAGTTTAGCAAACTTTTTGGACACAGAAGAGGATTTTTCAGGATTCCTCCACGCATCAGAGACTAAACGGGCAAGGGTAGGGTTAATAGGAAAACAAACCACAGCCTTTGATGGTTTTTGGAAAACATCAGTTGGATCATGAGTAGATTCCTGAGTCAGAGGAAGGTTTAGCGTAGTTAACACAGCTCTAATCAAACCCTCAGTAGAAACCTCAGGGTCACATTCATAAGGGTCCCCAATGGACCTGTTAGACTCAATAACAGAGCCTTCCTCAGCATCAGAATCCTGTAATAGTTCTTCTTCAGAAGAATCAGACACATCAGGAGCCCGCTGTGGCTTAGGCAGGGAAGTCCTGATTGTAGAGGGGGTCTGCCAAACCTGGAGAGCCCCCTGAACCTGAGAGGGAAAGAGTTGAAGAGTGGATCTGAGATCCCTAGTGGCAGCTTTAAACTCTTTTACCCAAGTTGGCTCAATAGCATGGCTGGGAAGCCCAGGGTTGCTATCCTGACTTTCTGCACATTTTGGGCATAAATGACCTGAAAATTCTCTAGGCAGCCCAGAGTGACAAGAGGAGCAAAACGCAATGGGGGAAATGGTCACCCCAGCCTCTTTGGTCTTGGGTCTAGCCCCTGACTCCAGTGGAGTAGACATGCTCACAGCGTCAAATATACACCACTTAATAAAAACCACCCAGTAAAAGTGTTAAAGATTAAAGTTTCACCCCAGAAATGCCTAAAATCGGACTTATCTGGCCAGTGAAGGGTTAATCTGCTGAGAGGAGAGAAGGCTCGTTCCCTGCGTAGTATACTCGCTGAGAAAAACAGCACAAAATGGCTGCCGCGACGGTAGCCAATCAGAAAACGAGAGCGAAACGGGCACTCATGGGAAATGTCGTTTTCCTCAGAAGTACCCCTAAACAGTGCCCGAAGCCCCCCCAAACTCCCAACACACTGAATCTAGCTACCGGATGATAGAGCAGGGGAAGACCAACAAAATGAGCCCTCTCTGAAGTTGCTGTGACAAGCGGTTCCAGAGAAACGTCCCACACTGTGAAATCCCATAGAGAGTAAAGGAGCAATGGCGTCTATGCGGGAAAAAACGCTCTTAAAGGCGCGGAACACTAAATATTAATAAAGTATACTAAAGGTAAAAAGTACACCAAACACACTTCTAACACATGGAAAACATGAGAGAATAAGGACCCAAAGCTCCAAAACCCAGGGAATACCACAGACATTGCATAAATACAAGCAATATGAATAAAAACACCCTATGAGTGCTGGAGTGCAGAAAGCAAACTCCCAAATACAAGCCCAGAGAAGGGACACTGTGGGGACAAGTGGACCTTCAGCACTCAAAGGGTGGCTCACCTTTCTGCAGGACTTCTGTCTTCAGGTAACCATGTTAAAAGGAGATTAACCAGAGGAAAATCCCCCAGCAGGGAAGCTACTTGACTCAAGCTGTTCCCTCTTCAGGGCATAAGGTCCACCAGAAAATCCCTGGAAGCTGCACTAGCCACTTTGGAGAGGGCAATTCACAGCCACGGTCACCCGCCTAATGGTGGTATTCCATATTTGAAAGAAAACAATAAAAAACTAAAGTTGAATGAGAGGTGTTCTCCACCTGGTGTGCACAGCACACAGGAACAAATCAATCTGGCTTGGCTCTGGCCTGAAGGCAGCTTAAGTAGGAGGGGAGGCTCCACCCCCTGCATACATTTGAATGAATGTTCCTGCCTATTAAAGGGGCGGATCGCCTCCCTTTGTACCAGTGACCTGTATTGGACGACAGTGAAAAAACATTAATGTTTTATAAACTACAGTCTATTTTTTTAGAAATTACTCTGTGACGGGCAACGCCGTCCCACACTGCTAGTAGAGGATATAAGACAGAACAACTGGGAGAGGCAATGGACAGAGTGTCCAATTATATACAGGAAGATCTACTTTCTCAGAAAAAGAAGCAAAAGGTACTAGATAGGAAAATTAGTTTAATACATTTACCATAAAGAGTGGTGCTATTCAGAGAATCATCTGGCAACACTGGAATACATTCTCCAAAGACCAGAGTTTACATACAATTTTGAAGAAACCACCACTGTTCAGTTATAAAAGAGGAAAAATCTTAAAGGGATAGTAATACTTTAAATAAACTTTAATTCATCATGTAGCCCTTCAAAATACAAATTCAATTAGCCCTGTGGCATCTCTCAAACCTGTATGGTTTGAGAGATAGCCGCTTTCAAAGTTCCCACTTCCCGGACGTCAGCGTTGTAGCTGACTGCAGGGAAATCCGGTCCCGGGACCGGTGGAGGCTCTTCAGCAGAGCAGAGATCACATTATAGAAACAGAAATTCTTCACTGAAATGGTCTTCTACGTGTGCTTGGTTTGCAAGCACATGTAGAAGACAGTTTCAGTGAAGGATTTATGTTTCTATAATGCAATCTCAGCTCTGCTGCAGAGCCGCCGCTTGCCCAGGGACAGGATTCCCCTGCAGTCAGCTAGAACATGGACATCAAGGGAGTGGGAACTTTGAAAGCAGCTATCTTTCAAACCATACAGGTTTGAGAGATGCTGCAGGGCTCATTGACTTTGTATTTTGAAGGGCCACAAGACTGATTAAAGTTTATTTAAAGTATTACTATCCCTTTAAGAGACATTTTAATGAAATCAAATCCAGTCACCAGATATACGGAACAATACTCTACTTGGTTACCTAAAGAGAAACCTGGTTGCTATAGATGTGGGAGTAAATGTGTCACATGCAGATCCATGGTAGCGGGCTACCAGTTTAAACACCCACACAACAACAAATTTATGATTAAATCTAGACATACATGTACAAGTACATAGTTGCATATTACACAGTATGCCCCTGTAGCCTATACAGTAAAACTGTAACAACATTCAAAGAACGCATTGCTAACCACAGAAGTTCTATAAGACCAGTATTAGTGATTAATACATCAGACAAACCAGTCCCTAAGCATTTCCTGCAATCCAGACACACTTTAGTAGATCTGAAATATCTGATCACAAAACAAACAAACCTATGCTCCTCCAGTCTAATTGTGAATAGTGTGCCCTGTATTAGGCATGTATAATAACACTGTTGCTAAACATGAGGTTTTAGTGCCCACATTTTTGGCCAAAAAGGAGGTATAAGCTTGCCAACCCTGCCAACGTACCTCAAGTATGGCAAGTACCTATTCTAAACACCTGGAAACTCTAAAAAAATACAAATTAAAACTAGCCCCGGAAGAGACATGTTATACTAACCGCGTTGGAGGGTGACCCTTTCTTTTTAAATGCTTGGAGGTCCCCAATGTATGCGATTAAAAACAAATGACAAAACAATATTTTAACCCTTTGAGTGCCAAGTGGGTACATTGTACGAGTTTAGACAGCTGTACCCGCTGTGCCAAGCTCGTACAATGTACCCACTAAAATGCGGTCACTGCATGAGCCGGTATAACCGGCATGCAGTGACCGCATTTTAAAAAAAAAAAAGGTGGGCAATCGTGGGGGGACATGAGGATCACTCCTCATGTCTCCCCTGTTATTGATCTCCCAGCCGATCGCGCTGGGAGATCAATAAAGGAAGAGGAGAAGCGCAGCAGAAGCGCAGCTTCTCCTCTTCCGTCTCTCCTACCCGAACTTCCGGGTAGGAGTGGGCGGGACCGGGGGAAGCCTCCCAACGTCATCGGTGACATAGTCACCGATGACGTTACAAGGCTTTCCCCGATGGAGATCACTCCTACCGGAGGTAGGAGTGAACAGAAGGAGAGCCTTTGCTCTCCTTCTGTCGCCATATTGAGCTCCCAGCCCAATCGGCTGGGAGATCAATAACTGGGTGCACATCAGGAGGGGTCCTGATGTGCCCCAGCGAGGTCTGAAAATAAAAATAAAAAAAATAAAAAAACCAAATAAAAAAATTAACCCTGTGAGTGCTGCAGGGTTCCCAAGTGCATTGCTTTGCAATGCACTGGGGATCCCTGTGGCACTCACAGGGTCAATTGTTGCAGCCTGTATTTTTTTTTGCAGAGACCTCATTGGGGGGCTTCAGGAAGGGTCCTGAAGCCCCCCAATGAGGTCTATAAAAAATAGAAAAAAAAAAAAATTAACCCTGTGTGTGCCACAGGGGAGGGGGTTCATTGCAGAGCCCCCCTCCTGTGGCAGACATAGGAATATTTTTTAGTATTTTATAATCAGAGATTGTTGGGGGGACATCAGGAGAATTCCTGATGTCCCCCCACAATGTCTGATAATAATTAAAAAAAAATTTAAAAAAATTAACTCTGTGAGTGCCACAGTGGTCCCCAGCACATTGCTTTGCAATGTGCTGGAGAACCCTGTGACACTCACAGGGTCAATTCTCTTAGCCCATATTTTTTTTTACTAAGACCTCATTGGGGGACATAAGGAAGGGTCCTGAAGCCCCCCAATGAGGTCTATAAAAAACAGACAAAAAAAAATTAACCCTCTGTGTGCCACAGGGGAGGGGGTTCATTTTAGACCCCCTCCTGTGGCACACACAGGACTTTTTTTTTTTTACTATTGCTTTACATTCAAAGCTTGTTGGGGGGCCCTAAGGCCACCCAACAAGCTATGAATAAAGAAGAATTTTTTTTTTTTTTTTTAAAAGAACCCTCTGTGTGCGACAGGGGGTCAATTGCATTGCATTGCAATGCAATGCATCGGACATCCCTGTGGCATGCACACAAAATGACTCAATCCCCCCCCGTACCCTACCCACCAGCCCAGTTACACAGCCTACTGGCAGTCCCATTCCCACAGTTTGACCCCCCCAGCCTGGTTCCACTGCCTACTGGTAGACCCAAGTGCCAATACGCACTGGATTCAGGCTGGAAATCAAACAGTGTATGTGGGGGACTTACAGTGCACAGTGGTAGTCACAGATCCCCCATATGTACTACCTTACCTCCCCCACCACCACTGCCATACTTGCGCTCTGCCCAGTGGTAGATATACCCACATACACTGCCTGACCCCTCGTCCCTCCCCCCACCTGGTTTCACTGGCAGTCACAGGTCCTCACGTACACTGACTGACCACTGATAGCCATAGAATCATACATACGTTGTTTGCTTCCCCATCCTTGTTCAACTGGTAGCTACACTCCTGGCACCCAATATGGTATGTCATCCCACAGCAGTGGGGTACCATTTATCGTAGGCTGGCAGGAGGTCCTCCTAGGAAATCCCATGGTGTTGAACCATTTTCGTATCTTTGAAGTGACTGATTTGTAAAAAAAAAAAAAAAAAAAAAAAGTTTTTTTTTTTTTTCTGTAGCACCACATTCTGGAAATAGTTGTGCACACTAACTTAGGGGTAGAAAGGCAAGTGACCCCTCATTAGATGCGGCAGGTTATCTTCTTTCCAAAATGGTATGGTTTCGCTACATTTTCTTCACTTCTATAGCTGTTATAACCATTTTCATACACGCAAGAATGTTTGAGAAAATGTTAGAGAAATCAGGAGGTTGTAGCAGTAGTAGTTTTGTACTTGTAGCGTCCCCTAAGGTAGGTCAGTTCATACCAATGGGGTGTCATTTTTCTCCTAAGAGCAATAGCTAATGGATACAGTTGTAAATTCCATGGTTTTTACAGATTTCAATACATTTGAAGGGGCAGAAATGTAAGAAAATGCCTTTTTTTTCATTAGCACCACCTTCTGGAGGCATTTGTGCACTCCAGGCTTGGGGTAAGAAGGCAAGTCACCCCTCACTAGATGCGGCAGGTTGTCTTCTTTCCAAAATGGTATCGTTTGTGTACCCTTTCTTCACTTCTCTAGTTCTTATAACCATTTTTGTATAGAGAAGTAATGTTTGAGAAAATGTTAGAAAAATTAGAGGTTGGTGTAGTTTTGTACTTGTAGCGCCCCCTAAGGTATGTGTACTCATACGAATGAGGTGTCACTTTTCTCCTAAGAGCCATAGCTAAAGAATACATTTGAAAAATCAATGGTTTTCACAGATTTCAGTACATTTGAAGGGGCAAAAATGTAAGAAAATGCCTTTTTTTTTCATTAGTGCCCCCTTCTGGAGGCATTTGTGCACACCAGACTTGGGGTAAGAAGGCAAGTCACCCCTCATTAGATGCGGTAGGTTGTCTTCTTTCCAAAATGGTATGGTTTGTGTACCCTTTCTTCACTTCTGTAGTTGTTATAACCATTTTTGTATAGACAAGTAATGTTTGAGAAAATGTTAGAAAACTTAGAAGTTGTAGTAGGTGTCGTTTTGCACTTATAGCACCCCCTGAGGTAGGTCAACTCATGCCAATGGGGTGTCATTTTTCTCCTAAGAGCACTAGCTAATGGATACTGCTGGAAATTCCATGGTTTTTACAGATTTCAGTACATTTGAAGGGGCAGAAATGTAAGAAAATGCCTTTTTTTTTCATTAGCGCCACCTTCTGGAGGCATTTGTGCACACCAGACTTGGGGTAAGAAGGCAAGTCACCCCTCATTAGATGCGGTAGGTTGTCTTCTTTCCAAAATGGTATGGTTTGTGTAACCTTTCTTCACTTCTGTAGTTGTTATAACCATTTTTGTACAGACAAGTAATGTTTGAGAAAATGTTAGAAAAATTAGTGGTTGCAATAGGTGTAGTTTGGTACTTGTAGCGCCCACTAAGGTAGGGGAACTCATACCAATGAGGTGTCATTTTTCTCCTAAGAGCACTAGCTAATGAATACAGTTGGAAATTCCATGGTTTTCACAGATTTCCATACAGATGAAGGGGCAGAAACGTAAGAAAATGCCATTTTTTTCCTATAGTGCCACCTTCTGGAAGCATTTGTGCACAACAGGCTTGGGGCAAGAAGGTAAGTTACCCCTCATTAGATGCGGCAGGTTGTCTACTTTTCAGAAATATATAGTTTTATATAGTTATTCCACTGTTTTAGGGCAGTTTTACCACAAAAACCCTAGAATGCGCATTTTAGTTTATAAAGTTGAAAATGTCATTTTGCGCTGCTGGTGATTAGGGCTCTACGCTAGCCATGGACGTAGGTAAAACTATACAAATTTGGTATTTTTTTACTCGGGGGACTCAGGGCTTTTTCAAATAATTGAAACTTTTCCAATCAAGGTAAATGTTTTTGATACATAGTATGTGATTTTAGCAAAATTAGTAAATTTTCACTTTTTTTTGTCATTATGACATCATAGATTTTTGCACGATGCAAAATTCTGTTCATGTAAGGTACCATGAGAAAGCTCAATTCGTTCTGAAAAAAACAATATATAGTTTTCCATATTTAACTAAAAATCCCAAGAGGAAATCAAGCGTAAACAGAAGGATAGCAAAAATGCTGAAAATGTGTCTGGCCTGCAGGGTACAGGAAATGGCCCGAGCCTCCGGCACTGAAAGGGTTAAAAAGGCGTAAAGGAGCACTTGCCCTGTGTGCATGCATTGAGTGGATACCTATACATAAAGGACTGTAGCTCTATCAGTCTTTATAGGTAACATGTTACCACCCCTACAGGCCACATGAGGAATAATCAGTTGCAAATAGGGTATATAAAAGCCTAAATTAAACTCTTGAAGGCCTACAATATAAAAGAAAGAATAAGTGCAATACAACATTTATGTGTAATATTAGTGAACGTTTAAAGCTGCTAGAATGAGCTCCTGATGAAGTGACATCCAATTAATGTCACGAAACGTGTTGAGCAGAGGTACTAGTGGATATACTATTTTTGTAGTACATTTTATGATTTTTAAATATATGTATGTGTGTATACATATATATAGATGAGTCCTTATTAGTGGGATTGATCACACCATACTTGGGATAGTACTGAGGTATACTTAGTGATCCTTTGTGCTTACCCCCATTTTTTCTGTGTTGTCATTTATATTTTTGATACTATATAATTTTTTATTTTTTAGAAGTGTTTTTAACATATGTAGAATAAAGATTTTTTATAATTTTATACATAAAATTTGTATGGTATAAGATTTTTTTTCCCTCACTCACTCAAAAGGAGCAAGACTTTTGAGTTGAGGCACCATTATAAGGTTCCCAGGCACTCTATAGAGAGTGGTGAGTCCACATGTTTATTCCATATATGTGGACAATAACAAAGGAACCTAACACTCATATAGGGTGCGGCAAGAACAGAGTGGTGTTATGAGCCTGGAGTGATCCAAAGAATATCCAGTGCATGCGCATATACTGAGAGGCAGGAGAAGCCTCTGTTCCATGTGAGTGAACTATAAGAAGGGAAAAAAGAGGGATACTGCCACAATATACTAAATAATACTACACTTAGAGGGTGGTGTTTGCGCTGTACTCTCCTTCTTTTTCTTACTATTTTTGTAAGAACCATATTGTCTGGTTAAAATATGTGTCTCTCGTACATTACCTTTAACACAATTTTCCTTATAGTATTTTGTCATGGATTTGTCAGATTTAATCCCACTTTGTCAATGAGTATGGGCTATTGGATAGGTGGTTTAACCCCATAGTTCTCATTACCCCAGTATCTTATAAGATAATCCTTTAAATACATGGTGACCACACAGTACAGTTTGCTTCTTAATAAGCCGGTTTTGATGGCCAATGATCTGCAACCCTGTCTAACTTATGGAACAAGAGTAAGATTCCTGCTTTTGAATCAAAATCATCTTTTCTGAATGTTCTTATTTTGCTTTACAATCTGTGTGGTCCTAGTGTTCAGTAACTTAGTCACTTTCCTATATATCCTGTTGCTGGCTTTAACTTTCATGATTTGTTACAATAACAGTTTCCATCTAAGGTTACATATGGGATTCCCTGCACTGCTTTTTCCATTTGGGGTTCTTTGGTTTAGCTTATCTGACTCTCTTATTTTATACTTCAGAGGGTACAGTCCAATAGTAGTTATATCTTGCCTGCTTTAACATTATTTTTCTTTTTCTCTCTCTCTCAATGTGGATACTTCAGTGGTAGGACACTTCATATGTTTGACTAAGACATTGTGCTCTTAGAAATAGCTGTTTAATAACTGCCTTGTCTTGCCTTTTGAAGAGTAATATCACATACACACACACACATACATACCCACAGGGCTTATAATTATAAGTCCTTAGCTACTAGCCAGACCTGAAAAGCTACTCGCCACTGCAAGCCAAAACATACCCACCAGGGCTGAATTTCTATTTGCCAGGACTAAATTTTCACTCGCCATTGGCTAGTGGAGAGTGGAGATTTTGAGCCCTGCATACACACACACCTAATGTGTACCCATTAACCACCCCGTGTATACAGTTGTGCTCAAAAGTTTGCATACCAATGGAGAATTGGTAATAAATATACCATTCTTAAAGAAAACATGAGTGAGCAGGCAAAACATTTCTTTTATTTCTTACTGGATTCATATTCAACTATAGGTTATATCAGAATAGCACAATCATGAAACAAAACATGGCAACAAATAAAAAAATGAAATGACCCCTGTTCAAAAGACTGCATACCCTTAGTTCTTAATACTGTGTATTGCCCCCTTTAGCATCAATGACAACGTGCAGTCTTTTGTAATAGTTGTCTATGAGGCCCAGAATTCTTGCAGGTGGTATAGCTGCCCATTCGTCTTTGCAAAATGCCTCAAGGTCATGCAAAGTTTTTGGTCGTCTTGCATGAACCGCACGTTGAGATCTCCCCAGAGTGGCTTGATGATATTAAGGACAGGAGACTGTTATGGCCACTCCAGAACCTTCACCTTTTTCGGCTGCAATCACTGGAGGGTCAACTTGGTCTTGTGCTTAGTGTAATTGTCATACTGGAAAGTCCAAGAGTGTCCCATGCACACCTGTCGTGCAGAAGAATGCAAATTATCTGCCAGTATTTTCTGATAACATGCTGCATTCATCCTGCCATAAATTTTCACAAGATTCCCTGTGCCTTTAGAGCTTACAACCCCCCAAAACATCAGTGAGCCACCACCATGCTTCACAGTGGGGATGGTTTTCTTTTCGCTATAGGCCTTGTTTACCCCTCTCCAAACATAACACTTATGGTTGTGACTATAAAGCTCTATTTTGGTCTCATCACTCCAGATTTCAATGTGCCAGAAGCTGTGAGGCGTCAAAGTGTTGTGCGGCATATTGTAACCAGGCTTTTTTGTGGCATTGGTGCAGTAAAGGCTTCTTCCGCCAACGCGACCATGCAGCTCATTTTTGTTCAAGTATTGTCGTACTAGTTGAACAGCCCGTTACACGGGCCACAGTGCCACTGCCACCCGGTCGCGGAGCAGTCACGCGCAGCAGAGTCTGCCCGCTCCACGGCTGATACAGAGCTGGACCGAGCTCTGTTTCAGCCGCGGCGTGGGCAGTCTCTACTGCGCATGACTGCAGCACGCGCAGCAGTGTGTACTGTGCATGTTGCGGCGTTACACACGATTTAGCGAATTATTATATATGATGATGATGATGATGATGATGATTGTGATCCTTGAAACAACCACACTGTCTTTTTCCGGAGTATCCTGTATTTCTCCAGAGGTTACCTGTGAGTTTTTGTTTGTATCCCAAACAGTTCTTCTGGCAGTTGTGGCTGAAATCTTTCTTGGTCTACCTGACCTTGTCTTGGTATCAAGAGATCCCCGAATTTTCCACTTCTTAATAAGTGATTGAACAGTACTGACTGGCATTTTCAAGGCTTTGGATATCTTTTTAGGTCCTTTTCCTTCTTTATACAGTTACCTTGTTACACAGGTATTTTGACAGTTTTTCTGGTCCCCAGGGCTTAGTATCTAGCCTGCTCAGCGCATCCACGTGAGAGCTAACAAACTCATTGATTATTTATATACAGACACTAATTGCAATTTAAAAAGCCACAGGTATGGGAAATTAACCTTTAATTGTCATTTTAACCTCTGTGTGTCACCTTGTGTGTCTGTAACAAGGCCAAACATTCAAGGGTATATAAACTTTTGATCAGGGCCATTTGGGTGATTTCTGTTATCATTATGATTTAAAAAGGAGCCAATCACCTATGTGATAATAAATTGCAGAGAGGGACAATCTTCAATTAAGATATGGAAAAAAGCTGAAAAACCTGTCAAGGGGGGCAGGGTTTTCATTGTTCTCATAGTAAGAAGATTGTCCCTTGCTGTTATCTTTGTGGTCAAGCAACCAGATTCCACATCTAAGGTGAGCAGTGTTACACTAAAGGGGCAGGAGGGGGATACTTTATCATTCAATTACGCTTGAACTACAACTCTGACAGTACTGAAATAACACTTTCTATGGCTCAAATACTATAAAGATTAATTGGAGCTGCTGTTTTTGTGAAACATTACTATCCCTTTAAATAAAAGACAGGTTGTTTTTTTTGCATTATCAGTCATATTTTTTAAAATCAATGCCAAAATTTCACAATTTCTGCCAGGGTATGCAAACTTTTGACCACAACTGTAGGTACAAATGCAAGTGCCCTCTCAAGTGCAGAATGGCATATAAAAAGAAAACAATCAGCATATTTTGTCTGGGGCAATGTTGTTGTTCTGCTATGGCCCATTTTATGCTGACCCATACTAATGGGGTACAGGTTTTCTCTTGTGATGAATAACTAATGTGGTACTGTATTTTGTGGGTTTCAAGATGTTTGTCTCTAAAGTGGTGTAAACATTTTTTTCCTCTGGCAATAGCACCAATTTATGTAACTGTTTCTACAGCCCACTCCGAATTTATAAAAGGAAGTGACCCCGCCACACTCAGCTTCAAAAGATCGGGTTCTCAAAATGGTGTTACAGGTCTCATATGTATTCAATGCTGGAGTTGTGTTGACCATTTAAATACAAGCATACTTTGTTTAAAAAAAAAAAAGGAAAAATCAATTTACGAAACCTAAGTACTTTGGTAAGGTGCAGTTTACTGAACTTGCACCCTCTATAATACTGAACCTTAAATAATTCAGTACCATTTTCCAGGAGGCCTCTGGTCATTTAAGGACATCCTACATTTGATACTGTATCAAATTTTCACTATGTGTTAGAAAAAAAAATGCATAAAAATATAATTTTTTTTTACTGCTATATTGCTCAGTTTTGCTTAAGATAAATCAGAAGTGATTTTTTTTATGTATGACATGTGCATGTTTAATCTCAGTGGGTTATGCACCAAGAGATATACTTTGCTTTGGATATTTATGTGAAAATTTCAATTCAAACATGCTTGTTTTCCTCCTTCTCCCTCTAAAACAATCAAGGTAGGGACACTCGTAGTTGCAGGCACCAAATATTTATTAAAAATCAGCACTTTTTTTTACTTTTTTTTAAACACAGAAGACACATTACAATATCAATTCCCTGGAAAACTGTATTTTATTAAAGATAAGGTTCAGTTCATAAGGAAACCATTATATTTTCATTTATGACAGCATATCTGTTAAACAATACACTCAAAAAGGGTAACCAATACATAGACTAAACTGTGACCAAAAAAAAAAAAAAAAAGGTATATATTTAAGTTGCACAAGTTTGATTAACCCCTTAACGACCAGCCGATCGGTTCGGCGCAGTCAGTTAAGGCCCACGGAGCATTTTTTTTTTTTTTTATTCTAGAATCCGCTTCCGGACTCACTGAACGGCGTGCAGCCGCGGGGGGAGCCCGGAATTCCATGACGGTCATAGTACGTTATGGGTCGTTCAGTCAGAACGTCGTCAAGGGTCGTTAAGGGGTTAAAGTTAGTCAAAACAAACATTGTCGAGCAACATTCTGAAAATGTTTTTGAAAACTAAACAACCATGTACCCCTAGTACAGAAAACTATATAATAAT
Organism: Rhinophrynus dorsalis; assembly: GCA_037306005.1. NCBI lineage: Eukaryota > Metazoa > Chordata > Amphibia > Anura > Rhinophrynidae > Rhinophrynus > Rhinophrynus dorsalis. The sequence continues at coordinate 179,228,498 of CM074720.1, read as the reverse complement.
ATCATACCTCCCAACATTTCAAATGGCCAAAGAGGGACATTTTTGTTTTAGGGGTTTTTCTGAGGGCGTGGCTGATGGGCAGAGCATTAGCGGGAATTTTTAGGTTAATTCATAACCTATTGACACCTGTTTGTGTAACATAATCATACCTGGGAACTCTCCGGTTTTGCCCCAGAGACTCCGGATTTCAAAGTGAATTACCGGGTCTCCGGGGCAATGTGTGAATCAACAGGTGGAAAAAGTTTAAGCAGAAACTCTGCCCACTTGTGCTCCATCCCGCCCGGTTCCTCCCACTCCCCGCCATCTTACATCCATTTTGCAGGGGGTTTTGTGGGGTTTTTTTGTCCCTCCCCTTTTATGACGCGATTCACATCATTTTCCTCCCCCTGGGCACTGACAGGGTTACCCTCCATGTAGCCCTGTTTCAAAAGTTCCCAGGTATGAACATAATAATGGATCTGGAGGAAGACAAAACTATTTTATTTACAGAGACAAATTTATAAACACATATACTGATGTCTGTACAAACTTGAATGTGAGTTTTATTGCTGTGGAGCAATGTGATACGGTTATATACACACTACACAGTCTGATCCCCTAAAAAGAGGGACATCAGGGTGGGAAAGACGGACAGGGGGATGTGGGTCTCAAAAAGGGACACTTGGGAGGTATGTAATATTGGCATATTATTGGGAATCATGGTCTTTTAAAAATTAATGAAAACAAGCACATAGAAAAAATCATACCTAAACAGTTGATTGCAAAAAAGCTGAAACGCTGTCTGACCTCAAAGATTACTAGACCCTGGCAACCAGTGAAATTGCTAAAACGAGACAAATGGTAAAAAAGAGCAGCTGCAAAAGTTATTACTGGGCCACAATAATTCACATGCATCCATGCCTCCAAGCAATTTTCACGTGTGCTCTAAAGATAATCTGTCTATGCTACCATAATGTCAGTGGGAATATATACTGGCGTTGGAGAAACGGTTTATACACCCATTAACCTATCAGGGGTTAAAACTTCTAAACCAATTGAGGTTAAAAACTTTTAGGCATCTTCACCGTACCCCACAAATCATAGCGCAATAATATTAAAAGGTAAGGAAATAAATGCAACAATTATTAGCTGGAACATAAGGTTACGCTATGGAAAAACCTAGGTTTGAAAAATTGAAATATGAATATTCTTAAAACAGTACCAATACACATACAACACACCAAAGAATGATACAAATGTATTCTAACCTTCTTTATCACTCATAATTTATAATTCGGAATCCAATCAGTTCGTAAGTCAACCAAACAAATCCGTCGGCAATCAAGTGCAAGAGAGGACCTCAAAATAATAACGTAGCTATCTTCATTTACAAACACATGCTGAGATGGAGTGGTTCGAGTAAACGCGTGTTCCCGGTGTTTTAGAGGCACATCAGCATTGATAAATTTCCTTTAAATTAATAACGTAATAAATACATTTATTGAATCAGGATAATATTTAGACAACTAAACCACCGTATGCCTTAGCCTACGACCGGGCTATTGCATCATGGGAGGTGTAGTTCCCAGCTGCGAGAGATGGCTCTATCTGGAGTCTAATACGTAATATGAGAGATCAAATCAGTAATTACCGAAGTATATGGTTAGCGAAAATTGTAGGACGTGAAAATAAAACATTTTATTGAAAAGTTTTATTGTTTTTATCAAAAGAACAGGTATGTTTACTAAAGCGTCACTCTTTTAAATTATGATAGATACTAAGCTAAGATTTTCAACTTTTCTCGTCTGCAAGTGTTTACTCTAGACCTTCGCCTACAAATGTGAAAGAATGGTACACCTTTTCAGATACGAATATGAAAGTCTTCAGGGTGAAATAACAGTATATACAGTATACTATACTGTGGTCTGCGAAACATAAAATCACACATCACCACCGTTTCAAATTGCCAAATACGGACACTTGTGTTTTAGGGGGCGGGGCATTAGTTTTAGGCTATTTCATGACCTGTTGCCACCTAATTGTGTAACCTAATAAATTACTTATAGCAAGATCAAAGTGTTTTATTTACACAGACTAATTTATAAACACATACATTGATGTATGTTTAAACATCAGTATGAGTTTTATTGCTGTGGAGCAACCTAATACTTATCCACACAGTCTGATCTCATAAAAAGAGGGACATCAGGGTGGGAAAGAGGGATTTGGGTCTAAAATAGGGTCTGTCCCGCCTAAAGACTCAGGGTTTGGAACCAAATCTCAGGGTGAAGGGCCAAATTCTCAGGGTGAGCAAATCCAGTGTGTACTCCTATATGATTTACACCAATTTATTATGCTTATTTATTGTTCAAATCCATGACATTTCTACCAGAAAGGCAGGAGGACAAGTTCTGCTTACCTTATGAGTGTATAAGAAGTTATATCTCAGAACTGTAGCATGTGAAAGATTCCTTAAATTGATTGGATTATCTCTGGTTTAGAGGAAACATTGACGTAACACATAGAATCTGCTTTCTTGTGGGCGTTAAGGGTTAATATTTCAAATATCTCAGGGTGAGCTCATTTCAAAAGTTCCCAGGTATGCTAAAGAGGGACACTTGGGAGGAATGCATTAAGGTGCTCAGCCCCACCGTTACTCCTAAACAATAAACAAAGATCACACCTACAAATTGAAGTCTTTTATTTTCCTAGTTTAACAGACTAACCCAAACCTGTGTGCAGCACAGAACCAAATGCTGCATTCCCCTCACCAGCCAAGGGTTGGTGGACAAGCCACGACTTCGCTTGACCACTGCCGCAACCAAATCTCGCCTTCATCCGGCTGCCCTCACTGGTGGAGCCCCTGCTCCACCCCAACCATACCTGGGGAGGGCAGGTCATACGTCTCCAACCTTCCACCCTCCCCCCAACTGCTAGCAGCTGAGCCACCCCCAAACCCAGCCACTATCGCGAGGGGGTCCAAGGGGAATCCTCAAACGTCTTTGGTCCCCATACCCCTCCCCACCTGCGCTCTCTGGCGCTAGCCCCCTTCCTTCTGGCACTACTGCATGCCTGACCACAAAGTCAGTGCCTGCTGCAGTGCCCCCCACGACCAGGTGGCTAGGCCTGCACCCTTTCTGCCCTCGCCGAGCCCGACTGCACACAGTCAGTTCCCAGCTAGGCCTGTGTAACGTGACGCCTTGTATCATAAGCTCGATACCTCCTTTATAGTTCCTTTCTCCCTTGGAAAGACACTCCAATAGTAAACCGAACCTCCTGTTCCCAAACATCAGCCGAGACTTGATGAAGGGAAGAACTCTCTTTTATTGACTCAAACACACAGCTTATATACACTACAGAGACTCTTATCAAGATCAACATGAGTACTTGGGACAGTGTTTCTATGCTTGACCAATCAGTCACCAGCACCCTTATCAAGATAAGAATGCAGATTAAGACTTGAAATTATACATTCTTAACTGGCTCATCAATAACCTCCTCTGATTGGTCAAGGAAGCACAGCAGGAATCAATTAACATTCCTTAGCACAGACCTGGAGTATAGTGGAAGCAAAGCCCAACCCCCACTATCTCTGCACTCTAGCAATGTATTGGAAGCAACTCAGTCTATGGTTGTTAGTCTTTTGGGTAGAAATAGTCTGAAGACATGAGATCCCATATCTGTAACACACCAATATCTCCCATAGGCGCCACAGTTCTGTCACATATCTCCTCCTTGTATCCATGTCCGGCATACCCGATTAGACCCAGTCGGGTGTATTTTAGGGATGTCTGGGGTTTTCTGCCTGTGGTTCCATATCTGTTTGTCTGGATAAGCCATTGGCGTTGTGGTTTTGTTTCCCTGGACGATATTGCAGGGAAAAATTGTAGGGCTGGAGGGCTAAGCTCCAGAGTAGAAGTCGCGGATTGTCTCCAGCTACCCGGTTTAGCCAAACCAGCAGGTTATGATCCGTGATTAATGTATACTGTCTACCGTACAAGTAGGGTTGGAGTTTTTTCAGCCCCCATACCAATGCCAAGCACTCCTTTTCAATGGTGGCATAGCTGACCTCCCTAGGTAACAGTTTCCGGCTTAGGTAGGCCACCGGGTGTTCGTGTCCGTCGTCTCCCACTTGGCTTAGAACAGCTCCCAGCCCGAACACTGAGGCATCTGTGTGTACAAGGAAACGTTTAGATGAGTCAGGTGCAGCCAATATGGGGGCCGGCGCTTAGTGCTTGCTTTAGTTGCTCGAAAGCCTTCTCACAGTCTGGGGACCACCGTACTTGTCTGGTGAGGTGTTTCTTGGTTAAGTCGGTTAGTGGTTTGGTGATGGCACTATAGTCGGCTACAAACCTCCGATAGTGCCCTGCCATCCCTAAAAATGCCAGAACTTGAGTCTTGGTTCAGGGTTGGGGCCACTTGGCTATGGCCTCTACTTTGGCGGGGTTGGGTCGTTGTTTCGCTGAACCCACCCGGTGTCCTAAGTACTGCACCTCGGACGTGCCGAGGTTACACTTGTCAGCCCGTAAGGTCAGTCCCGCTTCCCTAATCCGGTCCAACACTGCAGACAAGCGCCCGAGGTAATCTTACCATGTGCGACTGAATATGGCTATGTTATCCAGATACGCACACGCAAAGTCCTGCAAACCCTCCAGGAGTCGGTCGGCCATCCGCTGAAACGTGGCGGGGGCATTTTTCATCCCAAACAGCATGACCTTAAACTGGTACAAGCCTAATGGGGTGACAAAGGCTGATTTTGGGATGGCCTCCTGGTCCAGGGGGATCTGCCAATTTGTAACGGTTTTTTAAGACACTCAGACCAGGGGTGAGATAAAACACAGTTTTATTAAAAGAAAAATAAGGAAAATGATCGCCCTCTACAGGCAACACAAAATAATAGCAAGACAATAATAGATATTCCCCCACAGGCCCAGTATACAGAAATAAGAGTATTACATATACTGTCTCAGGACAGGCACGTGAGAGAAAACCCCAAGACAGGGTTAAAAGTACAAATGAACAGTCTCAGTTGTGGAGTTTGGCACGCCCAAGGTGTTAATTGGAAGCAGTAAGTGTAGCTGGAATCACACTTATAGTACTGAGAGATGCTACTGCTAGGCCATGCATGACCAGAGGTAATATCAGCAACACAGTACCCAGAATAGCCCCCACGGGCGTAACCAAGGGTACGACTGACACTGCAAGTGCTTGAGCAGTTAGCCCCCACGGGCGTCACCACAGTTTGACCTGAATTGCAAGAGCTGCAAATAGCCCCCACGGGCGTACAACGGAGACCAGCGGAACGAAGGTAATGAGCCAATAGCCCCCACGGGCGTAACCTAGTCAACCTGCAAGAACTTTTGAGCCAATAGCCCCCACGGGCATAACAACGGCCCATATATGCTGCAACGGAGAAGCCAATAACCCTTCACCCTCAGTACATTAGCTTGTGCCTTCAGCCTCAATGGTGTTAATGTCAACGTTAGAGCCAAATAACGCCCTACCGGAACCGTTACCGACAGCACTACTCTGCAATGGTGTATTGAGCAGTCGACCAACCAGAGAATAAGCGACCAGCTCAGCAGAACTAATGTAAGAGAGAGGCTCTATACCAGTGAAAGAGGCTAGCAAAAGATAATGCGGCACAGCTAGGGTTAAATGCAGCTTTTACGGATCAGAGGCTCAGAGAAGCGTGTAAGTTCTGCAAGTGATACGGAGGCTCAGGGCAGCAACACAACTCAGCAGTCAGGTAATACTCAGCACTGGGAGCAAGCAAGCCCGGACAGGAGCAGGTCACACGATCAGCCAGGCAAGCGGCAGTGGCAGGAGTCAGAATGTCTCCACAGCTCGTGGACCACCGGTGAAGCCCACGGACTCTGCGACGGTTCTATCACCCTTAAGGCCAACATTTCCCTTAGCTCTGTCTTCAGGCGTTCCCTAACTGCCTCAGGAATACGATAGGGTCTTTGCCGCAGGGGTTCCTGACCAGATGTTTCCACCTTGTGGACCACTAAGGTCGTATATCCCGGTGTGGCAGACAGCATATCGCTTCTTTCCGATAGCAACTGGGTCACCTGAGTTTTTTGGGGTTCTGTGAGTTTATCCCCTAAAACCACTTGCTGTAGTGTGCTGGGGGTACTACTCAATAAGTCTGGGAGGGGAATATTCTCACTGTCCTCAGTGGCTGGTGCGCATATGGCTGCCACTTCCTCTGGTCTCTCCCTGAACTCCTTAAGCATAGTCACATGACCCTTTCATCTGAGCACCGGGCCACCATGTAGGTAGTGTCAATGATTCATCCACTCCCCGGTAGGGACCCTGCCATGCAGCTTGGAGTTTATCTTGCCGGGTTGGCTTCAAGACTAGCACCTTTTGGTCAATCTGGAAGACCCGGTCTTGGGCACCTCGATCATACCAATGTTGTTGGCACCATTGGGCCTCCTGCAAATTCTCACGGACGAAGGCCGTGAGTTGTTGCAGCCGGTCCCTCAGCTCCAAGACATAGGATACAATAGGCAACCCGTTGGCTCCTACATCTCCCTCCCAATGCTCCCTGATCAAGTCTAGCGGGCCCCTGACGCTCCGGCCATATAGCAATTTGAAGGGGGAAAAACCGGTGGATTCTTGGGGTACCTCTTGGTACGCAAATAGTAGATGGGGTAAAAACTTTTCCCAGTTTTTATAGGTTTCTGTGAAGGTCTTGATCATCTGCTTGAGCGTGCCATTAAAACGTTCACAGAGACCATTTGTTTGTGGGTGATAGGGGGAATTAAACAGTGGCTTTATTCTGACAAAATCTCTCTAGGGAACTCTACTCGGAGAATACTTTCATTAGAGCCTCCACCACAGTTTCTGCATTAGTGTTGGATAGCGCCACCGCCTCCGGGTACCTTGTCGCATAGTCTACTATGGTGAGGATGAACTTTTTGCCGGAGGGGCTGGGTTTACTTAAGGGCCCTACCAGATCTACCGCTACCCTATGGAATGGTTCCTCAATTATAGGGAGTGAGTGCAGTTTGGCTGGGGCCCGATCCCCCCTTTTCCCTACTCTCTGACACATCTCACAGGTCCTGCAAAACTCTCGTACATCTTTGGAGATTCCAGGCCAGAAGAACGTTTGCGTTAATCGGTGCCCTGTTTTCCGTAAACCTAAATGGCCCACCAGGGGAATATCATGGCTGAGGTGAAGTCATTCCCTGCAGTATTTTTGGGGAACAACGAGCTGCCGGCGGGGAACCTGTGCCAACCCTGGCCCCTCTCCTCCGGATACTCGGTAGAGTAATCCATGATGCCATTCAATGGCTTCACCCCCTTCCCCCTCATTTGGAGTGTCTGCCCTCTTCCTGTACCCCTCTAACGTAGGGTCTGCTAGCTGTTCCCCCTTAAAGTCCTCAGGGTTACCCCAGGCTAGAGGGACTGGAATTGTTGGGCTAGGGGATGGTGCTCTCACCTGTGGTGCTTCACTGTGAGAGGGATCAGTCCTTCGACTTTGTAAGCAGGTGGTCACTGGGTGAGCGGCTTCCTCGATGCTGGGACCAAACTGGGACGTCAGGTCCACCAAATCATTTCCCAGCAGTACCTCAGCTGGTAGCTCCTGCATGACTCCCACCTCTACATAGCGGGAATCTGCTCCCCAATCCAAGTGCACCCGGGCTGTAGGAAACTTGTGGATAGCACCCCCAGCCACCCTGACTACCACGGTTCACCCCGTGCGGTCTGTATTCCTGACTCGGTGCGGTTGAATCAATGTCATGGTAGCCCCAGTGTCTCACAAACCCCTAGCAGACTGGCCGTTAATTTGCACAAGTTGCCGGTGATGTGCCCGGTTATCTCTGGCTGCTTGCAAGGGATTTACTTCATGTAGCACCAACCCCAACTCCTCTTCCCCCAGCAGGGTATCCTGCTGTAAACAGTGGACAGCACCTCTAGCTCCAGTGTAATTTACTTGTAATTCAACATGTTTTGTAGGAGCCTTCCACCTTCAACAGGAAAGAGTAAAGGGTCCGCCAAAATGCATTGAATTGCAAGTGAACTTCACACATGCACTGATCCAAACTTTATTTAAATTAAGCTGGTGCAAGCTGATGGCGAGTCAGCGGCAGCAAATTGTGTCTGTTGGATGGAAGTAGCACTGCACCCAGAGCAGGGAGGGCAAGTTACTCACAGTGGTGCAAAACATGAACAATGAAAGAACTGGCTCTGGAAAGTGGCAGAGCTTCATCAACTGAAGCCTTGGCTAGCACGTAGAGTGGCCATAGAGCCGGTTGGACAGGCAGTAGTGAGCTATAATTACACCCACCACAGCCTCCAGCTCATGTGTGTTTCTACCCTTGTCTGTGTGCAGAGTGATAGGGCGGAGTAGAACACACAGAGAAGGGGACAAACACAACGGAGCAGCACTCAGCAACATTGAGATGAAATCAGCCCAGTGACAGGGCTTGATTCAAATGTTGGAGTTAAAACCAGCATGAAGAAAAAAACTGCCTTCGCGAGTTAAACAAGATTGGATAACGAGAGATTCAAATGTTCCTTACCCAGAAGAGTACAATTTGACCTCATCGTTGGCGCAAAACACACGATAAATGTCTCCAAAAAAAACAATCGAAACGTCCAATGTTCCTAGTGTCCCAGCCAATCAAAGCACCCCAAAGTATCAAGTGAGCTGAATAAACTATAAATAGACCCCAAATCACCTACGCACCTATCACAGTGCCCGTGATTGCTGCAGTTCTCTGTCTATCACCTGCAGGGGGCTCCCATTGGCTGTCTGCAGTCAGCCCGCCTCTGGTCGCCTTTTTAAACTCAGTCTGGGCACCCTTTGGTTGCCCTTTCATGGTGTCTCTGACAGCATTCACTTTGCCTGTCTGCTGTAGCTATTGGGCTAGTTCTTGAGTTCCTGAGTTTACCTGTTCCTGTGTTCCTGCCTGCTCGTCAGTTCCAGTCCGGTTCCGGTTGCTGTCGTTCCGGTTGCCAGCCGACTTGCGGTGCTCGTCCCGGTTGAGCCTCGGCCTGCTCCTGCTGTTTCCTCTGTTCAGTTTCTGTGACGATATTTCTCTCCTGTCGCTCCGGCACATTCTGTCTGCTGGTCCCAGCGTGCAGACGCTGGTTTACTCCATTAGCCTTGCGGCTCACAATCCTGTTTATTGGTCCCAGCGTGCGGACGCTGGTTTACTCCATTAGCCTTGCAGCTCACAATCCTGTTTGTTGGTCCCAGCGTGCGGACGCTGGTTTACTCCATTAGCCTTGAGGCTCACTATATTGTCTGTTGGTCCCAGCGTGCGGACGCTGGTTTACTCCATTAGCCTTGCGGCTCACTATACTGTCTGTTGGTCCCAGCGTGCGGATGCTGGTTTACTCCATTAGCCTTGCAGCTCACAATACTGTCTGTTGGTACCAGCGTACGGACGCTGGTTTACTCCATTAGCCTTGCGGCTCACAATATGGTCTGTTGGTCCCAGCGTGCGGATGCTGGTTTGCTCCATTGGTCTTGTGGCTCATTCTACTGCCTGTTGGTTCCAGCGTGTGGACGCTGGTTTACTCCATTTGCCTTGCGGCTCAAGGTACAGTTGTTGGTCCCAGCGTGCGGACGCTGGTTTACTCCCTGACTTGCAGTCAGGCTTCTGGTGCTGTCCAGTCCTAGCAGCACTTGTTTCAGATGTGTACCGACACTAGCCTCTCCTTGGGTGAGACAGCTTGACCGTATCCTCTATTTATCATCCTACTGTCATTGTCATCTGACAGTCTCTGGTCTTAGTGGTGTCTCCCTTCTTGGGATGCCCTGCCCGGTATTGGTAAGGCCGGTAGAACCTTTCACGTTGCCACCTTTAGGTTGCCTTACCCGGTATTGGCAGGGCCGGTAGAGCCTATCCTTGGGTATCCATTCTGGGCTGCCCTGCCCTGTATTGGTAAGGCCGGTAGAACCTGTTACGTTGCCACTCCACGGTTGCCTTACCCGGTATTGGCAGGGCCGGTAGAGCCTATTCCTTGTGTATTCCTCAGGCTGCCCTGCCCGGTATTGGTAAGGCCGGTAGAACCAGTACGTTACCATCTTACGGTTGCCTTACCCGGTATTGGCAGGGCCGGTAGAGCCTACCTATCACTATTCCTTCAGTATCGCTTGGGTTGCCTTGCCGGTATTATTTGCAAGGCCTGTAGAACCTATCTCAATTGTCAATTGCTTATATATATGTGATGTTTGTATGTGTATGAAAACCCTATGGGATTGCCTTAACTTTTCAACAAAGTTATGTTTTTACCTAAACCTTACGTCTGAGAGTCTTAACAAACCGTGACAGCACCTTTGTCTGTTTTTGAGTTCCCAAGAGCTAGATATCAGGACCCAGGAGCGGAGGCTAGTTTTGAGAGAAAGGGAGTTGAGGCGCGCACACACACACACAGTTACAGGGAGAGTTTGACAGCACACAAAGCGACACAATACACCTTTGTACATATCAAATACACGCATCCAAACACACATACTCACACACACATAGCCCATATTTTTTTTGTAAAACACACACACTTTTATCTTTTTTTTGACAGTGTGACTCTGTGAGTGCAAGTGAGTGACAGAGAGTGAGTGAGTGAGTTTTTGAGGGCCTGAGTGAGTGCTTGGGTGTAAGTGGGTGAGAGGGATGGAGAAGAGAGGAGAGGAGAGAGGGGTGGGGAATGTAGGAGGAGAGGAAGAGGAGATACAGGTGGGCATCCCTGGTCAGGGTAGGGAAGGGAGATCCCTGGGCCGGAGGGGCAGCCACCCAAGAGCAGGCACATCTAGTGCAGGGGCAGTGAGAGTGGGACGAGGGGTAGTCCCACTGCACCACACACAGCCAGGGCCAGTGCAGGCAGGGCTGGAGAGCCACAACCAGGGCTCTCAACAAACCTCTGGGGGTGAGGAGGAGGAGGAGAGGTCAAGGGAGCCCAGGTTCACAGAGGAGGAGAATCTTGTCCTCTGTGAGGCTGTGGTGGCGCGACAGAGGATCCTGTTCCCCAAAGGGCCTGTCGTTGGCATTGGCTCCAAGAGGAAGGCAGTCTGGAAGGAGGTTGTGGCTGCAGTTAATGCCGTGTCCAGTTGCAGCCGGTCGCTGGAGTCAGTGAAGAAAAGGTGGACAGACTGCAAGGCCAAGGTAACATAGTAACACAGTAATCTATGTTGAGAAAAGACCTGTGTATATCTAGTTCAACCTTTTTCCTATTTCTGTCTACCATTGCGAAGGTGAAGAGGAAGATGGGCGAGCAGGCCTTGCACGCTGCTGGAACAGGGGGTGGTCCACCCCTGCGCGTGGAATACAGCCAGTGGGAGGAGGGCGTGCACAGGACGCTCTACTCTGTCATGGTGCGTGGGATCCCTGGGTGGAGTGACACCAGGGAAGAAAGTAGCCTCCAGTCAACTGGTAAGTGCATCAAGGCCCACACACACACATCACAGAGGCCAACACAGTGACACATGGACAGCATTCCACACCACAATTCAGCCACACAGCTTGGAGGGACGTCAAACAAGGACAGAATACTTGACCAACCCAGCCTGAATGGTAATGGTCCAGTCCCTGTTGAATCCCCTTCATGCTGTCCACAACAACATCATGCACAGCACAAAACAATGCATACTGTCATGTATCAGTCACAGATATAACGGTTATGTGTATCACAACGTCATACACAGAGTGACAAAGAGGTCAGCACACAACCCCTTGAGTGCCACAGGAATAAGTAATGCATTGTTCGACAATACATTGGCTAGTCCCCTGGCACCCAAAGGATTACCAGAGAATAGCAAGAAGGGAATTGGTGTATTTCCTATTGTATTGTTACTGTATGTCAGGGCTAGGAGTTGTACATGTAGGTAGTTATTCCAAGCGAAATAGTCAAGGTTCAGCTTTTTACATCATATGTAGTCTGCTGAGTGTGGATGGCCAGGGGGCATTCCCTGCCATCCCCACTCTGCAGGACATATGTGATTCACAAGACTCAACCATGATGGGGGGGACATTCACTAGGGTGTCAGAAAGAGTTGACAGTGTGTACATGGCAACTGCAGTGTCATCACACCTGCAATCCCTGTATTATTCTGTGGAGCCAATGCACTGAGATCTAAACAGCATGTGACATACCAGTGCTTAGTCTCCATAGCATAGCATGTGAAAAGGTAGAAGCAACCTCCAATAGTACAGTCTAACCATTTAAATCATGGCTTTCCTTTTTCCTGTCATCAGACACACCTTCGCTTATTCTGAGGGACTTCAACTGCCATGTGGATGATCCATCAGTCTCCTGGGCATCCCACTTTCTTTCTCTAACATCTGCGTTTGGACTACAACAGTGGACAGATGCTAGTACGCACAGGGATGGCTACCTCCTAGACCTTGTGTTCACTACAGGGTGTGCACTCTTCGATTTCAACATCCCACCTCTTCCACTATCTGACCACCATCTTCTAACATTCAGCACCACTTATAGACCTTCCGCAATCACTGCTTCCTCTCCCCGCTTCACGCGTAACCTCAAATCACTTAACCTCACTGCTCTGCAATCCTCTCTGGCTACAGGAGTTTCATTCATTCCCACTAATACAGACACTAACAGTCTTGTCAACACTTACAACTCGGTCCTGTCCTCCTCTTTAAACCTGCATGCTCCTCTCTGTCTCAGATGCACCCGTAAATCCAATCCACGGCCATGGCTTAATAAGGACACCAGCTTCCTTCGCTCCTGTACCCGTTCAGCTGAACGACTCTGGAGAAAGTCCGGCTCTCTGGCAGACTTTATGCACTACAGATTCCTCCTTTCTTGTTTTAACTCTGCTCTGTCCCTGACAAAAAACACATTACTTTTCACAACTAATTAGCACTCACAAATCCAACCCTCGCCACCTTTTCTCTACATTCAACTTCCTTCTCCACCCTCCATCTGCCTCCCTCTCACACTCTATACAGCCACAAGACTTTGCTGACTTCTTCAAAGCCAAGGTAGACTCCATCCGGGGTAATATCCCACCCTGTATATACCCTCCTATCCTCCCTCATTCCCCTCCTGCCACCCTGGACTCCTTTTCACAAGTTATGGAGGAAGAATTGGCTAACCTCCTAACCTCCTTTCCCTCCACTACATGCACACTTGATCCACTCCCCTCTCACCTCATCCAGCCCCTCTCCCCCACACTCACCCTTATCCTATTACATATCTTTAACTCCTCCTTTGCACTGCTACATTTCCTGACGACTTCAAACATGCCATAGTAACACCTATCCTCAAGAACAACTCCACTGACAGCACCACACCCTCTAGCTATCGACCGATTTTTCTCTTGCCTTTTGCTTCTAAGCTCTTGGAACGTCTAACCTACTCCCGTCTGCTTGACTTCCTCAACACGCACAACCTGCTTGACCCGCTACAATCTGGCTTTCGCACTGCTTACTCCACTGAAACCACTCTCACAAGAATGGTTAATGATCTACACATTGCCAAATCACAAGGTCACTATTCTATACTTATCCTTCTTGATCTCTCCGCTGCTTTTGACACTGTTGATCATGCACTTCTCCTCCAAATTCTTTACTCCTTAGGAATCCGTAATCTGGCACTGGACTGGCTATCCTCATACCTAACTAACCGATCTTTCAGTGTCTCCTCTGCCACTTCATCATCATCTCCTGTCCACCTCTCTGTTGGTGTTCCTCAAGGTTCTGTTCTAGGACCACTTCTGTTTTCTCTTTACACAATAACACTTGGCGATCTTATTAACTCCTTTGGTCTCAAATATCACCTCTATGCAGATGACACCCAGCTTTATTTATCTGCACCTCAACTGACTTCTGATATTCAATCTAAAGTCACAGTGTCACGGTTTGTTAAGACACTCAGACAATAGATTTTGGTAAAAGCATAACTTTATTAAAAGTTAAAGCACTCCCCATAGGGTTCACATACATGTACATACAATATAGATAGCAACTGAGAAATAGAACAGGTTCTACCGGCCTTGCCTATAATACCGAGCAAGGCAACCTAGGCGGCTATAAGGAATAGCAATAGCAGGCTCTACCGACCTTGCCTATACAGGGTAAGGCAACCGTGAGGTGGAATATACCGGTTCTACCGGCCTTACCAATACCGGGCAAAGCAGCCTGGGAGATTTTGCGAATAGGCTCTACCGGCCTTGCCAATACCTGGTAAGGCAACCGTGAGATGGAATATACCAGTTCTACCGGCCTTACCAATACCGGGCAAGGCCGCCTCAGTGAATACTGTGAAGAGGCTCTACCGGTCCTGCCAATACCGGGTAAGGCAACCGTGAGATGGAATGTACCGGTTCTACCGGCCTAACCACTACCGGGCAGGACAGCCCCAAAGGAGGAGATAACCAGCGTCCGCACGCTGAAACCAATAGTCAATATGTACCAGGTTTAATGGAGTAAACCAGCACCCGCGCGCTGGGACCAACAGTAAGATCTACCACCAGCTTAAGTGGAGTAAACCAGCGTCCGCACGCTGGGACCAGCAGGATAATATACCACCAGGTATAATGGAGTAACCCAGCGTCCGCATGCTGAGACCAACAGGATAATATGCCACCAGGTATAATGGAGTAAACCAGCGTCCGCACGCTGGGACCAACAGGATAACCTGACACCAGGTTTAATGGAGTTCACCAGCGTCCGCACCCTGGGACCAACAGGATAATCTGCCACCAGATTTAAAGGAGTTAACCAGCGTCCGCACGCTGGGACCAACAGTATAATATGCCACCGGGTTTAATGGAGTTAACCAGCGTCCGCACACTGGGACCAACAGTATAATCTGTCACCAGGTATAATGGAGTAAACCAGCGTCCGCACGCTGGGACCAACAGGATAATCTGCCACCAGGTTTAATGGAGTTAACCAGCGTCCGCACGTTGGGACCAGCAAGATAATCTGCCACCAGGTTTAATGGAGTTAACCAGCGTCCGCACGCTGGGACCAACAGTAAAAATATCGCCGAGGCGAGAGAATGAGCAATGTCGCCAAGCGACTACTGGATGGGAACTCTGAGGCTAAGTGAAGGTGGAGCACAGCGAACACCGCTGATTAAACAGCAACCGGAACAAGCCAGACGAAACAACCGGAGCATCAGTCGTCACGGAGGGGTCAAACCGGAGAGGTAAGCAGACTGGAACAGGAACAGATGAAATCAGGAACACTGGAACTCAAGATTCAGTAGCTGAAGACTCTGGAACACTGGAACAAGCCTCAAGCAGCGAGACAGACTGGAACACAGGAATCTGCAGCTCTGGACTCTGGAACACTGGAACAGGCCCAGACAGTATGACAAGAAGAACAAACAGGTACTGTCAGAGACACCACAAAAGGGCAACCAAAGGGTGCCTGAGCTGAGTCTAAATAGGCAGTCAGAGGCGGGCAGACAATAGACAGCCAATTGGAGTTCCTGCAGGTGATAGACAGTGTATAGCACCAATCACGGGCACCGTGATACACAGATTGCCTCTCGGCCATCTCAGACTGGATGGCTCATAGACACCTCAAGCTCAATATGGCTAAAACAGAGATATTACTCATCCCACCCAAGTCTGGCCCACTTCCAGGTGACTGTGAATGGCACTACCAGAAATCCGGTGTCAGAAGCACGGTGCCTAGGGGTGATAATTGATACATCTCTCTCATTCTCTACTCATATTAATGCCATTGCTAAATCTTGCTGCTTTCACTTGCGTAACATTGCTAAAATACGTCCCTTCTTTTGCTCCTCCACAGCCAAAATTCTCACACAAGCACTCATCATTTCCTGCATGGACTACTGTAACCTTCTTCTCTCTGGCCTTCCTGCATCCCATCTCCATCCTCTTCAATCCATACAGAATGCTGCAGCACAAATTATCCTATTGTCACCTAGGTTTGTCCCTGCCCCACTCCTCCTCAAATCTCTCCAGTGGTTACGTATAAAACTTCAAATCTCTTACAAAATTCTGCTTCTCTCATTCAAAACTCTTCTCACCTCTACCCCTTCCTACATTTCCACTCTAATATCCCGCTATACCCCATCCCGCCACTTACGATCAGCCAATAACAATCTTCTGTCAGCTCCTTTTGTGTCTACTGCCTTCTCACATATCAAACCTTTTTCTCTCATTGCTCCTTATCTATGGAATGCTCTACCTCCCACTCTGTGCCACTGCACCTCTCTGATGGTCTTCAAATCACAATTGAAACTACACTTTCTTAACAAAACTTAAACATGTTATATGGCACTCACTTTGTATATTACTTAATTTATGTCCCCTATCCTAATTGGAACTCTGACACTGTATACAGCACTTGACCCTCATGTACTCTGTATGTCTCCCATTACCACTTTAGATTGTAAGCTTTTGGGCCGGGACCTCACTTCCAGTGTTTCAACTTGCAAAGCACTTTATCACGGTGCCCGTGCTATACGGGCGACATTCTGTCAGTCTGACTCTCAGTCTACACTCATTGGCTAGATTGGCCCGCCCAGTATGTATCCTTAAATACTGGGTCCTGTCACTTACTTGTTGCCCTTTCATGGTGTTCCTGTGCCAGCGTTATTCTAGTCCTTGTGTGATATCGGTGTATGACCCGGATCGCCTGACCATTCTACTGATATTGTTCCTGCTCTGTATCCTGACCTGGCCTGGCTGAGTTCCTGCTCTGATACCGACCCGGATTGGCTGACGTTCCTGATTGAGTACCGACCTGGCCCGGCTGACGTTCCTGCTCTGTTACCGACTCGGATTGGCTGACGCTCCTGCGTGTGTACCGACCCGGCCTGGCTGACGTTTCTGCTCTGATACCGACTCGGATTGGCTGACTTCCCTGCTCCGTTACTGACCCGGCCCGGCTGATGTTCCTGCTCTTTGTATCGACCCAGCTTGCTGATATTCCGGTCTTTCTCCGTTTCCGGGTTGACTGCCGTTCCTGCCCGTGTTCCGACCTGTTTGGCCTTCCATTACTGCCTGTCCTGGATTGCCTCTGTTCATATAGTCTCCGGTTGGGCTTGGCATCCAGGCAGTGTGGTCCAGTACTGCAGCCTGTATCCGCTGTCTCCGTGTCGCGCGGGCGACACTCCTATTCTGCAGTCTGGCTCCGGTTTTTCCGTGCATTGCTCAGCTACGCAGTGAACACAACTCAGGCACATCTAACATGGGTGTCAGGTAATGAGTTGTCTCCAATGCATTGCTCAACTATGCAGTGAACACAACTCAGGCACGATGAATGGCGTCACAAGCTTTTACAGCAGGGGTGAACACACATATCACATACAGACATGTTTGTCTAAGATCAACTCACAGACATTTGAAAGCCAAAGAACATTAGGGTGTTGTTCCATGATGTGACTTGAACTTGAACAACTTGAACACATTAGATAGCTCAACAAAATGATCACAATTAAAGGGATAGTAATGCGTAGAATGTTTGAACAAATATGTGTTAGGGTTCATCACCCTAAGTAGAACAAGAGAACTCCCACTGCTGAAGGGTGTTTCATTCACAGGTAATGTCAACTCACAGTTGTTTTTACATAGGAAAAACACAGTGGCCTGACATTGTCAAGTGGCACTTTTGCTACACCATCCAATGTAGATTCAAGGTGCTGTGACCAGAACTGTCCAGGGGATGGTGTAGCAACAGAACCACTGTACATATTCAGACCACTGTGAGATTTGATGTATGATGTTCAACTTTGAGCTGAACTAACTTTGAAATGCAAAGCAGGAGCTTTGTTTTACTCAGGGGGATGAACCCTACTAGATAGGTTCATTAAACATATTCAGTATTACTATACCTTTAAACCCTGACAAGGGAGGGGGTGATCAATGACACAGGATAGTCATATGTGATCAGATTTGTAATTGACATGGACACCAACAGGTGGATTCAATGTTTCACCGGAAACAAACTCCTAGACCATGAGGCATCATGCCATGGATGCCTGCAGAGGGTGAAAAGAAGACTGGAAGGTGCACTACGAACACAACAATCATGCTATTGCTGACCCATCATCATACCCTTGAGTGCCAGAGGTGTACACAACACATTGGTCATCAATGCTTTGGAGACCTTACTTGCACTCCACGAGGACAGCTTGGTTATTTGACACAGAGTGAACAATCCATTGCTTGTCATCATGATTTAATGGGGTTTGTATCATGGTATGGAAAGCAGACATATGTATATGTGAGTGGGCACACACATCAGTGTGTAAACCAAGACCTTTGAATCAGGGGAGCTATTTCATGGATCTTGATCTACATACTGATGAGATGTGTGCTCAAGGTCCGCGTGACACACATACATATGTCTGCTTGCCATCCCCTTGATGGACAACTCACATGGTCCTGACGCCTAGACAAGGCATTGGCAAGCAATGGAGTGGCATATTCACTGTGCTACACACACACACAAATAAGTCAGTATAGCAGGCTTTCAGCCAGAGCATAAACAGTTGCAGCAGGTGACAGCTGTTGGACAGGGATGCTTGGAGGAGGGGGAGGAGGGGGATGAGCCCTAGCCCTCTCACACGTTTGCCTCCACTGTCATCTTAGGTACAAGCATGTGTATATACTGGTGTTGGTCTGTCTCTCTGTCAGTGTCTCTCTCACACTACAACAGAGGAGGGTGGGCTGTCACTGTTAAACAGCAGTAAGGTGTTGTTCATGTGGCCATGGTGATGGGACCAAAACAAAGGGGAGGAATCACACCAGCTCTGTACATAACTCCTTATTCAAGATAAAACTGTGATCAGCTGAGGTGCACTCATAGGGATATACAATGATACCAAAGGAAGGGAAGAGAAGAATGGGTTAACCAACTGGGGAAAACCACCAGGCGGTGCCCACCCTTCCCCCCCAACAAGACACCTAATAACTGACACACACTACAGGGGTATACCAAACCAAAGCTTCACCAGGCGATACATGATTAATCAAGTGAATACATCAAATCAATTGGGAATCATCCAGCACAGGGAGAAAGAGTCATGAAGACATTCCAACATAGAATAATGCCTCTATGGACTGAGAGCATGTATATGTAAAGCAAACGTGCAATACCATGTATTCACTAACAAATCACAGTGGCCCATTAGCAATGTGCAATATTATCATACATGTGAGGTGCAAAGTGTTGATCATAAACAAAGTATGAATACACATCATATACTCATCTCCATGACTTTAGGAGTCACATAGTTTGATCTCCCCTTGTGCTCTTAGAGATGGGTATATGTGTATTCATACATTTGGGATTATCATGCGGTTGTACTTCATACGTATGATGATATTGCACATTGCTAATGGGCCACTTTGATTTGTTTGTGGAAACATGGTATTGCACGTTTGCTTTACATATACTTGCTCTCAGTCTATAGAGGCATTATTCTATGTTGGAATGTCTTCATGACTCCATATTCCTGTGCTGGATGGTTTTTAACTGATTTGATGTATTCACTTGATTAAAGCTTTGGTTTGGTTTGGTATACTCCTGTAGTGTGCGTCAGTTCTTCATTTTTTGTTGAGGAGGGGGCACTGCCTGGTGGTTCTCCTCCGGTTGGTTAACACCTTTATTTCTTCCTTTTCTTCTGTATGATGTGGTCATAATGGACTAATGGTGAGGTGTGTGTTATCCAGGTAATTGTTTTCTGGTGTGTCTGTTGTTAGTGGTGTGATTATTTGTAATTGATATCTACCTGTCAGGTGTGTGTTTTGTCTCCATGGACTGCTGAGGTTACATAGGTGAGCTTGATTTGTTGTTGGAGTGACAGGTGTGCATGTCGTGTTGTGTGTTAACCCCTGTTGTTCAAAGGTTTATTGGGATGGCTTATGTTGTGCTGCTTTGTGTTCCCCTTGTCCCTGTGGGGTTGCTGGATTCTTATTGTTTGTCTGTGACTTGTTTGTATGGTGTCGGCCAGTGGTTCCAACCAGAATATCATGTGATGTTGGTGCGCCATGTGCACCAGCTCAGGCTGCGTCACTTTTCCCATGTTACTATGTTCTGCATTGGTGTTTGATAATATTGATTTTACACATTTTAGGGGAGATGTGTGTATGGGACATTTGAGGCACTATTTCTCCTCATTGCCATTGACACAGTGGGACCTGATGTTGGGCATATGTTATTTTAATTTGAGTATTCTCTTGTGCCCTCAAGGGGTGCCCTGGGATATCCAGATTGCATGTTAGGGGTGTCTTAGGTGAAGGGGTTGTGAAGCACTGTTGTAGGCCTTGTTGTTGTATTTGCTAGGCATTGCAGGGGTTAATATCTGACCTCTGTATGCTTGGCTTATGTTCTTGGATGACCTGCTTCTCTGTTTTATTTTCCTCGACAGTGGTTTTCTACTCTGACTTGTGTGATGTTCTCCAAAAAAATTAGGAGTTAGATTTCTGGAGTGAAATGTTGCAATTTAACTTGCGTTAGCCCTAACTCCAACATTTGAATGGCGCTTGGCTTCGCT
The DNA here is from genome assembly GCA_037306005.1 of Rhinophrynus dorsalis. NCBI lineage: Eukaryota > Metazoa > Chordata > Amphibia > Anura > Rhinophrynidae > Rhinophrynus > Rhinophrynus dorsalis. The sequence goes on along the minus strand of CM074720.1, from coordinate 179,208,053 downwards.
TCTACATTATCCTCTATGGGTGAGATCATGCTGTTCTGGCAAAGGGCGACGTGTGTTTCAGAACTGACGTTATTTCTTACTAGTGGGAACATTCGCATTGCTTACTGGCGGTACAAAACCACCGTTGCCAGTTTTTTTTGCCGACGCCAACATTTGGATCGAGCCCTCATTGTGTAGTGCGTTAAGTTGTGGCAGATTAAGGAAATGCGGACCCAGTGGGATTTTTATGTGCTTTGCACTTTGCTGTACGTTGGGCTTTTGGTGTGGTTTGCACTATGCTGCTCATAGCGGAGCAGTATATGATGAATAACATGGCACAATAATACATTTGCTTTAGCCAGCCTGATCGCAATGTTGAACGTGGCTCAGACCCTCTTCCCGACCTGGTAGGTGGGTGCGGGTAGGCTTTAACAATTAGCCTGGAGCTCCTGGGATTGTTGAAAGCGTCGCAGTGACTCTTGGATCTGCACCCATGTGGAACAGATTCGCTGGAGATGATCCTCCAATGCCGGAATCCCCTGGGGATAGAATTAATCTGGAATCATGGAGGGCTGATACTCATAATTCAACATGAAGGGGGAGAGCTGTCACTAGGCTTGCCTCCTTCGCGCTCCGGTCCTAACCTGCCAGGTGGCCTCACCGGTTATCGCAGCACAGTCCTGGTCCTGCCTCTTCCCCATGGCTCCGTTTGCCTTGCCGCTTCTGTTCTGTCTGGTCGGGCTGTCCTCTTAGGCGCCTCCGCATTTCCGGGTTCAACGCCATCTTGCCCGTGACGTCATCACCAAGCGGCTATAACTGCTGTACTGTTCTTGTTCCCAGTGCACTCTCACAGTGTTCTGGCATCGCTGTTCTTGTTCTGCAGCTTATCCTGTGTTTATCCTGATCCCTGTGTACCGAACCTAGCCTGATTCTGACTACTCCTTGCCTTTTCCTGATTCCCTGTGTACCGAACCTGGCATGATTCTGACTACTCCTTGCCTTGTCCTGATTCCCTGTGTACCGAACCGGCTTGATCTTGACTGCTCTTTGTTTGTTCCCATTACAGCCTTTAGCATCCTGATTCCTGTGTAACGTACTGGCCTGATCTTAATGTCTCTTGTCCGCCCCTACTCTGGTTTCCTGCCTACGGTTTGCTGAAGTTCCAGGAACTCCCTCCAGAGTCTCTTCTCCAGGTCAGTGTCTTCCTTCCTGGTAGTTTCTTTCCCAGGTGTCTTGTCCTTAGGGGAGTTTCAGCTACTAGGTGGCCTCCGCTCTCCAGCGGCGATCCCTATCCTACGCACCCCAGCCTTCACTCCCCCCTGCAGGGGAGCTTGTACTGTTAGTAGGGTAGCCATCCAGGTCCGGGTCCCAGCTCAACTGGGATCAGACATCTGGCTTAGGGGCCAGCAACTTTACCTGGCTACAGCTACAGCAAGGCTCCACTACTAGCAGTCCCCGTACCCGAGCACCGAACTCTAGCGGCACTCCCCAGCACTCCCTCTCCTGCAGGGAGACACCTGCGTCCTTCAGTGCGCAGCTTTGGGTCGGGACAAGAGATGGGTAGAAACTGAGACAGCACTGTTATGAGCAAACTCCAACCAATTATTCTGATGGTCTGAGATGTAGCACCGCAGTAATAGCTCCAAGGCCTGATTAGCCCTTTCCGCGGCCCCATTCAATTGCGGGAGATAGGCCGAGGAGTAGGAGAGTTGGATGCCTAGCTGCGCACAGAAGGACCTCCAGAATCTTGAGACAAACTGGCTACCCCGGTCGGAAACTATGACTTTGCAAACCCAGTGTAGCTGATAGACCTCCTTGACAAAGCCCATAGCCAGCTCTTTAGCTGATGGGAGTTATTTGAAAGGTATGCAGTGAATCCTTTTAGAAAATCGGTCAACGACCATGAGGATGACTGTGTTACTGTTAGACAAAGGGAGGTTGACTATGAAGTACATGGCAAGGTGTGACCGTGGCTACTCCCCATTAGGTATGGGTTGGTGAAGGCCCACTGGAAGGTGACAGGGTGATTTAGTCTGCACACAGACTGGACAGGAAGCGACAAAGGCAGCAATATCTTTGTTAAGTTCTGGCCACCAAAAAAGATGGGAAACTGACCAGAGAAGCTGGTTCTTATCAGGACTTTGTATTATGATATGCGGAAATTACCTTGGTACAGAGGTTACTAGGTACGAAACAGAGCCCAGAAGGAGTCTCAGCAGGTGCATCTGCATGGGCGGCCCGTATTCTCTCCCCGAGGGGAGATGTAATTCTTGTACGTATGGTGGCAAGTACTCAGTCCGGAGGGATAATAGGACTAGGAGGAATCTCCTCCTTAGCGCCCGAGAACTGTGTGGATAGGGTATCAGCCTGGACATTCTTGGTACCCGGCAGGTACATGACCACATAATTAAAACGGGACAGATAAAAGGCCCATCGGACCTGTCTTGAAGTCAAGCGCTTAGCTTCAGACAGGTATGTGAGGTTTTTATGATCAGTGAGGATTAGGATTGGCACTGAGGTTCCCTTGAGCACGGTGCCCATGTATTTCTGACAACATTTTGACAGTGTTGTTTCCTGATGCCTTTTCATTGGCTAGTGTGATGCTGCTCCACCCAGTGTTAGCCTTTAAGTACTGAGCCCTGTCACTTCTGCAGGGCCTTTTCATGGTGTTCCCGTTGCTTAGTGCTTGCTGTGTATATCGTGTGAATCCTGTGTATGACCCGGACTGCCTGACTACTCTGCCTGATTACGTTCCTGGTCTGTGTACCGACCCGGATTGGCTGACGTTCCTGCTCTGTGTACCGACCCGGCCTGGCTGACGTTCCTGCTCTGTGTACCGAACTGGATTGGCTGACGTTCCTGCTCTGTGTACTGACCCGGCCAGTCTGACATTCCTGCTCTTTGTATCGACCCGGATCTGCTGACGTTCCTGCTCTGTGTACCGACCCCGTTTGGAGGATGTTCCTGCTCTGTGTATGGACCCGGATTGGCTGAGACTCCTGCCCTGTGTATCACTCAGGCCCGGTTCACTACCCCTTCCGGTTATGCGGTTGGGGAATCTTTCCGGTGCTCTGTCCAGGTCTTGTTTAAGACCCGGTTGGTTGCCTCGATTGCTGCTCTAGCCGTTCAACTACTGCGACCCAATTACTCTATTGTGCCTTGTATCTCCATACCCCAGGGTAGGAGCTATTCCTGGTTGCACACTGTACGCTTGGCTTGTTACTGCTCTCCTACTGAGGTTGGTCTCCTGGGCGCCTCAGTTTGTCTCTACTACCTGGCAGTTGCCATCAAGACTGAGCGTTCGTTAACCCTTGCGGTCTGGTGCCTTATCCTTGGGTCGCAGTTACTGCTGTTTCGGTTTGGCGTTACACTGTACCTCCGGTGGCAGTGAACCTGTGTTGTCCGGTAGTCTGTTACTCATTTAGCGCCTCGCTCACCCATTGTGGCCATGCCACTATTGTATCACTCTCTGCGTAGAGAGTGTTTCTTGGGCCTTCCTCTATTAGGGCCTATCAGCCTCCCGGCCTAATAGCACCTTCCTATCGTTGTTTTGCTGATTCACACGAACTGTAACCTGACCTGTGTCAGTAATATATATTTTGCTCTCAGATATATGTACTGGACCCGTGTGGGTTAATGTTTACTCTGTAACCTGTTCAGTGTCAGTATTACGTGTTATCTATATGCTGGACCCGCGAGGGTTACTTTATTCTGTCTGGTTTCAATAAAACTGTGTTTTACCAAACATCCTGTGTACTGAAAACCGTTACAGTATTATAGCCAGCAACTGGAGGTCACCAGTTTCATAGCTGCACTTTGCAGAACTTAGCTTCTTCGAGAAATACCCACACGGGTGCAACTGGCTCTCAGGAATAGTACTTTGAGAAAGGAGGGTGCCTACTCCTGTCTCAGACTCATCGACCTCAAGGATGAATGGAAGCTCAGGTTTCAGGTGTGTCAAAATGGGTGTTGTGGAAAAGGTGACTTTTAATGCATCAAATGCTTTGATGGCCTCCAGAGACCAGTGCGTGGAGTTACCGTCTTTTTTGGTCATGTTGGTAAGGGATTTTACAATTGAGGATAAATTTCCTGTAGTAATTAGCGAAGCCAAGGAAACGTTGCAGGGAGCGGAGACCTACGGGTGGCGGCCACTTGAGAACTGCCAAGCGTTTCTCAGGGTCCATAGTGAAACCGGCCTCTGAGATTACATAGCCCAAGAAGGTGACCTGTTTGCAGTGGAACTCACATTTTTCTAATTTGCAGAATAGATTATTTCCTCTTAATTTTTGAAGAACTCGGGCTACCTCTGCATGGTGGCTTTCCATGGAGGTCGAATGGATCAGAATGTCCTCTAAATATACCACCATGCATTGCTGGAGCATGTCCCGGAAGACACCATTTAAGAATTCCTAGAAAACAGCAGGAGTATTGCAGAGACCAAAGAGCATTACAAAGTATTTGTAATGCCTACTCCTGGTGTTAAACCCAGTTTTCCATTCGTGGCCCTCCTTCTTCCATACCAAATTGCACGCCCCCCTCAGATCGAGCTTGGTGAACACCTAGGACCCTTTTAATTGATCGAATAGCTCTATAGTAAGTAGAATTGGGTAGGTGTGTTTGACCGTGATATGGTTGAGCCCCCTGTAATTGATACAGGGTCTCAGTTCTCCACTCTTTTTCTTCACGAAGAAGAATCCGGCCTCAGCAGGAGAGGAGGACTTGTGGATGAACCCCTGGGACAGAGCATCTGCAACATACTCCTCCATGGCCTTATTCTCCACCACAGAAATAGGTAGACTCGACCTCGAGGGGGTATGGACCCAGGTTGCAATTCAATGGTACAATCATATGGGCAGTGAGGTGGGAGCTCAACAGCCCAGCCCTTATCGAATACGTCTTGGAACTCTTGGTACTCTTCAGGCAACAAAGGTACCAGGGATGTGGTTAGCACCTCCACCACTTTCACTAGGCATGTCTTGTTGCCCCCCCCCCCAATGCTGGGGAAGTGGGGAGGACCCAGTCATGCCTCTAGCAACATTGGATTCGCTATTGAAAGTCGGAGTGGGAGTGGCAGCAGCTAGCCAGCCTGCGCCGGGGGTTGCTGAGGTGGTGGAGCCAGATGTGCAGTACAGAGCAACAAAGTCTGGAGGGCTAACACAAACTGGTCCATACGCTGGTCTACCTGGTCCAGCCTGAAAAAAATATTTGGTGGATTGCCTGTGCCTTCTGAATTCATGGCCCTTGTGTACAGTTACAGACCAGGAACCAGACAGACACAAAAATATAAAATGCAAAACACCTTTATTAAAATAACAAAAGCAAACAAAACAAAATCGTGATCCAGAAGCGTAAACCAAAAAGACAAGCAGGGGTCAGGAACCAAGACAGGTACTCAGCCAAGCCGGGGTCAGGAATATGGAGATCAGTGAAGTCAAGAACAATCCAGGAGCCAAAATAGATGTCAGAGGAAGCCAGGTCACACACAAGTAATCAGCAATGCAGTAGAACACTCTTGCAGCCAGAAGCAAACTCAAGGGCAATCAGGTAGTGAGGTTGGCTTTTGGCTGATAGCAGTCAGGTGAGCAAACACAGAGAGGCCAGCTGATTCAGCCTGATCCAGCAAAGGCAGCAGTAATGGATAGCAGAGCACTGGATTATCTCAGACAGCAGAATCGAGCAGCAGAGTAGAGCAGGTCAGCCAAAACTTGACAGAAGGGAACAAACACACCGGAGCAGCGCTCAGCAACTTTGGGAAGAGGGTAAGGCAAATGTCATATAGTGGGATGTTATTAATGATCTAGTACTCAGCTGTGCAGGATGAAGCTTAAAATAGTTAGGTGGCTATGAGGTCCGCCTCTCACTTGATGCCTTCCCGCTTCTGAGTTGCGATGTGAATGTGTTCCCTCATCTGTCTCAGTCCAGGTGAGGTAGACATTGTTCAGGGACTATAGGGACAGACACTAGGCAATTAAATGTACCTTGTGTTCCATGTGGTGTAGGAGTGAGTGGCAGCCATGTTTGTTAGTGTTTTGAGTCGGATACTGGGGTTGGGCCAACTCCTTGAAGTGATTTTCTCTACTTCTGTGAAAATCACACCCCTTTGTATCTCCTTAGTACGACAGTATGGAGAACACATGAATGTCTCCTCCTTACTGTCACCCCTGGGTTTTTATCTGCCCAGGGGTGTGTGTGGCAGGAGAATCCAGCACTCTGCCAGCCTTCTCCTTTTATTAATACAGATATATATGTAATCAGCCTAAACTGCAAACAAGAAACAATACACTCAAGTCTTGATAGGTAAAGTTTTAATCAGGAAAGTGTTCCATACATCACAAAAAGATTTTTGTCCCCAACTGGGACCTCCGTCAGTGTAACTGAAAGTGTTGGTGGTGTATGGAACACTTTCCTGAAATAGCTCATCTGCTTCTCGTTCACAAGGCGTATCCTGCTGCTGCGGCTACCTGTTTAAGTACCGTATGGCCCCTCCTACAAATCCAGGTGAGGCCTTATACTTTAAGAGGATCTATCACCCCTATACAACTTTGTCTAAAAAATAAGTTTATATAGCTACTAGTTGGTATACTATTGCCATTTTTGTTTGGCCGAAATTAAACATTTAATGATGACCCTGTGCCTTTCTTCTGGACAGACTACGTTTACAGCTCTGTACAGAAGTCTTTCACTCTTCCTTTGCTCCCCTCCCTCGATCCAGCTTCCTCTAGTGTCCGAGGATTTCTGCATGTAAGCTGGAGCATTCTCATTGACAGATTACTGAATGGAAGAGTTGTGTGACTCCATTACATCATGATGCTTACCATTGTCTGTAATTACAGTAAGAATATACTGGTAGATCGATCTCAGATTTGTAGTAATCTTAACCAATGAATTATTGAGCACAGTCTATAGGATAGGATATCTTACGATATAATCATTCAAATCCACATTTCCAACCAACTAGCATTATCCACTTTGGTATTCCTACTTATTATCAGCCAACACGCAATTTATATCTTGCCAGAGAACAGTTTATTATCAGTGAATCTTAGGAATTAAGAACTTCTATAGGATTTGTATTGAGGTGTTATGATTAACTGTAAAGCTCCACAGGGTTTAGGGCCTTACCTCATGGCTCCTTGTATAAATGTCCAGAATCAGTCACATTTAGGCAGAAAAATTGGGTTATACTTATATTTCCTCCCAGATTCCCAAAATGTTGAAACCCTCTGATAAAATTCTTATTTTCCGGTGGAGGAAAAATTCAGGTACATTCCTCTGACCTACAATTTGTGCGATTAGAGGCACCCCATATACTGGACACTCTTACTGGAGAATTTCCCTTAAAAAAATAGGTAGGAAAAAACTCCAGCCTTCACCTAACATGTTTTGGCATGTTCTATGCCTGCATCAGAGGTGTGGCAAGGGGGGAGAAAATCATCCGTATTTAAACCTGTAGGACAAACCTCTCAGATGTGAGGTTGAATCCCCTAGGTCATAAAGGGTACCATGTTTATCAAGGGATAGTAATACTTAAAAATTACTATCCCCCATGTTGTAGCCACTAAAAAACCGAGTTAAATGAGACCAGAGGCATCTTTCAAACCTTTATGGTTTGAGAGATATCCTCTTTCAAAGTTCCCTCTCCCCTGATGTCAGCATTCTAGCTGACAGCAAGGGATTCCGGTCCCGGGACCAGCTGAGGTTCTGCAGCAGAGCCAAGATCGCGTTAATAAAAAAGATATCCAAGCACACGTAGAAGACCTTTTTAGTAAAGGATTTATTTTTTTATTAACGTATTCTCCGGTCTGCTGCAGAGCCACCGGCTGATCCCAGGAGAGGATTCCCCTGCTCTCAACTGATATCAGGGGAGAAGCCAAAAAGAGGAAACTTTGAAAACTGAGTTAAATGGTCTCATTTAACTCGGTTTTTTAGTGGCTACAACATGGGGGACAGCAATTTTTAAGTATTACTATCCCTTTAAATGTAACTGAATCTCATTATAATATAATATAATATACAGTGAATAAATCCTGACTCTTATTATTTAACCCATCTGGGGTTATTAATTATCCTGTTCCAAATATCCACTTGAGATGTTAAATAAGTGGTTTAATATTATTCTGAAAAAAAAACTATATTAGAGCCATCAGACTTAATGAGTCAGAGTAACATGTTAAAACTGATATATTCGTTCATGCCATGGGGTTGAACAGAATTTAAGAGGAAAATCCAACAACATTCCTGTTTCAATAGAGCTTGTTCAATATTGCCTCCTCTTATTCCTAACTGTATGCGTTCTAATCCCCAGCACGTTAAATTGGAATCATCATATTCTTCTTCAGATTTGATTTAAAAGATGCCCCCTCCCTCCCCATTCCATTCCTTTAGATCCAAAAGCCATTCGCTTGACTGAATGGATCCAAATGAGGGACAATATTGTGCCTGTAAGTATAAGGAAATCCCTTACTAAAGTGAAGAAGGATTTCCTTAAGCAGAGATAATATTGTCCCTTGATGTGATCCGTCCAAACCAGTTTCAGATCTGAGTGACATAATGGAAAGAGGCGGGAGGGGGAATCTTTTAAACTGAATTGTAAGAAGAATATGGAGGTAACGAGATTTAAAAATATGCTATGCATTATAAGAAATTTAAATGAACAATCCTATACAGAGTTTATTTTTTTTACATTACTATCCCTTTAATGAGGCACATCACTACATGATCTAAGCTCATATAACTGCCTATGCTGTGGGAGATCACAGTCCTAAATTGAGATCTCCCAGAAGCTTTCTATGTAGCTACTGCCATGGCCACAACGTCCCCCACCCCAAACCTTCAAGTGGTAGTGGGGTAAGCAACAAACTTCAGAGAAATGCATTTCTCACCTCTCTCACACTCAAAAGGTTAAAAGCACAATTGACAGTGTTATAATAATTAGCTTTCAAACTTCAAGTTTGAACAGTTGCAAGTGGCGCTGCTTTGCAAAGTCACATCCTCTCATATTGGCAGACACTACTTTGGAGTAGCACACCCGGCCTTGCAAATGTCTCATGATATGAGCAGTAACAGAAGGCACATTGCTGTGCTATCATTAAGATGCTGAAGATATGATACTACTTGATTATAATTGCTCTGTGCACCAACAGAGCAATACAGAATTATATGCCACTGCCAGGGCAATACCTTTTATGCACCACCAGAGCAATACAGAGTTATATACCACCACAAGAGCAATACATATAGTTATAGGCTACCACCAGAGCAATATAAGATTATATATGCCACACCAGAGCAATACAGCATATGACATGATATCACAGCGCCCCACTACCTACAACGAAAGCATTATAATTCACAATATATGCCAAACTGGGGCATTTATTGTGCGTTAGAATGTTTTTGTATTGAGGGGGGTGGGAATTGGGAGCTGCACAGTAACTTCAATGCCATTGCTTCAAACAGCATTTTCCAGAAAGAAAACAGAAAATGACTTTTTAAAACCAATTCAATGATCTATTGTTTTGCGTCTAAGTTATCTGACTTTCAGCAAAGAGGAACGCCGCTCGTAGAGTGAGCAAAACACCAGTACTCGGTTGAGAGAAAAATTGGTTGGGGATCACAACAACTGGGACAAACAAGCAGGATCTATGATGTGAATGGTTTGTCTCTTAATTCTTTTAAGCTCAATGTTCTCCTCTATTTAAGTTATGGTGTATGTTGGTATTGCCCTTGTCAAAACTCCTTTTAAAATCCTCTAACGCTAGATTGTAAAAAGTATGGACCTCTACATTATGCTGGTACGGCCACCTGAATATCATGATCCTCATGGTACTCTCCCAAAACAGTAGGTTCTGTCTCTGTGTATCACGGTGCCCGTGCTATACGGACGACATTCTATCAGTCTGACTCTCAGTCTACTCTCATTGGCTACTGCTAGATTGGCCCGTCCAGTATGTATCCTTAAATACTGGGTCCTGTCACTTACTTGTTGCCCTTTTGTGGTGTTCCTGTGCCAGCGTTATTCTAGTCCTTGTGTGATATCAGTGTATGACCCGGGTCGCCTGACCATTCTACTGCTATTGTTCCTGCTCTGTATCCTGACCCGGCCTGGCTGAAGTTCCTGCTCTGATACTGACCCGGATTGGCTGACGTTCCTGATTGTGTACCGACCCGGCCCGGCTGACGTTCCTGTTCTGTTACCGACTCGGATTGGCTGACGTTCCTGCGTGTACCGACCTGCCTGGCTGACGTTCCTGCTCTGACCCGGCTTGCTGATATTCCGGTCTTTCTCTGTTTCCGGTTGACTGCCGTTCCTGCCCATGTGACGACCTGTTTGGCCTTCCATTACTGCCTGTCCTGGATTGCCTCTATTGGGCTTGGCATCCGGGCAGTGTGGTCCAGTACTGCAGCCTGTATCTGTTGTCTCTGTGTCGCACGGACGACACTCCTGTTCTGTGCCTCTTACTGCAGTCTGGCTCCGGTGTTTCCGTGTCGAGCATGCGACATTCCGGTGTGTGCTTTGCTCTCCGTGCCTCCATTCAACAGACCTTTACTCCTGCCATCAGCTGAGTTTGGGTTAGTTGGGCGCCTCAGTCTCTTCCATCCTGGCAGCCGACTGTGGTGTTTACGCATATATTCATACGGTCTGAAGGGTAGCACACCACCGGTTATTCGGCACTGTAGTCTCCGTTAGGAAAACCCTGGCCATACGGTTCAGTCCTCCGTTACTGCTACGGCAGTATACATCACCAGTTGGTGCCATTGTAGTCTCCGTTGGGCAAACTCCGGGCATACGATTGTCCTCCACTGCTGCTATGGCAGCATCCAATTTGCTAAGGGCCTCCGCTCCTATTTGTGGCATTACTCGACATTTCTACTCTCCCCTCTCAGGGAGAGTCTCCAGGGCCTCACTCTGATAGGTCCCGTCTAGTCTCTTGGACTATCAGTAACCCGTTAAGAGCTGTCTTGTATGCATATCACACACTATACCTGACCTGTGTCAGTACATTGTTATCCTGTCTGTACAATTACTGGACCCGTGTGGGTATTCATCTATAACCTGTCCTGTGTCAGTATCGCATTGTACTCTTGCTACTGGACCTGTGAGGGTTATTATTATTTTACCTTGTTCAATAAAACTGTGTTTTTACCTAAACTACTGTCTCTGAGTGTCAAACAAACCATTACAGTACGAAAGGGCCATGACCTCAGACGGTACTGTTGAGGGTAATACACAAGGCATCCATTGGAGGATGGATTTACATGAGCAGAGTTTGGACCAGTTGGCGCTGGCTATACAAACTATCCTTGAACGCACTGCTCATCTAGATAAACTGGTTCAAGCCCCGGTGGTCTCCCCCGCCTCGACACCGGGAGTTTTATCTCAGACACAAGTGGCCTCGAATAAAGGGTTAACCGCCACAGCTCCATTACCTCTAAGATATGATGGCGAACCCACCCTGTGCAGAGGGTTTATCAATCAACTCAAGATATACTTTGAGCTGACTCCTCATGCCTTTCCTAATGACCGTGCCAAAGTGGGCTTCATGATTTTGCTGCTTACGGGCAGAGCCCTGGCATGGGCTAACCCCTTGTGGGAAGCTGCCAAACCATGTACCCAAGATTTCAGTGAGTCTGTACGTTCCTTCAGCAGGGTATTCGAAGTTCTAGGTAGAGCCGCCTCTGCTGCCAAAAAACTAATGGAGATACAACAGGGCTCCCGTACAGTAGCGGATTATGCTATTGAATTCCGCACATTGGCAGCAGAGGTAGGTTGGAACAATGAGGCGCTGGTGGCAGCTTTCGCTCAGGGACTAGCTGACTGTATTAAAGATGAAACGGCAGCCAGAGATGTGCCAAACACTATGGATGAATTCATTGATTTTGTCATTCTAATTGACTCCCACATCCATGAACATTTGGCGGCCAGAGACCGCAAGCAACGATCCAGGAATTTGGGACAGGCAAATCAAAATTTCCCACCCACGCCTCCCATACCTCCTGACCGTATCCAAGAGAATGGAGAACCTATGCAGCTCTGGTTCACCAAGTTGTCTAAAGAAGAACGGGCGCATTGTCGCAGACAGGGTCTCTGTTTGTATTGTGGCCAATCCGGACATATGTTGCGTTCCTGTCCGGTACGGCCGGGAAACAGGCACACTTAGGGTACCTTGGGGGACAGGCCCTAGGTGGCGTTCAGCAGTCCCTAGACCCAGTTTGTCAGAAACCCATGATTAAGGCTGTGTTCTCCTGGGCAGAACACTCTGTGGAGGTTCTGGCCTTGATTGACTCCGGGGCAGCCGGATATTTTATGGATAATTCGTTTGCTGTGCTTCACAAAATTCCACTGGTAGAAAGAGAATCTCCTCTAGCGATTGAGGCGATTGACTGTAGACCGTTGGTACACACTCAAATAACCATGGAAACTATACCATTATCCTTTAAAATTGGGGCTCTCCACACAGAGAGAACGCAGTTTCAAATCATCCAATCCCCGCACCATGCAGTCATCCTGGGCTTTCCATGGCTACATTTACACAACCCCAGGATGGACTGGCAGACTTGTGAAGTAATGTCTTGGTCTGACTATTGTCTGGAACACTGTCTCTCCCACCCTACTAAGATCATGTGTACCTTTCCCTCCGTGACAGCTGAATATCTCCAATTCAGTAATGTGTTCAGTAAGGGAGAGGCTAGCGCACTGCCCCAGCATCGATCTTATGATTGCGCTATTGATCTGCCTCCTGGCGTTGTCCCCCCACGGGGCGCACTTATCTGTTGTCGTGCGAGGAAAACCAGGCTATGGAGGAATATATCGCTGATGCCCTTTCACGAGGGATTATGAGGAAGTCTACCTCTCCTGCAGGGGCTGGGTTCATTTTCATAAAGAAGAAAAATGGTGAGTTACGACCCTGCATTGATTACCGTGGCCTGAACAAGCTCATGGCAAAAAACGCCTAGCCAATACCACTCATTACTGAATTGTTTGACAGGTTGAAGGGCTCTTCTATTTTCACCAAGCTTGATTTACGAGCCGCATATAACCTGATCAGAATAAGAGGAGTGGATGAGTGGAAAACGGCGTTCAATACTAGATCCGGTCACTACGAATACCTTGTTATGCCATTTGGGTTATGTAACGCTCAGGCAGTTTTACAGAAGCTGATTAATGATGTCCTCCGTGACTTATTGCAAACGTGTGCAGTGGTCTATCCCGATGATATACACATTCATTCATCTAATCTGTCACAACACATCAAGGATGTGTCTGAAGTCCTACTCAGATTACGTAACAACAAGCTGTTCTGTAAAATCGAGAAATGTGATTTCCACAAGTCCACTGTGCCTTTTCTGGGTTTCATTATATCTAAAGATGGCATTGAAATGGACAATGACAAGCTTGCATCAGTGCTGCAATGGCTATGGCCCGAAGGTTTCAAGGCAATTCAACGCTTTCTCGGATTTGCTAATTATTATAGAAAATGTATTCAAGATTTTTCCACGATTATTAAGCCTTTGTCTGACCTCGCTCATAAGGGCGCAAACCCCTCCCAGTGGTCTGAAGCAGCTGAACGGGCCTTTGTGACACTGAAATCTGCTTTTGCATCTGCTCCTGTGTTATCCCACCCTAACCCCTCCCTTCCATTCACCTTGGAGGTTGACACCTCTGAAACTGGGGTTGGGGCTGTATTGTCACAGAGACAGTCTCCTGGCAGTGTACTGAGACCTTGTGGGTTTTTCTCCAAAAAATTGTCTAGTGCCCAGAGGAATTATGAGATTGGTGACAGAGGGCTCTTGGCAATTATTCTCGCTCTTAAAGAATGGTGCCATCTGCTGGAGGGCACTAGAACCCCTGTATTGATCTTGACTGACCATAAAAACTTGACGTACCTTTCAGAGGGCAAGAGGTTGTCCTCTCAACAGGCCAGATGGGCCTTATTTCTGTCTCGATTCAATTTTACTGTTTCTTATCTGTCTAGATCCATGAATGTTAGGGCAGATGTCCTGTCTAGGCAATTTGGTACTGAAAATGATAGAGATGACCTGCCTATACCCATCATTCCACCTGATCGTATTTTGGCCTCTTTACGTACCAGCATCACTTCGCCCCTGGGGAGGAGATTCTTGCTAACCAGACTTCTGCCCCTCCTGATACCCCAGTGGGCAAGTGTTTCGTACCCGAGCCACTTTGTACCTGCCTACTCGAAGTATACCATGCAACACGAGCTGCTGGGCACATTGGCAGAGATCAATTGATCTGGTCCCTTTCTCAGTTATTTTGGTGGCCTTCCTTACGTGCTGACTGCGCTGCATTTCCGGCAGCTTGTACTACATGTGCCCGTGTCAAGTCTCCTAGACACCTCCCAGTTGGGTTATTTCAACCAGTACCTAATGGCGAGCGTCCTTGGTCCCATATGTCAATTGATTTCCTGGGAGAACTGCCAGTGTCTAGGGGTTTTTCATTCATCCTGATAATAGTCAATAGATTCTCTAAGATGGCACACTTTGTGCCCCTTCCTGGCCTTCCCTCGGCCCAGGAGCTGGCGATCGTCTTTGCCAGAGAAGTATTTCAGTTGCATGGGGTACCCAGGGCCCTGGTGTCTGACCGGGGGAGCCAATTTGTGTCAAGATTTTGGAAAGCATTCTGTGACCAGATGGGCATACAGTTGTCCTTTTCATCCGCCTGCCATCCCCAGACCAATGGAGCAGCTGAGCGTGCCAATCAGGGATCGGAGCAATTCCTGCACTGCTTTGTGTCAGATCATCACGATAATTGGGCCGACCTGTTGCCGTGGGCAGAGTTCGCCAGGAACTGTGCGGTTAACTCTTCGACTGGGAGCTCCCCGTTTCTCATCAATTACGGGTTTCAACCATGCTTGCTCCCGGACACATTTCAGACGCAGCAGATTCCAGCTCTGGACGAGCATATTGAGCAGCTCCGCTCCACATGGGCACAGGTTCAGAGGTCCCTCAGTAAATAATTTCAGCGTTATCAGCGCCATGCTAACCGTACACGTTTGTCAGCGGTCTCCTTCCAGGTTGGGGATAAGGTATGGTTATCCTCTAAAAACCTTAATCTGCAAGTTCCCTGTAATAAGTTGGCTCCCCGGTTCATTGGGCCATTCAAGGTTATTCGCAGAGTTAACCCTGTCTCGTATGCTCTCGACCTTCCAGCTTCTATGCGCATTCACAATGTGTTTCATGTATCCCTTCTTAAGCCTTTGATTTGCAACCGTTATACTACTACTCCTGCTGTCCCCGGTGCTGTCCAAGTGCAAGGTCAGGAGGAGTATGAGGTTCAAACTGTCCTTGATTCCCAAAAGTTTAGAGGGAGGTTGCAATACTTGGTACACTGGAAAGGCTATGGCCCTGAGGAACGTTCATGGGTCAATCAGGATGACCTCCATGCGCCCAGATTGCTGCGTATTTTTCATAAAAAATATCCCCAGAAGCCTGGTCCCTCCTCTGGGAGAAGGGGTCATTGAGAGGGGGGTACTATCACGGTGCCCGTGCTATACGGGCGACATTCTGTCATTCTGACTCTCAGTCTACTCTCATTGGCTACTGCTAGATTGGCCCGCCCAGTATGTATCCTTAAATACTGGGTCCTGTCACTTACTTGTTGCCCTTTCGTGGTGTTCCTGTGCCAGCGTTATTCTAGTCCTTGTGTGATATCAGTGTATGACCCGGATCGCCTGACCATTCTACTGCTATTGTTCCTGCTCTGTATCCTGACCCGGCCTGGCTGAAGTTCCTGCTCTGATACCGACCCGGATTGGCTGACGTTCCTGATTGTGTACCGACCCGGCCCAGCTGACATTCCTGCTTTGTTACCGACTCGGATTGGCTGATGCTCCTGCGTGTGTACCGACCCAACCTGGCTGACGTTCCTGCTCTGATACCAACTCGGATTGGCTGACTTCCCTGCTCCATTACCGACCCGGCCCAGCTGACGTTCCTGCTCTGTGTATCGACCCGGTTTGCTGATATTCTGGTCTTTCTCCGTTTCCGGTTGACTGCCGTTCCTGCCCGTGTGTCGACCTGTTTGGCCTTCCATTACTGCCTGTCCTGGATTACCTCTGTTCGTATAGTCTCCGGTTGGGCTTGGCATCCGGGCAGTGTGGTCCAGTACTGCAGCCTGTATCCGTTGTCTCCGTGTCGCGCGGGCAACACTCCTGTTCTGTGCCTCTTACTGCAGCCTGACTCCGGTGTTTCTGTGTCACGCGTGCGACATTCCGGTGTGTGCTTTGCTCTCCGTGCCTCCATTCAACAGACCTTTACTCCTGCCATCAGCTGAGGTTGGGTTAGTTGGGCACCTCAGGCTCCTCCATCCTAGCAGTCGACTGTGGTGTTTACGCATATATTCATACGGTCTGAAGGGTAGCACACCACCGGTTATTCGGCACTGTAGTCTCCATTGGGCAAACCCTGGGCATACGGTTCAGTCCTCCATTACTGCTACGGCAGTATACATCATCAGTTCGTGCCATTGTAGTCTCCGTTGGGCAAACTCCGGGCATACGATTGTCCTCCACTACTGCTACGGCAGCATCCAATTTGCTAAGGGCCTCCGCTCCTATTTGTGGCATTACTTGACATTTCTACTCTCCCCTCTCAGGGAGAGTCTCCAGGGCCTCACTCTGATAGGACTCGTCTAGTCTCTTGGACTATCAGTAACCCGTTAAGTGCTGTCTTGTATGCATATCACACACTATACCTGACATACATTGTTATCCTGTCTGTACAATTACTGGACCCGTGTGGGTATTCATCTGTAACCTGTCCTGTGTCAGTATCGCATTATACTCTTGCTACTGGACCCTTGAGGGTTATTATTATTTTACCTTGTTCAACAAAACTGTGTTTTTACCTAAACTACTGTCTCTGAGTGTCAAACAAACCGTTACACTGTGTCTTCATATTCTTCTTCCATCAAACTCAACAAGCAATATATATTATCATTATCTTGTTTACAATCTTGCATCTTTTTTTAAAAATCGCTTTTAAGTGTAATGGAATGTATAAATCAGTTCAACCCCTACCAATGACAGCACATTCATGTTTTATGAGCGAATGATCAGAGAGGTGGAAAATGCCCCTTTGCCCCTCAGATTCCCCACTGTCACCCTTCCCAGCCAATCTTCTGCAATAATTCAGTCCTCCTCTTTTACCTCTGCTGGTCGGTCTATGTATTGATAATCTGGAGACTGACTCCTGGTTCTGTTGTTTGGCTGGCTTAATATTACTTGATTTTCCCTCCAAAAAGTTGATTCTGTGGGGAATTGTGGGGTACATTTGTACCAGGTGTGGCCTCCTGGTCCTGCAACAAATCGATCAGGGCCTTAGTTCCATCACCCCACCCCCAAATCCTCCAATATGCTAAATTTATTAGGGTGTACTGGAATGGAGTTCCCTGTCCTATGGCTGTTAGTTGAGTGAGCATTTCCTGTAATGTGTGCCTCAATTGCTACCCAGGTGTTAGGAGCTTTAACTGAGATTTCTGTTTCATCACGACAGTAGGCCTTCTTATAGGTGGTTTCATCTGCCCTACTGGTTGTGCCCCCTTGTAGTGCAGATGTGTATGGTTATTCTTTGGTTTCTGGGTATAAATTCTCAATCTATATATATATAAATAAATATATAAATATGTTCAGGGCCCATACAAAGGGCTCTCCAAAGACCTGTTCATTAACAGAACAGTACACAGGACAAGAGGCCACCCACTTAGACTTGAGGAAAGGAGATTTAATCTACAACAGCGGAAGGGTTTCTTTACAGTAAGGACAATAAAGGTATGGAATTCACTGCCTGAGGAGGTGGTGCTATCGAAAACATTATATGCCTTTAAAAGGGGCCTGGATACTTATTTAAAAGAGCATAACATAGAGGGCTATGTACATTAGTATTGGGATGAATATTTAGTTGGGGCTTGTTGATCCAGGGAGGAATCTGATTGCCATTTGGAATCAAGAAGGAATTTCCCCCCCCCCATT
The DNA here is from genome assembly GCA_037306005.1 of Rhinophrynus dorsalis. NCBI lineage: Eukaryota > Metazoa > Chordata > Amphibia > Anura > Rhinophrynidae > Rhinophrynus > Rhinophrynus dorsalis. The sequence goes on along the minus strand of CM074720.1, from coordinate 179,190,084 downwards.
CAAGGCAGAATTTTTAATTACTAATTGAGGTTTTTTTTTGCCTTCTTTTGGATCAACGATGGTAAACAGGAATAGGAAAAGGTTGAACTAGATGGACGCAAGTCTTTTTTCAACCTAAATTACTATGTTACTATGTTATATCGACTATGTAAAGAGTGGTTAACTTGGAAATTCCTAACCTGATTATTGGTGTAGTCTTCTTGGTCCCTAGCATATTTTTTCTGTTTCCTTTCAAAGACCTGATGCTCATATGTAGTAATTAGTTTGTTGGTGCTTTCATCCAATTCTTTGAACACAGTGGTCTGTATAAAGGGCTGTAATGACTCCCAGGTGGTTTCTATTTTGGTGGTGATATCCTCAAGTTTCCTTTCACTGTACTGGACAATCCTTCATATTAGTGAGATAGCAAGCTGGTCTAGTGTGTTATATTATTTCTCCTGGAATGTAGTATCCACAAACCTACATGGCATGTTGATGCGTAGTCACCTTGAGAAAATGTTTGCATCAATGTATTTGAGTAATAAAATATCTAGCCAATTGTTTATCTTCTCTTTAATAAAGTTCCCCAGCGAGAAAAAAGTATGGAGTATAGTGAACGCATCATCATGAAGTTTCTGTGCTTCCTTGCCTCCAAAAACAATCTGCTGCTAAAAACTGTCCCTCCTATGGACCCAATCTACATATGTTTTAAAGACCATAGCATTGCTGGTAACCGCTATAAATAAAAATAAGAATAACAATATAATGGGTGGGTAAAATAAGCCACTTAGCCACCAGAAATCTCACTAAAACTGGATCAAACACCCTAAGGCGGAATATGGTGCTAAACCTCCCAAATGAATAAAAAATGGGACAGCAGTGCTATACCTAAGAGCTGCTACTATTCCTGATAGATGTGGGACAGAATCTATATACTACTAAAATAAGAAAGGAGAAAAAGAAGAGAGCTAAAATATAATATGATAGTATGATGCACTGGGAGCATGAATCTCTAACCAATATGGTCAAGGCACTCCTCCTCCCATGCATTAAAAAAACCCTCCTTGTGGCAATGAGGCACAGAAAACATACCCAAAAACATGAGTGAAAAATAATAGTTTATAATATAATAGTCAACATTATAAAACTAAAAGAATACTTAAGAGACACTGGTCAATTCTCCTACAGGATCCCCTTTAAAAGACAGAATTTATCACCAACTCCATCAATTACCTTCACAAAAAACAGGAACATAAAAAATATTTTATCTCAAAACAAACCCCAGAAAGAACAAAAATCCATAAACAGTGGTATTTTTAAATGTTAAGGGGAGTTTAAAATGTAAATGAATAACATGTCAATGTATAGCACAGAAAAAAAAGACCATTTTGAGGACATCCAAGGTAATACATGTGATATTAAACAACATGTAACACAACACATATAGTGTACAGTTTTACATGTTCCTGTAGAAATAAATATATAGAGAGAACTAAAAGAAAACTAAAACAACGTTTTTTAGAACATTGATGAGCTATCATAATGCCCTGGAAGGAAAGTAGGAGCTCTTTGAAAAGCGTAGGCTAAGTGTCTTTTGTTTTCCAAATCTACACGTGAGGACGGTATGAGACGTATGGAATTATATTCAGAGGTGGAGAACTGCAGTAAAATGGGAAGCTCAAGCTGCCACCAAGAGGATCCAAAGTGAAGATACAAAAGAAGGGTAAGATTACTAAGTTATTTCCATCCTTAGAGAAATAGTCTCTGTGCTAGTGTGGTTTGCTTATGTGAAGATTAAGGTATAAAGTCCCGCATACGCATTTAAATACTCCCTACGTCACAACCAACAACACTTGTTGATCAAGATTGCAAGAGTCCTGTATAGTGTATAGGTATATTAAGTATCTGCTTTCAGAGAATATTCTATTTAAGATTTGTGAGAACAATCAGTTTGAAGTTTAATTTGGATGCAAAATTGATGTTTTCTTCAAATGAACATTGTGTTTAACATCTTCATTTATGGATTCATTTTGTTTGCATGTTTCATCTTTATGGAATCATTTCATTCTCATCCATCAGTTATGGACTAACACTGGTTTAGCCACATATTCATGTATCAGATTGTATTTGGTATTTTTATTGGTTTATTGATTTCATTTTTTTTAATTTTTTTTTATATTTTCTTTTATATATGGTGTTCTTTAGGTTTGCATAGTAGTATATAATATTGATGAATGATTTATACATAGGAAGCCCATGTTTAGATTTCTGCTGGCTGGGTTTGGCAATATAAAGGTGTATACTAGTATATTAGGTGCACTCAGTTGTTTCTGCCTGTTTGGACTAGCAAGACCTATATGAGTTATCCTATTAGTGGGGATTACTGATAGATTATGTCCACTGATTATCCAATTCTATTTGGCTGAGCTGAGGGATACAGTACTCATAGGGTCAATTTGCTCCAGTTTTGGGGCTGATTTTTGGACCAGAGATCGGGTAGGTTCCCTATTGATGGCCAATACAGGATCATTGTTTTTTTTTTTATTATACGGCCCCTACTATTATGCAAATTTTGTCTCATTTACTATTTTAATGATTGGTCCATTTTTTGTGGGTGCTGAGGTTTACGAAATGTGCAGGGTTTAGATATCCAATTTTAGGGGAACGTGTATACCCAAGTATAGCTTGGGGCAAATATAGTTGATACCTTTATTGGCTAACTAAGCAGATTTAGGATACAAGCTTTCATGACCTTAGGTCTCTTCCTCAGGAATGTTATACAGATAAATATGAAAACATCTCTCATATACAAGTACACATTGCATTGTTTATAATGGAAATCAGATAAGAGATTGCAGTCCAGATCCAGCTACTTTGATCAGTCAATGGTAAATTGCAGTCTTCCTCTGAGGCTTTAGAGGTATTTACAATCCCATGAAGGCTGTTGGAAAGGTCAATCCACAATGTGATAATGTGACAAGAACTCTCTATCTTTATTCAAACCAATATGAATAGCATTAAGCTTCAATATTAACTTAAAGGGATAGTAATACTTCGTTTTAACTTTATTTTATTTTGTAGGCATTAAGAAAACATGAAGAACGGTATAAGTCTTATCTCTCAAACCTATATGGTTTAAGAGATATTCACAAGCAAAGTTTCCCCTCCCCGCCCCTTTTACCTAGTGTAAGCCATCTCTTCTCAGATGTGAATCTGGTTGTAAGACCAGACAGATAACAGCAGGGGACAATCTTCTTTATATGAAAACAATGAAAGCCCTACCCCCCTTGACAAGCTTTTCATGTTTTTCCCTTATCTTAGTTGAAGATTGTCCCTCTCTGCAGTCTACCTGGGCACCTCCCTTCTGCTCTGGCTGAGCAGTGTTACATCAGTAAAAGGGGTGGGAGGGGGACACTTTGTCATTGAATTACTCCTGAATTACAACTCTGACAGAACTGAAATAACACTCTCCAAAGTCCAAATACTATGATGATTAATTAGAGCTGTTTTTATTATGAAACATTACTATCCCTTTAATCTCCCATACTTTTCTGTCCCTCTGAGTGTGGAACAGTCCCATGAGTACATTTAATCTAATGTCCCTGACACTGTGTCCATTTTGGCAAAAATATTCTCCCACTGGTGTCTCTGTCTTTTTGTTGTTGACACTGGATATGTGGGAATTAAACCTTTTATGCAGTGGTTGTCCAGTTTCACCCACATAAAGAGCTGTTGGGCATGTTGCACAAATGATGAGGTATATTACATTGGATGATTTGCAGGTGAAGGTACCATTGATCTTATGGTGTAACTGGGTGTTTGGTATGGGTACCTTGTCGTGGTGTAAATGTATGCACAGGTTTCACACCTCTTTTGTAGGCAGGGAGATGTGCCATTTTTTGTATTTTTATTCAGGGCACTCCTTACCATCAATTGTTTTAAATTTGGAGGCTGTCTGAAGGAGAGTAAGGGAGGCTGTGGGAATATGTTCTTAACCCCTTAACGACCGGCCGTGCAGGCACGTGGCGGTCACTAAAGGACCATGGAGCTTTTTTTTTTTGCAGAAGATTGGACTTAGGGCTCCCCGAATGGCGTGCAGCCATGCAGGGAGCCCTAAAATCCATGACGGTCATAGTACGTCATGGGTCGTTCAGGCACTTTTTACCCATGACGTACCATGACCGTCAAGGGTCGTTAAGGGGCTAAGTATTTCATCTGTATGTAACGTTGTTTGAAGTTCTCTTGATATTTTGCATAGAACTTCAACCTGGGGGTGGTAAGTAACCACCAGTGGCACCTGGTTTCCCTTATGTTGTTCTTTGTAGCTCAACAGATTTTTTCTTGGTATTTGGGTAGCCTTCTGTATCTGACTATCAATAACCCTTGCACTGTTTTATAAAGTCTCCTCTGAGTTTCTGGAGGTGCTTGTCATGGTCCGTCATGTCAGAGCAGATACGGTTGTATCTGATGGCCTGGCTGTATATGATGGAGTTCTTTATGTGTTTTGGGTGGAAGCTATTGTTTTTCAGGTAGGTTGGTCTGTCCATTGGTTTGCGGTACAGGGATGTGTGGATGGAGTTGTTCTGAATACTGATAGTTGTGTCTAGGAAGTTAATGGTTGTGTGTGAGTGACTGAGTGCTAGGTTAATATTCGGGTGGAATGTATTGTAGTTCTCATGGAATCTGAGAAGTTCCTCTTGACTGGTGGTCCAGATGATAAGAATATCATCTATGTAGTGGAGATAGACCAGGGGTTTTATCTGGCAGGCGGACAGGAAGTCCTCTTCCAATTTTGCCATAAACAAGTTGGCATATTGTGGTGCCATTCAGGTACCAATCACAGTCCCCATTTTCTGAAGGTTGAGGTCCTCACAAATTGCAGTGCACTCTGGATTAAGTGAACAATTTGGACATCACAGCATTGGAAAAGTGTTATGCTGATTTTGGGTTTACATTCTAACCTGCAGTAAGAAGGTTAAGGGTTAAAGTTCAAAGGGTTGTTCTGGGAGTGTGAGTAGTTAATTAAGGGTGAGGTTTGTGAACAATCACCTGTGTAGGCCTGTATAAATCTAGGTACAGGATATTATATAACATAGTCTGATATTCCATTGGCTGAGCCAGCCAATCAGAAGATGTTAGGATTTAACTATTAACCCCCTGAGCTCCAGAGGAGCACGCAGCACACCGCAAAGCAATGCGCCGTGCATCCCACAGCACCCAAAAGGTCACAAAAAGAAAAAAATTGGAAAACTGTAACACAAAATAAAAGTAACTTAAATATGAAGAGATAACTGAAATGAATCCAGATGGGGGGACACCGAGCAGAGCACACCATTTGAGGCCCACTGGGAGGTAAAGGATGACATACTCCCAGTGGCAAGAGCTTGGGTGAACTCTGCTCGGATACAGGAGAGCACAAATGCTCGGAACAAATCTTCAGACTTCATTGGAACCTCCCCTGACTGTAACTCAGCGGTTCTCAACCTTTCTAGTGCCGCGACCCTTTGATAAAATTTCCCAAGTTGTGGCGACCCCTAACAGTAAAATTATTTTTGTTGCTCCTTCATCACTGTAATTTTGCTACTGTTATGAATCGAAATATAAATATCTGATGGCTTTATGCGACCCCTGGCAAATCGTCATTCGACCCCCAAAGGGGTCCCGACCCACAGGTTGAGAACCACTGCTGCAACTGCTTCCTGGTCACATAGATGGCCATTTTAGCCTGTGGCAGGGGCAGGTTTATGAGGAGGTCCTCAACCCTACTAGTCTGCGACGCTGTGCGGCCAAAAACAAAGAGGTGAGTGGAGAAGTGCATCCAGAACTGCAGGAGAAGGCCCCTCAGGAATGACAAGAGGGGCTGCAGTGGGCTGCAGGTGAAATAGGAATGAAAAACAGACTCACCCCCGCCACAGAATGGACAGGTGGCAGGGGAGTCCGTGCAACGGGCCAGATACTCCCCCGTGCTCAGTGCACCATGGAACACTCTCCAACTCAAATCCCCGATGGGTCTGGGCACCAAGGTAGAATAGAGTGCCCCCCACCGGGGTCTCTCTGCCACGTCAAACACTTGCCTCCAGACAGTGTCTGGGTGACCGACAAGGGCGAGGAAGTGCATCGTGTGGAGCACGAGGGAATTCAGCCTCTTCCTCGACATGCCACGGAAACATGCCGAGGGTATCACTCTGAACTGGCTCAAGTTGGGGGCTGGAGGAACCAAGGGGGATTGACAAGGCTTTGGCCGTATGCTCACAGTCAGAGGCGAGGGTTCCACAGGTAGATGTGGCTCTCCGGCCTGTAAGGCCCCATCAATGAAGGTGCGCGAGTCGGGGTGGATGGCAAGCTTGATCTCCTGGAGCAATCGGTACGGAACTCTGGGACGTTGGAAACCCATACGGTGTATGAGCACATCAGGCTCCACCCAGTCCGACCATTTATAGTCCAGGAGATCCATGACTCAGATCATCTGTGCTTGGCGAAGGCGACAACATATGCTAGGGGCTTCCAACATCCGAGCCCCCACAGCTGGATTATATAGCAGGGGCTCCGCTAGAATGTCTGCCCCCTGCGCTGTGCCCTGCCTTGACACGGAGACCATGCTCCAGGCCTTGAGGGTTTCCCAGTAGTATGCCGGCAGCACTGAGAGGTCGCTCCCAAACCCCTCAGGCTTGATGATGAATAGTTGCCGGTCATACCCCATATTGCGCAACTGATGATAAAAGCTGGAGGCCAGTGCACACCACTGCGGAGAAGGGTCCGCGTACAGGTATCTCTGCAAGTACTGGAGGCGGAAGGTGTGCACCTGAGTGCGTATGCACACCAATCCCTGACCGCCCTCTCACAGTGGGAGGCACGCAACACCCGCAGAGACCCAATGCTTCCTCATCCAGAGAAAGTCCAGCAGCAAGACCCCTCCACAGTCCCATCCGAGAGAGGACTTTTTCCTCTAGTTCTTTCCAGTTTGCAGGGACTGTGGGATTCACAGCGGACAGGTAGACTCCAAGGTATTTCAAAGCTGTAGTCTCCCACTTGATGTTACGGAAGGTGGGAGGCAGGGAGTCCACCTGTATGGGACCCTCTAAAAGGCCTGAGCATTTGGACCAGTTGATCTGAGCAGAAGAGGCAGCTGTATAAATCTCTTGGCATTCTTTAGCCTGCTCCAGATCAACTAGGTCTTGGGCCATGAGGAGTACATCATCGGCATATGCCGAAAGGACGATGCTCATGTCTGGCTCCTTCAGCACCAACCCTGTGAGCCTCTTCCTAAACAAGTATAGGAAGGGCTCGATGGCTAGTGCATATAGGTGACCAGACAAGGGGCATCCTTGCCGTACTCCTCGTCCAGATACCAGGGGTGCCGTTAGGGACCAATTGATCTTGATTAAACACTCTGCAGAGGCATACAGCGTCTTAAGGTAGCCCACTCTGGGCCTTATGCATGCAGAGTAGCTATGAGATATATGTGATCCACTCTATCAAACGTCTTCTCCTGGTCTAGTGAGAGAAGGGCGAGTGACAGACCAGTCCTGTGGGCATAGCAGAGCAGATCCCGGACCAGAAAGATATTGTCAAAGATGGTCTGGCCCGGGATTTTATAGGACTGGTCTAAGTGGACCACCTCTGCCAGCACGGACCTGAGCCTTAAGGTGACAGCTTTGACTACGATCTCATAATCCGTGCTGAGCAGCGAGACTGATCGCCAGTTTTCAATAAGGCGGAGATCCCCCTTCTTGGGCAGCAAGGCCATTACTGCCCTTCGACAGGAAAGGGGCATCTCACCAGTCTCGAGGGCTTTGTGAGGCGCCGCGTGGCGGCCGGTAAACTGAAGCCCAATAGCAGGTAGATGCTCACCCGTATATAAACACCACACCCTGGGGAGGCTAGATATATGACAGTCCCCCAAGATGTAGGTCACAACACAGGGGCAGGCTGTGTGGTCCACAGGACAGCAGTGGTCAGCTAGGATAGCCAGAGGTCAGGAGTACAGATATCAGCGGAGGTCGGTTTGGATAGCCAGAGGTCAGGAGTATAGATATCAGTGGAGGTCAGTTTGGATAGCCAGAGGTCAGGAGTATAGATATCAGCGGAGGTCAGTTTGGATAGCCAGAGGTCAGGAGTATAGATATCAGCGGAGGTCAGTTTGGATAGCCAGAGGTCAGGAGTATAGATATCAGCGGAGGTCAGTTTGGATAGCCAGAGGTCAGGAGTATAGATATCAGCAGAGGTCAGTTTGGATAGCCAGAGATCAGGAGTATAGATATCAGCGGAGGTCAGTTTGGATAGCCAGAGGTCAAGAATATAGATGTCAGCGGAGGTCAGTTTGGATAGCCAGAGGTCATTATACTGTGCCTGTGGTCAGAGGTCCAGGAGGGAGCAGACTGAGCCAGAATCACTACTTCCAGGGACATGCAGGAATACCAGGAGACTGGAACAGAAGCTGAAGCAGGTAGCTGGTTGACAGGTAACAGGTAGGCTAGCTTGCAGGTAGCAGGTAGCTGGTTGTCAGGTAACAGGTAGGCTAGCTTGCAGGTAGCAGGTAGCTGGTTGTCAGGTAGCTGGAAGCTGGTAGCTGGGAACAGGGAACAGGTAACAGATACCAGGAAACAGGTAACAGGAGCTCAAAGAACGACTAAGCTCCGATGGAAGGGCGTTCAGGGCTTAAATAGGCACTGAACAGCGTGACCTAATCACGCTGCTCACCTGCCCGACAGACCAACCCCCTAGAGAAAAGGACGAGAGGAGAGAGCACTTCCGCCCTCTCCCGATGCTGCAGCAGGACCGTCGCACCCCGCCGACGTCATCCGTCGACGCGACCCACAGACCGTCCGCAACCGCACCGAGATGGAGACGGCAGACCTCCCCTCCCCTCCACACTGACGGAGGCGGGCACTGTCGGCGGCGAGGGCTAGTGAGTACGAGCCTTACAGGCTTCCGTTAGGACCAGTTGGAAATCAGGTCCTAGAGTCTCCCAAAAGAACTGGAAGAACTCTACGGTCAGTCCGTCCAACCCCGGAGATTTGCCATGGGGCATTAGACTGAGGGCTTCAGAGAGTTCAGCTAGAGAGATGGGCTGATCCAGCCTCTCTCTTCCACCCTCGCTGACCGTTGTAAGCCCATCCCATAGAACCTCGCAGGCATCGGGAGAGAAGGGATCCGGAGAGTACAGGTCTGCATAGAATCTCCGGGCCCTGTCCCGGATGCTCTCCGGATCCAAAAGAGGGGCACCTTCCTCCACAAGGAGGCAGGTGATATGTCTACGGTTACCCCCCCTCTTCTCCAGTCTATAGAAGAGGCGCAAGCCACGATCCATCTACCAAAGGAATCTCAGGCGACTTCGCACGAAGGGTCCCTTAGCCTGTTGCCGTTCCAGATGACAGAGAACCTCCTTCCTCTCTACATATTCGCACTGCAAGGCTTGGTCCCTGGATTCAGCAGCCAACCTTTGCTCGAGGCCAGGCACCTCCCCCCGGAGTGCTTCAATCTCGGCATTGCGCTCACTGCTCACACCCCTAGTATACTCCTGACACAGTCTCAAGTGCACTTTGCCAACGTCCCACCACTGACTCAACGTGGCAAAGTCACCTTTGAAACCCCTCCAGTCCGCCCACCTCTCCCGGACCAATGCCGCAAACCCCTCGTCCTCCAACAAGATATTGTTGAAGTGCCAATAGGCGGCTTTTGTCGTTGATGACATGAGCGACAGCTTCATGGATGCGCAGTTGTGGTATGTGAACTGGGCCAACCTAATGGCACTGGACTGGGCCCACGACATGTAGTGGCTAGATATATACAGCCTATCGATCTGGGAGTGGGACACCCTACCATCTCTCACCCTGACATAGGTGAAAGTGTCTGATGCCCCTGGGTGCTGTTCCCGCCGGATGTCAACCAGGGAGTAGCGGGTGATGATCTCCCTCAAGGCTGACACAAATGGTGGATAGTGCTCTGTCCCGAAACGGTCCAGAGCTCCGAGGGTGCAGTTGAAGTCACCCCCGATTACTAAACACTCATCCGCATCGACCGTCTCCAGATAGGTCAACAAACTAGCAAAGAACCTCACCCTCTCCGGTCCTGCAGAGGGGGCATACACGTTCAGCAGATGAAACGTGCAGCCCAGCTCTCGGACCTGGAGATGCAGCAGACGGCCTGGGATAACAGCCTTCACACTCAGCACTTCAGGCTGAAAGGACTCTGAGAACAGGGTCACCACTCCACATGACGCCGAATGAAGTGGCTAAAGAAAACCCTCGTCACTCCAGATGCCAGTTGGCTTCAGCAACCGGAGTGCTATGGGTCTCTTGCAGGAAGCTCACAGAGTACCCCCCCCTTGCTGTAGATAGGAGAGTACCTTTAACCTGCGAAACCCATCCCTACAGCCATTGGTGTTAAGAGTGCTGATGCTCAGAGCCATTACTGTGTGTCAGGAAGTGCTTTTGTCACATCTCCTAGTGAGGCCTGATGGGACAGGCACAAATTTAAGAACTTACGGGCGCGGATATGTTCGGCAGACCCGAAGTTCTTGGCCTGATTGCTGGCCCTAAGATATTCTCTGAGAGAGTGGATGATTAACGGCAAATCATTCCATCTCTCAAGGGCCAGACGCACCTTCTTTTTATTTTGTCCGCGAAGGGTGCTCTCAAGGAAAGCTGTTATTTCCTTGGCAAGGATGACAGGGCTAGGTGTAGATTCTGAGAGTGTGGCAGCCTCATGGCCATCCCTGGGCTCCTCTCCTCTAAGGGGGTAAGCCTTCTCAGCTTGATCTTAACACTCCCACTTCTAGATGTCATTGAAGTGGGGTCTAATACACCCTTCAAGAACGAACCCTGAGAAGAATCTTGTGCCCCTTTGCTAGTACTAGGGGCACACTCAGGGGTAGCTGGCTGAACGGTGGCAGACAGCTTGGTGACCTGGGGAGCTTTGGAGGCCTTATATGCCTCCTCAGCCTTTTCCACCGCCGGCTACGCAGCTTGGATGACGCTTAGGTTTGGGTCAGTGGATGAAATCAAGGAGGGATCTCCGAGGTTGGAGCAGTCATCTCCACGGTATTAATAGGAGGGACTGCTTGGTCACCCTCCTCCATTACCACTTCTCCTGTTGCGTCTCCCTCCCCTGGATTTTCCTCTACAGGGTCCTGAATGGGCATTATGCTCAGGTCAATCACCTCCAGGAGTGGCATATCCTGGGGAGTTGGTTTTACCCCAGTGTCGCCACTGGAGAGTGACCCTGGAGGGAGAAGCTGACTGTGGTCCCCAAAGCTCAGCACCTTAGGGACAATAACTGCCCATTCTGCAGGGGTTTTATTGGGCTTCCCTTCATACATTGGGGCAAGACAAGCTGCATAGCTATAGGCTGGCTGTCTGCCCCTATCTCCTCAGGAAGACCCTTATTCCCCCACAAATTCCCCAGACCCTTGGCCACATTATCCCCCGCCAGGTCTGGGGAGAGAGAGGTGTGTGGTCCGTCCCTGGCTGGCTGAGATCAATAGCCAGGTCAGACAATGTCACCACTTGAGGAGGCGATGGATGGCTCCTCTTTTTAACTTTGGAGGGATGAGAGATAAGCTCCTCCCATTCCTCCAGTGTCCCCCTATTGGTTTTACATTTCCTCTTCCTTGGGGCGTCATCCTAAGAAGAGGAGGTGCTGCCGCTACCCATGCCCTCTTTAGAGGGCTGAGATATTTCCTCCCTCCCCCCATCCCCTATACTTGTAGAAGTGTTTATACTTGGGGCAGGGGGGAATGGCACCAGGGCAGCGGCAACACAGGGGGTAGTGGTGACATTCTTCTCCTTCCTCCCTTTTGCTGCAGCCTCAGAGGTAGCTGCAGCTAATGATGTTTTTGGTGGGGAAGAAGGAGGCATGGTGGCTGCGGTGGTGGGCCTTGGAACAGCTTCCTTATCGCTCTCTGAAGGGGGTGCTTTCCAGTGTGCTCTTTACTAAGTGCTCTGTAATAAGTGTACAGTTAGAGGAACACAGGTAAATTAATTGTTTACATTTTGTAAGAACTCACATTTGCACCATACATGATGAGCAAGCTTGGCGATCTAACTCAGTGCACATCATGCCATATGTATGCATGCCTGGAACAGCAGTTCCAGGGTCCATACCGCTGTGGCAAGTGTGAGCAAGTGGCCTATCTGGAAGCTCAGATTGGAGCTCTAGAGAGTCATATTGCAACATGTTAATAATAGATGACAGTTGGTACCGTGTTAGCTGTAGAAATACAGGATGTAAACATTTTTTGTAAATTTGATACCTTTATTGGCTAACTAAACAGATTTAAAATGCAAGCTTTCAAGCTTTCTTCCCCCACATAAAGAGCTGTTGGGCATCCAATGTAATATACCTTATCATGTGTGCAAAATGCCCAACAGCTTGTTATGTAGGGGAAACAGGACAGAAATTACATAAGAGGTTTAATTCCCACAGACCCAGCATTAACAACAAAAAGACAGAGACACCAGTGGGAGAACATTTTTGCCAAAGTGGGCACAGTGTCAGGGAGATTAAATTGACGGTACTAATGGAACAATTTCGCAATCAGAGGGACAGAAAATTATGGGAGGTAAAATTAATGTTACAATTTGACTCTTTGACCTATGGCCTTAACAGAGACAGACAATTTCTGTCACAGTACTTAATTGTGAATTAACTTTTACGACAGTCCCTCTGGAATCATAAATACCTGGACTCAGAGGAAGAATGCTATTTAAATCACATCCGCTACCATTGACTGATCAAGGCTTTGTATCTGGACTAACGTTCTTATCTGATTTCCATTATAAACAATGTAATGTGTACTTGTATTTAAGAGAGAAGTTTTCATATTTATCTGTATAACATGCCTGAGGAACAGACCTAAGAAGTCTTGAAAGCTTGCATTTTAAATCTGTTTAGTTAGCCAATAAAGGTATCAACTTTACAAAAATAATTTGCATATTGCAACACTGAGAGATATTGACAACCTTGAGTCTAACTGGGTCACCTAGCAAAGAGGGAGGAGATCAGCTAGAAGGGACCAAGGCACATAATTGGGTGACAGTTAGAAGTGGTTGCAGTGGGGGAGGGAAGAGGAAGAGGGAGCCAGTCCTGAGTTTTTCCATCCCAACAAATTTGCTCATTTGAGTAAAGATGTTGGGGAGGCAAACCCAGAAGTGGAATTGCTGGAGAAGGCTGTTCTCCCTAACAGCCGGGAGAACAGCTCCTCTAGCACAGAGGGGATCCAGAGGAAAGTGAAGCCTAGGCAGGTCGTGGCGGTAGGGGACTCTATTATTAAGAGAACAGATAGGGTAATCTGTGGCTCTGATCACAGCAACCGAATGGTTTGCTGTCTCCCGGGTGCCCTGGTTTGGCATGTTGCAGACAGGGTGGACAGATTATTGGGAGGGGCTGGAGAGGATCCAGCTGTCTTGGTGCATATTGGTACCAATGACAAAGTAAGAGGAAGGTGGAGAGTCCTAAAAGGTAATTTTAGGTATTTAGGTAGTAAGATTAGGAACTGGACCTCCAAGGTAGTATTCTCAGAGATACTACCTGTGCCATGCGCTACACCAGAGAGACAGTGGGAGACTAGGGAGCTCAATGCATGACTGAAGTCTTGGTGTAAGAAGGAGGGCTTTGGGTTTTTAGAGCACTGGGCTGATTTTGCTTTGGGGTACAATCTCTATAGTAGGGATGGATTGCACCTGAATGCAAGAGAGTCTCAAGTGCTTGGGGAGAGGATGACTAGACGGCTGGAGGAGATTTTAATCTAGGAAGGAGGGAGGGGTCAATAAATACTGGGCTAGATAGTATAGAAAGGGAACGTGATGTAGATAATAACCAGGTGGGTGGATCTGGGGGCGGGGTTAGTACAGATGATAGGGAGAAGCCTACAAACCACATCAAAATTAAATCACAAATGGAACATAGCAGTGGCATAAATTGTATGCTTTAACTGGTAAAATAGGGGAACTGGAGCTGGTAGCTGAAATCGAAAACTATGACTTGATAGGCATAATAGAAACATGGTGGGATGACACACATGATTGGTCAATCAATTTGGAGGGCTACATGTTATTTAGAAAAGATAGGTCAAACAAAACAGGTGGTGGGGTCTGTCTGTATGTCAAACCAGCATTATTGCCTCATTTACGGGAAGATATATGTGATCACAGTAGTGAACATGTGGAATCCCTGTGGGTTGAAATAGTCACTAGGGGTGAAACTGCCCAGAAAATATTTGTGGGAGTTTGTTATAAAACTGTAACGGTTTGTTTGACACACAGACACAGTAGGTTTAGATAAAACACAGTTTTATTGAACAGTTGTAATAACAATAACCCTCACGTGTCCAGTAATATATCAGCAATATAGTACAGAAACAGGACAGGTTACAATGAGGTATACCCACACGGGTCCAGTATATGCAAATAATACAGAATACAATATACTGACACAGGTCAGGCAGTTTTCGTGTGATACTCAAGTTAGGCAGCACTGAATGGGTTACTATTAGGCCAGGAGGACTGACAGGCCCTAATAGCACGAGGCCCTTTAAGAAACTCAATCTTGAAGAGAGAGCACAATATCGAGTAACACCCAAGCAGTAACGGAGACCAGAGCAACTTGTGGACTGCCATAGCAGTAACGTAGACCAGGCCAACTTGTGGACTGCCGTAGCAGTAACGGAGACCAAAGCAACTTGTGGACTGCCGTAGCAGTAACGGAGACTAGAGCAACTTGCCCGGAGAGGCACCCAGCCAAGGACTGCACGGAGGGAAGGAACACACAGCAATGTCGCCTGGGCGACAGCGGTAACAACAGAGACTAGACTGCAGAAAGGAACTGTCTGGAGACAGAGAGGATCCTGTCACAACCCCAACCAGAGACCGGCTAAGGCGTAGCAGGAGGGATACTCAACTACAGGAGCCCAGTCGGGCCGGGTCAGTAAACAGAGCAGGAACGCCAGCCAATCCGAGTCAGCACACGGAGCAGGGACGTCAGCCGGGCCGGGTCGGTACACAGAGCAGGAATGTCAGCCAATCTGAGTCGGTACACAGGACAGGAAAGAGATGCAGAATAGTCAGGCAGTCTGGGTCGGTACACAGGCAGGAACAAGATGCGGAGTAGACTGGCAGGCTGGGTCGGTACACAGAGATCACACGAAATACAGGAACAAGCGCTGGTACGGAAATACTATGAAAGGGCACCGGATAAGTGATAAGGCCCAGTATTTAAGGACAAATACTGGGCGGAAACAAGTCACTTCAACCAATGAGCAAGTTCAATAGAGGAAACTGACAATGTCGCCAGCATAGCACGGGCACCGTGATAAACCCACCAAACATTGGTGACCTTGAAGAATCACAGCTGTTAATGCAAATAAAAAAGGCTTCTCAAATAGGGAGAACTATAATTATGGGGAATTTTAATTATCCAGAAATAGACTGGAAAAATGCAACAGCTAATTCTGCTAAAAGCAGTCAGTTTCTGAACTTGTTGAATGACAATTTTTTGTCTCAACTAGTGCAGACCTCAACCAGAGGGAATGCGTGTCTGGATCTGGTAATAACTGACAATGAACAACTTATCTCTAACATCCAAGTAAGGGAGCACTTGGGGAACAGTGACCATAACTTGGTATCTTTTGAGATTAATTCATAAAAGCATTTTGGTATGGGTTCCACCAAAACACTGAATTTTAAAAAGGTCAACTTTAGCAGGTTTAATTCATCCCTTGGTCTCGTTGACTGGGATAGAATATTTTCAGGAAAAAACACAGAAGGTAAGTGAAATGCCTTCAAAATAACATTGCAAAAATATACATATACATTTATCCCTGTTGGAAACAAATACAAAAGAAGCAAATTAAAACCAATGTGGCTAACCAGTAAAGTAATTCATGAAATAAATAACAAGAAAGCAGCATTTAAACATTATAAAGCTGAGGGATCAGCAGAAGCATTTGCAGAATACAAAAATGCAAACAAAACCTGTAAAAAGGCTATTAAATTAACTAGACTGGAGAATGAAAAAAATATTGCTAAGGAGAGCAAGAGCAACCCAAAAAAATTATTTAAATACATTAATGGCAAAAAAATAAAGTCTGATAATGTTGGGTCCTTGTTATCCGAAACGGGTGAGATGGTCAAGGGGGACAGAGAGAAGGCAGATATTTTAAATAATTTATTTTCTTCTGTTTTTACCAAGGAAGACCCACTGGACAAGAATCTGCAAACTACTTTTACAGAACAGTTACAGCAAGCATGGGAATGGCTAACACAAGAAAAAGTGTTAAAACAATTGAATGGTGTTAAGGTAGACAAAGCCCCGGGGCCAGATGGTATACACCCACTGGTACTTAAAGAGCTAAGCCAGGTCCTGGCCAGGCCGTTGTATTTGATTTTCAGGGATTCTTTTATTTCAGGTATGGTGCCCATGGGTCGGCGTAAAGCAGATGTGGTACCCATATTTAAAAAGGGATCAAAGTCACAGCCAGGAAACTACAGACCTGTAAGCTTGACATCTGTGGTAGGGAAGCTGTTTGAAGGGTTGCTAAGAGAATATATTCAAGAATTCAGCTTGAACAGGAATATCATTAGCAGGAGCCAACATGGCTTTGTCAAAGACAGGTCTTGTCAAACTAACTTGATCGCATTTTATGAAAAAGTAAGTAAAAATATAGATGAGGGAGCGGCGGTTGATGTGATCTAGTTAGACTTTACCAAGGCATTTGATACGGTTCCACACAAAAGGTTACTGTACAAACTGAATGAAATAGGCCTAGGGGAAAATGTTTGTGTGTGGATTAGAAATTGGCTGAAAGATAGAATGCAAAGAGTGGTAGTAAATGGCAAGTTCTCTGATTGGATAAATGTGATAAGTGGAGTACCTCAGGGATCTGTCCTGGGTCCTCTTCTTTTTAATTTGTTTATTAATGACCTCCCAGAGGGCATAGGGAGCCATGTATCAGTGTTTGCCGATAACACAAAATTAAGTAAGGTAATAAAGTCTGAACTGGATGTGTCTTCATTACAAGAGGATTTGGACAAATTGAGTAACTGGGCAGGCAAATGGCAAATGAGATTCAATATAGACAAGTGTAAAGTTATGCATTTTGGGTATAATAATAAAATGCAACATATAGTTTAAATGGTGTTTCTCTGGGAAAATCTACAAATGAAAAGGATTTGGGAGTAATGGTAGACAATAGACTTAGCAGTAGCATGCAGTGTCAGCTGGCAGCTGCAAAGGCCAATAAGATATTGGCATGTATTAAAAGGGCTATTGACTCAAGGGAGTAAGATATTATTATGCCTCTTTACAGGTCCATGGTAAGACCCCACCTAGAATATACTGTTCAATTCTGGGCGCCCTTTCTGAAAAAGGACATTATGGAACTAGAGAGAGTGCAGAGGAGGGCTACAAAACTAGTAAGGGGAATGGAAAGTTTAGTTATGAAGAAAGGCTTGAAAAGTTAAACTTGTACACACTAGAAAAACGGCTTCTTAAAGGGGATATGATAACGCTATATAAATATGTTCAGGGCCCATACAAAGGGCCCTCCAAAGACCTGTTCATTAACAGAACAGTACAAAGGACAAGGGGCCATCCGCTTAGACTTGAGGAAAGGAGATTTAATCTACAACAGCGGAAGGGTTTCTTTACAGTAAGGACAATAAAGGTATGGAATTCACTGCCTGAGGAGGTGGTGCTATTGAATACATTAGATGCTTTTAAAAAAGGCCTGGATACTTATTTAAAAGAGCATAACATAGAGGGCTATGTACGTTAGTATTGGGATTAATATTTAGTTAAGGCTTGTTGATCCAAGGAGAAATCTGATTGCCATTTGGAATCAAGAAGGATTTTTTTCCCCTCATTCAGGGTAGAATTTGAAATTGGTGTATTGAGGGGTCTTTTTTGCCTTCTTTTGGCTCAACAACGGTAAACAGGAATACGACAAGGGTTGAACTAGATGGACGCAAGTCTTTTTTTCAACCTAAATTACTATGTTACTATGTCCTGTCCAAACTTGAAATAATTGTGGGTGAGTCTAAACTGTATGAGTTTTGTTACCGGTTCCATGGGTGTGTTGTTTTGTTCCAGATATCCTTGGCATGCTGCTATGCCATCTGTGTGTGGAATGTTGGTGTAGAGGGACTCTACACCCATAGTTGCCAGGATGGTGCTCTCGGAATGGGGCCCAAGTCAGCTAATTTGTTTAAGAGATCCGTGGTGTCCTGAAAGAAGCTGGGTGTTTGTTTTACCAGGGGTTCCAGGGTATTTTCTAACCAGCCAGAGATATTCTCTGTGAGTGTACCAACTCCTGAAATTATGGGTCTTCCCGGGTTTTCTTCTTTGTGTATTTCGTAGCATGTAGAAGGAGCCTTTTTTTGGATCTACTGGTATTAGGAGCCTTATCTGTTCTCTAATGTTGGATGGCAGTTCTTTTATGATCCTATTAAGTTGTTTTGTATAATTTTTTGTGGGATCATCTTGTAATTTCACATGGTATCTTTCATCAAAGAGTTGCCTATTTGCTTCTTGAATGTTGTCCTCAGTATTCATAATAACAACAGCTCCCCCCCTTGTCTGCAAGCTTTATAATAATAATGTCCTGGTTATTCTTCAGTGACTGTATGGCTTTCTGTTTCTTGTGGATTAGGTTGGGTGTTGGTTCACACTGTTTCTCCAGTATTTCTGTAGCGACTCTCTTCCTGAAGTTCTCTATGTCTCTGTCCAGTGTAGGGTTACTTCCTGGTTTTGGAGTCCAGGTGGATCTTTTTGTGGGTGCCTTGGCATTGTGATGTTGCTCTGTGGTGTTGGTATAATCATTATCCATTATCTCTGGTCATGTATAGCTTAGTATCCTCATTACCTACTACTGGATTTATTTGTTTTTATTGTATCCATGTTGTATCAGCACATTACTATTTTGTATTAATCAATCCTTTTAAATGAGGACTGCACCCATAGGGTGATTAACCCGATTTTTTATATGCCTGGTTAGGTATAGAGTGATGTCATCACTGACGGATTTTATTATATCTATTCATTCAGATTGGGTGCTATTTGTAGAGTTGTATTTTTGAGGTGTGTGTGTGTTTGGGGTCATGGGGTGACATTGGGAATATCACCAGAGTTTGATTCGAGGTGAGTTGCAGTGAGCTCTGCTTTTCACAGAAGTGCATTACCAGAGACCCACATCTCTGATATGTATATTTTTTATTTAAGATTATTATATTCCCAATGGCTAGTTTTTATATTTGCCATATTTGTGAGTGCATACATTCTGACAGTAACATAGTTGAGGAGGCTGAAAAAAGATAAGCGTCCATCAAATCCAGCCCATGCCATGGAAATATCTGAGTGATTTTATGGAGATTGATAGTTGTATTCTAGTCTCACTGTCTGAGGATATGCTCCCTATGTGATGCGAAAATCTAGGGAAAGGATTAAAGTTGACATGTTGGCATAATTTATTGGTTACATCCCAGCCATATCATTCTTGACATAACACAGACCTGGGCTGTTAACATATATAGTTTTTAATAAGGTACAGGTGCACCAACTTCTGGAACAAATACGTATTGCTACTATGGGTTTAAATTTTAATTTATTTATTTTATTTTTTTAAATTTCAAATACTTTATTGAAAAAGTCAGTAAAAATACAAACATGGCAAGTATACAGATGCAGAAAAACGACACTGATAAGACATCTACAGCAGATAATCCTGCAGAAGGAACACTGCGAGATAAAGGCAATTCACCAGCCAAATAAATTAATCTAAAACACTGACAGCAAAAAAAATCCTGTCCTACTATATAAATGTGGAGAGCAACGTAAAACAGGAGGCCAAGCTAGAGTCAGTTTGGAGAATTGTATAAAGTTCTCTAAGTCTAGAGAAAAAGAACAAAAAAGAAAAGAGGAGAATCACAAAGCAGTAGACAAGGGTAGATATGAAGAACAGAAAGGAGAATGAAGGAGAGAACTGGAGGGAAGGGGGGGAGGGATTCTAGGAGGTGGCGACCCTTGTCAAAGACTACCCCACTAAAAGGGAGGAAAGGTCGTAAGCCTAACAGTCCTCGCACACATGAAACAGATCCGTCAAACAGGTTAAACGTCCAGAGGAAGTTGCTGAATCCAAGGACCCCACAGTGTATCAAAGACCCCAGAACATCCTGTAACCACAGAATGCTGTCTATGTGCAGAGCAATGAGCCTGCACCCTCAAAAGCCAAGAGGACAGGGTGGGGGGACTCGCAGACCTCCAATTTGAGGGGATAAGAGACTTGACCGCATTCATCAGAATGCAAAAAAGCTTCCACCGAGGTAAGTACATTTTCAGGGTAACCAGGGGGTGATAAGCAAACAAAATCAATAACGGATCCAGAAGAAAGGTACAGCCCAAGATGCGTATGGACTGAGCCCAAACCGTGCGCCAGAAACCCTCAATCAGAGGTCAAGGCCACCATATGTGAAGCATGGATCCCTCTTGCTGTAAACACCTCCAGCAAAGAGGTTGTGTCTGGTATGGAAAGGAGGTATTGGGGAGTACAGTACCATCTCGTGAGAAGTTTAAAGTTAATCTCCTTGATGGACACATCCTGCGAGAAGAACCAAAGAGTGCGAGCAATAGAGGTCCCATCAGCCAGGGGAAAAAATTTTTTTAGTTCCCCCTCCCACGCACGAAAGCAGTATGGTTTAATGGAAGGGTAGAGGGAGAGACCAAAGCAGTACCATTTAGCCAATGGCCTGAAGAATCTTCTAGAGCTGGTCAGAAGAACCTCGAATGAGGAAGGAGACGTAGAAGCAAGGAAATTGTGAGGAGCTCAAATCACTTGCGTGACCTGGTGGTATAACCATAGCTGGTCCGCAGGAAGCTTCAAGTCAGCCACAAGAGAGTTGAACGGAATCAGGGATCCTTGATGAAATAGGGCCCCCAGAGTATCGAGATGCAAGGACCGCCAAGTCTGGAAGGCTGATGAAAGGCATCCAGGGAGAAAAGCAGGGTTGGCCACCAGAGAGGTCCTAGGCGAGAGGTAGGGTATAAGAGAGTATTTGGAGTTCATGGAGGACCAAAAGGAGAGGAGATGGCCTAAAATACAATGGGAAGCACATGCAGGAGGAAAAGCAACTGGGTCAAACCAGAAAAGACGGGCCAAATCGATACCCGGGGCAAATAGTTGAATGCAGTCCACCCATTCCTTCAGAGGATTCCAAGTGAGATGCGATAACCAGACAAAAACAGAAGCATTATAATATAACAATAAGTCCGGGGCACCAAGGCCAACATCACAAGGGGCGAGATGAAGAAGCGAAAGGGTTAGATGGGACTTTCGGAATCTCCAAATAAACGAGTTTACTATACGTTGAATCAATCTGACATAACGAAGAGGAAGACGAGTTGGGTAAGACATTAAGAAAATATAAGATTTTGGGTAACAGAATCATCTTGGAAAGGTTAACCTGTCCCAGCCATGAAACGAAAAGAGTGTTCCACCGTTCAACTTCCTGTCGCAGTGAAGAGATAAGGGGGGGTAGGTTTGCTGAGATCAGATCCCATGGGTTAGTAGTCAAAAGAATGCCCAGGTACTTAATACCTATAGAAGGCCAACAGAAAGGATAGAGTTTTTGCAAACGCAAGACAACCGTGGCCGGCAAATTAAGGTTGAGAACCTCCAACTTCGTCATATTAACCTTGAAATGTGACAGCTCGCCGTTTAAAGCGAGAAGCGGGACTAGCCGTCCCAGGGACTGTAGAGGTCATGAGAGAAAGAAGAGAAAGTCTTCAGCAAAGCCGTCCAGCTTCACCTCCCCCTTCCAAGTAGGGAAGCCCAAAATATGACAGGAGAGTCTAATGGTGCTAAGCAAGGGCTCAAGGGCTAAAACAAAAAGAATCGGCGACAGGGGGCATCCCTGCCACGTACCATTTAATATAGAGAATGGTTGAGTGCGGAATCCATTTACTTTCACCATAGCAGTGGGTGTGGAATAAATACTAGTAACCACAGAGAAACACGAGGGGCCCAACCCCAAATGAGAAAGCACAGCAAAAAGGTAAGGCCAAGCAATGCGATCAAATGCTTTCTCCGCATCGACTGAGAAGATGAGGGAGGGTAATTTGTCGTGTAAAGTATTATAGATTAGAGCCATGGCCCTGGTAGTATTATCCCTCGCCTCTCGACCAGGGATAATGCCCACTTGGTTAGAGTGGACCAACTCCGGAAGGAAACATCTCAATCTATTCGCTAGGATCTTAGCCATCAATTTGACGTCTACATTAAGCAGCAAAATAGGTCGATAATTACTGCAGAGCAGAGGGTCTTTATCTGGTTTCGGAATCACTGCAATGTGTGCCTCCAGAAAGTGCTTGGGCCAAGGTTCCCCCCTCATGACGGAATTGAATGTAGAAGTCAAGTGTGTACATAAAACATGCGAGAAAGTACGATAATAAAGCGACGTAAATCCGTCTAGCCCTGGGCTCTTGCTCAACGGCAGGGATTTGATGGCCAATCCCACCTCCAATTCCGAGAAAGGAAGTTCCAATTCCTGGGCCTCTGAGGACGACAGGACAGGAGTACCAGAGCGTTCCAAAAAATCTTGAATGTGACTAGTTCATCTGTCAGTATCTAACTGGGCCGGAGAAAGAGCAATATTATAGAGCTCTGCTTAAAAAGAGCAGAAGACTTCTGCCATGTCAGGAAAGGAATTCTGTACCCGACCCAACTGGTTATGGATACCAGAGATAAAATTATGGGAGCATTTGGTTTTGACCAGCTGAGCCAGAGCTTTACCACACTTGTTGTCGTGCATGTAAGCTTTATATCTCAGGGGATCTTTTGTGAGATAGCTGTAAGCGGCTAATAGAATCTATGAGATCGTTTATTTTTTGTGTCCTGGCTTTTTTATTCCACATCCCCATTTTATGCATTCCCCACACAGCACACATTTGTGCGCCTCCCAAATCAAAGAACTGGAAATCCCTGGAGTAAGGTTTAGATCAAAATACTCTGAAATGGAAGACGTAAGGGAACCACATATTGAGGGATCATGTAGGAGGAGATAATTTAATTTCCATGAGGGAGTTCCTGTGGAGGAGTGAGGAGGTGTGAGCACCAAACTTACTGGTGCATGATCAGAAATTATCATAGGAGCAAAAGTCAGAAAGGATACATTGTGAAGCTGAGCTTGATCGATAAGAAAGAAGTCAATCCAGGAGTAAGAGTGATGACTAGAGGAATAGTATGTATAATCCCTAGTTGTGGGATTGATCAATCTCCAAGCGTCCACAAGGTGGGCCTTCTGGAAGAGGGAGTGGATTTTACTAAGGCAAGAGGTAGAGTATTGAGACTTTCCTCACGAGGAGTCCAAGTCAGAGTCAGGACCAGGTTGAAATCATCCCCCACAATCACAGTTCCTTCTTTAAAATCAGCCAGTTCTCTCATTAGGGTACCTAAAAAAAAGTAGACACCAGTGTTAGACGCATAAACATTAACAAGAGTAAAGATATTGTCACGGAGTGACTAGGAAATAACTACACTTGACAAGTACAGATAACATTTAAAATAAACTTTATTTTAAATACAATAGTGGCAGTAAAGAATAGTACACCCCCAGGCGTCCAGGGAAGAACAGTACACACTTTTTTCACCCTTCTCTAGGCAATTGTGGTAACTCTCATCTGTACCCTAACACTAGAGTACCCAGGCAACCTGAGCGAGTATCTCCAGAACTCTGGAGCAACACAGTAGCGACTAACTCCACCACCTTCTCGAGGCCAGGTGTGAGGACAGTGCAAGACACTTCCTTAACCCTTCACTAGGCAGGTGTAGCAGTAACCTTCGCAGCAGTCACGGCACCTCCCTAGTCACACCAAGCAAGTGACTCGTAGCGCAACTATACCCTACCGCTAGGGTATACCTATGCAAGGGAAAACGGCACCTAGTAGGCTAGGTGAGGCAACACTGGGACCGGACAGACACAAGAGATCAGTGACACGGACTGACCAAAGCAAGCGCCCAGACTAGACTGATCTCGGAAGGTCAGTGACACGGACTGACCAACAAGCACTGCTAACGGGGTAGCGAGCGTGGTAAGGTAGGCCCAAACAACAAGGATACAGTAGCCGGCTGGGTAGCCGAGGCTAGCAATGGTAGCGGAACGCAACAGAGTGAGAGTGGTCAGACGTAGCCAGGATACAGAGCCGGATCGGGTAATCGGACGAGCCAGGAGTCAGAGCCAGATTGAGTAGTCGGACGAAGCCAGGAGTCAGAGCCGGATCGGGTAGTCGGATGTAGCCAGGAGTCAGAGCTGGATCGGGTTGTCAGACGTAGCCAGGAGTCAGAGCCAGATCGGGAAGTCAGACGTAGCCAGGAGTCAGAGCCGGATCGGGTAGTCAGACGGAGCCAGAGTAATACACAGGAACAGAAATGGACAAACACAGCACTAAGCTTAGGTACACCATGAAAGGGCACAGGTAATAGGACATGCTGAGGTTTAAAAGGCCTGGCAGATGGGTGGATAGATGACATCACAGCCACAGTGACCTATAAGAACAGCGACTCTCATAGAGCGACAGCCAGGAAGTAACAATGTCGCTGTTATAGCAATTACCCACTGGAGGCAATCACAGGCATCGTGACAGATATGCCCATAGATCTGGCCTTTCAGCATGAGAAGTCTACCTTCCGCATCTATGGTTTCAGGGATGTGCAATCACATACAGCTTTTGCTGACCAGGATGGCAACCCCCCTATGTTTAGTAGGGGCTGATGCATACCAGGCTCTCGGAAAATGAGCAGACATGAGGGAAGGGTGGTGGTGAGCAAAAAAGTGAACAAATAATAAATCAGTGTGAAGTCTGCGAGCCTCCCGGGTCAAAGCCGACCTCTTCTCTGGGATATTCAACCCCCTAGCGTTAATGGAAGTAAGTGTAAGACGTGGGGGGGCCATGGTGGGACAATGCAATGGTAGGGAAAGAAAAAACACCTTATACCGATGAGAATAAAGCAGGGTGCAGGAATAACCTAATAAGCTTGCACAAACTCAGAGTCAAACCACCGAGGGGAAGTGGGGAGGGGATTTGGCAGGATGGGGAGGGAAAGAAGGAATGTGGGGGGGGGGAGGAAGGAGAAGAGAGAGACACAGCCTAGAAGAAGAACTGAAAAGAAACAGAAGAAGAAAAGAAAGAAGTTAATGGGAAAAATAGTGGTAGTCCCAAATCAGCTAAACCCACAGGGAGTGTGGGAGCTATTAAGGGGGAGGCAAAAGCTAGGCAAGAAACAGAGGGATCAAAATCACCAGAAAGTTGAAGTGAAAGAATCAATAGAACCTCTGGAGCAATTTCAAAGGCCTAAAGTAGGTAAAAAATGTACTTCCCAGATAGGAGTCACATAACATGAAAATGAGAGGGAAATGGTGAAGGGAGAGTCATAAAGACCTTCCACCGCCCAGGGCAAGAATAGACAGCCAGGGTCAGTATACCTATATGGGATATGTGTTAAATAAGGGGACACCATTCCCCACAGAGTCCAAGGAGAGATACACCCCCGAGATGCACATGCCACTCCCCACCTGGCACGGTCACGTTTACATAGCAGAAAACCATTAAACTATCAGACCCAATGTTACAGAAAAAACATGTGAAACTTAAACATGTCTGGTGAAAAACAATAAGACCACTGAATTAAACGTCGACCCGAACGAGCCCGGTGGGTCCGTCAACCCGGGAATGATCGAGGCGAGGCATAGCAACCAAAACCAGAGGAAATAAGCACATATATAACAATATCCCCCCCAACAACTGGGAAGATCATCCCGAGTGAGCCCACAACAGTTATCATGCCCCACAGAACACTCATCCACAGAGCCCCAGCTAAACCATGAGTGTAGCAGCTGACATCGGTCCCCAACCGGGCCGCTGCAAGCGTCACCCCAGCCGGTCCAGGGCCACCCCATAAGCAAACCCGGGAGCAGCAGGGGGGAGGCACACAGACCGACACCGCTGAGACCTAGCCAGTCCTGCCACATGGCACATGCCACGTAACATGAACATGGGCACCGAAATGAGTGAACTGAAGGCACAGAAAAAATATACAGCTATATAAATAATCATGCCCAGGGAGGGGCAGAAAGACAGCTGGGCTGCACGTTGACCCAAGCAGGCCCAGGGGGCTTTTCCGCCAGCCCAGGATCAGACAGGGATGAGACACAACACCAGAGTCCCCTCATCCCCTTCACCGGTCCCAGGCGCCCCAAGGGTAAGCCCGAGAGCGGCAAAGAGGAGGCAAACAGACCGGCCCTGACACAACCCAGCCAGTCCCCCATCCAGCACAATCACTGTGACCCAACCATAAACAATAAAACAGGTGGCCCCGAGAAATGTACAGTTAATTAAACATACAAGTCTAGAGAAGAATGTGAACACAGCAGGGCTACACATAGTTCTGAACGAGCCCCGTCGATCCTTTGACCAACCCAGGAGCGAACAAGGTGAGGTGCAGTAACCACAGAGGTCGAGGAACTAATAAAGTTTCAGGCCAGTAGACTAACTCAGCTATGCCCGCTACCACGGAGATCTCAAACAAACAGGTTGCACATCTCAGCTCGAGGGGTGCAAAGGATCACATGGCAGCAATAGTCAGCGGATAAAAGAAGCAGAGCAATCTTCAATACACAAGTACAGCAGCACCCGCACCCCACGTAGGACCAGAGAGTCCACTGAAAAGAGTACAATACCAGACCTTGATGGGGAAAGTTAATTCCAATCACGAGAGGAGGGTCCAGGGCCACCGTCTCCTCAGGTCTACATTTTTATGATCAGGGCCCCGGTCGCTGCTCCAACGATCTCTCCTTTCCCGTGGCTCATTTTCAGGCAGCGAAGCAAGAGCTGATAGTGTAGATGGAACAGCCGGTGGGTCCAGATGCAATGCTGTGCAGAACTCTGTAACCTCTGCCGGATCCCGGATAACAGCCGACACACCATTGTGGGTAGCAGACAGATTAAAGGGGAAACCCCAGAGATAACAAACTCCTAGGTTGCATAGGTGATCAGTCAAAAATCCGAGGGCCCATCTTCTTTGTAAAGTGTGTGGGGAGAGGTCATGAAAAGGCGAATTACACAGCCCGCATACTTGATTTCTTGCAATTCTCTGCTTTTGACCATAATTCTTTCTTTATCATAGTAGTGTTAGAGGCAACAGATAACATCCCATGCCTTAGATCCCAGTGGGCCTCTGGGTCGGAGAGCCCGGTGGGCCCTTTCGATCAGGACCATAGTTCCATCAGGGTCTCCTAGGAGTTCCCTGTACAGGGACTGAAGAGAGGGTATCAAGTCCTTTACTGGGACCGATTCAGGAATGTCCTTGAGCCGAATGTTACATCGGTGGCCCAGATTGTCCAAGTCCTCCAGGAGGTAAGTCAAAGAGGAGATCGTATCTTCATCTTGTGTTACGGATTTCTCTAGAGCTTGAATCTGGGACCAAGAGGCTTCTCTATCATCCTCTAAAACTTGCATCCTATGGGTCAGTTGCCCCAAGTCTTTGCGTAAATCAGAGATATCTGCTCTGACTGTCTATTTGAGGTCTGACTTGATCTCCCCAACAAACACCCGCATGTCGTCTTTCATAAGAAAGGGCGCCAAGTCCGCCCTAGTCAGAGGAGAACCGAAGGCAGCCATAAGCGGTGTTTTCTTTATCGGGTGGGGTGAAGGTAGCTGGTCCCAAGAGGTCAGAAACCCTTTCTGGGGTAACGGATGAAGGCAGACACAGATCGGTGTTCAGGTCGCGCAAGGACCTGGGCGGCGTGCACAGATTCACTCCGTTGCCGTGTATCACGGTCCCCGTGATCCTTCCTGTCACTCTCAACTGTGCTGCTCCCGGATTGGTTGAGCTGTGTTGGCCCGCCCCTGGTTATCCGTTTTAATCCGGCCACTGGCACCTGTCAGGTGCCCTTTCATGGTGTTTCCTAGCCAGCGTTGCTGTTGCAGTATTCTAGTATCCTGATCTACTGAGTACCGACTAGGCTTGTCCAACGACGTTCCTGTGTTCCTGTTCCGTGATTGACCCGGCCTGGCTGACTTCCTGCATGTTCCTGATCCGGCTTGTCTGCGAACCTCCTACGGCATCTGACCCGGCCTGGCTGACGATCCTTCTCCGTTACCGACCCGGCTTGTCTGCGAATCTCCTGTGTATCCTGATCCGGCCTGGCTGACTACCGAACACTCTGGCACTGTTCCTGTTATCCTGACGGACGATTCCGTTGTCGCCTCGGCGACATTCTGATACTGCATAGTGTGTCTGAGCCTCCGTTTATCTGTTGCTGAGCCGTTGCTGAGTCTCCCATTACCTGCCTTTCGTGTGCTGAGTCCAGACCTTACTGTGCTGTGTCGTTTTCTGCACTTGTGACACTGGTGTTGTTCATCCGATTACTGCTACTCTTCCACCTATCGCCTAAGCCTGTTCGCTGTTTCTGTGAGCCGGCCGCTTGTGGGCGTCAGTAGACGGCGGCTCTCCGTGACAGAGCAGCAGTTCTGTTACGCCCGTTGGCTGTTGGCAAGCAGTACCCAGTGGTCTCCGGTTACGCCCGTGGAGGGGCTATCGACACAAGCAATCACGATTCTAGTGGTCTCCGGTTACGCCCGTGGGGGCTATTGACTCAAGCCATTACGATATCAGTAGTCTCCGGTTACGCCCGTGGGGGCTATTGACTCAAGCAATCACGATACTGTAGCCTCCGGTTACGCCCGTGGGGCTATTGGCTCAAGCAATTACGATATTAGTAGTCTCCAGTTACGCCCGTGGGGGCTATTGGCTCACGCAATCACAATACTAGTAGTCTCCGGTTACGCCCATGGGGGCTATCTCCTTATCACTTGCAGTTCCCGTTCAGTCAGAACTTTATGCTACAGCTCTACACAGTGAATGGACTTGGGTGCTATCTTACAGCACACATCGCTATATGCAGCACCAAGGGCGTGCCGAACACCACACTTGAGACTGATAACCAGTACTATTAACCTCTTGTGTCCTGTTTTGTGCTTCCATACTTTGTGTAGTATTACCTGTTGCACCAGGTATCTCTGCCTTATTTCTGCTTATGCCAGTACCGCCCCAGTGGCGACCTTGTCATTCATTTTGCTTTAATAAAACTCTATTTGTTTTATCTACCACTGTCTGAGTGTCTGTAAACCGTAACACTGTGGCACAGTGGCATGTAATTGAGGATTTTCTTCTAACCCGGGCGTTTTGAGCCCTTCTTTCTGCCACCTGTCATGAAGGACACTATCCCCAAGCAGTGGAAGTGACAATCACCCCCCAACGGGGTATAAAAGAGTATTAGAAGGCACAATTGCTCAGGCGCAGAAGGATCAAGCGGCCATCTTCCACAGTGGCTAAGCCACACCCCTAAATTTTAATTTAAATCTTATCTTTGACTAACCAATCAGTGAGTCTATAAAGTTAGTCTGACATCATATTCTAATGATCTGGCAACTTATCCTATCAGAGAAGGATGGTAGTGTCTTTTTGATAAGGAAATTTAGTAGTACAAAAGATAGTGATTTTGGATGAGGACATTCTCTTTGTTCTGACTTCCATGAAGTGATCAAGTAGACCAGAGCCAAAGAATCCTGAGAGAACCATGCCTTAATTGTCTACAATTAATTCTGTATAGCCCTACGAATTATTATATTTCCACTGTATTTTAGGAAAAATAATTTTATAATAATTCTTATACATATAGACTTGGCCAATCTGTATAAAGAAAACATTATAATAAGCTGAATTGGCTTTAGCTTATTCTGGGTAACTACACAGAATTAATTAGCAAATGTATCCAGATTATGGGGAGAGAGTTTGATAATAGTTTAGATCAAAATAGTGTTATGTATTAGTCTTAAATCTAATTATTAACACCTATAGAGACACATCTTTGTGTTTCTAAAAAAATCATTGGACTTATATTTGATCTGGTGAATTTTATTCTTAACCCTTAGTTTCCTATCAGGAAAGTTTTTCCATTTGTTTCTATCTTGGTGTATTTCATAGAATTCTTTGTTATTTGCTTTTCTAAATTTTGAAATATTGTGTACGTGGTAAAAGGAAATTGTTATGAGACCTGTGTTTTAAATTAGAACCAACTCACATAACAACATCCCTTATACCTTAATTATATAGTTTATACAGGTTTTGGGGCATGTATTTATATACACTGCAGCCAACTATATCATAATTAAAGGGATAGTAAATTTAACTATAATGCATCTTGAAGCACTTTATGATTTGAGATATATCTGCTTTCAAAGTTCCCCCTCCCCTGACATCAGCGCTCTAGTTGACTGCAGGGGAATCCTGTCCCTGAACAAGTGGAGGCTCTTCAGCAGAGCCGAGATCACGTTATTATTTTAACCAATTCTGTACTGTGAAGTAGCATGTCAAAGATCTCAAATTAATTTAACTACCCATTTTTTATCTATTTATGGGATATACAACAATAATCGGGTCTCCTGTTAACCCTTTCCTTTCCATATATCTTCAACAAGATGGAATTCTATTACTACTGAATGGAGAGTAGTGGTAATCGGGTACATTAGTACATATAATAAAGAATTACTAATATAGTATGAGCACCTGCCCAGAATCAGATTGTGATAATATAGAGTTATTACTTCAGAAAGCAGAGTGTTTGTCAGAACAAAACATAATAAACCAAATTGTAGTGCATTGACAGAATATATTAAAAAATTAAGTCCCTTAACAATACCGTTTGGATCGAAAAAGACAATGGAGAAATGGATGAATGAGAATGAGATGAATAAGTACTTCCTAATAACAATTTGATAGATGTTGAAAGTAGAAAGGATAAAGCTCTCCGAGATGGAATGGAGAATGATATGCAAAAAAAAAATGGGAACAAGATAAGAAATACCTAAGTGTAGTATGTTCTGGAGAAGCATGTATAACAGTAATGTATGATAAATAACTATAGAAAAAAACAGGTATTGTAGATAATAAAAATGTGGTTCTCAAGGACATACTACATATTTCTTATCTTGTTCACGTTTTTTTGCATATCATCCTCTATTCCATCTCAAAGTGCTTTATCCTTTCTACTACAATGACTCAGCCTTAAGAGGACCAATACCAACCTTATCTTTTTTGTTATTAACCCCTTCAGTGCCAGAGGCGTGGGCCATTTCCTGTACCCTGTACGCCAGACACATTTTCAGC
Source organism: Rhinophrynus dorsalis (assembly GCA_037306005.1). Lineage (NCBI taxonomy): Eukaryota > Metazoa > Chordata > Amphibia > Anura > Rhinophrynidae > Rhinophrynus > Rhinophrynus dorsalis. The sequence continues at coordinate 179,158,892 of CM074720.1, read as the reverse complement.
ATTTTTGCTATCCTTCTGTTTAGACTTGATTTCTGTTGGGAATTTCTAGTGACATATGGGAAACTATATATTGTTTTTTTTCAGAATTAACTGAGCTTTTTCTGGGTACCTTACATAAAGAGAATTTTGCATTGTGCAAAAAGCTATGATGTCATAATGACAAAAAAGTGAAAATGTACTTATTTTGCTAAAATCACAGACTATGTATCAAAAACATTTACCATGACTGCGAAAGTTTCAGTTATCTGAAAAGTAGTTTTACCTATGTCCATGGTTAGCACAGAGCCCTAATAAACAGAAGCGCAAAATGGCATTTTATGAATGAATATGCGCATTCTAAAGTTTTTATGGTAAATCTACCCTAAAACAGTGGAAAAACTGTATAAAACTATATATTTCTGGAATGTAGACAACCTCCCACATCTAATGAGGGGTGACTTGCCTTCTTACCCCAAGCCTGGTGTGCCCAAATGTTTCCAGAATGTGGCACTATAGGACAAAATTGGCATTTTTTTACATTTTTGCACCTTCAAATGTATTGAAATCTGTGAAAACCATAGCATTTCCAACTGTATTCATTAGCTAGTGCTCTTAGGAGAAAATTGACACTCCATTGGGATGAGTTGACCTATTAGGGGGTGCCAGAAGCACATAACTACATCTACCTGTTTTCTTCTTTGAAAATGGTTGCTTTTACAAAAATACAAAAAGATAAAAAGGGGACAGCGCAAAGCGTCCCTCTAAGGGTGATCCATATTAATGCCTTCCTTTTTTAACAGAAATGTTTAGAAGTATTTAAGAAATAATAATGGGATTAAGATAGGGATGAAAAATAGGTAATGTGGTACAATGAGGATTGTTATATGTGGTATTACATTAAATTAATAAAACTAGGTATATAGTTTTTTAATTGAAAATATCTATTAAAACAGTGTTAAAAAAGGAAGGAATTAATAATCTTATAAAGTTTTATGAGATGACAAGCTACATTACCCTCTAAGGTTAAGTTATGAATTAAAACAACAAAATAGAATAAGAAACTAGTTATCAAAGGGGTTTTTTAGGTGGTAGTTATAAGATATCTATCTGTATAACCGATTTGGGTGAGTAGGAAAGATAGTATTAAAAAAGGGGTTTGGCACACATACTTACACCCGACCCTGACAAATGGGAGAGAAATGATCAGAAATAGGCTTGGAACGCAAGCCTGAGACAAACGGAAGTACAGATGTTCCAATAAGCTAAAGTACAGGTGAGGATTAGATCGTGGTCGCAAAGAAACTGAGTAAGTTATAATTTTTCCTTAAAAGGCTTGAATTTCAGAATACACAGTAGATACCCCTGAGGAAGCGATAAAGTATCATGAAACACGTAGGGTGCTGAGGATCAGCATTAGCGTCTATTTCTTTGGTTCTGATTTATATATTTATATTTTACTAATTGTGTCATTTTTAATATTAATACATTTTTTGAAATTGAGAAGTTTTCCCCTGGCCATTACTACATTCCGAGTCTCTGATGCAGAGGCACCCCTGGTAAAGATATCCAGTTGCTACGGAGGTAGTACAAAGAACGATACAAGGGAGAATTAAGACTCTAACACGGAAGGACTGAGAGGAGTCACCACGGGGATAGACCATACTGGAGGTCAGATCCAGTACAAGCCTTTGATCTAGAGGCAGGAATAGCCTCTGAAAAAAGTTAGTACCCATTTGGAAGGGGGGAAGTGAGTGAATTTGTTTAAACCATAAGACCATGTGGATCACACTTAGAGGGACTCTTTGCTCTGTCCCCTTTTTTTCTTTTTTCATTTCCTGGGTGTATATACTCAAGAGGAGGGCGATTCCAACAGTCCACAGGACATGGCAGCAATTTGTTTCCCTGGAATCCAGTGTTACGAGGATCCAGAGGGAAGGATCTGAGGACCTAAATGAACTAACTAACCAAAGGCTACTCACTTATATTAAAGATTTTGTAGAATCTCTGTTATTTTGTGGACTGTTAATGATCTCTATGTGGAATAAGAGTTTTTGTGCTCTTGAATATAAGAAGGCTTCTACAAAAATGTTTATAACTGTTAGAGACGATGAAGGAAAGGTATGAAAGGTATACCATTCTGAAAAGCAGACATTCACCCACATTAAATGAGGGGTCACTTGCCTTTCTACCCCTGGGCTGAAGTACATAAGTATTTCCAATATTTGGCACTATAGGAATAAATACATGTTTTTTTACATTTCCACCACTTCAAAAATACTAAAATCTTTGAAAACCATAAAATGTCATACTGTATTCAGTACCTACTACCAGCATGAGAAAAATGGTACCCCATTTGTGTGGGATAACATACAATATGGGGGTGCTAGGAACACTTACCGAAACCTGACACTTTTGTTTTTGAAATTATCTGCCTGCACGAAAATGGTCATAACCATTATAGGAAATACAGTAAAGGTAGGGAAACCACACCATTTTGGAAATAAGACAACCTGACGCATCTAATGAGGGGTGATTTGCCTTCTTACCCAAAGGTTGGAGTGCACAAATGTTTCCAGAAGGGGGCGCTAATGAAAAAAAAAAAGGCATTTTCTTACATTTTTGCCCCTTCAAATGTATTGAACTCTGCAAAAACCATGGAATTTGCAACTGTATTCCTTAGCTAGTATTCTTAGGAGAAAAATGGCACCCCACTGGTATGAGCTGACATACCGCAGCTGTTCTAGAAATACAAAAATACACCTACAACAACCTCTGATTTTTCTAACATTTTTTCAAACATAACTTGCCTGACAAAAAATGGTTATAACACCTACAGAAGTGAAGAAAGGGTAGACAAAACATACCATTTTGGAAAGAAAATAACTTGCTGCATCGAATGAGGGGTCACTTGAATTTCTACCCCTAAGTTAGTGTGCACAACTATTCCCAGAATGTGGTACTACAGGAAAAAAACATTTTTTTTATACATCAGTCACTTTTAAGATACTAAAATGGCTAGCAGTTGAAACAAGCTAGGGGTCATCCAGTGTACATGAGAACATGTGACTTCCAGTGTAACCAAGTGGGGCGGGGATGAGGGGTTAGGCAGTATATGTGGTATGTCTACTAGTGGGCAGCAGAGCAAGGGTGGTGATGGTGGATGGGTAAGACAGCGAACAAGAGGGATCTGTGACTACCAGTGTGTACTGTATGTCCCCCTCATACACTGTTTGATTATCAGCCTGATTCCAGTACATACTGGTACTTTGAGTCTACCAGTAGGCAGTGGAAACAGGCTGGGGGAATGGGACTGCCAATGGCTTGGGGAACCAGGCAGGGGGTTAGGGTACATGGGGGGATTGGAAGCATTTTGTATGCATGCCACATGGGTGTCCAATGCACTATTTAGCAATACATTGGACCCCCTGTTGCACACAAAGAGTAAATTTTTTAAAGTTATTTATTTTTCATACCTCGTTGGGGGGGGGCGGTATCAGGACCACTCCTAATGCCCTCCAACAAGATCTAAATAAAAAATAATGGATAAACAAATGTATGTGTGTCACCGGGGGTCCAACATATTGCAAAGCACTGCGTTGGACCCCTCTGTGGTACGTGCAGGTTTTTTGGTGTTTTTTCTCCAATATTTTTGTGTAGACCTCGTTGGGAGGGCATCAGAACCCCTCCTTATGCCCCGCAATGAGGTCTGAATAAAAAATAATGGGGAGAAAAAAATAAATAATCATCTGTGTGCCACAGGGTTGTCCAGTGCATTGTAAAGCAATGCACTGGTTCTCTGGCACATAGAGGGTTAAATCTTTTTTTTCTTCATACGTTGTTGGGGGCATCAGGAACACTTTTGTTATCCCCCCCCACTACAAGGACTGTATAAAAAAAATGTGTGTGTTCCATAGGGGTGTCCAATGCATTGCAAAGCATTCTGTTGGACCCCCCGTGGTGCATGCAGGAGTTGTGGTGATTAAAGTCAGAAAACAACTGCAAAATCTGAAGGTATTTTACTCTTTGTCCCCTGATTACATTAGTGCTGTGAACATGTCAGGCATGTTGCAGTGCAATGGATGTTTTGCTTTTCTCCCCCAGGAAACCTTTCAGAGGTTCAGAAGTTGTCCAATTTGTCAGCAATTTTCTGTTTTACAACAGGATATTGATAATTTGAAGGCTGAAATCTACAAGATGTCTGTGAGCTCCACACAGATACAAAAGAAACAAGTGCCATTGCCTCAGAGATTTCCAAGAAATGGCAGATGGACTACAGTTGGTTCTGGAAGGGAAAGAGTTGTGGACAAGAGGCACATCCCACAATCTGTGCCTCTTCATAATTCCTTTGCTGCACTTTCAGAACACTGCCTTAATATTGGAACAACTATGGAAGCAGAGACTACTGGTTCACCAGCCTGTAATCCACAGGTAAATCAGATTGCAACCACCGACAAACTGGCAAAGGTATAAAGTGAAAACTGCTTTGAGAAGAAGCAACTATTATTGGGGGACTCCATATTAAGAGGCATGACTCTGGAGGTGTAACAGCTTACCCTATATCCAGCACCGCCTCTTCGGCTGTCGCTGGGAATGTATGGCACGAAATGACGCTTAGGCGTCATCCCACGCGTTGCTTCGGGCATTAGGCCTGGGCGCACTTGGCGTCTGTAGTGGCCGTCCATGTCCTCTGGCCAGGCGGTTCGGCAGCTCCAAGTGACGCAGGGAAGAGGTAGGTGTTTGACGCAACTTGGCAAGATGCATCAATTACAGGCGCATGGCTGCATATTGACGCAGGCCTCATCTTTATACAGGAAGGCCTGGTCAGTCTCCTCCTATCCACTTTCTGGCTCTTAGTATTCAAGGGAACTGGATTCCAATCCAGTTACCCTTACGTTGTTGTCCTGTGCAGTTGTATTTAGCTTGTATCCTGAGTTCCTGTGTATGACCCTGGCTTGTCTGACCATCCATCCTGGTGCTGACCTGTGGCTCTGTCTGACTATCCTCTGTGTGCTCCCTGCCTTATTGGACATCCAGTCTGGTGCAGACCTGTGGCTCTGGCTGACTACCCACTCCTTGTATGACCCTGGCCTGTCTGACTATCCAATCTGGTGCTGACCTGGGGTTCTGTCCATCTATCTCCTCTGTGTTGCTTCCTGATTAATGTACATCCTATCTGGTGCAGACCTGTGGCTTTGTCTGACTACCCTTCTGTATTGCTCCTTTACCAGCAGACATCTTATCAGATGCAGACCTGTGGCTCTGGTGGACTCCAGCCTTACTGACTGCAGGCGTGGGTCAGTAGTCTCCCTTGTTGTTATCCTATTTGGGAGAGTGGTCTCTTCCGACTGACTGCAGGTGTGAGTCAGGAGTCTCCCTAGTTGCAATCCTTTTGGGAGACCGTAGGGTCTATATTGTGTTCCTCCCAGGGCGATTGAGACTACCATTTGGCTCCAGCCTAGTCTCTAGCAGTTGTGGTTGACCTTTGGCAGCTCCTATTTCTGATAGAGTCTCTAGCCTCTCTTGTCACCCTCTACTTGTTATATTTCATTACTGTTATCATTCTAATACAGGTGATTTTTACTATACTGTCTGACTCCTGTTTTTGCTTGCCAACCATGACAGTACGTAAGGGTCTTGACTACAGATGGTAACATAGTAACATAGTAACATAGTAAATTAGGTTGAAAAAAGACACAAGTCCATCAAGTTCAACCTTCGCTTTATACCTCAGTAACTGAGAATTTTATAGCTTTCCTGCTAACAATTAAATTAGTCTTTATCAGACCTTCCTGATCAGCCTACTGATAAACAGTATAACTCTGTATGTTCCCTTTTGAAAGAAATGTATCTAATCTTCTCTTAAATGTATCCATTGTATCTGCCATAACTACCTCCCTGGGCAATGAATTCCACAATTTGACAGACCTTACCGTAAAAAAACCCTTCCTCTGCTGGTAATAGTGATTCACCTTTTCAGATCTTACTGGACAAGATGCCGGTTCAAGATCAACGCATTGATCATTTGTCCTTGGCTTTGCAAACCTTGCTTAGCTGTACTTCTTATTTGTAACGATCTAACCCACAACGCTCTAACCCACAAACCTTCCTTGGCACCGGCAGTTCCTACTATCTCTGATGCAGGATTGGTCAGAGGGTTTCGGGATTGGCTCCACTCCCACAGCGTTATAGTGGGGATCCTGAGTTATGTTGCAAATTCTTGAACCAACTGGGCATTTACTTTGAAATGATTCCACATGCCTTCCCTAGTGAGTGCAATAGGGTTGGTTCTATGATTTCGCTCCTTTCTGGTAAGGCATTGGCATGGGTGAACCCCCTATGGGAGATGGACAAACCCATAATTTATAACTTTAATGAATTTATGGCCTCCTTCAAACGTGTCTTTGATGTGCCAGGTCGCGCAAACTCTGCTTCGAAACACCTTATGACCATCCGCCAGGGCAGTAGTACTGTGGCGGAGTACGCTATTGAGTTCTGGCCCCTGGCAGCCGAGGTTGGGTGGAACAATGAGGCTCTTGTAGCCGCCTTTTCTCAAGGGCTTGGTGACAATGTGAAGGATGAGATTGCTGACCGCAAATTACCTAAGGCTTTAAATGAACTGATATCGTTTATCATCCTAATTGACACTTGGTCTGGGAGAGACCCTCATTTAAGGAGCTCCTGCGGAGGCATCCTTCCAGAATGGTATCTCACTTAACTGGCCCACCCAGTCCTCCCTCACCTCCCATGCCTCCTGGTTCAGACTCAGGGGGTGGTGAACCCATGCAGGTTGGGGCCACCCGGTTTTCTGTGGAGGAGAGGGCCTTTCAGAGGAGGGAGGGACTGTGTCTGTACTGTGGGAGACCTGGACACTTACTGAAGTCATTTCCGGTACGTCTGGGAAACGCTCGCACCTAAATCCTGTCGGGGACAGATCTTAGGTAGTATCTCTCAGTCTCCTGAGGCCACAAAGGATAAACCCATGCTCGAAGTGGTTCTTACTTGGGCCAATGAGTCTATCTCAGTTTCTGCATTAATAGACTCGGGTGCTGCTGGTTACTTTATGGATGCTGCATTTGCAGCTCAGAATTGTATTCCAGTCTCACGCCTCTTATTTGGCAGACCCCTTTTGCCATCACACATTACTCATGAAATTTCTCCGCTTACCCTGAGGGTGGGGGCCCTCCATAAAGAAACCCTGAAGTTTCAGGGGATCAACTCTCCTCATTATGCCATCATCCTAGGGTTTCCTTGGTTGCAAGCGCATAACCCTAGGATTGATTGGAGTACTTGAGAAATATTGTCTTGCAGTCCACAGTGTGACGAGTCTTTTCTATCGCTCCCAGTTAGACTGGCATGTGCCAAGTCTTCTGGCCTACCTGAGGCCTGTTCTTATTTTGCTAATGTGTTTAATAAAATCCATGTCGGAGCATTACCTCCTTATAGGCCTTATGATTGCTCGGTGGAGCTACTGCCTAGTACTACCCCTCCTAGGGCCCGTATATACCCTTTGTCTGTGAAGGAAAACAAGGCCATGGAGGAATATGTCTCTGATGCCCTGGAGAGGGGTATCATTTGCAAATCCACATCCCCTGCTGGATTTTTTTTTTGTTAAAAAGAAGGACGGAGAATTACGTCCATGTATTGATTTCCGTGGATTGATCAAATTGATGGTTAAGAACGCCTATCTGATACCTCTGATTACTGAATTATTTGACCGTCTTAAAGGTTCTAAGATATTCACGAAACTTGATTTAAGGTGCCTTACAATTTGGTCAGAATGAAGGAGAGCCATGAATGGAAGACAGCATTTAACACCCGGAGCGGGCATTATGAGTACATTGTCATGCCCTTTGGTCTCTGCAATGCTCCTGCTGTCTTCCAGGAATTTATCAATGACATGCTGAGAAACCTTTTACAGAGCTGCGTGGTGGTCTATCTCGATGACATCCTCATTCATTCTCCCATGTTGGAGATTCATAGTTCGGATGTATCCAAAGTCCTGCAACTGCTGAGAAAGAACAACTTGTTTTGCAAGTTGAAGAAATGCGAATTTCACAAACTTCAAGTAACCTTTCTGGGGTACATTATTTCCTCATAAGGGTTGGCCATGGACCCCCAGAAATTGTTCTCACTGTTGCAGTGGCCTCATCCTGTGGGACTTAAATCTATCCAAAGATTTTTGGGGTTCGCTAATTACTATAGGAAATTTATTAAAAATTTCTCGACTATTGTCAAACCACTCACTGATATGACCTGTAAAGGTGCAAGGGTGTCTGAATGGTCTCCCAGTGCTCTGCTCGCCTTTAATGACCTCAAAGAAACATTCGTAGCAGCTCCTATTTTGGTGCACCTGTATCCCATCCTGCCCTTTACCCTGGAGGTCGATGCATCTGAGATTGGAGTAGGCGCCCTCCTTTTGAAGCGCTTGGCTCCAGGGGAGGCCTTGAGCCCCTGTGGCTATTTTTCCAGAAAGATATCTAAGGCTGAGATGGTATATTAAATTAGGGACAGAGAATTACTGGCCATCATAATGGCATTGAAAGAATGGCAACACCTCTTGGAAGGTACCAGTTCCCCGATCTTGATTCTTACTGATCATAAGAACCTCACGTACTTATCCGAGGCCAAACACTTGTCATCCCGTCAAGCTAGATGGGCATTGTGCCTTTTCAGGTTCAATTACATGGTTTCCAACCTCCCAGGCTCTAAGAATATTAAAGCTGATGCCCTATTATGCCAGTTTTGCAGTCTATCCAAGGAAGAGGTTCCTCCCACACCGATTATTCTGGTTGATTGGATTCTTGCTACCGTACATACTTGTATTACTTCTCCCCTGGGAGAGGAAATATTGGCTGCTCAAACATCCGCTCCAGTGGAGAGACCTTGCGGGAAGTGCTTTGTCCCCGCTCAGTTCCTTATCACATTGGACGAGACCAACTGATTTGGTCCTTGTCCAGACTGTTCTGGTGGCCAAGCCTTCGATCCGATTGCACTACTTGTGTTCAAAATAAGTCGCTTCAAATTTGCCTGTCAGCCTCCTCCAACCTCTGGCCAACAGGGAACGTCCCTGGTCCCATTTATCCATAGACTTTAGGTTGACCTGCCTGCATCTCTAGGCTTCACGGTCATCCTGATGATCGTAGACAAATTTTCTAAGATTGCCCACTTTGTACAACTTAAAGGCCTACCATATGCGCAGGAATTGGTGGTGGTGTTCGCTAGGGAGGTCTTTCGGCTTCATGGCATACCTAGGGTTATTGTCTTGGACAGAGGTAGCCAGTTTGTGACATGTTTCTGGAGATGCTTTTGTGCCCAGATGGGGATTCAGCTTGCATTCTTCTCTGCGTACCACCCTCAGTCTAACGGTGTGGCAGAAAGGTCTAACCAAGCCTTAGAACAATTTCTCTGTTGCTATATCTTTGACCACCATGATAATTGGGCTACCTTGTTACCTTGGGCGGAGTTTGCCCAGAATTGTGCCATGAACTCTTCCTCACAGAGTTCTCCATTCTTGATCAACTATGGGTTTCAACCCTCTGTCCTTCCTGAGGTCTTTCAAGCACAACAAATTCCGGCTCTTGACAAGCATTTGAGGGCTCTCCATTCCTCTTGGGTTCGGATACAGCATACACTACGTGGTTCCGTGCAGCGGCAGAAAAGGCAGGCTGACCGTAGGTGTTTGCCGGCACCTACCTTCCAGGTGAGGGAGAGAGTGTGGCTGTCATCCCGTAACCTTAACCTCCAGGTTCCATGTAATAAGTTGGCTCCTCGATTCATTGGTCCATTTCGTGTGCTGCTCAGAATTAACCCTGTGGCTTATTCTCTGGAGCTTCCCACCTCCATGCGCATTCACAATGTGTTCCACGTCTCCTTGCTTAAACCTCTGATTTGTAACCGCTACACCTCAAGTACGGTCCAGCCAGCTCCTGTTAAGGTTGGTGATCATGAGGAATATGTGGCACAAAGCATTCTGGACTCCAGGTGGGTCAGAGGGTGCCTGCAATACTTGATACATTGGAAGGGGTATGGTCCAGAGGAGTTCTCCTGTAACGGTTTTGCCAATAACGTTCAGGAGTCAGTATGGTATAGTTAAATGCAAAATTTATTAAAAATAGAAAAGTAGAGCACATTATATACACAAGTAGCAAGCAGAGGGTTACAAGCCAGCGAGCACTGCTATCAGAAATAGTAGGCTGCCAAGCTTGACCACTCTGCTGGAGACTAGGCCTCAGCCACTGGTAGTCTCTGCAGGAACCAGGAGCAGGAACACTGGATCTTGATCCGATGAAGCGAGAGTACTGTAACGGTTTTCAGTACACTCAGAGGCAGGATGTTTGGTAAAACACAGTTTTATTGAAACCAGACAGAATAAAGCATATAGATAACATGTAATACTGACACAGGACAGGTTACAGAGTAAACATTAACCCACACGGGTCCAGTAAATATATCTGAGAGCAAAATATATATTACTGACACAGGTCAGGTTACAGTTCGTGTGAATCAGCGAAACAACGATAGGAAGGTGCTATTAGGCTGGGAGGCTGATAGGCCCTAATAGCGGAAGGCCCAAGAAACACTCTCTACGCAGAGAGTGATAAAATAGTGGCATGGCCACAATGGGTGAGCGAGGCCCTGAATAAGTAATGGACTACCGAACAACACAGGTTCATTGCCACCAGAGGTACAGTGTAACGCCAAACCGAAACAGCAGTAACTGCGACCCAAGATAAGGCACCAGACCGCAAGGGTTAACGAACGCTCAGGCTTGATGGCAACTGCCAGCTAGTAGAGACAAACTGAGGAGCCCAGGAGACCAACCTCAGTAGGAGAGCAGTAATAAGCCAAGCGTACAGTGTGCAACCAGGAATAGCTCCTACCCTGGGGTATGGAGATACAAGGCACAATAGAGTAACTGGGTCACAGTATCTGAACGGCTAGAGCAGCAATCGAGGTAACCAACCAGGTCTTAAACAAGACCTGGACAGAGCACTGGAAAGATTCCCCAACTGGATAACCGGACGGGGTAGTGAACCAGGCTTAAGTGATACACAGGGCAGGAGTCTCAGCCAATCCGGGTCGATACACAGAGCAGGAATGTCCTCCAAACCGGGTCGGAACACAAAGCAGGAACGTCAGCAAATCCTAGTCGATACACAGAGCAGGAATGTCAGCCAGGCCGGGTCGGTACACAGAGCAGGAACGTCAGCCAATCCGGGTCGGTACACAGAGCAGGAACGTCAGCCAATCCGGGTCGGTACACAGAGCAGGAACGTCAGCCAGGCTGGGTCGGTACACAGAGCAGGAACGTAATCAGGCAGAGTAGTCAGGCAGTCCGGGTCATACACAGGATTCACACGATATACACAGCAAGCACTAAGCAACGGGAACACCACGAAAGGGCCCTGCAGAAGTGACAGGGCTCAGTACTTCAAGGCTAACACTGGGTGGAGCAACATCACGCTAGCCAATAAAAAGGCATCTGGAAACAACACTGTCAAAATGTCGCCAGCAATACACGGGCACCGTGATAAGTACTGACTCACACCTGCAGTCCAGAGGGAGCGATATCTGACTCACGCCTGCAGTCAGTATAAGGAAATGGATAATTGACTCTTGCCTGCAGTCAGTATAAGGAAAGGGATACCTGACTCACGCCTGCAGTCAGTATTGGAACTAGACTACCACTGTTATGTTTGTAGTAGAGGTGTACTCACTTTTCAGAAGCAGGAACCCAGAGGCAAGTTGTCACCCTTGCTGAAGCAGCACCCAGGGAGAGGGCTGAGTCAGATTATAGACCCCCTCCTTGAGTAGTCTGCGAGCATGGGCAACAGAAAGGTGGAAGGAGGTCCGTTGGCCCAGCTGGAGTCTGGAAACCAGAGAGCGGCAGAGTCCAGAGGTTCAAGCCAAAGTCAGGATACCGGAGAGCAGTGAAGTCCAAAGGGTCAGGCAGAGGTCAGGATACCGGAGCGCTGCGAAGTCCAGGGGTCAAGCCGAAGTCAGGATACCGGAGGGCAGTGAAGTCCAAGGAGTCAGGCAGAGGTCAGGATACCGGAGAGCTGCGAAGTCCAGGGGTCAAGCCGAAGTCAGGATACCGGAGGGCAGCGAAGTCCAAGGAGTCAGGCAGAAGTCAGGATACCGGAGAGCTGCGAAGTCCAGGGGTCAAGCCGAAGTCAGGATACCGGAGGGCAGCGAAGTCCAAGAAGATCAAGCTGGGATCAGGATACTAGAGAGCTGAACCTGATAAGAAGCCAGAGAGTCAGGAGGTCAAAGGTCATAGAAAACAGGATCAAGGACTGGAGAGCTGCTGGCAACATACAAGTGAAGCACAGTGTGACTGAGCAAAGCCCATAGTGAGCTCTGGGCTTTTATAGCTGAGACTGGGGGCGTGTGGAGGTAGCAGGGAGGCGGAGCCGAACACCACGTTGCCATGGCAACACCCTGGGGGCTTTAACACCACCATCAGGGCGCGCACACAATGCTGGCTGGATGTGTGCGCGCTGGGACCCTCTGCTGAGGTGTGCTGTGTGGCCACCGGCCACTGAGAGGCAGCGGGGAGAGGAGAGAGGTAACCGCCGTGGCGGGCGGCTGACAAGCGGGAGCCGCCCGTCTGCATTTGCAAGTGGGGAACAGCAGGGAGTCGGGAGAGGCAGCCGCCGCACCGGACGGCCACGAGGTGAGCTCCGCCCGCCCGCACTAGTATGTGTGCGGCGGGCGACATGACAGTACCCCCTCCCAAGGCACGACCTCCGGGCGTGACTAGGAGCAGGGCGAGTAGGGTACCGCTTGTGAAATTGTCTAACACATAAAGGGGCATGGACGTTCTTAGCAGGTTCCCATGATCGGTCCTCTGGGCCGTAACCTTTCCAATGAATAAGGTATTCAAGAATACCCCGACGTCTACGAGAGTCAAGTATCTGCTGAACCACGAACTCCTCTTCACCATCCACCAGGACCGGGGCTGGGGCCGTTGGTAAGCGTCCTCGGAAAGGATTGGCCACATAAGGCTTGAGTAAAGACACATGAAACACAGGATGTATTCGGTAAGTTTGTGGCAGCTGGAGCTGAACCGCAACAGGACTGAGGATTCTTGTGATGGAAAAGGGGCCAAGGTACTTGGGACCCAATTTCTTAGAGGGACAGGATAGCCGGATATTTTTTGTGGAGAGCCACACCTTATCACCTATGCGATAACTAGGGGCGGAAATACGCAGTCTGTTGGCTTGCTTTCGGGTATATTCTTGAGCGCGCAGGAGTGTTTGTTGCATGGTTTTGAACTGCTGAGTGAGGCGAGAGATTCGATCGGAGGCTTCAGGTACTGATAGGTCAGTAGGAAATCCAGGAAACATGGTCGGATGAAATCCATAGTTAGCAAAGAAAGGAGTCATTTGTGTGGACTGATGTCTACCATTGTTATACGCAAATTCAGCAGTGGGTAGGTATTGAAGCCAGTCGTCTTGTAGATATGTAGTGTAACAACGAAGATAGTGTTCAAGAACTTGATTTATTCTTTCAGTCTGTCCGTTAGTTTGTGGATGAAAGGCGGTGGACAGTGATGGTTGGATTTGTAGGTTCCGACAGAAGGATCTCCAGAAGTGTGCTGTGAACTGAACCCCTCGATCTGAGGTAATGGTCTTAGGTAATCCATGGAGTCGAAATATTGAAGAGAGGAACAGGGATGCAGTAGTACTGGCAGAAGGAAGTCCTATTACTGGTATGAAATGTGCCATCTTGGTGAACCTATCAACGACTACCATGATGGTGTCATGCTCCTTAGATGGAGGAAGATCAACAATAAAGTCCATAGAGATATCGGACCAAGGCATGGAAGGCACAGGCAAAGGTTGCAACAAACCAACGGGTCTAGTGCGTGGAACTTTGGTTTGAGCGCAGATCTGGCATGAATGTACAAAGTGAGTGGCGTCTTGTGGGAGTGTAGGCCACCAAAAATGTCTTTGTAGGAGATCCAGAGTTTTCCTTATTCCTCCATGGCCGGCAAACAGAGAGTCATGGCATCTTTGTAAAATTGATAACCGGACGGGCTCTGGTACAAATATTGCTTTTTTGTAGTAGAGAAGGCCGTTAGACCGTTGAATAGGTGGTGTAGTGTCTGGGTATGAGATGGTGGCAGAACATGACCGGATCTGATCCATGATCTCAACTGATGTGGTCAAGAAGATGTTTGCGGGGAGTATGGTGTCCTCTGATGTGGGTCTATGATCCGGAAGGACGGGAAGCCGAGAGAGAGCATCAGCTTTGGTATTCCGAATTCCAGGTCTGTACGTGATGTGTAGATTGAAACGAGTAAAAAATAGTGCCCACCTGGCTTGACGGGGGCACAGACGTCGGGCAGCTCGGAGGTATTCTAAATTTCGATGGTCTGTATATACTGTTACTGGATGTGGGGATCCTTCAAGAAGATGTCGCCATTCCTCCAATGCCTGTTTTATGGCCAGGAGCTCTTTATCACCAGTGCCATAATTCTCTTCTGCTGGAGAGAGACGATGGGAGTAAAAGGCAACAGGATGTAGTTGACCTGTATCAGGATGGCGCTGAGAGAGAATGGCACCTAAAGCAAGGTCAGATGCGTCAACCTCAAGGTAGAAGGGCAGTGCAGTGTTGGGTTGCATTAACACAGGTGCAGAGGTAAATCTTTGTTTCAGTTGATTGAATGCAGTTTGAGCTTCAGGTGTCCATTGAAATCGTATGGCTTGTCGGGTCAAGGCAGTGATGGGAGCAATAATGCGAGAGAAATTACGGATGAATTTTCTATAGTAGTTAGCAAACCCTACAAACCGCTGGACTGCTTTTTTATCAGTAGGTACTGGCCATTCCAATACAGCTGATACTTTCTTGGGATCCATGTTGATCCTCCCAGGTGCCAAAATAAAACCTAGGAAACTGACTGTAGAGGTCTCAAACAAGCACTTCTCAAGTTTGGCATAGAGATGGTGTTCTCGGAGGCGTTGTAGGGTCTTTCGGACGTGTATGCGGTGATCCTTAAGTGTGGGTGAAAATATTAGGATATCGTCCAGGTATATTACTAGGAAGGAATCCAGGTAGTCACGGAACACATCGTTCAGGAAATGCTGGAATGTGGCGGGGGCATTACGAGGTACTCGAAGTGTCCGTATCTACTCCGGAAAGCAGTCTTCCATTCGTCCCCTTGTCGGATACGGACCAAGTTGTAAGCCCCTCGGAGGTCTAGTTTGGTGAACACAGTGGCATCTTTCACTCGGTCAAGGAGTTCAGGGATCAAAGGAAGAGGGTAGCGATTTTTTGTCGTGATTTTGTTCAGATCTCTATAGTCCACGCATGGACGCAGACCCCCATCTTTTTTACCCACAAAGAAGATTCCTGCTCCTGCTGGTGACGTAGATGGTCGGATGAATCCCTTTTCTAAGTTCTCCTGGATATATACCTTGAGATGATGTAATTCAGGTTCAGAAAGAGGGTAGATCCTCCCAAACGGTATCGGGGCACCAGGCAGGAGATCGATCGGACAATCGTAGCTACGCCTAGGAGGCAGTTGATCAGCCTTTTTTTTGTCGAAGACATCTAGATAGTCACTATAAGGCTCTGGAACTGTGACGGGTTCCGTAATCCGTTCTTGCGAGAGGAGAACGGTGGATGACGTTCTCAGGCAGTGTTGACGGCAGAATCCTGATAGAAAAGACAGGGTACCCGTACCCCAGTCAATGGCAGGGTTATGCAGGCGTAACCATGGGAGTCCCAGGATAACCGGAAACAGTGGAGAGGGTACCAAACTGAAGACCACTCTTTCGGTATGACAACTCCCCAAGGTCATCTGTAAAGGTACCGTCTCCTGAGTAACTGGTCCGGAAAGCAAAGGAGAACCGTCAACAACTTGAACAAAAACAGGAGTCTGTTTTAACTGAGTGGGTATCTGGAGTTGCTTGGCAAATACCTGGTCAATGAAGCAGGAGCTGGCTCCAGAATCAATGATGGCAGGAACGGAGATACTGTCACTGGTCCACTGTAACGACAGAGACACAGATAGGTGAGGGGAGCCATTAACAGAGGTAGAACCAAGACAGACATCAGAAAAGAGAGTCTTACCCACTGGAGTACGGGGTCTCCGGGGACAGGAACGTATCACGTGGCCTGGTTTCCCACAGTAGAGACACAAGTCATTGGCACGTCTGTAAGTCCTCTCGGCGTCAGTGAGAGGGCCACGTGCAAATCCAATCTGCATTGGTTCCTCAGAGGATGCGGCAGGAGTCAGGACACTGGCCGTAGGAGCAGATGCTGCAGGGCGTCTTGGAGGTGGAATACTTTGACTAGCGCGCTCCAGTCTTCTTTCACGAAGTCTACGGTCGATCCGAAGCACCAGATCATTGAGTTCTTCAAGGGATGAGGGTATCCCTACTCGTGCCAGTTCATCTTTCAGCGCTTCGGACAAACCTAGGCGAAATTGGTCTATTAGAGCGGATTCATTCCAAGTACTGTCAATAGCCAAGGTGCGAAATTCCGTGATGTACTCCTCTACTGGTCTTCGTCCTTAACGCAGGACTCTGAGGGCAGCTTGAGCAGATGAAGCCCTAAGAGGATCGTCAAACAGGGAGTCCATAGCATGGAGGAAGGTGTGCCAGGAGCTCAGAACGGGATCGTTGGTATGTAACAGTTGGTGAGCCCAGGTCTGGGGCTCCCCAGAAAGCAATGATATCACAGTCCGAATCTTGACAAAATCGGAGGCGTAGGTTCTAGGTTGAACAGAGAACATCACCTGACATGAAGTAATGAAAGTCCTGTACTTGGCACGGTCCCCTGTAAAACGGTCTGGTAAGGGTATCCTGGGTTCCGGGGAGGAAGCTCCCTCAGAAGGCGGAGCACCTGTTGGAGGAAGAAGAGGAGTAGTCGGCAGAGTGGGACAAGTCTGGAGTTCTCGCAACTGATGTTGGAGATGAGTCTGCCCGGCCTGTAAGTCCTCCATAGTTTGTGCTAGAGCAGCGAGCTGGCGGGAGAGTGCGGTGATAGCGTCGGTGACACTTGCGGGTTCCATTCAGGCTCAGTCACTCTGTTATGTTTGTAGTAGAGGTGTACTCACTTTTCAGAAGCAGGAACCCAGAGGCAAGTTGTCACCCTTGCTGAAGCAGCACCCAGGGAGAGGGCTGAGTCAGATTATAGACCCCCTCCTTGAGTAGTCTGCGAGCATGGGCAACAGAAAGGTGGAAGGAGGTCCGTTGGCCCAGCTGGAGTCTGGAAACCAGAGAGCGGCAGAGTCCAGAGGTTCAAGCCAAAGTCAGGATACCGGAGAGCAGCGAAGTCCAAAGGGTCAGGCAGAGGTCAGGATACCGGAGAGCTGTGAAGTCCAGGGGTCAAGCCGAAGTCAGGATACCGGAGGGCAGTGAAGTCCAAGGAGTCAGGCAGAGGTCAGGATACCGGAGAGTTGCGAAGTCCAGGGGTCAAGCCGAAGTCAGGATACCGGAGGGCAGCGAAGTCCAAGGAGTCAGGCAGAAGTCAGGATACCGGAGAGCTGCGAAGTCCAGGGGTCAAGCCGAAGTCAGGATACCGGAGGGCAGCGAAGTCCAAGAAGATCAAGCTGGGATCAGGATACTAGAGAGCTGAACCTGATAAGAAGCCAGAGAGTCAGGAGGTCAAAGGTCATAGAAAACAGGATCAAGGACTGGAGAGCTGCTGGCAACATACAAGTGAAGCACAGTGTGACTGAGCAAAGCCCATAGTGAGCTCTGGGCTTTTATAGCTGAGACTGGGGGCGTGTGGAGGTAGCAGGGAGGCGGAGCCGAACACCACGTTGCCATGGCAACACCCTGGGGGCTTTAACACCACCAGCAGGGCGCGCACACAATGCTGGCTGGATGTGTGCGCGCTGGGACCCTCTGCTGAGGTGTGCTGTGTGGCCACCGGCCACTGAGAGGCAGCGGGGAGAGGAGAGAGATAATCGCCGTGGCGGGCGGCTGACAAGCGGGAGCCGCCCGCCTGCATTTGCAAGTGGGGAACAGCAGGGAGTCGGGAGAGGCAGCCGCCGCACCGGACGGCCACGAGGTGAGCTCCGCCCGCCCGCACTAGTATGTGTGCGGCGGGCGACATGACAACCACAGCCCCAGGTCCGCACTAGGTTGGGTGTCTGCTAGGTACAAGGAACAAACGTAAGAATAGTCAGACAGAGCCACAAGTCAGCACCAGAGGGGGTTGTCAGACAAGCCAGGTCATACACAGTTCAGGTAGTCAACCAGAGCCACAGGCCTGCAATAGGTTGGGTGTCCACTATAGGGATAGACAAAAGAATAGTCAGACAGAGCCACAGGTCAGAACCAAGTTGGATGGAAGACTAGCCAGGTCATACACAGAGCCCAAGGAAATAGAACTGCTATGAACAACAACGCAAGGGCAACTGAGTCAGGACTCAGACTGCCCTTTAAACCCCTCCTCAGGAAGTAGGTAGGAGGAGCAGCTCAGAGGAAAGAAGTAGTTAGGAGGGGACTACAGGAAACATGGCACATAAAACGGAGGCCTGCTGCATGCTTGAAGCCTCACGACCTACAGATGATGCTGAAAACAAGGTAAGCTGTAACAGTACCCCCCCCCCCAAAGGCCCCCCTCCGCAAAGCCGGCCGGGGATTGTCAGGGAATCGAGCATGAAACCTGCATACCAATACAGGAGCGTGGACATCACTGGCAGGTATGCAGGAGCGCTCCTCAGGACCATAGCCTGTAGGTACTGTAGGCGCCCTCGAACCAATCGGGAGTCCAGAATATTTTGTACTTCATACTCCTCATGATCTGCAACTCTCACGGGAACAGGATGGATGGGAGCTGAGGTATACCGGTTGCAGACTAAGGGCTTTAACAGGGAAACATGGAAGACATTATGAATTTGCATATTGGCAGGCAGCTCCAAGGCATAGGCCACTGGGTTAATTTTGCGCAACACACAGAGAGGACAGGAGCCAGTTTGTTACAAGAGACCTGGAGGTGCAAGTTGCGGGAAGACAACCACACTGTCTCCTATTGGAAGGTAGGTGCCGGCAGTCTCCTACAGTCAGCCTGCTTTTTCTGTTGCTGCACAGAATCACATAGAGTATGCTGTACCCGTACCCATGAGGAACGGAGCGCCCTAAAATGCTCGTCCAGAGCCAGAATTTCTTGTGTTTGGAAGGTCTCAGGGAGAGCCAAGGGTTGGAACCCATAATTGACCAAGAACGGGTAACTCTTAGTGGAAGAGTTAACAGCACTATTCCGGGCAAACTCCGCCCAAGGTAACAGGGTAGTCCAGTTATCGTGATGCTCAGAGATATAGCAGCGGACAAACTGTTCCAAGGCTTGATTAGACCTCTCTGCCGCACCGTTGGAATGCGGATGATACGAGGAGGAGAATGACAATTGAATACCCATTTGCGTACAGAAGCACCTCCAGAAACAGGACACAAACTGGCTTTCTCTATTGGACACAATTACTTTAAGAATGCCATGGAGATGGAAGACCTCTCTAGAAAATACCACCATAAATTCCTGCGCGGATGGTAACCCTTTCAGTGGCACAAAGTGGGCCATCTTAGAAAACTTGTCTACAATCATTAGAATTGCTGTATAACCCATGGAACTTGGAAGTTCGACCATAAAGTCAATAGATAGATGTGACAGAAGTCGTACATGCAGCTGTGAAAGCGGCACAGTTGGCCCGAAGACTAGGCCACCAAAATACTGACCACATCAATTGGTCTTGACCAATGTGACCCACAACTTTAGAGGCATGATATGTCTCCAACAACTTGATGCGCAACTGTGCAGGAACAAAGCAACAACCATCAGGTTTATCAGGAGGAGCAGAGTCTTGGGCTGCTAGAATCTCTTGTCCTAGAGGAGAAGTAATACAGGTACGAATCGTAGCGAGAATACGATCAGCCTGAATGATCGGAGAAGGTGGAACATCTTCTCTGGATGGGCTACAAAACTGGCGGGACAATGCATCTGCCCGTATGTTTTTAGAGCCAGGAAGACAGGAAACCACAAAATTAAAGTGGGACAGAAACAGTGCAAGTCTGGCCTGCCTGGAAGACAAGCATTTGGCTTCAGAGAGGTAAATTAGGTTTTTGTGGACAGTTAAAATCAAGTTAGGAGCTTTCGTACCTTCAAGCAGATGCCTACATTCTTTCAAGGCCAGGACAATAGCCAGCAATTCTCTGTCCCCAATCTGGTAAAGCATTTCAGCTTTGGACAGTTTCTTTGAAAAGAACCCACAAGGATGTAGGGCCTCACCAGGAGCTGAGCGATGGGACAGCAAAGAGCCCACTCCGACTTCCGATGCATCCACCTCCAGGGTAAAGGGCAGGGAAGGATTGGGATGCGCCAATATGTGACCTGCCACGAAGGCTGCCTTGAGCTTTTCAAAAGCCAGAATAGCCAGTTGTGACCACTCTGAGGTTTTTTGCCCCTTTACAAGTCATGTCCATCAGGGGTTTTAGAATGGAAGAGATATTCTTAACGAATTTTCAGTAGTAATTCGCGAAACCCAGAAACCTTTGGATCGCTTTGAGTCCGTTAGGACATGGCCAATTCACAACAGCGGACAATTTCTGAGGGTCCATGGCGAACCCGGCAGCGGAAATTATATATCCAGGAATGTGACTTGAGGTCTGTGGAATTCATATTTTTCAAATTTACAAAACAAATTGTTCTCACGTAATAGGCTCCGGACTCTGGATACATCAGACTGATGAGTCAAATGTAGGAGAGTGAAATAAGATGTCATCCAAATATATAGCCACGCAACTTTGAAGGAGTTCTCATAACACATCATTTATGATCTCCTGGAAGACAGCTAAGGCATTACACAATCCGAAGGGCATGACCAAGTACTCATAGTGCCTACTCTGGGTATTGAACGCTGTCTTCCATTCATGCCCTTCTTTAACTCGTACCAAGTTGTATGCGGCTCTCAGATCGAGTTTTGTGACTATATGTCAGTCTCTGAAATGGGCAAACGAAGTGGTAGTTCGAGACAGGACAGGATGATTCAGTCCACAATACTGCAGAGATTCAAGACGGGACCAGATGGGATCTGGAGTATCGAGGAGGTTCGAGACTGGATAGGTTGGTCGTCGGACTACAACTCCACTGCTCTCTACTGGTAGGAGATTTAAGGGTATCGAAGGAGTTCGAGACAGAATCGGATGGTCGACGGACTACAAGTCCACTGTTTCCCTTAGTCGGAGGTTTAGGGGTATCGAAGGGATTCGAGACAGGATCGGATGGTCGACGGACTACAAGTCTACTGTTCCCCTTAGTCGGAGGTTTAGGGGTATCGAAGGGATTCGAGACAGGATCAGATGGTCGACGGACTACAAGTCCACTGCTCTCCACTGGTTCGAGGTTGAGAAGTATCAAAAAGGTTCGAGATAGAACCGGAGGTCGACAGGCTACAAGTCCACTGTTCCCCTTCGTCGGAGATAGCAGGAGGACCAACCAGATGTAGGGGTTGAACCTGAGGCCTAGTAGTTCTAGTAGCAGGTAAGGGGATAGCGAGACCCTAAACCCTCGACTGGCCGGGGCAGTCACCGGAGCAACCGGTGATGGCAACCCAAACCAATCGGAGTACCTGAGGTGTAGGATCGAGTAGACTGGAGCCAAACCTTGGGAGCAGCTGGAAGGACTCTTGTTGCGAGACAGAAGGTTCAGAAGGAGAAGCGTGGTCAGGGATATCTGAAGTCAAGCCGAAATCGAATCAAGGAGCCAGGGAAACAGACGGAGACGTAGTCAGGTAAAAGCCGGGTCGAGATCCAAGGGCAGAAGACAGGAGACACAGTCAGATAACAAGCAGGGTTCGGTACATGGATTCAGCAACACGGGAACTCGGCGACAAAGGTTTCTCAGACTATTGGCACTAAAATCGAGCAAGGCTTGGAGGTTGAGCCAGTTAGATAAAGCCTGCAGCAGCCAATAGAAATGAAGGTAGGAGGAACGGTCAGGGGAAGCGTGACAATATCTTTGACTCTTTGACCAGGTCAAAGAGTTCAGTGATCAGGGGAATAGGATATGCATTGTTTACCAATATCTTGTTTAGACCACAAAAGTCAATGCATGGACGTAATTTTCTGTCCTTTTTGACAAAAAAAAATCCAGCACCAGCAGGAGATGTGGATTTACGAATGATGCCTCTGGCCAGCGCATTAGACACGTATTCCTCCATGGCCTTATTCTCCTCCACAGACAAGGGGTAAGTATGACCCCTTGGAGGTGTAGTACCAGGCAACAATTCCACCGCTCAATTATATGGTCTGTGCAGCGGAAGGACCTCAGCCTGACTTTCGATTAAAACGTCTATGAATGACGTATACTTCTCCAGAGGGGGTGGAGTCAAGGCTTGAGTGACTCTCACAGGACACAATAAACAAGACTTTTCGCATGGTTAAGGAAGCCACAGTAACTATCAGGATCCCCACCATAACGCTGTGGGAGCTGAGCAGAACCCGTCAACCTCTTGACCATGCCTGCGTCAGGAGAGGTTGGAACCACTGGTGCCCGGGAGGTCTCTGGGGGGCCACCAATTGGGTACAAATCTGTTCGAGGCTAGCAGTGTGCTGCGAAACCATGGCCAAAGACAACTAATCAAGTTGTTGACTCAGTGTCTCCATTCTTTCCAGGATGCTTTGAAAGACTGCATTACTATCACCGTCTGAACTCATGGCCCTTGAGTACTGTCATGGTTTCGCCAATAACGTTCAGGAGTCAGTACAGTACAGTTAAATGCAAAATTTATTAATAATAGAAAAGTAGAGAGCACTGTATACACAAGTAGCAAGAAGTGGGTTCCAAGCCAGCGAGCACTGCTATCAGGAATAGTAGGCTGCCAAGCTTGACCACTCTGCTGGAGACTAGGCCTCAGTCACTGGTAGTCTCTGCAGGAACCAGGAGCAGGAACAAGAACACTGGATCTTGATCCGATGAAGTGAGAGTACTGACTCATGCCTGCAGTCAGTAGGGAGTGATATCTTACTTACACCTGCAGTCAGTATAAGGAAATGGATAACTGACTCGTGCCTGCAGACAGTATAAGGAAAGGGATACCTGAGTCACGCCTGCAGTCAGTATCAGAGCTAGTATACCAGAGCCCCAGGTCCGCACTAGGTTGGGTGTTTGCTAGGTACAAGGAACAAATGTAAGAATAGTCAGACAGAGCCACAAATCAGCACCAGAGGGGGTAGTCAGACAAGCCAGGTCAAACACAGTTCAGGTAGTCAGCCAGAGCCACAGGTCTGCACCAGGTTGGGTGTCCACTATAGGGATAGACAAAAGAAGAGTCAGACAGAGCCACATGTCAGCACCAGGTTGGATGGAAGACTAGCCAGGTCATACAGAGAGCCCAAGGTAATAGAACTGCTATGAACAACAACACAAGGGCAACTGAGTCAGGACTCAGACTGCCCTTTAAACCCCTCCTCAGGAAGTAGGTAGGAGGAGCAGCTCAAAGGAAGGAAGTAGGTAGGAGGGGACTAGAAGCATGGCACATAAAACAGAGGCCTGCTGCATGCTTGAAGCCTCGCGCCTGCAGATGACGCTGTAAACAAGGTAAGCTGTAACAGCTCCTGGATACCCTCAGGTGATCTTCACACTCCTCTCTTGGTGCGCAGGTTCCACGCTCGTTTTCCTGGCAAACGCTTGGAGCAGGGGCCTTTGAGAGGGGGGTAATGTAACAGCTTACCTTATATCCAGCTCCGCCGCTTTGGCTGACGCTGGGAATGTATGGCACGAAATAAAGCTTCGGTGTTATCCCACGTGTCACTTCAGGCATTAGGCTTGGGCGCGCTTGGCGTCTGTAGTGGCCGTCTGTATCCTCTGGCCAGGTGGTTCGGCGGCTCAAAGTGAAGCAGGAAAGAGGCAGGTGTTTGACTCATCTCAGTGAGATGTGTCAATTACGGACGCAAGGCTGTCTACTGACGCAGGCCTCAACTTTATACAGGAAGGCCTGGTCAGTCTTCTCCTATCCACTTCCTGGCTCTTAGTATTTAAGGGAACTGGATTCCTATCCAGTTACCCTTACATTGTTGTCCTGTGCAGTTGTATTTAGCTTGTATCCTGATTTCCTGTGTATGACTCTGGCTTGTCTGACCATCCATCCTGGTGCTGACCTGTGGCTCTGTCTATCTTCTGTGCGCTCCCTGCCTTATTGGACATCCAATCTGGTGCAGACCTGTGGTTCTGGCTGATGACCTGCTCCGTGTATGACCCTGGCCTGTCACTATCCTATCAGGTGCAGACCTGTGGCTCTGGTGGACTCCAACCTTACTGACTGCAGGCGTGAGTCAGGAGTCTCCCTAGTTGTGATCCTTTTGGGAGACCATAGGGTCTATTCTGTGTTCCTCCCAGACTACCAGTTGGCTCCAGCCTAGTCTCTAGCAGTTGTGGTTAACCTTTGGCGGCTCCTATTTCTGATAGAGTCTCTAGCCTCTCTTGCCACCCTCTGCTTGTTATATTTCATTACTGTTATCATTCTAATAAAGGTGATTTTTACTGTCTGACTCCTGTCTTTGCTTGCCAACTGTGACAGGAGGATAGTCATGGTACTGGCAAAGACGTCAGATACTATACTATATTTTTTAGATATATAAGTGAAAAGAGGAAAATGAAACAAGGAATAGTTGGACTGAAAACAAAAAATGGAAATGAGAATAAAGGGCTAGCTGACTGTCTCAATTAATATTTTTGTTCAGTTTTTACAGAGGAAGATGAATGGAAGGGACCTCTGTTAGAAAAAAGAAATGGCAAGACATGGAAAACATGCATGTTTACAGAGGAAGAAATTCTTCTTCAACTTTCTAAGGTTAAAACAGATAAATCAATGAGACCAGATGGGATACACCCAAAGTTATTAAAAGAACTTAAGTGTGTTCTGGTAAAACCTTTAACAGAATTATTCAATCAGTCACTATCGACTGGAGTAGTTCTAGAAGCCTGGAAGGTAGCAAATGTAGTACCGCTTCACAAAAAAGGCAGCAGGTAAGAGTCTGGAAACTACAGACCAGTAAGTCTTACATCAGTAGTGGGAAAATTAATGGAAACTATGCTAAAGGAAAGAATTGTTGAATATCTGACTTTGAATGGATGAAAGATACCAAACTGCATGGGTTTACAGCAGGGAGATCTAGTCAATTTAACCTCATAGATTTTTTGACAGGGTAACTATAACAATAGACCAAGGGGGAGCAGTAGATATAGCTTGTCTAGATTTCATTAACACATTTGACACTGTCCCTCATAGAAGAAAAATGACTGAGTGACAGGTTGACAGAGGGTGGTAGTCAATGGAGAATATTCAGATGAAAGGAATGTTTCTAGTGGAGTACCTCAGGGATCTGTACTGGGGTCCATTCTTTTTAATATTTTTATTAGTGATATTGCAAAATGTCTTCCAAGTAAGGTATGCCTTTTTGCAGATGATACAAAGATCTGCAATAGGGTAGACATTCCAGGGGTAATAAGCTAAAAGTAAAAATGATTTAGGTAAATTAGAAGTATGGACAAGAGTGTGGAAGCTGCAGTTTAATGTTGATAAATGTAAAATAATGCATTGGGACATAAAAATCCGAAGGAAAAATATACTATTAAGGGTACTGTGCCGCCAGGGACAAGAGAGGAAAGGGATGTGGGAGTAATTATTTCCAATGACTTAAAGGTAGGCAGGCAATGTAAAAAAGCAGCGGGGAATGCAAGCAGGGTGCTGAGTTGTATAGCTAGGGGTGTTAGTAGCAGAAAAAGTGAAGTGGTCATGCCACTCTACAGATCTCTATTTAGACCTCACCTAGAGTATTGTGAACAGTTCTGGAGACCCCATCTCCAGAAGGATATAGATACTCTAGAGAAAATTCAGAGAAGTGCTACTAAAATGGTGACTGGTTTACAGGAAAAGAAATATCAGGATAGACTAAAGGATCTGAAATGTATAGCTTGGAGAAGAGAAGAGAGAGAGGGGATATGATAGAAACATTCAAATACATGAAGGGATTCAACAAAGTGCAGGATGGAACTACATTTCAAAGGAGTAAAAATGTTAGGACAAGAGGCCATAGTCTAAAACTAGAGGGACACAGGTTTAGACAAATGTAAGAAAATTTTACTTCACTGAGAGGGTAGTAGATAAGTGGAATAGCCAACCAGTAGAAGTGGTAGAAGTTAATACAGTGACATAATTTAAGCATGCATGGGATAGGCATAAAGCTGTCCTTAACATAAGAAAAGACCAAGGACCAAAAAAGGTTGCAAAGCAATACACTGGACTCCTGTGGCACAGAGAGAGTTAATTGTTTTTCTTTATGATGTTTTATTCATAACTTGTTGGGGGGCATCTGGAACACTCCTGATGCCCTCCAACAATGTCTGAATAAAAAATAAATAAATGTGTGTGTAACACAGGGAAGTCCAACACATTGCAAAGCACTGCATTGGTTCCCCCTGTGGTGCATGCAGGGTTTTCACATTTTTTTTATTTAGACCTTGTTGAGGTGCATCAGGATAATAAATAATAATTGAAAAAAAATCCTTTGTCTGACACAGGACTGCCTAGTGCTTTGCGAAACAATACACTGGACACCTGTGGCGCACAGAGGATTTTTTTTTTCAGAGCTTGTTGGGGGGCATCGGGACCACTGCTGATGGCCCTCCAACAACTCTGATTACAAAGTAATGAAAAATGTCCTGTGTGTGCCACAGGAGGCGGGGGGGTTTACATTGGACCCCGTGGCACACATGGGGCTAATTTTTTTTCTTCTTTTTTTTTTTTGTATTATAGACCTCATGGGGGAATCAGAACCCCTCCTGATGTCCCCCAATGAGGTCCTAGTAAAAAAATATGGCCCAAAAGAACATGGTCTGCAGTGCATTGCACAGCAATGTTCTGAGGACCCCTGCGGCACTCATAGAGTTAATTTTTTCTTTTATTTTCTATTATTATCAGAGATTGTGGGGGGGACATTAATCTGCTTCTTTTGTATTTGTTTCCAAAGGATATAAATGTATATGAATATATTTGTAACGTTAGTTTGAAGGCATTCCACTCACCTTCTGTGTTTTTCCAGAAAATATTCTATCCCAGTCAACGAGAACAAGGTATGCATTAAACCTTTTAAAAATTCAGTGTTTGGGTGGAATCCATACCAAACTGCTTTTTTTAATTATCTTAAATGATATCATGTTAAGGTCACTAGTCCCCAAGTGCTCCCTTACTTGGATGTTAGAGATAAGCTCTTCATTGTTAGTTATTACCAGATCCAGGCACGCATCCCCTCTGGTTGAGGTCTGTAATAGCTGAGACAAAAAATTGTCATTCAACAAGTAATGTACTGCTTTTAACAGAACTAGTTGTTCCATATTTCCAATCTAATTCTGGATAATTTAAATCCTCCATAATTATAGTTCTCCCTATTTGAGAAGCCTTTTGTATTTGCATTAACAGTTATGATTCTTCAAGGTCACCAACATTTGTTGGTTTGTAACAAATACCCACTAATAGTTTCTGGGAAGTTTTACCCCCCCCCCCCATTGACTATTTCAACCCACAAGGATTCCACATGTTCACTGCTGTCATCGCATATATTGTCCCTCAAATGAGGCAATAATGCTGGTTTGACATACAGACGGACCCCGCCACTTCTTTTGTTTGACCTATCTTTTCTAAGCAACACGTAGTCCTCCAAACTGATCCCACCATGTTTCTGTTGTGCCAATCAAGTCATAGTTTTCGATTTCAGCTACCAGCTCCAATTCCCCTATTTTACCAGTTAAACTTCTGGTATTTGCAAGCATACAGTTTATGCCACTGCCATGTTCCATTTGTGATTTAATTTTGATGTGGTTTATAGGCTTTTCCTTATTATCTGTACTAACCCAGCCACCAGATCCACTCACCTGGTTACTAACTACATCACCTTCCCTTTCTATACTGTCTAGCCCAGTATTTATTGGCCCCTCTCCCCCACTTCTAGTTTAAAATCTCCAGCCGTCTAGCCATCCTTTCCCGAAGCACATGAGACCCTCTTGCATTCAGGTGCAATCCATCCCTACTATAGAAATAGTACCCCAAAGCAAAATCAGCCCAGTGCTCTAAAAACCCAAAGACCACGTTCTTACACCAAGACTTCAGCCATGCATTAACCTCCCTAATCTCTCTCTCTCTCTACAGACCCCTGCAGCACTGACAGGGTTCATTTTGTTTTTGCTTTTATTATTATCAGAGATTGTGGGGGGACATCAGGACCCTTTCTGATGCCCCCCAACAAACTTTGATTGCAAGATAGTGAAAATAGCCCTATGTGTGCAACAGGAGAGGGGGTCTGCAATGAACCCCCTCCCCTGTGGCACACACAGGGTTAATTCTTTTATATACTTAAGGATTTTTATTATTATAGACCTCATTGAGGGACATCAGGACCCCTCCTGATCTCCCCCAATGAGGTCTTAGTAAAGAAAATATGGCCCAAAAGAATTGACCCTGTGAGTGCCAAAGGGGTCTCCAATGCATTGCAACGCAATGCACTGGGGACCTCTGCAGCACTCACAGGGTTCATTTTTTAATTTATTTTTTTTCCCCATCATCAGACCTCGTGGGGGACATCAGGATCCCTCCTGATGTCCTCCCAGTTATTGATCTCTCAGCGTGATTGCAAGCAGCTCTCCTGCCCTTCTCTCCTACCCCTGGTAGAAGTGAATGAGATTGAGGAAAGTTCTCTAACGTCACCGGTAACATTGTCAACAATGACAATTGGAGGGTTCTCCCGATCCCGTCCACACCTACCCAAACTACCCTCCTACCCGAGGGGAAAGGAGAAGCTGAGCTTCTCCTTTGGCGATATTGATCTCCCAGCATGTTCGGCTGGGAGATCAATAACTTGGGGGGGGGGGCATAAGGAGTTATCCTTATGCCTCCTTAAGATTGCTAGGCACGATTTTTTTTAAATTGCGTCCATTGCATGCCGGTTATACCGGCTTATACAATGACCGCATTTTACCTGTACAACGTATGAGCTTGGCACAGCAGATACAGCTGTGCAAACTCGTATGTTGTACCCACTTGGCACTCATGGGTTAATATACTTGTAGAATGGCTTAAGATACTCTCATTTTCAATTTTAGGTAGCTTAATTGCGTTTTGCAGATTTTATTACATTAATTTTTTTTTTTACATGATGCATCTGACCCATTTGACTTAAACACTTTAAAAGCCTGTTTCTTACTTCTCATTTCCCTGCACATCTCTTTATTAAGCCACACTGGTGTCACTTTAGTCCGCTTGTGCTTATCCCCAATGGTATATATTGACATGTATATTTGTCAAAGAGCATTTTAAACAAATTCAATGATTCTTGTGCATTTTTGTCATTGGAAAATTACATTCCACTGAATATCCTTTAATACTGCTCTTAGCTTTTTAAAATTAGCCTTTTCAAAATTTTATGTTTTGGTTAAACCCTTTCTATTGGGTTTCTCATAACAAATATCAAAGTATACAATGTTGTGGTCACTGCTGCCCAAATGTTCCCTTACTTGTATACTGTTTATCATGTCAGTATTGTTTGAGAGCACTAAGGGCTAGATTTAAAGGCTCACTTTAAACCAGCCGCTAAGTGAAAAAGGCACATCGCTCGCAAATAATACATGAGTTACGGCAGATTCAATAGGTACTCTACAAGAATAGCTATCGAGCGTAGACACAACCAAAACACATAGCACAAAACCCGTTGTCGCTCATGTTAATGCACAACGGGCGGCCAGATCACACGATAACATAGCTCAAAACAACATGTAACCTAACAGCTGCCGTTGTCTAGCAACCCCGATTGATGCAACAACAAATTCAAACACACAGCCAATCCCAAAGCCCCAAAGTATCCAAAAAGTTCAAATACACCTATATATACCCAAAAATAACCATCACACACTGTTATCGAGTTCTTGAGAGCTAGATATCAGGACCCAGGAGCGGAGGATAGTGATCAGGGAGAGGGAGACAGGAGCGTTCATTATAGGTAGAGGAGTTTGGAGAGAGGTGCACTAACTATTCACATATTACACATTTGCACATATTACATACACACATACAAACACAAACACATACACATAGTCCTTTTTTTTTATAACACCTTACACATTTTAAATTTTATTTTTACAGTGTGAATCTGTGAGTGAAAGTGTGTGACAGAGAGTGAGTGGATCGAGTGTGTCTGTGAGGGCCTGTGGGAGTGCCTGGGTGTGAGTGGGTGTAACGGATACCCAAGTCCTTGGGTTGGACTCAGGCCGTCGTTCCAGGTTTCTTCCTCCAGAGGTCAGCTACAAGTAGGCAGCTCCACCGGTTACTCAAGCAGCATTTCTTCCTAGGATGGGGGACAACTGAAGTCCCTTGATACCATCCAGCAACAGAGAGAGAGGAGCCAGTTCAAGTTCAAACTGTAACACCCTTTATTGCACAAACTTCAACTCTTTTATACATGGTGAACCACATCAAGATACAATACTAGACAATGGGCAGAGACAGATGGTGTAAACATAACACAAAGGGCCAGACATGATTACATTATTTACACATAGGGACTGAGTAAGGGTAAACACTGTGACAAAAGGCTGAGGGACTCGAATACACATCTTTACACAATGACCAGGGGGTTGAAGCATCTTTGAATATTCCGCTTCAAACCCTGGCCAATCAGGAGCCTGGAATCCAATGGCCAATCCTGGCCAAGATCATCATTGCTGTCTCAGCCAATCGGAACCAGCGGGCGGGCAGCTAACTGGCCAATCCAAGGGGCGCCTACTTTTCCCATGCAAAGTCAATGGAGTCCCTTTAACTCAGACTGGCCAATCAGGGAGCTGACTACTTTCCCATGTAAAGTCTATGGGACTTGTTGAATAGGCTGCCGGTACAGCAGCCAGCCTGCTGCAGGTTTTACAGTCCATGCATTTAAGTCTTTTTGGAACAGTGAGAGCGCAGCTGTCCTGAACTTCAGCTCTTCTCATTGAAAGTGGTTTATAACATTGTAGCCAAGCAAAACATTTTCCAGTAACGGGTTATGGCCCGTTACAGTAGGTGAGTGATGGCCAGGAGAGGAGGACAGGAGAGAGGGATGGGGAGAGTAGTGGAGGAGGAGGAAGATCAGGAGGGTAATCTTGAGCAGAGCAGGGGTGGGAGAGGGAGATCCGCAGGGCGGAGGGGGACCCGGCCCACAAGAGAAAGCACATGGAGGACAGGGACAGAACCTGCAGTGGGACAAGGGGTAGTTGCTGGGGAGCACCCCACACAGTCAGGGTCAGAGCAGGCAGGACACTTTGGCTCAGAATCCTCCCATGCCGGAGCTGATGAGGGCAGGATCAGGGATCCGAGATATACTGAGGTGGAGACTCTCGTGGAAGCTGTCCTGGAGAGACAGAGTGTTCTCCACCCGACGGCGAAGGTCCCTGGCCTGTCAGCGAGGAGGAAGGCAGCCTGGAACCAGATCTGCAGCCGGGTGAACGTGGTGGCTACATGCAGACGGGACGTGAAGTCCGTGAAGAAGAGATGGGGCAACTGCTGGAGGGTGGTCAAAAACAAGACATGGCCGAGCAAGCCCGAGGCACCGGAGGTGGCCCACCTGTCCCCATCACCTTCTGTGGGTGGGAGGAGATAGTGTGGCAGACCATGTCCCCGACCCTGATCGAAGGGGTCGTTGGAGGAGCTGACACTGGGGATGAGAGGAGCCTCCACACTACCGGTAAGTGCAACACTACATAACCACACACTACATCAACCAACACCAACTGCACACACAGGCACACCTCAACACATGCCCATCACTCATCCATACAACTGCACCAACACAGCACCCTGAGGGTTAAAAACAGGACACAACACCAGGACAAATGTCAAGGTCCAACTTGGGACAAACCTGTCAAAGTCCTAGTTAACCCTCCTGTCGCTGTGCTCATCACACACAATACACAAACTGTGATGTTCAAAACGTTGTCTGTTAAATATCATCACTGTTCACACACAGTGTCACCCATGTCCCCACAGGGAAGTCAGCACCTAACCCCTTGAGTGCTAGAGGGATCATCAATGCATCAATCAACAATGCTTTGGCAACCCCTCTGGGACTCAAAGGGTTAACCAGACAACAAACAAGTCAATAGGCCAGCGATCACATGCTACACAGGGGACATTCACTAAGCGGTGACAAAGAGATGGTGGACACAAAGTAACCCTCACACACCCTCACTTCACCAATACCAGTGTTAGTCTTTGGAAAATATGCAAAAACAAGAATCAAGTTCATAGGGTCCCATTGTACAGACTCCATGGAAAACACTGGAAATGGGGAAAGGAGATCACTGGAGTAGTCACCATCATGTTCACTTCATCAGTTCAACATCACCGCTTACTTAATCACAAAAAGGGTGGATCAGGTTACACATCACAGTGTCCCAGAGAATAACTGGTTGTATGTGCAACACACGGGCCGAAAACTATTCTACAGAATTAAAGGTGGATGAAGTAGGCCTTGGTTTTGTGCTGCAATCATTTAACCTAACTTGAAATGACATATCCCACATCTGATTCCCACATGGATCCACAGGGGTGCTGATGCCATGGATGGATGTTACACCAGTCGCTGTTTGCAGGATACACATGGGAACCAAATATCAACCATTGTACCTTGGTCACCAACAGGCCATGACTGATGGATATTTTGGATTGAGTACGGTTGCCTCACACAGAAGGATGGATGGGCTCATACACAGAGGAAAACAGGCCTCAATCAAAGATATCCCTCACTACTGGCTTGATTGTTGCCCTTAGGATTCAACTGGAACATACAACACGGACAGGATCTTGTCAAATTCATCAATCTGTGATTGCCAGGGTGGTATCCCATGCATCACAATGTAATGCAAAGGATATCATCATGACAACCAGAGAGTCACCTGTCAAGTAATCCAGAATTGGGCATTGTACAGGATCAAATAAGAAGATAGGGTTGAATAACACTTGAATCCCACCGCAGATCTATTCACAAGAGATATGGACACTAATAAAAACGGTCAAATATGTACCTTTCAAATGTTTCTAAATATGTCCCAACACGATGTGAACACAGAGATCAGTTCACTGGATGTGACTGCCTTACTGGCCAGATATGTGCACCCATCAAAAATCAACCTACATTGCTACCATCCAAATACATATACATAGTATATCACACTCTACGTAGATGGGATATACAAGGTTTGTTCATATCCATCATATCAATCCAATGTATTTTTGGATGGGTGCACATATATAGCCAGTAAGGCAATCACACGTACTGAACTGCTCTCTGGCTTCACATCTTGGAAGGATATTTTTGTATCCATATGAAGGGTACATATCCACATACACATACATATATGACCATTTCTACTTGTGTGTAACTGTAATGGGATAGTAATGGGTAATGTCATCATGATGTAATATCATTGGCATTGTAAAAAGATGTGTCTTGATGTAAATCCTATCCCTCCAACCCTCATGGTTATACAGATATTGCTCTATGTGACAGGTGGAGATATCTGTCATTTGACCATACGGAGGCTCTTCAGCAGAGCCAAATTTGCAACATTTCGAGATAAATACCTCTTTGGAATGGTCCACAGAGTGTGCTTGCAAACCATGCACACTCTGTACACCATTCCAATTAAGTATTGTTCTCTAAATGGGGTGATTTTGGCTCTGCTGAAGAGCCTCCGTGTGGACAAATGACTGAAATCTCCATCTGTCACATAGAGCAATATCTGAATAACCTTGAGGGTAGGAGGGATAGGACTAACAGCAAACAACATCTGTTTTCACAATGTCTAAAATATGACATCAAGGTGGACTTAACCTTTGCTATCCGCTTGGAGGGATAGCCATCCCTAAACGTTGTAAAGACAAATAAATGTTGTAGGATTCACCCCCCGAGTTAATCAGTGGTATTCCTACTGCTGAAAGGTGTGTTAATTCAAAATGTCTCACAGCTCAGACATGGATATGTCTGGGGCAATATCCCAGTGGCCTGAAATTGTACAGTGGTGCTGTTACTACACTATCATATGGACAGCTCTAGTACAGGGACCAGAAATCTACATGGGAAGGTGTTGCAACAGCCCCACTGTACTATTTCGGGCCACTGTGAAATTGCACCTCAAAATTAAACCTTTACCCGTAATAACTCAAAAAACACCTTTCAGCAGTGGGAGTACCCTTGTTTACCCAGGGGGATTAACCCAAACACATATATTTTTCTTCACCACATATCAAAGTATAACTGTCTCCCCAAACCTATGGCTAAGTTCACTAATCACAGCATCTCATTTCTCCACACAGATTACAGCCCTCAAGCCCAGCAGGAGCCCATGGAGGAGGCTACGTCACTCCCCAGTGAGGAGTACACAAAGGAGGTGACCAGCCGGTGGTCACCATCCCCACCATCCCCATCTCCTCCAACACAGGCTGCACCACCACCTTCTGCACCACCACAGGCTGCACCCCTCCAAGCTGCACCTCCCCAGTACAGTGGCTGGATGCAACAGGAGGAGAGGTGGATGTATTCAGCCACCTCCACCAGCTACTACCCTCCAGCAGCAGCACCACCACCGCCAGGGAGGCAATGGCTGCCAGGGACAGTGGCCACCACCCAATATGGGCCATATGCCTCACAGATAAACCCACCCTCCTGGATGGCTCCACAGCATGCCCAAAGGTATGATCCCAGGTGGGGTCCAAGCACCTATCAGTGGCCAACATATGACCCTTGGCCACTGCACTACCCACACCTGGGCCTGATTGGTAAGCCCCAGTGCCCTCTACCCAGGGACATATTCACACCTCCACCAGCACACACATCATTGGGCAGTTCGGAGTCACTTGATGTGGTGGGCATATGCCCATCATCTGCACCAGCCACTCCAACAGCTGTCACAGCAGCCACAGCACCTCCAGCAGCAGCAGCAGAGGAAACAGCACTTCCAGCAGCAGCAGAGGAAACAGCACCTCCAGCAGCAGAGGAAACAGCACCCACAGCAACAGAGGAAACAGCACCCTCAGCAGCAGAGGAAACAGCAGCAACATGGTCACCGGGCACATCCACCTCCAGCACTGCACGCCTCACAGGGATGGAGGCGGAGTGTATGGCCCCTTTAGAGGAGACTAGTCCGGTCGAGCAGGAGCACAGATGTCAACATCACCAGGAGCAGGAGGGAATCCAGGAGGAAAACAGCCAGATTGGAGACCAGAATCCAAGCCCTGGAATCGGAGGTGGCCAGGGTGAACACACAACTCCACCAGCTCAAGACAGGTATCATGGACATGTTCACACAGGTACTTGTGGAGCTGAGAGAGATCAACTGCTGGGCCCAACCTGTTAACTGCCCCCTCAATAAAGAAACATTGTGCTTTTGATTCCTGTCTGATCTGCTGTGTCTTCAGTTATGGATTGGGTGGTAGGGTTGTCTCCAATGCATTGCCATACAATGCAGTGAACACAACCTCTGCCTGGGTGAAATGTTTGTGGGGTGCTACAACATGGGTTCACACACACACACACACCGTTGTCCAAATTCACCTGGCAACCCATCCCTGTTGCCATGTAACACAACAGTGTTACATGGCCATGTTGTGTGTTAGAATTGTTCTGAACATACCCCTCATCATAACAACTGGTGCAACACTTAACATTCGTCTGCATCAATTGTTGTGTTTGAAGGGGAAACCAAACAAACAGCTATGTGACTTAGCAGGGATATAGCGAGCAGGACAGATGGAACATGCTTCACTATTGACTTTGGATCAAACTCCCATTGTGCAGCTGACTTACTGGTGAACACAATGTACACCCTAGGATCCCAGTAAGTCAGTTGCACAATAGGTGTTTGAATCACAGCATAACTTACTGGAAAACCCAATGATTTTCCTAAGATGTCAATGTGTCGCAAACACATCAAAACTGGCTGGGCATTGGGTTGTGTACTAAGTTGTGTTGTTGCTTAACTAAGGTTGTAACACACTTCACCAGTGATAACACTTGTCCACTTGGTCGTGTTGTTTTTTTTATATAGCCCATTATCACGGTTCCCGTGATCTTGTTTCTGTCACTCTCACTTGTGCCGCGCTCCTATTGGTTGAGCCTGTTTGGCCTGCCCCAGGTGCCATTTCGTGGTGTTCCTGAGCCAGTATTGCTGTGCTGTGTTCCTGCTCCGTGATTTGACCCGGCCTGGCTGACGTTCCTGCTCGTGACCTGATCTGGCTTATCTGAGAACCTGCTCCATGATTCGACCCGGCTTGGCTGACGTTCCTGCTCGTGACCTGACCTGGCTTGTCTGAGAACCCTGCTCCTTGATTCGACCCGGCCTGGATGATGTTCCTGCTCCGTGACCTGCACCGGATTCACCAACCCAGACTACGGTTCAGCTTCCTGTTGTCGCCGAGGTGACATTCTGACTTCCTACAGTGAACTGTGCTCCTGCTACTGCAGCTGTTAACCCGTGCAGAGCTGAACTCCTGCTAACCGAGCCGTTAACCTATGCAGAGCTGTACTCCTCCTACTGAGCCGTTAACCTGTGCAGAGCTGTCCTCTGCCTACTGAGCCGTTAACCCGTGCGGAGCTGTACTCCTTCTTCTGAGCCGTTAACCCATGCAGAGCTTATTCCCACTTACTGAGCCGTTCCTCGTGCAGAGCTGTGCCCTGGTTCTGAGCCTCCAGTCTGGTACAGAGCGTTACTACTCTTGCTGAAGCAGTTACATTTCCAGCCACTATTACTGCTGAGCCAGTTCAGTATAGCCTTGTGTGGCGACGGTTCATACCACTCCTTGCAGTGTAGTTGGTTTACTTTACCGTGCCCGGTGTAGGCGCTAGGGCTTTAGCTGCTACTGTGTTAGTCTCTGTTATTACGCCCGTGGGGGCTATTGGCTCAAGCTCTTGCAATCCAGTTGCTTCCATTATCACGCCCGTGGGGGCTATTGGCTCAAGCTCTTGCAATCTGGTTGTCTCCGTTATTACGCCCGTGGGGGCTATTGGCTCAAGCTCTTGCAATCCGGTTGTCTCCGTTATCACGCCCGTGGGGGCTATTGGCTCAAGCTCTTGCAATCCGGTTGCTTCCGTTATTACGCCCGTGGGGGCTACTGGCTCAAGTTTCAGCAGGCTCTGGGTCGCAGGTTCTTTTTGCTGAACAGCCATCTCCGTTTTATGAACTTTAGGTGTTGAGTTTACTCCACCATTCACTGCCTATTTCCACCCTGGGCGTGCCAAACACCACAACTGAGACGGACTGATTACTGTGTTAACCCTTGTATCTCTGTTCTCAGTATCTGTTATGTGCCTGAGCTATTAAGTTATTATCTGTATATTGGTCCTAATTTTGCCTCCTTGTATTACTCAGTGCTGCCTACAGAGGGCAATCCTTCCTTTTATTTTTTTTTTGTTTAATAAAACTGTGTTTTATTTCACCAACTGGTCTGAGTGTACACGAACCATTGCTGTGGAATGTGTTGTGCACTAGTGTATGAACCATCATGGGGGATAACTAAGGGGATGTTAACCATCTTTAGGGATATATGCCCCTGACATGGTTACACACATCAACAGATATGTCCTGATAGCTTCCTGACAACAATTTATTTGGTCTGCAACTGTCAGAGACAGTCCAAGTATGTTTGGATCATGGAGCTATCAGGACATATTTGTTGATGTGTGTATTTCTATCTGGGGCACATATCAATGTACAAACACACAGGTCAGCATGGTGTCCCTGGAGATGTGATCCATATGTAATGAGCTCTATGTTGCTCTAATACATGCATACATGTATTATACTCACAGCTGAAGTGATCCCTGATCAATCTGTCGCTTATCTGCATCCCTGTTAGGGTTTCCTCACCCTGGACAATGTCCAGTGGGTCATCAGGTCTGGGTGGGGGTTGTACATTGTTGATGAGTCTGGTGGCGACCGCGATATTATGGAGGATGGCACATGCCATGACAATGTCGCAGACCTTGCCAGGTGCATACTGCAATGCTCCCCCAGAGTGGTCCAGACATCGGAACTGGGACTTGAGGAGGCCGAAGGTACACTCAATGGCATTGCAAGTTCTGGCATGAGCCTGGTTATATCTTTCCTGGGCATCGGTTTGGGGATTGGCGAGCGGGGTGAGGAGCCATGGTTTGCAGCCATAGCCGGCATCACCTGTGGGAAGTGAGTGACATGGTGAGACAAGAAGCAAATGTTGTGTGAATGCTGTTTCATGAGGTGAAAGTACTAGCACATGTGTATGTGGTGTGATTTGGTATTGTTAACTCACCCAGAAGCCATCCGCCTCTATAGGTCAGATTTTCGAAATCTCTTTGCACAGATGAGTTTTTGTGTATATGGGAGTCGTGACAGCTTCCGGGATATTTTGCACAGACATTCATTATGGCCAAGTTGCTGTCACACACCATCTGCACATTCATGGAGTGGAAGTTTTTTCGGTTGATGAACACATGTCCCGGACGTGCTGGTGCTTTGATTCTGACATGGGTCCAATCTATTGCACCCATGAACCTGGGCATGCCTCCCCTTTCGTAGAAGCCCTGCTTGAGATGTGTCCACTCCATGTCGGTGGTGGGGAAGTGTATGTACCTACTAGCCTTGCCTTTGAGGGCTGGCAAGACCTGGGCCAGCACCCTGGAGAATGTGGCCTTGGACATGCCAGATGCGTAACCCTCTGTCGACTGGAAGGCGCCACTTGCCATGAAGTGTATGGCACACAGGAGTTTTTGCAGGCCAGTTAGGGCATGGTTGTGGGTGCATATGGGATCCATCTGATCCTTGATGACCTTGTACAGGGCAATGATGCTGTGCGGCCTCAACCTGTAGCGATCAATGACATTGTCATCGGTCATTCCAAAGAGAGTGACCCTTGGGCGGTATACCCTGGTCCTTGGTGGTCGTCTATCCATCCTGGGCTGCTCCAGGGGTCCCTGTGGCAGCTGTGGAGCATCCTGTTGCTGCAGCTGTGCATCTGTAGGCAGGTGTCCTCCAGGTGGGGATGGGCTCCTGTGTGGCTCATGAGCCGGAGCCTCCTCAATTGCAAAAGGTGAAGGCTGTTGATCAGGTGTGCCTGGGGGTTGTCGGTGTTCCCTAGCTCTCTCCCTTGCACGCCTTCTCCACAGTCTTCGCAACAATATGTAACCCAACATACTGATTGCGCTCTCACTCTCTATCTATCTATCTATCTATCTATCTATCTATCTATCTATCTCTCTCTCTCTCTCTCTCTCTCTCTCCTGAGTGGAAAACAAGCCACAAGTGAGTGTGGCTAGCTGTCCATTTAAGTAGGTGGCGGGGCGTTGTGTAGGTGTGGTGATGAGGTGAGTGCTGACGAATGGGAAGGTGTTTGTTGTCCAGGTAAGTGTTTGCAGGTGTGTCTGTGTTTACAGGTGTGCTGTGTTGTGGTTGGTGTGTCCCTGTCAGTTGCGGGTGTGGAGATTTGCGGTGCAGGTTGTGTCTGGATCGTGTGGTGATGTTGCCCAGATGAACTTTTTTGTGTTGGCAGGTGCCCGTGTTGTGTGCTAGCCCCCATTGTTCCGTGGCATGTTGTGTTGGTGTTTTTTGTTGGGCCATGTGCTTATGGTGTTGCTTCGTTGTTGTGTTATGTGCACCAGTGATCTGTGGTGTGTGGACATGTTTTTTGTGTTATTTTGGCATTGCACGGGTTAATTTTCCCATTTGTATTCTTGTGCGGGGAGCAGTTCGTCTGTTTTATCATGTAGCGGGTTTTTTTTTGTCCATTAGATGTCTAACGCCTAACAAAACTGGGTCTTAACTCTTGGCCGTTCAATTTATCTTTTTCGCTGCCGTTAGCAGTCCTGCACTCCTTTGAATTGCTCTGGGGAGTTTTGTTGTACGGGTCCCAATGAATGTAAGTGTCTCGGCCGTTGTGATTTGTGCTCTGCCGTTAGCTGAACATAACGCTGACCTTTGAATGGCTTACTGCACCTTAACGCACCCGTTAGTCTTTTTTTTGCCTAACGGCTGCCTTTAAATCAAGCCCTAGGTCGGGCAAGACCTCTTTTCTAATTGTCTCCTCTAATAAAATTCTACTCTACTACTGATAATAATATCTTTGGCGCCTGTCAGAAAGTTTCCTACCAATGATATAGACAATTGGGACAATAAAACAGAGTGGAATTTAGGTTTTTATGTAAATATATATCAACATTATTTTAATTTGATATATATGTTTTTGCATCCGATAAATATATTTGTAAAGAGTCCAAAGTTTACTCTCCTTTGTTTTATTTAAAGAATAGGCGCTTCGAACATCCTTTTTTGTATACATATTATTTGTTTGTTATATTCTAAACGACAAATTAATCCAAGGGCGGAGTGCTCTTGAGGCAACTGAATTATAACCAAAAAGCTATACAGAAAATATTATAAAGAACCAAGTAATATTGATAGATGAAAATTCTAACGCAGAGACTATCAAAAAACAGTGATTGATTATATGTCTGTATAGATAAATATAAGTCACACAGAAACCGTCATAGATGTCAGAAAAAACAGATGAAAATGAAAGAATGAGGATGGAAATGGATGAAATCATCCATCAATGAATAATGAATGATGTGATGAAACTGATGATGATGAATACAAATCTTCTCAGTCAGTGCAGCAGGGATCGGTGTCAAGTGGCCTTGTCCACTGATTGAAATACTGGGTCTGGAAACACTTATAGTGCAGCGCACATGACAAAGAGAGAAGAGACAAATAATAATAATCTAAGTGTACTAATTTAATTATAACAATAAAAAATCCAGTAAAAAATGTACTCACAGTAGCCCTTCTTGGGCTTTTAGCACATCAAACGGGTCTCTCCCGGTTAGCCAGCGAACTGGACCAATTGGTTATGTATGTGTGATTAAATGTTATTATATTTCTAATATTTTAAAAGACTCCTGTGTTACTATTTGATAAAGTGCTGGTGTAGGAAATTCTTAAAGAGGTGATACGTGAGTTGTTTCAATTGTGATGAAGGATGTGCCAGTGTGAATATTGAAGGGAATGTGTGAAGTAATAAAATGTATCGATTACCTTTGTTAGTTTGGTAGTGAAGATGAGAGTGATAGTGAGGGGTGTGTGGAAATGCAGAGGTGATGAATATAACAAGAAATTTGAGTATAAGAGAAAAAATGAATTGAAGTTAAATAGGATCAAAGAACTATTTATATGTTGGATGGATAGTCGTTATATTGAACAACGATATGTTTTATATACATTGACACACATGAACAATCATGAATTTTTAAAAGGACAATAAAATTTCTTAAATTGTAAAATATATAAGCAATATACAACATAGATCCTACTATTGGGATTAAATAGAAATGTGTATAAATATATATTGCACACAATGTATAAACAAGGAAAGAAAAAAAGAACGTACATTTTGTAGGTATACTTCATACCATATTGCGACATAAAAGGAAATATGACTAATGCTTGTGACATTACATATAACTAAAATGGTAAATTAAATATTTTTAATAAAAATTGAGTACAATTTATAATAAGGATGAAAATGAAAAATGAGAATAAAATAAAAAGAAAGCCTAACAGATACTCCCCTAATGTGTGTATATATACACACACACATGCATACATGCTGATATCTACACATATCCATGAGCGATTATGCATATAAAGTGATATATCATATTCTAAATGAGAAGGCAACAATTCCCCTACTAAAATTGTGGCTATTGCTGGATTGGTAGGAATTGTGATTTTCGGTGTACTTTATATAGGGTTAATTGAAGTTAAGTATAAAAATGAGAATAAAAATGAAGATGGAAAATATGGTATATGCACATATTGCATTAGAGGAAAGCTACAAAATCAAAGTCAGCATTGAGCCCCCCTGGATTCAGAGTTTTTAACTCATAAATCCAGTAGGACTCCCTCTGTCTCAGTTTTAAAAAACAATCACCTCCACTATGTCCCAGTTGTACCAGTTCAATACCTACAATAGTGAGAGCTTCATGTTTGCAGTTATGTGTAGCTCTACAATGATCTGATAGACTGTGATTTTCTAATCCTCTTTGAATATTATATAAATGTTCATTGAAACTTGTTTTTAATTTCCTTTTTGTCTGACTTACATATTGGGCTCCACAGATACAGGTTATGAGGTATACGACATATGTGCTCGAACAAGTAATGTAGTTTTGAATTTTATAATGTTTTTTGGTGACTGTAGATATGAATTCAACATTCTTAGATCTTGGTAAATGAGAGCAACAACTGCACCTAGTTCTTCCACATTTATACATACCCTTCCTCGTTAAAAAAGAGGTATTGGGAGGTTTTTTACTTTTTGAGTGAATATCACTAGGTGCAATGTAGTTCGCCAAATTACAGTGGGGCAAAAAAGTATTTAGTCAGCCACCAATTGTGCAAGTTCTCCCACCTAAAAAGATGAGAGAGGCCTGTAATTTTCATCATAGGTACACTTCAACTATGAGAGACAGAATGAGACAAAAAAATCCATAAAATCACATTGTCTGATTTTTAAAGAATTTATTTGCAAACTATGGTTGAAAATAAGTATTTGGTCAATAACAAAAGTTCATATCAATACTTTGTTATATACCCTTTGTTGGCAATGACAGAGGTCAAATGTTTTCTGTAAGTCTTCACAAGGTTTTCACACACTGTTGCTGGTATTTTGGACCATTCCTCCATGCAGATCTCCTCTAGAGCAGTGATGTTTTGGGGCTGTCGCTGGGCAACACGGACTTTCAACTCCCTCCAAAGGTTTTCTATGGGGTTGAGATCTAGAGACTGGCTAGGCCACTCCAGGACCTTGAAATGCTTCTTCTTACGAAGCCACTCCTTCGTTGCCCGGGCAGTGTGTTTGGGATCATTGTCATGCTGAAAGACACAGCCACGTGTCACGGTTTGTTACGACTCTCAGACACAAAGTTAGGTAAAAACACAACTTTATTGAAAAAATGATTAAAATGATCCCTTAGGATTCCAACACGTACATACAACATTTAATAGTAGAAAAGCACAGATCATATAGGCTCTACTGGTCTTGCCAATATACCGGGCAAGACAGCCTGGGAATACAGTAACAATAGGCTCTACCGGCCTTGCCAATACCGGGTAAGGCAACCTTCAGATGGAATAATGTACCAGGTTTTACCGGCCTTACCAATATACCGGGCAAGGCAGCCCAAGGAACTATACATAGGCTCTACCGGCCTTGCCAGTACTGGGTAAGGCAACCTTCTGATGGAATAATGTACCAGGTTCTACCGGCCTTACCAATATACCGGGCAAGGCAGCCCAAAGGAACTTCAATATAGGCACAACCGACAGCGAGTATGACCAAAAGTGCTTTGGAGCAAACCAGCGTCCGCACGCTGGGACCAACAACAGTTTAATCAGCCACAAGGCTTCGGAGTAACCCAACGTTCGCACGCTGGGACTAACAGAATGTATCAAATAGCCGCGAGGCTCTTGGAGCAAACCAGCGTCCACACGCTGGAACTAACAAAAGATTAGCTTGATCATAAGGCTTGGGAGCAAACCAGCGTCCGCACGCTGGGACCAACAAAGAATAGTTTAGCCACAAGACTTTAGAGCTAACCAGCGTCCGCACGCTGGGACTACAATAGTATCGTATAGCCACTAGGCTTAAGGAGCTAACCAGCGTCCACACGCTGGGACCAACAACTGATTTGTATGGCCGCAAGGCTTGGGGAATCACCCAACGTCCACACGCTGGGACTGCAATAGTATCGTATAGCCACTAGGCTTAAGGAGCAAACCAGCGTCCACACGCTGGGACCAACAACTGATTTATATAGCCGCAAGGCTTGGAGGATAACCCAACGTCCCCACACTGGGACTGCAAATGTACCATATAGCTGCAAGGCTTCTGGAGCAAACCAGTGTCCACACGCTGGGACCAACAACTGATTTGTATAGCCGCAAGGCTTGGAGGATAACCCAACGCCCGCACGCTGGGACTGCAAATGTACTATATAGCCGCAAGGCTTCTGGAGCAAACCAGCATCCGCACGCTGGGACCAGCAACAGACAGGATAGCCGCTAGGCTGGAGGAATAATCCAACGTTCGCACGTTAGGACTGCAAAATGTCGCCAAGGCGACCAAGCAAACGGGTCGTCAGGAACACAGCAGACAGGACAGAAGATGACAGGAACCAGCAGGGCGATCAACCGGTCGGGAAGCGGCAGCGAAAACAATCAGCAGGAAACAGCAACTTCAAAGGACTAGGCCGGAACCAACACTGGAACAGCTCTG
The DNA here is from genome assembly GCA_037306005.1 of Rhinophrynus dorsalis. Classification (NCBI taxonomy): domain Eukaryota; kingdom Metazoa; phylum Chordata; class Amphibia; order Anura; family Rhinophrynidae; genus Rhinophrynus; species Rhinophrynus dorsalis. The sequence continues at coordinate 179,114,581 of CM074720.1, read as the reverse complement.
CAGACAGAAGGATCAGGAATAGATGCAAACTGGAACTCAGGAAGACAGCAACAGGCCCAAACGACTACAGGAACAAGATATAAGCAAACGTGGTCAGAGACACCACAAAAGGGCAACCAAAGGGTGCCCAAACCAGGTTTAAATATGCAGTATGAGGCGGGTTAAAGGCAGACAGCCAATAGGAGCCCCCTAATGGTGACAGGCAAGAAAATGCATCAATCACGGGCACCGTGATAGTAACCCCCCTTTCAAAGACCCCCTCTCCTAGAATAGGGTCTAGGCGTCTGCGGATATTTAGCATGAAAGGCTCTAGCTAACCTAGGTGCATGAAGGTCCTTACTGTCCACCCACGATCGATCTTCAGGACAATATCCTTTCCAGTGCATCAGGTATTGTACCCTTCCTCTAAGCCTTCGGGAATCAATAATACTCTGTACCTCATACTCTTCCTGACCCTCAACCTCGACAGGTCCTGGCACCACAGGTGTGGTAGTATAACGGTTGCATACGATAGGCTTAAGCAGAGACACATGGAACACATTATGAATGCGCATGGATGCAGGTATGTCTAGTGCATAAGAAACAGGGTTAATTTTGCGAATAACTCTGTATGGGCCAATAAACCGTGGAGCCAACTTATTGGACGGAACCTGTAGCTTAAGATTCCTAGAAGAAAGCCACACTCTATCCCCAACCTGAAAGGAAACCGTTGGAAGCCTCCTGCGATTAGCATAGCATTGATGATGCTGGAATGACTGACCAAGTGCCCTCTGAACTTGTTCCCATGTGGAACGGAGTTGCTCGATATGCTCATCCAGAGCTGGAATCTGTTGTGTCTGAAAGGAATCTGGGAGCAGACAGGGCTGAAACCCATAATTGATCAAAAACGGAGAGCTCCCAGATGAAGAATTAACCGCACAGTTCCTGGCGAACTCCTCCCAAGGCAACAAGTCGGCCCAATTATCATGATGGTCAGTAATGAAACAAAGCAGAAATTGTTCCAAACCCTGATTGGCCCGTTCAGCGGCTCCATTGGTCTGGGGATGGTAGGCAGAGGAAAAGGACAATTGTATGCCCATTTGTTCACAAAATGCCCTCCAAAACCTAGACACAAACTGGCTCCCCCTGTCGGACACCAGTACCCTGGGTACTCCATGCAACCGAAATACTTCTCTGGAAAACACAATTGCCAATTCCTTAGCCGAGGGAAGGCCACGGAGGGGCACAAAATGAGCCATTTTAGAAAACCTGTCCACCACCATTAATATGAAGGAATACCCTCTAGACATGGGCAATTCTCCCATAAAATAAATGGAAACATGCGACCAAGGGCGTTCGCCATTAGGCACGGGTTGAAGTAAGCCCACCAGAAGGTGTCTAGGGGTCTTAGCACGGGCACAGGTGGCACATGCATTAGTAAAATCGGGACAACCGTTTCTCATAGAAGGCCACCAAAATAACTGAGAAAGGGACCATAACAATTGGTCTCTACCAATATGTCCCGCAGCCTTAGAGGAATGGTACGTTTCGAGTAATCGAGTACGAAATGGTTCTGCAATATAACATTTACCCACCGGGGTTTCGTGAGGAGCAGAAGCCTGAGAAGCCAAGATCTCCTCCCCTAGAGGGGAAGTGATACTAGTATGTATAGTAGCCAATATTCGATCGGGTTGAATGATAGGTGCTGGTGCTTCCAGTCTGTCATTCTCAACCTCAAATTGTCTTGACAGTGCATCAGCCCTAACATTCTTAGATCCTGGTAAATATGATACAATAAAATTGAATCGAGATAGAAATAGTGCCCATCTGGCCTGACGAGAGGACAATCTCTTGGCCTCCGAGAGTAAATGACGCCATTCCTTAAGAGCGAGGATAATGGCCAATAATTCTCTGTCCCCAATCTCATAGTGGCTTTGAGCTTCGGTCAACCTTTTCGAAAAGAACCAACAGGGTCTGAGTGTTCCACCTTTATTGTGTCATTGAGAAATTACTGCCCCAACCCCAATATCTGAGGCATCAACCTCTCATGTAAATGGAAGTAAAGGATTGGGGTGGGATAACACAGGAGCCGCGGCAAAAGCCAACTTCAGTTTCTCAAAGGCCTGCTCAGCAATTGCTGGCCAACAAGATGGATTAGCGCCCTTATGCGTAAGGTCAGACAAAGGTTTGACAATGGAAGAAAAGTTCTTAATAAACTTCCTATAATAATTAGCGAAGCCCAAGAATCGCTGTATCGCTTTAAGACTCTTGGGTCGTGGCCATTGTAGACCTGCTGTCAATTTTGCTTTGTCCATAGCAATGCCGTCCTTGCCAATTACGAACCCCAAAAATGGCACACTGGTTCTGTGAAACTCACATTTCTCCAATTTACAATATAATTTATTCTCTCGTAGCCGTAACAACACTGCAGACACATCCTTGATGTGTTGTGACATATTTTGGGAATGAATCAATATATCGTCAAGGTACACCATGACACATGACTGTAACATATCTCTGAGGACATCATTTATCAACTCCTGAAAAACTGTGGGTGCATTACACAACCCAAATGGCATGACAAGATATTCATAGTGCCTGGATCTAGTATTAAAGGCAGTCTTCCACTCATCACCTGCTCAAATGCGAACCAAATTATATACCGCCCGTAGGTCCAATTTGGTAAAAATCGAGTATCTCTTAAGTCTATTAAAAAGCTCGGTGAGGAGTGGTTTCGGATATGCATTCTTAGCCATCAGTTTATTCAAGCCACAGTAGTCAATTCATGGTCTTAATTCTCCATTTTTCTTTTTTACAAAAAAGAACCCGGCCCCACCGGAGAGGTAGATTTCCTTACGATACCTCTAGCAAGGGCATCAGAAATACAATCCTCCATAGCCTTATTCTACTCACAAGACAATAGATATGTGCGTCCCCTTGGAGGTATCACTCCCGGAGGCAATTCAATGCTACAGTCATAGGATCTGTGCTGAGGTAAAGAGCCAGCTTCTCCTTTGCTAAAAACATCTCCAAACGACTGGTATACATCTGGTATAGCAGAGGAGGTGCACAAGACCTTAATTGGCTGGGTGACGCACTTATCCATACAGAACGGAGACCAAGCAGCAATTTCATATTTTTCCCAATCAATTTGTGGATTATGTAACTGTAACCAAGGAAATCCCAATATTACAGCATGATGAGGAGAATTAATAATTTGGAACTGCTGCTCTTCTCTGTGAAGAGCCCCAATAGTCATGGATAACGGCATAGTTTCGAATGTAACATGAACAGGTTCTAAGGGTCTGCCATCGATTGCTTCAATAGCCAGGGGGTTTTCTCTTTCAATGCGTGGAATTCCATGCAATTCGGCAAAGGTATTATCCATAAAATACCCTGCTGCACCAGAATCAACCAGGGCCAAAACCTCCACTGAGCGTTGTGCCCAGGACAATACCACCTGTATGGTGTGTTTCATTGTGCCCAACACTGGGGACGATTGTACACCATCTAGGGCCTGTTCCCCAAGGTACCCTAGGTGTGTTCGTTTCCCGGACGTACTGGACAAGATCTTAGCAAATGCCCATTCTTACCGCAGTATAGACACAATCCTTGTTTCCTGCGATACCTAGTGAAACCCACTTGCATAGGTTCAACTGATTCCAGTATGGGTTCACTAGGTTTAGATGCCACGGGAGGGCTGGGTGGCCAAAATGTACTCGTAGACCCACTATTTTTTGACCGGAACCTGCGATCTCTAGCATTTGATCTCTCACGTATTCTGGAATCAATCAATATAACATATTCAATATAGTCATCAAGATCCGTGGGCAACTCTTTTGCAGCAATCTCATCTTTAATCTGGTCATTCAGGCCCTGAGCAAAAGCTGCCAACAATGCCTCGTTGTTCCAGCCCACCTCTGTCGCCAATGTGCGAAATTCAATGGCATAGTCGCCCATCGTACGCCTGCCCTGTTGGATCTCCATAAGGCGTTTGGCAGCAGAGGTAGTTCTACCAGGAGGCTCAAACACTCTCCTAAATGATTGCACAAATTCACTAAAACTCTTAGTGTAAGGTTTAGCGTTTTCCCACAAGGAGTTAGCCCAGGCCAATGCTCTGCCAGTCAGAAGGGATATCATAAACCCAATTTTACTGCGATCACTGGAAAAAACATGTGCCGTCAATTCGATAAATATTTCAAGCTGATTGATAAACCCTCTACACAGATTAGGGTCGCCATCATATCTGAGTGGCAAGGGTGCAGAAGCCGTTAACCCCTTAACTGCAACCCCTAATTGCCTTGTCTCATTCTCCGATGTCTGACTGGGCGGGACCACCGGACTAGTTCTAGACTTATCAGCGAGTACAGTGCGTTCAAGGATAGTTTGAATTGCGATTGCCAACTGATCCAAGCGTTGCTCATGCATATCCATCCTCCAATGAATATTCTGTGTATTACCATCACTCTTGCTGTCTGAGGTCATGGCCCTTTCGTACTGTCACGGTTTGTTACAACTCTCAGACACAAAGTTAGGTAAAAACACAACTTTATTGAAAAAATGATTAAAATGATCCCTTAGGATTCCAACACGTACATACAACATTTAATAGTAGAAAAGCACAGATCATATAGGCTCTACCGGTCTTGCCAATATACCAGGCAAGACAGTCTGGGAATACAGGAACAATAGGCTCTACCGGCCTTGCCAATACCGGGCAAGGCAACCTTCAGATGGAATAATGTACCAGGTTTTACCGACCTTACCAGTATACCGGGCAAGGCAGCCCAAGGAACTATACGTAGGCTCTACCGGCCTTGCCAATACTGGGTAAGGCAACCTTCTGATGGAATAATGTACCAGGTTCTACCGGCCTTACCAATATACCAGGCAAGGCAGCCCAAAGGAACTTCAATATAGGCACTACCGACAGCGAGTATGACCAAAAGTGCTTTGGAGCAAACCAGCGTCCGCACGCTAGGACCAACAACAGTTTAATCAGCCACAAGGCTTCGGAGTAACCCAACGTCTGCACGCTGGGAATAACAGAATGTATCAAATAGCCGCAAGGCTCTTGGAGCAAACCAGCGTCCACACTCTGGAACTAACAAAAGATTAGCTTGATCATAAGGCTTGGGAGCAAACCAGCGTCCGCACGCTTGGACCAACAAAGAATAATTTAGCCACAAGGCTTTAGAGCTAACCAGCGTCCGCACGCTGGGACTACAATAGCATCATATAGCCATTAGGCTTAAGGAGCTAACCAGCGTCCGCACGCTGGGACCAACAACTGATTTGTTGGCCGCAAGGCTTGGGGAATCACCCAACGTCTGCACGCTGGGACTGCAATAGTATCGTATAGCCACTAGGCTTAAGGAGCAAACCAGCGTCCGCACGCTGGGACCAACAACTGATTTATATAGCCGCAAGGCTTGGAGGATAACCCAACGTCCGCACGCTGGGACTGCAAATGTACCATATAGCTGCAAGGCTTCTGGAGCAAACCAGCGTCCGCACGCTGGGACCAACAACTGATTTGTATAGCCGCAAGGCTTGGAGGATAACCCAACGTCCGCACGCTGGGACTGCAGATGTACCATATAGCCGCAAGGCTTCTGGAGCAAACCAGCGTCCGCACGCTGGGACCAACAACTGATTTGTATAGCCGCAAGGCTTGGAGGATAACCCAACGCCCGCACGCTGGGACTGCAAATGTACCATATAGCCGCAAGGCTTCTGGAGCAAACCAGCGTCCGCACGCTGGGACCAACAACAGACAGGATAGCCGCTAGGCTGGAGGAATAATCCAACATTCGCAAGTTGGGACTGCAAAAGTGTCGCCAAAGTGACCAAGCAAACGGGTCGTCAGGAACACAGCAGACAGGACAGAAGATGACAGGAACCAGCAGGGCGATCAACCGGTCGGGAAGCGGCAGCGAAAATAATCAGCAGGAAACAGCAACCTCAAAGGACTAGGCCGGAACCAACACTGGAACAGCTCTGCAGACAGGAGGATCAGGAATAGATGCAAACTGGAACTCAGGAACACAGCAACAGGCCCAAACGACTACAGGAACAAGGTATAAGCAAACGTGGTCAGAGACACCATGAAAGGGCAACCAAAGGGTGCCCAAACCAGGTTTAAATAGGCAGTATGAGGCGGGTTAAAGGCAGACAGCCAATAGCAGCCCCCTAATGGTGACAGGCAAGAAAATGCATCAATCACGGGCACTGTGATACACGTTTCATCTTCAATGCCCTTGCTCACTCAAAATCTCACGATACATGGCCCCGTTCATTCTTTCCTTTACACGGATCAGACGTCCTGGTCCCTTTGCAGAAAAACAGCCCCAAAGCATGATGTTTCCACCCCCATGCTTCACCATAGGTATGGTGTTCTTTGGATGCAACTCTGAATTCTTTCTCCTTCCAAACACGACGCGTTGAGTTTTTACCAAAAAGTTCTACTTTGGTTTCATCTGACCATATGACATTCACCCAATCCTCTTCTGGATCATCCAAATGCTCTTTAGCAAACTTCAGACGGGCCCGGGCATGTACTGGCTTAAGCAGGGGGACACATCTGGCACTGCGTGATTTGAGTCCCTGGTGGCGGTGTGTTACTGATGGTAGCCTTTGTTACTCTGGTCCCAGCTCTCTGCAGGTCATTCACTAGGTCCCCCCGTGTGGTTCTGGGATTTTTGCTCACCGTTCTTGTGATCATTTTGACACCACGGGGTGAGATCTTGCGTGGAGCCCCAGATCGAAGGAGATTATCAGTGGCCTTGTATGTCTTCCATTTTTCGAATAATTGCTCCCACAGTTGATTTCTTCACACCAAGCTGCTTGCCTATTGCAGATTCAGTCTTCCCAGCCTGGTGCAGGTCTACAATTTTGTTTCTGGTGTCCTTCGACAGCTCTTTGGTCTTGGCCATAGTGGAGTTTGGAGTGTGACTGTTTGAGGTTGTGGACAGGTGTCTTTTATACTGATAACAAGTTCAAACAGGTGCCATTAATACAGGTAACGAGTGGAGGACAGAGGAGACTCTTAAAGAAGAAGTTACAGGTCTGTGAGAGCCAGAAATCTTGCTTATTTGTAGGTGACCAAATACTTATTTTACCGAGGAATTTACAATGAATTCATTAGAAATCCTACAATGTGATTTCCTGTATTCTATCTCCCCATTCTGTCTCTCATAGTTGAAGTGTACCTATGATAAAAATTACAGGCCTCCCTCATCTTTTTAAGTGGGTGATTACCTAGTATGGGTTTTAGCACCGCATCCTTCATTAAAACATGCCAGTGTTTATTAAATATATGATGGATTTGTTTAGACTGAGAACTGTAGGTTGTGCTGAAAATTAGCAGATTATTGACAGACTTAGTATTATGAGGTTTATATTGTAATAAATCTTTCCTCTTTAATTGTGCACTTTTTTCTCTTGCTTGTTTAATAACTTCATGGTTATATTTTTTTATCTTGAAACTTCTTAGTTAATATTTTTTATTCTTTAATGAAGTCTTCATCTCTTGAGCAGTTCCGTCTGACCCTTTGAAATTGTCCAAACGGTACATTATTGATCCACCGCCGATTATGGCCACTGGAGGCATGTTGATAACTATTGCCATCCACATTCTTCCGGTGGTTTCTGGAAAGAATTTCTGAATTGGGGCCACAAAAAAGGACAACGTCAAGGAATGCTATTTGTTCCGAGTGAATACCACCAATGTGGCAGTGAAGCAGTGGACATCATCTTACTATGAGCATATGGAAAACCCTGGACCCCTTGACAGGTTTTTCAGGTTACCCTTATGCTCACTGAATATTGTCCCTCTCTATGATCTATCCTGTCAGTCTTGCTGCTTTGAGGTGAGCAGTGTTACTTCAGTAAAAGAGGCGGGAGGGGGATACTTTATCATTCAATTACTCTTGAACTACAACTCTGCCAGTTTTGAAATAACGCTCTATATGGACGAAATAATATGAAGATTCATTGGAGCGGATTTTATTTTGAAACATTACTATCCCTTTAAAATTAGAAGCAGCAATCAATTTTATTCATGTGTTCTTGCCTATTAACTGAAACGCTGCACAGATATGTCCTCCAAATACCTGTGTATCGGCAATAGCCATCAAAAGTGTATTATCCAAGGTTATATAAAAAGAAATTATGGTATGTTTATTAGTTTAGATATGAAGTTAAACACATTGAATAAACTTATTCAAATTTTCAGTGTGTTTTATTGGTGTAGAATATGTTATATAGATAGTTATATAGTTATAGTATTTACTTAAAATTGATGTGTATAATAGAATATAAATAAATTTATACTTATTTTATTTATCATTTGTTTTAGCGTAAGTGTCTGATGTAAGAGTTGAAGTCTGTTAATTCAGGTTCATTAAGTGAGCCATGTTTTCCTTGTAACCTCCAAAGAAAAAGACATTGTGCAGAGACGGAGACCCAAAAGGAAAATATAAATAAATGTTCAGGAAACAATGATTGGTGTACATGTAGTAACTGTATACAAATGCCAACCGAAATTGAATCTTTGTTTTGCCATGAAAAAAATAATGTTCCAGAGAGAACAAATTGCAGTACACATAGTAAAAAGTTTGAAGATTACTGTTTGAATGGAAAAACTGTTGATTTCCTATTCAGATTTTTAGGTACGATTATTAAAAACCTTCATGATGGTGAATATAACAGTTAATGATTACATTTATCTAAATATATGAAATTTATAAATGTTTTGCAATTAGCACATTTTTAACAATGTTATTTAACCCCATAAGGAACACCAGACATATTTTTTTTTTACCTTAACCATTTGAGTGAAGGAAAGGCGTCCAATGCATTGCGCTTCAATGCACTAGATACCTTTCTGTCGCTCACAATAATAAAAGAAATTAAAAACTTAATTCGGAGACCCATTACATATGAGTAATCACATGTACCAGTTCTTCACAGCATTCCTAGAGGAGTGCTTCCTCACAGAAAACTCATTATTAAATTGAAGTGTTTAGGTTTGGATGTAAAAAAGTTAATTGGTTAACGCATTGGTGGAGTGACAGGAGACAGAGGGTGATAGTCAATTGAGATTATTTAGAGAAAAGTTGTGTTATTAGTTGGGTTCCTCAGGGTTTTGTACTTCGGCCTAATTTTTTAAACCCTTTTTTATTGACAAAGAGGTATGCAATTCTTTGTAAATTAAAGTGTTGCATACCTCTCTTGAATTCAAAGGGTCATTAATTTTTTTAGCGTTATAAATAAAGGTACTCAAAGTAAGACATGCCTATTTACAAATTATCAAAGATCTGTAACAGGGAAAACATTCCTGGGGTAATAAAATAAATGTCAAATGATTTAGATAAATTATAATAATGGATAAGATGATGGCACTTACAGTTTAATGTTTATTAAAGGGATAGTAATACTTTGTTTTAAAAATGTAATATTGTAGATATAAACAATAGAAATACAATTACCTACCTCCCATCTCTCAAAGCTTTATAGTTGGAGAGATTGTAGCATTTAAAGTTCCCCCCTCCGACCCCTTTCAGAGAAGTCAGCAACCTATGGGACAGAAGCGGATCATGGTCATTTGACCAGCTGGCGGCTATTAAGCAGAGACTAAATAGCAATATCTAATAAGAAATACTTCAATGGAAAGGTCTACAAAGTGTGCCTGTATACTATGATTTTTCAAACTATAGAGGTTTGAGAGACGCAAGGTAGGTAATTGTACTTCTACTGATAATATCTACAATATTAACATTTTTAAAACAAAGTATTATTATCCCTTTAATGTAGTATTAATGGTTCTATGTAGTCATAGACAACAGAGGAAATGGATTTGGTAGTAATTATTTATTATGAATCAAAAGTAGGCAGGCAATATAACAAAGTGGTAGGCAGTGCAAGCAGGATCCTGGTTTGTACAGTTAGAGGCATTACAAACAGAAAAAGGTAAGTAATCATGCCACTCTACAGATCTATGGTTTACCCTTACCTAGAGTACTGTCTAAGTACTAGAGATCCTATCTATAGAATAATATAGCTATTCCCCAGATAACTAAATACATTTTTATTAAAATAAAATATAATATCTATTTAATAAAATATATATTTCAAAGAATATATTATTGAGGTTTTATATTACTTTTAAATTACATGTATTATATGCATAGGACTCTATGAAAAACTGCATATAGATCCTTCACTACATGGATACACAAATATTTGGTCCAAAAAATCAAAGACCTATTCCATCATGTGTAGTACATGCAATAAGGAATAAATATCCAGATCCAGAAGGAAATTATATGGGTTTCGGGAGGGATTATTGTGCAGCTAACATGGCTATGAACTTTTGAAAATCAAAATGTATTATTTAAATCTGTTTTCTATTTAATTGATATTTCATGTAAAAATGTGTTAATTTTATAAAGATTAAACAAAATAAATGATAGTATACAAATTATGTTTTGAAAGTTTTATTTTCTTGGCATACAACAATTTATGTATATAAAACAATATGTATATATGGAAGACATCATAAACATTTATTTTTATACTAGCAATGTGGGACGGCGTTGCCCGTCAGGATATATAGGGAATTAATGCACACACACACGGATGCAAGACAAACACACAGAGACACACATGCAAATGCACACGCATTCACTGAGATGCATAAAGATCAACACAGTCACACATACATACATGCAATGCACAACATGCAGACACATAGAGTGTGATATAGACATGCAACACACACAGTGAGGAACACACAGGCACACACACAGAGACACACATGCACACACATAAGTGAGTCATACGGGGGTGACTTATGTGTCATTGTTATGAGTTTGTGTTTGTACTTATGCCTCCACTGTGGCATTCATTCATATAGTTGAAATGCATGTGGTAATTGCACATACTATGGTGGAAGGTGGATCGTGCTGGCTCCCGGGGTGTGAGTGAGTGTGTGTGAGTGAGTGTCATTCATTCATGTAGTTGAAATGCATGTGGGAATTGCAAATACTATGGTAGAAGGTGGATCGTGCTGGCTCCCGGGGTGTGAGGACGAGAGTGAGTGAGCGTGTGTGATTGAGTGAGAGTGTGTAGGTGTATGAGTGTGATTGATGGTGAGGGTGTATGAGTGTGATTGAGTGAGAGTGTGTGTGATTGAGAGAGAGTGTGTGTGTAAGAGAGTGTGGGATTGAGTGTGAGAATGTGTATGAATTATTGTGTGTATGATTGAGTGTGTGTGATTGAGTGTGTGTTTTTTTATCTGATGTGTTTGTGTCTGTGGTGTAGGAGCGAGTGGCAGCCATTTTGTTTTTTCAGTTACTTAGATAGTGGTGGGCAGGCTGGATAATGGGGGCAGGCCAACTACCTGCATGATTTAAACCACTCCCCCATTAAATCACCAAATGGGAGCAGTAACTCCTCCTTACTTAACCCTCTGAGTGCCAGAGGGGTATGCAAACCATTGCTTTACAATGCGTTGTGTACCCCAGGGGCGTCGCTAGGGGTGGGCTAAGGAGGCTGAAGCCCCGAGTGTGTCAGTGGGCAGCCCCGAATGTCAGACAATCAGCAGACTCACTCCTCCTGCTGTTTATCCTGAGGCTGGCTGGCTGGCTGCTGCCCAGCAACTTGTGGGCATATATAGCTTGGAACAGCAGGCTGCTGCCTTACTCTGTTCTCAGCTTCAGCCCACAGCCATCTGCTCCACACTGGCTCTTCTAGCACTTCCTGGTGCTTTGCGATGAGGTCATCAACATGCACCTGAAGTACCAGAGGAGGCAGTGTGGAGCCCATGGCTCTACACTGAAACAGAAAGCAGAATGGGGCAGAACAGAAGAGAAGGTATGAGGGACAGTATTGATGCGGAAAATATATGGCTACCAGTGGCAGGTAAACAAGGCTGGTGGGTATCACAAAGTATATGTGGAGAATTTGTGGGCTGGCTACCAGAGGGCAGGGGAACAAGGCTGGTGGGGTCACACAGTTTATGTAGGGAATCAGTGGCTACCAGTGGATACTGGAATAAGGATGGTGGTGGTCATATAGTGTATATGTAGAATCTGTGGCTTTCAGTGGGCAGGATAATAAGGCTGGTGGGGTCCACAGTGTATGTGGGGAATCAGTGGCTACCAGTGGACAGGGTAATAAGGCTGGGGGAGGTCACATAGTGTATGTAAGGAATCTGTGGCTACCACTGGGCAGGAGAGCAAGGCTGGGGGGGGGGGTTATATAGTGTATGTAGAGAATCTGTGGCTACCAGTGGTTAGGGGAATAAGGTTGTTGGGGGGGGGTCACATAATGTATGTATGGAATCTGTGGCTATCAGTGGGCAGGGGTAAAATGCAGTTTGGAATCACATAGTGTATGTGAGGAATCTGTGGATACCAGTGGGCGGGGGGGGGGGCACAAGCAGTGTATGTGGGGAATCTGTGGCTTCCAGTGGGCAGGAGAACAAGGCTGGTGGGGATGCACAATGTATAAGGGGAATCTGTGGCGACCGGTAGGCAGTTGTAGAAGGCTGGTGGGGTAACACAGTGTATTTGGGGAATCTGGGCAGAGAAACATGGTTGTGGCTACTAGTGGCCAGTGGAACAAGGCTGTGGTATCATAAAGTTTATGTGCGTTGTTCTGTGGCTACCAGCAGCCAATGGAAAAATGCCGGCAATCAGACAGTGTATGATTGGCTACAGGTAACCCGTGGAACAATGATGGGGTATCACACAGTGTATGTATGGTTCTATGGATACCAGTAGAAGAAGACCGAGATATCAGTTCATGTGTGGGTCTGGTGCTACCAATGGCAAACCACTGGAGTATCAGATAGTGGATGTGTGGCTAGTAGGGGCTAGAAGTGCAAGGTTATCAGGCAGTGTATGAGGGGTTCTATGGCTACCACTGGGCAATGGAACAGTGCTGGGTATAAGCATACCTCCCAAGTGTCCCTCTTCGAGCCCCAAATCCCTCTGTCCCTCTTTCACACCCTGGTGTCCCTCTTTTTAGGACATCAGACTGTGTGGTGGGTATATAAGTGTATCACATTGCTCCACAGCAATAAAACTCACATTAATGTTTGTTTAAACATCATTATATTTGTTTATACATTATCTGTGTAAATAAAATACTTTGGTGCTGCTCTTGATAATTTATTCAGTTACATCAATGGCTCATATGTATTAAAGCAACCTGGTTTTATTCTGGAGTAAACCAACTGCACAATAGGGGACAAATAAAAGTTCTTAAAATCCACTGCACTTGAATAGAGTTTTTAACCTCTTGAATGCTAGAGAGGTCTCAAATGCATTGCTTTGCAATGTATTGAAGACCGCTCTAGCATTCAAGGAGATAAAAACCCTATTTAATGTGACAGGAATTTTGATTTGTTCCTTGTGGTACAGTTGGTTTACACCACAATAACTTCAGTTAGTTAGAACAAAAAACAATGGCAAGAGTTGAACATAAAATGGCTTACTTCTTAACTCTTTGCATTGCATTATATATAGATTAGTAAAATAAACATATATGTTGTGTAAGGATAACTCACTCCACACTATAGCGTTATCATCACTTCCACTGGTGGCAGGCACTCTCTTGAAGTTTGCTGTGGGCTCTAGCCCCAGATCGTTTTGGAACCTATAAACGCCCCTGGTATACCCCTCTGGCACTCAAAGGGTTAAGTTGAGGTAAAATAGCAATATAACACATGGTGGCTCTTCAGTTGAGGCAGCATAGCAATATGCTGAGGGAACAAATAGAAAGTGGTGTTTGAGGCTTGCCCTCTGTAACATACAGCAAAGCATCTCTCTCCCTTTAAGGAGAAAGGGCGGGAATCAGGAAGTGGAGGAGTGACAGTTGAGACATTTAGTGAGGTGACTGAAGAGATGAAGAGTTAAATAAAAGAGTTGCTATTAAGTTTATTCCTGAGTTTTATTTTATGGAAACATTACACCCTCGTACTGACACAGAGTGTATGGAGGGTTACAGTTATCTGTGGGAGGTGAAACAGTGTGTTTGTGGGGTCATGATCCTGAGTGAGTGTGTGTGTGGACTGGGAGAAGTTACTGATATCCCCTACTTCAGGTGCGAGTAGCAGTTATATTTTTTGAAAGGGTATCTGGTCTACGTGAAGTTTTAGGATGCTACAAAAATCACCAGTACACTGCCATACAAAGGGTTTACTACTCTAGATTCAGGTAGTAATCCCCCCACCCCCCCATGTTTTACGTCACAAAATAACCCTGACCTGCTCCCTCGTACTCTTGCAATGTGGCACAGGCATTACTGCCCTCTCGTTATCCAGCCCACCTGCCAGTGCTGCCCCCTTTTACACCCTGCCCATTTACTAGTTTTACTTCAGGCAGTACAGCTGCTTTATCGCCCTATTCACATAAGCAGCGCTGCCCCTCCCTTTCTTGCTCCTGTCTCGCAGAGGAGTGTGTCCAGTTTCTGTCCTGTGTCCAGTTTCCAGCAGATTGAATCTTCTCCCACTCATTGCACATTGATGTATTTTATGACATTATATAATAATATGGACAAGTCACCCGGAAATCCCAGTCAGTGGTTTCGACTTCCTACACGCCAGCTTGTTCACACAGACAGGCATCGCCACTGAGTGAACATAGGGCTGCACGGCCGCTGACAGTGACACTGATGGCCAGGACACACTGAAAAACTGACAGACCTGGCGGCGGCACACAAATGAAACATGCCTTGGGGCAGCAAATTGCCGCCCCTGACAAAGTGCCGCCTGGGTCCGTGGACCCACCGGGACCCATGTAAGGGCCAGCCCTGACTCTTTGGCTCAGTTAAGACATGTCAAGGTGGAGTTGGGAGAGTATGTCGGGCACTGTGCTTTTGATCTCTACAACCAGTGCCTTAAGGTCCTTCTTAGTCAGGAGGTGCTCGAGATCTGCTTTCTTAAAAGGGAACTAACACCCCACACAATGTTTACCTTCACTGAGTCCCCATCTGGCGGCTAGCTGCTTAATAGCGCTAGTCGCCAGAATAATTACCTTATTTAATAGATTTCTCCTCTCTTCCATGGACGACAGGCAGGATGGAGAGTGGACATCTTGCCATAGTGATGTCCGCGCGCCTGTGATGTCAGTCCCAGCCGGAGCCAAATGACTTCTAGCAACGCCTCCTAGATCCGGCTGGGACTAACAGCGCAGGAGCGCAGATGTCACAATGGCAAGATGTCCGCTCTCCGTCCTGCCTGTCACCCATGGAAGAGAGGAGAAATCTATTAAATAAGGTAATTATTCTGGCGACTAGCGCTACTAAGCAGCTAGTCGCCAGATGGGGACTTAGTAAAGGTAAACATTGTGTGGGGTGTTAGCTCCCCTTTAAGATAGTTGGCTTGTGCCTGAGGTTCCATTGCAACATGAATCAATGTTTTG
Source organism: Rhinophrynus dorsalis (assembly GCA_037306005.1). Taxonomy (NCBI): domain Eukaryota; kingdom Metazoa; phylum Chordata; class Amphibia; order Anura; family Rhinophrynidae; genus Rhinophrynus; species Rhinophrynus dorsalis. The sequence goes on along the minus strand of CM074720.1, from coordinate 179,099,171 downwards.
GGTGTGAATGTAAAGGCTGGAGACAAATAGCAAAAGGGTTAAAGTGCTAACTGCTTCTATCTCCAATTCAACAGGTTGATTAATGCCTTTAATGCAGGGACTGTCTAGAAGTTTGTGGTGTACCGGGAGATAGTTTGTAATTCAGGCCGTGGAGGCAACTTTCAAAGCCCGTTACCTGCCTGCTAGCATGACAGGAGTTAGAAATGGCTTTGGTATTGACAGATCGGTGAGAAAGCTTGTAGATCTATTGAAAAGCACAACTTGATATACCTCGTGGTGCGGAGCTCAGAGTTAGGCAACCATTTTCCTTAAGCCGCAAACCTAAAGCCCAAAAAAATATTAATTTGTAATAAATACATTTGCAGAAATTGTTCAAAGTAAGAAATTGTTTAATCTAAAATATGAACTGAAATGTGCTTAAATTCTTAGCAGTCTTAGATTAGTTCAACTTTAATGGAATAATAATTCAAAATATATGTATTTATTCGAGTGTTGTGTAACATGTTTTTGAATTACTTCTTTTTTATTTGGTCTCTTTTGACTAGCAATATTTTCTGGAACAGTGTTATATGAAGATTTCCAAAGATGCTGGGGCACTCCAGTGCATATACTGATACTGTCTTTAATAATTTCAAAAAAGTGTACATTTAAAACTGGATCATATAATGGCTTCACTATCAATTATTTCTTATCCTTTGGAAATACCAGAGTACATCTTTTTGAATCTTCTTCTTCTCTGCTTTTTTTGGAGTCCTTTATTACAGCTTGTTGCCTATTTACATTATTATTATGTGATAGAGCAGCAAGTTAAGTACGAGAGATCATTGCATCAATTTTAAAATTATTTCCTTTAGGTCTGTCTTTTGTTATGATACACTTCTAGACCTACAGTGTGACAACACAGTTGTAGGTGTTCAAGATCTTTGTCAAATTTTTTTATCTTGGAAAAGCTTCTGAAGATTTTCATAAGCTGGATTATTAATTTCTAAACATTTCTCTTCATACTCAGTATCAACTGTTATAAGACCATGTGCACAAGAGTGGTATAAATCACCTGTACCCCATTCATAACCACATAATACAAAACTGATTGCCAATTCTCTCTCATTAAATTTACATTGTCATCACATGTTTTTAAAAACCACCAGAAATGGTTAATCAGTGGATGTATCTAATGGGTTAATATTTTACAATTTTATTTCTGACTTACAGTTAATAATTTTTTTCTTAAAGTCTTAGTAAAATGCCAGGTGTCATATTGATGAATCATTTCTTCAAATTCCTCTTGCATTCATTTTTTTAATAATAACATGTCTATCAGTGTCAACAACCAGAATATCATAGCCTTCTTCTTGAAGATTCAATAGACATTTCTTAAATGCTTCTTTTTCCATTTCAGTAGAAGATTTATATGTACCAAGCTGGGTTATTTTGAATCCCAACATTTTTTTGGTTTACTACATCCATCACGGAATATATGCAATATTTGGCATTATAACAGGGGCTATCAAATTTATCTTTCAATTGTGATCTATTTTTTTGTTTTTATTTCTGCCAATTTAAATCAATAGCTGGAAAATAAATAACTTATTTGAATTATTTTATATGCTCTGCATTGCAAATATTTGAAACCTCTCAGACACTTTGTTATAATTTGAGCCACTTAGTAGAATAGAAGAGCTTAACAGAATGTTATCTACAGATGTTTTTTATCTGTGGTTGACTTTTCCAAAGCTCAGATTTATGACCATTTATACATTCTCCTATAATGGAGATGAATGTCCCAGTAATTCTGTTCTCAATATGCTCCATTGGAGCAGAACAATCAGCTCCTGATCCACATGGCATTTTCATTAACCCCTTAATGACCAGCGGTCGAGGGGCGTGTGGTCCTTTAAGGACCCAATGGGGAATTTCGGCATGCCGTCCCACGTTACTGATCACGTGGGGCGGCACGCCAAACTGAGGGGCTGAAAGAGATCGCTCCAGTCTTGGAGCGATCAAATTCAGTCCCCGGTATTATTCACCACGCTTCTGCTGGAGTGCGGTGAGTAATAGTACGTGACGTACCAGGACCGTCACTGGTCCTTAACTGCCAGACCAGCGTGACGGTCCGGGTACGTCACCGGACATGAAGGGGTTAATAACTGATCTAAACATTTTTAAATACAATACATTTTTTCTTTAAAATAAAATCACTATCTATGATTTCACACACTATTATTGATTCAGAATAGATTGATGCATCAGAATCTGGATTATATTCAATATCTTTCATATCTGTATTTTCTAATTCATTATTTGATTCCTCACAGTCTTCTGTAACGTCTAACCCATGTAAATACTCTTTTTCATCATTAGTAGTAACATAGTAATTTAGGTTGAAAAAAAGACTTGCGTCCATCTAGTTCAACCTTTTTCCTATTCCTGTTTACCATCGTTGATCCAAAAGAAGGCAAAAAAACCCTCAATACAGCAATTTCAGATTCTGCCTTGAATGGGGGGAAAAAATTCCTTCTTGATTCCAAATGGCAATCAGATTTCTCCTTGGATCAACACGCCCTAACTAAATATTAATCCCAATACTAACGTACATAGCCTTCTATGTTCTGCTCTTTTAAATAAGTATGCAGGCCCTTTTTAAAGGTATCTAATGTATTCGATAGCACCATCTCCTTAGGCAGTGAATTCCATACCTTTATTGTCCTTACTGTAAAGAAACCCTTCCGCTGTTGTACATGAAATCTCCTTTCCTCAAGTCTAAGCGGGTGGCCCCTTGTCCTTTGTACTGTTCTGTTAATGAACAGGTCTTTGGAGAGCCCTTTGTATGGCACTGAACATTTTTATATAGTGTTATCTTATTCCCTCTAAGATGCCGTTTTTCTAGTGTCTACAAGTTTAACTTTTCTAGCCTTTCTTCATAACTAAAACTTTCCATTCCCCTTACAAGTTTTGTAGCCCTCCTATACACTCTCTCTAGTTCCATAATGTCCTTTTTCAGAAAGGGCACCCAGAATTGAACAGCATATTCTAGGTGGGGTCTTACCATGGACCTGTAAAGAGGCATAATAATATCTTCCTCCCTTGAGTCAATACCCCTTTTAATACATGCCAATATCTTATTGGCCTTTGCAGCTGCCAGCTGACACTGCATGCTACTGCTAAGTCTATTGTCTATCATTACTCCCAAATCCTTTTCATTAGTAGATTTCCCCAGAGAAACACCATTTAATACTATATGTTACATTTTTATTATTATACCCAAAATGCATAATTTTACACTTGTCTATATTGAATCTCATTTGCCATTTGCCTGCCCAGTTACTCAATTTTTCCAAATCCTCTTGTAATGAAGACACCTCCAGTTCAGACTTTATTACCTTACTTAATTTTGTGTCATCGACAAACACTGATACATGGCTCCCTATGCCCTCTGGGAGGTCATTAATAAACAAATTAAAAAGAAGAGGACACAGGACAGATCCCTGAGGTACTCCACTTATCACGTTTATCCAATTGGAGAACTTGCCATTTACTACCACTCTTTGCATTCCATCTTTCAGCCAATTTCCAATCAACACACAAACGTTTTCCCCTAGGCCTATTTCATTCAATTTGTACAGTAACCTCTTGTGTGGAACGGTATCAAATGCGTTGACAAAGTCTAAATAGATCACATCAATCGCCGCTCCCGCATCTATATTTTTACTCACTTTTTCATAAAATGCGATCAAGTTAGTTTGACAAGACCTCTTTCACAAAGCCATGTTGGCTCCTGCTAATGATATTCCTGTTCCAGTTGAATTCCTGAATATATTCCCTTAGCAACCCTTCAAACAGCTTCCCTACCACAGATATCAAGCTTACAGGTCTGTAAATTCCTGGCTGTGACTTTGATCCTTTTTTAAATATGGGCACCACATCTGCTTTATGCCAATTCATAGGCACCATACCTGAAATAAAAGAATCCCCGAAAATCAAATATAATGGTCTGGTCAGGGCCTGGCATAGCTCTTTAAGTACCAGTGGGTGTATACCATCTGGCCCTGGGGCTTTGTCTACCTTAACACCATTCAATTGTTTTAACACTTTTTCTTGTGTTAGCCAGTCCCCATGCTTGCTGTGACTGTTCTGTAAAAATAGTCTGCAAATTCTTGTCCATTGGGTCTTCCTTGGTAAAAACAGAAGAAAATAAATTATTTAAAATATCTGCCTTCTCTCTGTCCCCCTTGACCATCTCACCTGTTTCGGATAACAAGGACCCAACATTATCAGACTTTAATTTTTTGCCATTAATGTATTTAAATAATTTTTTTGGTTTGCTCTTGCTCTCCTTAGCAATATTTTTTTCATTCTCCAGTCTAGCTAATTTAATAGCCTTTTTACAGGTTTTGTTGGCATTTTTGTATACTGCAAATGCCTCTGCTGATCCCTCAGCTTTATAATGTTTAAATGGCGCTTTCTTATTTATTTCATGAATTACTTTACTGGTTAGCCACATTGGTTTTAATTTGCTTTTTTTGTATTTGTTTCCAACAGGGATACATTTATATGAATATTTTTGCAATGTTATTTTGAAGGCATTCCACTTACCTTCTGTGTTTTTTTCCTGAAAATATTATATCCCAGTCAACGAGACCAAGGGCTGAATTAAACCTGCTAAAGTTGGCCTTTTTAAAATTCAGTGTTTTGGTGGAACCCATGCCAAATTGCTTTTTTGAATTAATCTCATACGATACCATGTTATGGTCACCATTCCCCAAGTGCTCCCTTACTTGGATGTTAGAGATAAGTTCTTCATTGTAAGTTATTACCAGATCCAGACACGCATTCCCTCTGGTTGAGGTCTGCACTAGTTGAGACAAAAAATTGTCATTCAACAAGTTCAGAAACTGACTGCTTTTAGCAGAATTAGCTGTTCCATTTTTCCAGTCTATTTCTGGATAATTAAAATCACCCATAATTATAGTTCTCCCTATTTGAGAAGCCTTTTCTATTTGCATTAATAGCTGTGATTCTTCAAGGTCACCAATGTTTGGTGGTTTATAACAAATACCCACTAATATTTTCCGGGCAGTTTTACTAACCCAGTGACTATTTCAACCCACAGAGATTCCACATGTTCACTACTGTCATCACATACATCTTCCCGCAAATGAGGCAATAATGCTGGTTTGACATACATACAGACCCCACCACCTCTTTTGTTTGACCTATCTTTTCTATATAACATGTAGCCCTCCAAATTGATTGACCAATCATGTGTGTTATCCCACCATGTTTCTGTTATGCCTATCAAGTCATAATTTTTGATTTCAGCTACCAGCTCCAGTTCCCCTATTTTACCAGTTAAACTTCTGGCATTTGCAAGCATACAATTTATGCCACTGCTATGTTCCATTTGTGATTTCATTTTGATGTGGTTTATAGGCTTCTCCCTATCATGTGTACTAATCCTGCCCCCAGATCCACCCACCTGGTTATTAACTACATCAGCTTCCCTTTCTATACTATCTAACCCAGTATTTATTGGCACCTCCCCCCCTTCCTAGTTTAAAATCTCCTCCAACAGTCTAGTCATCCTCTCCCCAAGCACTTCAGACCCTCTTGCATTCAGGTGCAATCCATCCCTACTATAGAGATTGTATCTCAAAGCAAAATCAGCCCAGTGCTCTAAAAACCCAAAGCCCTCCTTCGCACACCAAGACTTCAGTCATGCATTGAGCTCCCTAATCTCCTACTGTCTCTCTGGCGTAGCGCATGGCACAGGTAGTATCTCTGAGAATACTACCTTGGAGGTCCAATCTTACTCCCTAAAATTACCTTTTAGGACTCTCCACCATCCTCTTACTTTGTCATTGGTACCAATATGCACCAAGACAGCTGGATCCTCTCCAGCCCCTCCCAATAATTTGTCCACCCTGTCTGCAACATGCCGAACACGGGCACCCGTGAGACAGCAAACCATTCGGTTGGTGCGATCAGAGCCACAGATTACCCTATCTGTTCTCTTAATAATAGAGTCCCCTACCACCATGACCTGCCTATGCTTCACTTTCCTCTGGATCCCCTCTGTGCTAGAGGAGCTGTTATCCTGGCTGTTAGGGAGAACAGTCTTCTCCAGCAATTCCACTTCTGGGTTTTCCTCCCCAGCATCTTCACTTAAATGAGCACATTTTTTGGGATGGAAAAACTCAGGACTGGCTGCCCTCTTCCTCTTCCCTCCCCCATTGCAACCACTTCTAACTGTCACCCAACTATGTGCCTGGGTCCCTTCTACCTGACCTGCTTCCTCTATGCTAGGTGACCCAGCTAGACTCTGCTCAGTTAGCAAAAGACTCCTCTCATGGTTGTCAATAGCTTGCAAGATACCAAACAGCATGGGTTTACAGCAGGGAGATCTTGTCAAACTAACCTCATAGATTTTTTTGACTGGGTAACTAAAATAATAGATCAAGGGGGAGCAGTAGATATAGCTTATCTAGATTTCAGTAAAGCATTTGACACTGTCCCTCATAGAAGACTCATAAATAAATTGCAGTGTTTGGGTCTAGATGTAAAAATAGTGAAATGGATAAGGCAATGGCTGAGTGACAGTAGACAGAAGGTGGTAGTCAATGGAGAATATTCGGACGAAAGGAGTGTTACTAGTGGAGTACCTCAGGGATCTGTACTGGGGCCCATTCTTTTTAATATTTTTATTAGTGATATTGCAAAAGGTCTTCAAGGAAAGGTATGCCTTTTTGCAGATGATGCAAAGATCTGCAATAGGGTAGACATTCCAGGGGGAAAAAGCCAAATGGCAAATGATTTAGGTAAAATAGGATTTTAGTCTTACCTGTTAAATCCTTTTCACTTAGTCCATACAGGTCACTGGTACCATGGGATGTGTAGTCCCCTTTAATAGGCAGGAACAATTATGCAAATAATTTGCAAGGGGCGGAGCCTCCCCTCTTACTTAAGCCACCTTCTGGCCAGAGCCACCCATATTGATTTGAGACCCTAAACTGACCCCAGGTAAGCAAAAAGAAAGACTCCTGTGAGCATGCCCGAACGGTCTCCCACTGAATGCCACAGGAGAGCCAAGACTGGTCCCTTGACAGGGTGGGAGACCAGTGACCTGTATGGACTAAGTGAAAAGGATTTAACAGGTAAGACTAAAATCCTATTTTCACTGTCGTCCAATACAGGTCACTGGTACCATGGGATGTACAAACATTGAGCTGATCCAGAGGCGGGAAGTAAGGCAAGGACCAGGCGCAAGGCCCAAGTCACTAGAACTGATAACCAGTTGATAACATAGCCCAAACTGTAAGTGTCAACGGACACCAATCAAGGGAACAATCCCTGAACTTAACACAGCACACGGAACACGAGCCAACCGGGCTCAACAGTAAGGAAGCACTAAGGATCACAGAGCGGAAGACCTACACAGGCAAGACTGCCTCCAGGACCTTCCTTCCAAAGCTGGCATCAGCCGATGCCAGTACATCAACTCGGTAGTGCTTAGAAAAAGTGTGCACAGAGGACCAAGTGGCCGCTCTGCACAGTTGATCAGCAGAAGCTTGATTCTTGTAGGCCCAAGAGGCCCCAATAGATCTGGTGGAATGGGCAGTCACCCTGAAGGGAACATGCTTATTCCTCAACTTATAGGCTTCACGGATGGTAGCCTTAATCCAAGAGGCAATGGTAACTTTGGAAGCCGGTCTTCCTGCCCTAGGCCCCTCAGGAATGACGAATAGAGCGTCAGACTTCCTGATAGATTCGGTGCGATGAACATAAAACTTGAGGCAACGCACCACATCCAACAAATGGAGATCTCTTTCCTTGTCAGATGAAGGATTAGGGCAGAAAGAGGGAACCACAATCTCCTGATTGATGTGAAACTCAGACACAACCTTGGGTAAGAATTCCTTGGTAGTGCGAAGCACAGCCTTATCCTTGTGGAACACCAGGTAAGGAGGTTTACAAGACAATGCCTGTAACTCTGCCACCCGGCGTACTGACACAATAGCCAAAAGGAAGGCCATCTTCCAAGTCACAAGACGTAATGGAATGGAAGCCAAGGATTCAAACGGTGGTCGCTGAAGAACTCCCAGCACCAAATTGAGATCCCACTGGGGAGCAGGACTCTTGAAGGCAGGTCGAACATGAGTCACACCTTGGAAGAAGACTTTCACATCAGGAAGGATGGCAATCCGTTCCTGGAAAAACACAGACAAGGCAGAGGTCTGAACTTTGAGGGAACTCAGACTGAGCCCCTTGTCCACACCGTCCTGCAAGAAGGCCAGGACAGTGGGAAGATGGAAGTCAAGAGACAACTGCTTGACAGAGCACCATGTCACGAAAGTTGACCAAATGCGATGATAGATCTTGGAAGACACAGGCTTACGAGCACTGAGCATCGTCGACACCACAGAAGGAGAAAAGCCTTTCTTAGCTAGAATCGAGGATTCAACCGCCATGCCATCAAACGGAGAGAGTGAACATCCTCTTTCCACAGATACCCCTGAAGAAGCAGGTCCGGACGGGCTGGAAGTGGGATTGGATCCTTCACTGACATGGCCATCAATTCCGGAAACCAGGACTGGCGAGGCCAGTTTGGAGCAATCAGGATGACAGGACAACGTTCTCGCTTCAACTTCTGAATAACTCTGATCAATAGAGGAAGAGGGGGGAAGATGTAAGCCAGGGAGAAGTCCCAAGGGATCGACAAGGCATCCACCGCTAGAGCAAGGGAGTCCCTCAGACGGGAGCAAAACACCGGAACCTTCCTGTTGTGTCTGGTAGCCATCAGATCCACCACTGGCATCCCCCACCGTTGAGTGAGCATGTGAAACACCTCTGGGTGAAGAGCCCATTCTCCGCTGTCGACGGTGTGACGACTGAGGAAGTCTGCCATGACGTTGTCCACGCCTGGAATATGAACTGCAGAGATGACAGGCACGTGATCTTCTGCCCAAGACAAAATATCCTTGACTTCCCACCAGGCGGAACCGCTTCTTGTGCCGCCTTGTCTGTTGATGTAAGCCACCGCCGTGGCGTTGTCGGACTCTACTCTGACTGGAAGACCGGTCAATTGAGACTCCCAGTGCCTCAGGGCCAGCCTGACAGCTCGAAGTTCCAGAACATTGATGGAGAGCATGGATTCCTCCAGACCCCATTTCCCCTGAGCACTGAAGCGACCCCAGACTGCACCCCAGCCCCGAAGGCTGGCATCCGTTGTGACTGTGGTCCAATGAGGAACTAGAAAGGATTTCCCTTTCAAGAGATGAGAGAGATCTAACCACCAGTGCAGACTCGACTCGACATGAGGAGGAAGAGAAACAGACAGATGTTGATGATCTGGATGATTCCTGCACGTCTGGATCACAAATCTCTGAAGATCCCTGGAGTGGGCCATGGCAAATGGTACTGCTTCGATCGTGGAAATGAACTTCCCCACTAAGGACGACAACTTCGGAACTGGAATTTCGTCCATGTCCAGAATCCCAGCCACTCTGACAGCTATCTGGTGAGCCACGTCCTCTGGAAGAAACACCATGCATTGGCGAGTGTCGAACAGGAGACCCAGGAACAGAAGCCTCTGAGAAGGAATCAAGTCCGACTTGTCCAGATTCAGGATCCATCCGTGACGGTTCAGGGTGTGCATGCACCTCTGCAACTGCTGGTGGAGAAGCTCCGCTGAGGAGGCCTTCAGTAGGAGATCGTCCATGTAGGGAGTCACTCTGATCCCATCCTGATGGAGCACCGCTATCAAGGAGCCCAGCACCCGCTGGAAGACTTGAGGAGCTGTAGTCAGTCCAAAGGGGAGCGCTGTAAATTGAAAGTGTCCCCTGTGGCAGGCAATCCTGAGATACTTCCTGCTCTCTGGATGAATAGGGATGTGAAGATAAGCATCCTGAAGGTCCAGGGAGGCAAGAAACTCCCCTGGAGACATTGCTGCAATCACAGAGCGCAGGGACTCCTGGCGGAAGTGGGAAGTCACCACATAGGCATTGAGATCTTTGAGATCCAAGATGGGACGGGCTCCTCCGTCCTTTTTGGCTACCACAAACAGGTTGGAATAAAATCCTGAACCTGTGTCCCCCTGCGGAACCGCCTCCAGGACCTCTTTGTCCAAGAGATCCTGAATAGCGTCGTCGAACAGACGCCTTTTTGAGGGTTCCTGAGAAGGACGAGTAAAATGGAACCGAAAAGGAGGAAGGGAAGAGAAAGGGATCCTGTATCCCTCTGACACCACCTGAAGAACCCATGGGTCCGCCACTGACTCCTCCCAAGTCCGGCGAAAGATGCGGAGACGACCGCCTACAGCCGGATGCGGACCCGGGTTCGGCGAGTCATGCCGAAGCAGTCTTGGAGGTCTTGGCCTTGGAGGCAACTTTGGGCCTCCAGGACTGTTTGGGCTTGGAGGAGGAGCGCGTAGTGGGAGGACCCGTTTGGGCCGAGGAGCGTGTCTCAGTCTGAAAGGAACGAAAGGACCGATTGCGTTTGGCTGGAAACTTTTTCTTAAAGACTGAGGGTAGAAGAGTACTTTTACCGCCAGTAGCCTCACTGATCATTTCTTTGAGCTCAGAGCCAAAGAGCAAATTCCCCTGAAAGGGCAAGGAAAGCAAGGCTTTCTTAGAGGCTGTATCAGCAGACCAAATTTTCAGCCAAAGAGCGCGTCTAGCCACCACAGAAGAAGTGGAGGCCCTCGCCATCATGCGCACAGCATCAAAAGCAGCATCAGCAACATAGTTCTGAGCTTCAGTGATATTAGCAAGAAGCTGCAACTGTTCAGATACAGGCGCATCCTGTCGAACCGCTTCAGTCAGTCGTTCAGTCCAGGCTGCAATAGCCCTATTAACCCATGCCACAGCAAAGGTGGGGCGCATGGCAGTGCCAATAGAGGCAAAAATAGATTTAAGAGAGAGCTCTAATTTCTTATCCGTCCAGTCCTGCAAGGCAGAGGCATCTGAGACAGCCAAAGCAGTAGATTTGGATAGTCTAGACACAGGAGCATCCACCTTGGGAGGATGAACCCATTTTGCCAGCTCCGCTTCGGGAAAAGGGTAAAGTTTGGCAAACTTTTTGGAGACAGAGGAAGATCTATCAGGATTCTTCCATGCCTCAGAAACCAGACGGGCAAGAGTAGGGTTAGTTGGAAAACAAACAACAGGTTTAGATGGCTTTTTCTGAAAAACATCAGTAGGATCATAAGTGGATTCCTGAGTCAGAGGAAGGTTGAGCGTATTCAGAACCGCTCTGATCAGACCCTCAGCCGAAACTTCAGGGTCACACTCATAGGGGTCCCCAATGGACCTGTTAGATTCAATAACAGTACGTTCCTCAGCATCAGAATCCTGCAAAAGTTCTTCTTCAGAAGAATCAGTGATATCAGGAGCTCCCTGTGGCTTAGGCAGGGAGGTCCTGATAGTAGAGGGGGTCTGCCAGACCTGGAGAGCCCCCTGTACCTGAGAGGGAAAGAGTTGAAGCGTGGATCTGAGATCCCTAGTGGCAGCTTTAAACTCCCTCACCCAAGATGGCTCAATAGCGTGGCTGGGAAGCCCAGGGTTGCTATCTTTATCAGTACAATTAGGGCATAGATCCCCCACATTATCGCAATCCAGCCCAATGTGGCAAGAGGAGCAAAACGCCATGGGGGTAGAAGACCCCCCAGCCTCCTTAGTCTTGGGTCTAGCCCCTAGCTCCAGTGAAGTAGACATGCTCACAGCGTCAATATACCCCACAAAAAACACTATCACCCAGAAAAGTGTTAAAGATTAAAGTTTCACCCCAGAAAAGGTCTAAAAACGGACTTATCTGGCCAGCGAAGGGTTAATCTGGTGAGGAGAGAGAAGGCTCGGTCCCTGCGTAGTGTACTCGCCTTGGAAAAGTACCACAAAATGGCGGCCGTCATGACAGCCAATCAGAAACGAGCGCGAGCTAAGCGCTCATGGGAAATGTAGTTTTCCTATGCAAGTACCCCAAACAGTGCCCGAAGCCCCCCTGAACCCCCTACATTAATAAAACACCAACCGGATGATAGAGCAGGAGCCTAGCATTAAAATGAGCCCACTCTGAAGTTGCTGTGACAAGCGGTTTCAGAGATATGTCCCAAACTGTGAATTCCCATAGAGAGTAAAGGAGCTCTGCTGCTGAGCGGGAAAAAGCCGCGCTTAAAGGCGCGGAACACCATTTTTAATAAAGTTTAGTAAAACATTAAAAAGTGCCCAAACAAGCATGAAATACATGAGAAACATAAATAAATGAATACCCAATGCTCCAAAACTCAGAGAATAACACAGAAATTGCATAAATAGAGATAATGCAATAAAAACACCCTATGAGTGCTGGAGTGTATTAAAACTCCCAAATACAAGCCCATCAAAGGGACACTGTGGGGACAAGTGGACCTTCAGCACTCAATGGGTGACTCACCTTTCTCGCAGACTTCTGTCTTCAGGTGACCATGATAGGGAGGGAAAGAACCAGAGGTAAATTCCCCAACAGGGGAGCTGCTTAACACAAGCTGTCCCCTCATCAGGTATAGGTCCACAGAAATCCCTGGAAGCTGCACTAGCCACTTCGGGTGAGGGCATTCACAGCCATGGTCACCCTCCTAATGGTGGTATTCCATATTTGAAGAAAAAATAATAAAACTCTAAGAAGCATAGCTGTTCTCTGCCTGGTGTGCAAGCACACCAGGAACAAATCAATATGGGTGGCTCTGGCCAGAAGGTGGCTTAAGTAAGAGGGGAGGCTCCGCCCCTTGCAAATTATTTGCATAATTGTTCCTGCCTATTAAAGGGGACTACACATCCCATGGTACCAGTGACCTGTATTGGACGACAGTGAAATTAGAAGAATGGTCAAGAGTGTGGCAGATGCACTTTAACGTTGATAAATGTAAAATAATGCACTTGGGACATAAAAATCCAAAGGAAAAATATACCATTAAGGGTACTGTGCTGTCAGAGACAACAGAGGAAAGGGATTTGGGAGTAATTATTTCTAATGACTTAAAGGTAAGCAGGCAATGTAATAAAGCGATGGGGAATGCAAGCAGGGCACTGGGTTGTATAGCTAGGGGCATTAGTAGCAGAAAAAGGGGAGTAGTCATGCCACTGTACAGATCTCTAGTTAGACCTCACCTAGAATATTGTGTACAGTACTGGAGACCCCATCTCCAGAAGGATATTGATACTCTAGAGAAAATTCAAAGAAGGGCTACTAAAATGGTGACTGGTCTACAGGAAAAGAAATATCAGGATAGACTAAAGGATCTGAATATGTATAGCTTGGAGGAGAGGAGAGAGAGAGGGGATATGATAGAAACATTCAAATACATGAAGGGATTCAACAAAGTACAGGATGGAAGTATATTTCAAAAGAGTAAAAACATTAGGACAAGAGGCCATAGTCTAAAACTAGAGGGACACAGGTTTAGATGTAATGTAAGAAAGTTTTACTTCACTTAGAGGGTAATAGACAAGTGGAATAGCCTACCAGCAGAAGTGGTAGATGTCAATACAGTGACAGAATTTAAGCATGCATGGGATAGGCATAAGGCGGTCCTTAACATAAGAAAAGACCAAGGACCAAAAAAGGTTTGAGTTGTTTTTTTTTTTTTTTTTTTTAACACAGTAGGAAATTGGGCAGACTAGATGGGCAGATTGGTTCTTATCTGCCGTCAAATTCTATGTTTCTATGTCAATATCTCTCAGTGTTGCAATATGACTCTCTAGAGCTCCAATCTGAGCTTCTAGAAAGGCTACTTGCTCACACTTGCCACAGCGGTATGGACCCTGGAACTGCTGTTCCAAGCATGCATACATATTAGGGTTGTCACATTTTCTTCAAAAAAATACCGGCCATGGCATTCCCTCCATAGACTTAACATTGAACATAAGCCAATTTTTACCGGCCTGCCGGTAAAATACCGGCTGAGTGGCAACCCTAATACATATGTAAAGATGTGCACTGAGTGAGATCTCCAAGCTTGCTCATCGTGTATGGTGCAAATGTGAGTTCTTAAAAATGTAAACAATGAATTTACCTTTGTTCCTCTAACTCCTGTGTTGCACTAACTGCTGTGTTTCACAAACTGTACACTTATTCCAGAGCACTTAGTAAAGAGCACACTGTATTTGTGAGCAAGCTCTGTGAGTCCTCTACCTAGATTTATACAGGCGATTGTTCACAAACCCCCACCCTTAATTAATTACACACACTCCCAGAACAAACAACCTTTTAAACTTTAACCCTTTAACCTTCTTACTGCAGGTTAGGATGTAAACCACAAATCAGTATAACACTTTTCTAATGCTGTGTTTCACCAACTGTCCACTTATTCCAGAGCACACTGTATTTGTGTGTTCTTGAAACTCTATAGATATGTCAATTTTATCTTCACAATCTGGAGTTAATCTACTAGTTCTACATGATTTAGAATATTCTGTACATAAAGTTATATCTTTTTTATCTATATTCACATGATTATTATGTTTTTTATTCTCATTTTCCAATAACAAGTTTTCATAATTGTGTTGAATTCCAATACTAATTGTGTATGGTATGTTTGTTTGAATAGCTATACTCCTTTGGAAATGGCAAGGATCAGTTCCAATTTTAATGTGTCTAATACCAATTAATTGATCTGTTTGAGTTGCAGAATTAACTCTAATTAAACAACAATCTTGTTCCTTTTTCAGTTTCACTTGTACATATGTTTGTTGAGTTATCAATCTTAAATCTTTTTTTTCTTGGATTTTCATCAATATTTTCATCCTTACTTTTATCATCAATTTTAGGAAATAATGTTTTTTTTAAAGTTCTTCATCCCATGTTTCTCATAACAGTCTTTGGTAAAATGTGTAGAACACAACCTGTACTTCTAATTTTTGTTCCTTCCAAAACTTTACTTGCAAATAAATTTATGTCTCCAAAATCTTGTTTTATTTGTATTAACCAAACTTTTATTAACTCCAAATTATTATTATTATTACCATGTAAAACAACATTTGGCTTCTTTTCTTTCTATCCTGTTTTATGCTGACATCTGTTAACAATACAGTTAGGCATTCTTAAATGTTCTATTTGACCCTAGGCAAATAAAAAATAAATATTAATATTTGTATTCTACATACAATTCAATTACCAGAAAAGTGTAATTGTATATTTTATAAAACATACTATTTAATATTAAATAACTAATATGATTTTTTGAAAACTATACAAAATGTATGAATTCTAAATGAACTACTATTATATATAATATATATAACTTGAAATAAGGAATTGCTATTGATTTAGTATAGTTGGATTTTGTAAAAGCCTTTGATAGAGTTCCTCAAAAACAATTTACTGCATAAATTAACAGACTACAGTTTGATTGATTATATATTAAATGATAGATGACAGAGTTGATGTAAATGGAACCTTTTCAATTTGGTGTAAATTTGTAATTGGCGTGCTACAGTGTTCAGACCTGGGCACAATGCGTTATAAGTTGTTTATTAATGTTATAGACTTAGAATTTGAAAGTAATGTCTCAATTTTTTACAAATGATAATAAGTTGTGTAAGAAAAAACAAAGAGCTGGATGTTTTTTCACTGCATCAGGATATAGATAAACTGAGTGAATGGTCTGAAAAATGGCAAATGTCATATAAGTATAAGGTTAGACTTTTGAACTAAAGAAACAAACATGGTACATATACTCAAAATGGGAAACCACTTTATTTTTTGAAGTTTTGATAGACTACAGACTTCATGGCAATATGCAGAGTAACTCAACTGCTGCAGTTGCATACACTGTTGACATAGCATGTGTTTTTTACAAAGTGGGCCTAGCAGTTGAACAAGGATGGGGAAGTAAACAGTGTATGTGTGAATACATGCCTACTAGTTGAATTGATCTAGGGGGTCAGCTAGTGTATCTGTAGACTTATGACAACCAGTGGAACCAGAAGGTGGTAGAATGTGAGCGAGGCAACTAAAGCATACCTCCCAAAATTTCAAATGGACTAAATTGAACAATTTAGTTTTTGGTGGTGTTGCTGGGGTAGTTGTTTTTGTATGGGGCATTGTCATGACTGTCAAGACTGCCTCCAGGACCTTCCTCCCAAAGCTGGCGTAAGCCGAAGCCAGCACATCCACGTGGTAGTGCTTCGAAAAAGTGTGCACAGAGGACCAAGTGGCCGCCCTGCACAGCTGATCAGCAGAAGCCTGATTCTTATAGGCCCAAGCCAATGGACCTGGTGGAATGAGCCGCGACCCTAAATGGAACATGCTTATTCCTCAACTTGTAGGCCTTACGAACAGTGGACTTGATCCATGACACAATAGTCACTTTGGATGCAGGTCTTCCTGCCCTAGGACCCTCAAGAATGACGAACAAAGTATCTGATTTCCTGACAGCTTCAGTGCAATGGACATAAAATTTGAGACAACGCACCACGTCCAACAAGTGAAGATCTCTCTCCTTGTCAAAGGAGGGGTTAGGGAAGAAAGAGGGCACCACAATCTCCTAATTGATGTGAAACTCGGAGACCACCTTTGGTAAAAACTCCTTGGATGTGTGAAGCACTGCCTTATCCTGATGAAACACCAGATATGGTGGTTTACAGGAAAGATCTTGTAACTCCGCAACACGGCGAACAGACACAATCGCGAGGAGGAATGCCATGTTCCATGTTAAGAGACGTAGAGGAATAGTAGCCAAAGATTCAAAGAGAGGGCGTTGAAGAACGCCCAAGACCAAATTAAGATCCCACTAAGGAGCGGGACTCCGGAAGGCAGGACAAACATGAGCAACACCCTGGAAGAAAACCTTGACATCAGGAAGGACAGCAATGCGCTTCTGAAAGAAGACAGAAAGCACAGAAGTCTGAACCTTAAGAGAACTCAAACTGAGTTCCTTACCCACGCCATCCTGCAAAAAAGCCAGGACAGTAGGTAGATCAAAGTCAAGGGACAGATCCCTGTCAGCACACTAAGACACAAAAGTCGACCAGACGCGGTGATAGATCTTGGATGAAACAGGCTTATGGGCACTAAGCACAGTAGTCACCATAGCAGAAGAGAAACCTTTCTTCTTTAAAATCAAGGATTCAACCTCCAGGCCGTCAAATTGAGCCGATGAACATCTTCCTTCCACAGGTAACTCTGCAGAAGAAGATCCAGACGGGAGGTGAGCAGAAAGAGCCAGAAGCTCCGAAAACCAGGATTGGCAAGGCCAATACGGAGCAATCAGGATGACTGGACAACGGTCTATCTTCAATTTCCATAACACCCTTGTCAACATGGGAAGGGGAGGAAAGATGTAAGCCAGCGGAAACCTCCAAGGGATGGACATCGCATCCACAGCTAGAGCTAGAGAGTCTCTCCACCGAGAGCAGAACACTGGAACCTTTCTGTTGTGCCTTGTCGCCATCAGGTCCACGTCTTTGAACAACGAGTTGAAACACCTTCGGGGTGTAACTCCCACTCTCCTCTGTCCACTGTGTGATGACTGAGGAAGTCTGCCATGACGTTGTCTACGCCTGGAGTGTGCACTGCGGATATGGCAGGAACATGATCTTCTTCCCAGGAAAAATAGCCTTGATCTCTAACCAAGCAGCGAGACTTCTTGTTCCACCTTGCTTGTCGATGTAGGCCACTGCCGTGGCATTGTCAGATTCCACTCAGACTGGACAGTCTTCCAGCTGAGACACCCAATGTTGCAGGGCATGAAATATCGCCTGAAGTTCCAAGATGCTGATCGGAAGTAGGGACTCCTCCATGGACCATTTCCCCTGAGCGCTGATTCGACCCAGGACAGCTCCCCAGCTCGAGAGGCTGCCGTCCGTCATCACCGTGGTCCAGTAAGGAGTCAGAAAGGATCTCCCCTTGAGCAGGTTGGACAGGTGCAACAACCACTCCAAGCTCAGTTCCACGTGAAGAGGAAGGGAAACCAACATCTTCTGATGATCTGGTCGAGCCTTGCACACCTGGATCACAAACCTCTGGAGTTTCCTGGTGAGCGCCATGGCAAATGGGAGCGCTTCTGTCTTGGAAATGAACTTCCCTACCAGAGAAGACAGCCTCTGAACTGGAACAGGATCCTGAGACAGAATCGCTGAAACCCTGTGGGCAATCTGGTGAGCCACCTCATCCGGGAGGAACACCATGCTCCTCTGAGTATTGAAGAGAAGACCCAGGAAGACCAATTGCTGGGATGGGACAAGATCCGACTTGTCCAAGTTGACTATCCATCCGTGATGGGTAAGAGCTTGGATGCAGGTCTGAACGGGGAGGTGCATTTCCTTATAATCCCTCTCTTAAGGGCATCTGAAATATATTCCTCCATAGCTTGGTTCTCCTCAAAAGACAATGGATATGTGCGACCCCTAGGGGGCACCACCCCCCGAGGCAACTCAATAGCGCAGTCATAAGATCTGTGCTGGGGTAGGGTGCCAGCCTCTCCTTTGCTAAACACATCGCTGAATTGTTGGTACTCGTTTGGCAATGAAGGAGAGGTGCACAGGATCTTAACCGGGTGGGATACGCAATGCTCCATACAATATTGAGACCAAGCGGAAATTTCACACTTTTGCCAATCAAACTGAGGATTATGAAGCTGCAACCAGGGAAATCCCAGAATGACTGCATAGTGTGGAGAACTGATAATCTGGAACTGCTGTTCCTCCTTATGAAGCGCCCCAATGGTCATAGGTAATGGCATCGTTTCAAAGGTAAGCTGGGCAGGTTCTAGAGGTCTGCCGTCAATGGCTTCAATAGCGAGAGGGGATTCTCTCTTGACCAGCGGAATCTTATGCCGTTCAGAAAAGGCACTATCCATAAAATATCCAGCTGCGCCAGAGTCAACCAGGGCCAAAACTTCCACCGAGCAATCTGCCCAAGAGAGTACCACCTGTATAGTGGGTTTCTGCATGATCAAACCTGGGGACGGCTGAACACCACCTAGGGCCTGTCCCTCAAGGTACCCTAGGTGTGTTCGTTTCCCGGATGTACGGGACAAGACCTTAGCAGGTACCCAGTTTTGCCACAATATAAGCACAACCCTTGCCTTCTGCGATGTGCTCTCTCCTCCTTGGTTAGTCTAGTGAAACCTAATTGCATAGGTCCACCTGGTTCCCGTAACTGGTCATTAATTTTAGGTACCAAGGGAGGGTTGGGTGGGCAAAATGAACTGCTAGATCCATTGTTTTTTGACCGTACCCTACAGTCCTTAACCATCAATCTCTCACGGATCCGAGTGTCAATTAGGATAACATAATCAATATATTCGTCCAGATCAGTAGGCAACTCTTTAGCTGCGGTTTCATCTTTGATCTGCTTGCTCAGACCTTGTACAAAGGCTGCCAACAACACCTCATTATTCCAACCTACCTCTGCTGCCAATGTGTGGAATTCAATGGCATAATCTCCCACAGTACACCTGCCCTGTTGTATCTCCATTAGGCGTTTAGCAGCAGAGGCGGTTCTACCGGGTATTTCAAACACTCTCCGAAATGATTGCACAGATTCCCTGAAATTCTTTGTGCAAGGTTTCGCACTCTCCCATAAGGGATTGGCCCATGCCAGGGCTCTGCCAGTCAATAGGGATATCATAAACCCAACTTTACTGCTGTCATTAGGAAAGGCATGCGAGGTTAATTCCATAAATATCTCAAGTTGGTTGATAAACCCTCTGCACAGGCTGGGTTCCCCATCATATCTGAGTGGCAATGGAGCACAAGCGGTTAACCCTTTGACTGCAGCCACTGGGGGCATAGTATCGCTCTCCGGTGTCAAACCTGGGGAGACCACCGGACTCGAGGCAGACTTGTCTGTGAGTACTGTACGTTCAAGAATGGTCTGGATTGCCAATGCTAGCTGATCCAGGCACTGCTCAAGTACATCCATCCTCCAATGGATTTTCTGTGCATTACCCTCACTCTTACTATCTGAGGTCATGGCCCTTTCGTACTGTCACAGTTTGTTTTGACTCTCAGACACAGAGTTAAGATACAAACACAACTTTATTGGAAGTTGAAAGAAAACCCTCACGGGTTTGGCAATACACATACATTCAACACATAATAGTACAAAGCAATGGTGAACAGTGGTATGTTGATCAATACTAGAGAGGCTCTACCAGCCTTGCCAATACCGGGTAAGGCAGCCTAGAATAGGCACAATAAGGAATTAGGCTCTACTGGCCTTACCAATATACCGGGCAAGGCAGCCAGGAGACTGGTACACAAAAGAGAAGGCTCTACCGACCTTGCCAATATACCGGGCAAGGTAGCCTTGCGCCCAGAGGTGACAAGTACTGGTGCAAGAGCAAAGTGGCCTCAGCGACTGAGAAAAGGTGGAGCAAACCAGTCGCACAACTGGACACACAGAGGCCTACCAGTGCATGTAGGTGCAGTGAGCAGCCGGTGAATTAGGAGTAAACCAGTAACCGCATACTGGACTACACAATGACACTATCAGTGCTGTATGGGAAGCAGCACGCAATCGGTGATACATGGAGCGAACCAGTACCCGCGTACTGGAGTACACATAAACAATACCAGTGCTGTAGGAGGAGCAGCAAGCAACCGGTGACATATGGAGCGAACCAGTACCAGCTTACTGGAATACACATAGATACTACCGGTGCTGTATGGGAGGAGACAAGCAGCCGGTGATATATGGAGCGAACCAGTACCGGCGTACTGGAGTACACATAGACACTACCGGTACTGTAGGAGAAGCGGTAAGCCACCGGTGATATATGGAGCAAACCAGTACTCGCGTACTGGAGTACACAATGACATTACCAGTGCTGTATGGGAAGCAGCAAGCAACCAGAGATAGATGAAGAGAACCAGTACCCGCGTACTGGATACACAGTGACACTACCGGTGCTGTATGGGAAGCAGCAAGCAACCGGTGATAGATGGAGCGAACCAGTACCCGCATACTGGAGTACACAATGACACTCAGGGATGAAAATGTCGCCCAGGCGACATGAGGACGGAAGAAAGCTGCACACTATCCAGAAGCAGGAACAACAGCCAGGTCGGGACAGGAAGCTGGAACAGCAACGGCAGTCGACCGGATCAGCAACGGAAGCAGGAACATCAGCCCAAACCAGATCAGGAATGTAGGCAAGAACCACTTCAGCACAGGAGGCTGTCAGGCAGGTAAGCAGATGGAATCTGGAAGGTGGTGTATGCAGTAAGGCCCAGGAAACTCAGGAACAGGATGCAGGTGGCTATAGACAGACACCACGAAAGGGCAACCAAAGGGTGCCAGGACCCAGTCTATATAGGTAATACTGGGCAGATACAAGACAGGCAGCCAATGGAGAGCCTTCACAGATAACTGACAGGAAAGGGCAGCAATCACGGGCACCGTGATAAATGCGCTGCGTACCACTCCGGCATGCAAAAAGTTAACAGTTCTTGCAGCCATTGCATGCCTTTGGGTCATGCAATGACCAAATCACACACACACACAATAATATTTATAACTGTGGGGGGCATCAGGAGGTGTCCTGATGTCCCAAGTCAAGGCTGAATAAGTTTTTGAGCTTTTTTTTTTTTTTTTTTTTTTAATTACTCAGATTGCGGCCAATGCTTGCAAACGGCTCATACATTGACCGCAATTCAAACAGATCTGCTGTAAGAGGTATAGCTAGGGGCCACCAGGAGAGGGGACTTGGCACACTAACAAGTTAAAAAAATAAATTTTATTCAGACATATGTGGTTTATTTGTAATAAATGTGTGTGTATAAATTCAATACCCTTCCCTAGCAGACACGATACAGATTCTCCTAAGCACCAGCCAGAAACAGCTGATTTCAAAATACCGTGAGTTCACAAAACCTAAATGCCACCACTAGAGGGAGCTCATGATTTAAAAAACCAAAAAAAAAAACAAAAAAAAAACAAATTACATTTAATAAGAGAATTACTTCTTAACCCCTTAAGGACCCTTGACGGGCCTCGCACGTCATGGCTGGATTTGCTTTAAGGACCCATGGCGTGCCAGGACCATCATGGAATTCTGGGCTCCCTGCGCAGCTGCATACCATTCTGGGAGTCCAGAATCAGATTAAATTTAAACAAAATGCTCAGTGGTTCTTATGTGACAGCCACGTGCATGCTCGCCCGGTCCTTAAGGCGTTAAACAAAAAAATCTCAGAAAAACAGAAGACACCACTGAACATATCATTATTTAATTTATTAAATAATAGAAGTCATTTTTTGTTGACTGCTCCTTTAAACCTTTGAGTGCAGGAAGGTGTCCAACACATCGCAAGGCAATGTGTTGGATACCAGTATGGCACTCAAGGGGTTAATTCCAACCTGCCCCACACTCACTCTGCTGGCCTTTGCTGTGACTATTCATTGTTGCCCTTCCTAAAGATATTGTAGATTATTCTCTCTCATGTGTCGCTTGTTTGTCGGCGGTCCAATTCTCAGTTCTGCTGTCAGTGTGTCTGTGGCAGATGCGGACCCGAGAGGAGACAGAGAGCTGTCTGTACAGTGACAGGTAAGATGGCAGTCTCCTCTCAGGTCTCCATCTGGGGCAGAGAGACTGAGAACAGAACTGATAACTGGACCGGAGAGAAACAGGCAACACACGAGACAGAAGGGGGGCACAGCAGAGAGAAGAGGGAGAGCATAGGTGACATAATGGCTGAAATCATTTCAGAGAAGGGGGAGAACTAACCCTTTGAGTGCCAGGGGGTATGCAATGCATTGCAATGGCTTGTGTATCCCTCTGTCACTCAAAGTGTTAACTATTGCTTAAAAGACAAATATGTTACTATAGTGTGTGTGAAGACACAGTACTGATTTTGTGTATGTGTCAGTGTTTAGGTGATTGATAAACATGTGTGTCATACAGTAGCTGTGTAATGTGTGTCAAGTGGGACATGATGGGTTAACAGAGGGTGGACACAGGAGAAGCTTCAAGGCCACTCCTGGCTAAATTATACGATATGCAATACTCCTGAGATGAAGTTTTTTCAGCAGATTTTGCCAGGAGTGCCCGGGGGACAGTCACCCCTTAACCCGTTTTATTATTTAAGCACATATTATGTGCTTTAACGCTCTCACTGCTGGAGTATTATCCAATGCATTGCATTAGCTACTTATCCATGAATCATAGTAACATAGTAATTTAGGTTGAAAGAAGACTTGCTTCCATCTAGTTCAACCCTTTTCCTATTCCTGAATCAAACTGTTAATGCTGTGTCTGGCTAACAGGCAGCATACTTTTCTTTAATAAACTTCAGAAGTATGTTACACATTCCTGGACATGGAGACACTGAGTAGCTCTGACACTCTGCACATCCGTCCTTCAACACCAATCATGATGTTCCATAATTCACACTATTTCAATGACACTTTACATACCAAAATACAATCATAAAAAAAAAAAAAAAAAAAAAAAGATGGGCAACGCTGTCCCACACTGCTAGTATCACAATAACAATGCAGAGGGAACAGTACTTTTACCACTTTAACATATACTATATACAAGCATGGGAGGAGATAGATTCACTACACTATGTAGGTTGTATTCATCAGTGCCCTGTGCCCTGAAAGACTGAGATTGGATACTTGCTGGAATAATAGCATAAGAATATTGTGTGGTGTGGTAAGGAAGAGGTTAAAAACAAATCTCTCTGAGTTTTGTTTTCCCTCTTTGCTGTGATAAATAATTGAAGTCTGGTGTGGTGGGAGTGACTAATTGCTGTGTTTGTAATTGGTGGATTCCTGGCTTATATAGCAGATACATAGTGAATACTTGAACGTGTGAATCTTGCCTCAGTGTGTAAGTGCAGAAGGGTGGTAAGTGTGGGAATTTAAAACAGGGGGAATTCAAGTGCAGAAGGGTGGTAAGTGTGGGAATTTAAAACAGGGGGAATTCAAGTGCAGAAGGTGGTAAGTGTGGGAATTTAAAACAGGGGGAATTCAAGTGCAGAAGGGTGGGAAGTGTGGGAATTTAAAACAGGGGGAATTCAAAGACAGGGGATTACACAGGGAACACTTTTATCAAACTTATTGTGCAGCTATTTTTGCCTGCATTTTTATCTTGTGGTAACTGGCACATATGAGTGGTAGCATGATTGTCCATTTAACTCAGTGCACAAACTGCCATATGTTTGCACACCTGGAACAACCGTTCCAGGGTGCATACCTCTGTGGCAGATGTGAGCAAGTGGTCTCTCTGGAAGCTCGTATTAGAGATCTGGAGGGGCAGGTTGCAACATTGAGAAAGACGGACAATCTTGAGAGGCTTCTGCTGACTGAGCAGCAGGAAGTGGTGGTAGGTAGTTCTGGGGGTGGAGACTGCACAAAGAAAGAGCAGGTAGCCAGATGGGTTACAGTTAGACATAGCAAGGGGGGTGGACAGAGAAATAGGGAGGACACTCCTGTGTTTACTAATCCTAACAGATTTGCTACATTAAGTAATGATGTTGGGGATGCTGACACAGGAATGTCTTTGCTGGAGAGGACTGTTCTCTCTAACAGCCGAGTGAACAGCCCCTCTAGCACGGATGGGATCCAGGACTCAGGCAGACCTAGACAGATGGTGGTGGTAGGGGATTCTATTATTAGGAAGACAGACAGGGTAATCTGTCGCCAAGATCACCACAATCGTACAGTTTGCTGTCTCCCGGGAGCTCGGGTTCGACATGTGGCTGATCGGGTTGATAGATTGTTGGGAGGGGCTGGGCATGACCCGGCTGTCATGGTACATGTTGGTACTAATGACAAAGTCAGTGGAAAATGGAGGTCCGTTAAGAAGGATTTCAGGGACCTAGGATATAAGCTTAAGCAGAGTACCTCTAAGGTAGTATTTTCTGAAATTCTACCTGTGCCACGCGCTACATTAGAAAGGCAACGGGAGATTAGGGAGTTAAATGCGTGGATAAAGACTTGGTGTAAGCAGGAGGGGTTTGGGTTCCTAGAGCACTGGTCAGTCTTTTCCCTTGGGCGCAATCTTTATAGTAGTGATGGATTGCACCTTAGTGGAAGGGGGGCCACGGTGCTGGGTGACAGAATGGTTAGAAGGCTGGAGGAGACTTTAAACTAGAAAGGGGGGGGAGGGAGCTGCAACACAGGCTGGGGAAGATAGTATAATTGAGGGAATGGGATTAGAGAAGGGTCATGGGGATGGAGAGGGGGAATGGGCTAGTTCATCTAATAGGGAGTTGCCATTGTTACAGCCTGATAAAAGACAAATACATCTGAAAAAGAAAGAAATCTTTAAGAATGGCAAAAAGATAAAATGTATGCATGCAAATGCTCGCAGTCTGGCTGGTAAGATGGGGGAACTAGAAATGATTGCAGTACATGAGCAGTATGATCTGATTGGAGTGTCTGAAACCTGGTTAGATGATACGTATGACTTGGCAGTCAATCTAGAGGGCTATTCACTTTTTAGGAGGGACAGGGTTAATAAAAGGGGAGGAGGGGTATGGCTATATGTAAAGTAGGCCTTAAAACCTAGTTTAAGGGAAGATATAAATGAAGGGTCCAATGAAAAGGTAGAGGCCTTGTGGGTTGAAATACACACTGGGGGCACACATAATAAAAAGATATTGGTGGGGGTTTGCTACAAGCCACCTAATGTTGGGGAGTTGGAGGAAGCCCAACTTTTACTGCAAATGGAAAAGGCTGCTAGGTCAGCAAAGGTAATTATAATGGGAGATTTCAACTACCCTGAAATTGACTGGAGCAATATGACTTCAGGCACAACAAAGGGAAATATTTTTCTAAGTATGATAAATGATAATTTTATGTCCCAACTAGTAGAGGAGCCAACTAGAAAAGAGGCCTTGCTTGACCTAGTGCTCTCAAACGATTCTGACATTGTAAACAATGTGCAGGTAAGGGAACATTTGGGCAGCAGTGACCACAATATTGTATCCTTTGAAGTTTGTTATGAGAAACCCAATAGCAAGAGTTTAACCAAAACATTCAATTTCAAAAAGGCTAATTTTACAAAGTTAAAAGAAGCTTTAAAGGATATCCAGTGGGATGTAATTTTCAAAGATAAAAATGCACAAGAGTCATGGAATGTATTTAAAATTCTCTTGGGCAAATATACACGTCAATATATACCATTGGGGAATAAGCACAAGAGAAGTAAAGCAAAACCAATGTGGATTAATAATGTGGTTAGCAGGGAAATGAGAAATAAAAAGCAAGCTTTTAAGGTGTTTAAGTCAAATGGGTCAGATGCATCATCCTATATAATAATTCGCCAAGTTGTGTGTAACGCCCGACATGCGCAGTAGACACTGCTGCGCGTGCGGCAGTCATAAGCAGTAGAGACTGCCCGCGCCGCGGCTGATACAGAGCTGGGCGCTCCGAAGGAGCGTCCAGCTCTGTTTCAGCCGAGACGCGGGCAGTCTCCACTGCGTGTGACTGCCCCGCGACCGGCTGCCAGAGGCACTGTGGCCCGTGTAACGGGCTGTTCAACTAGTTTAAAAAATATAAAGAATGTAATAAAATCTGCAAACAAGCAATTAAGCTAGCTAAAATAGAAAATGAGCGAAACATTGCAAATGAGAGCAAGAAAAACCCTAAACAATTCTACAAGTATATTAACAACAAAAAAGTTAAGGTTGATATTGGTCCTCTTAAGACTGAAACAGGTGAATTGATTAGTGAGGATAAAGCTATGGCTGACACCCTAAATACGTTCTTTGCTTCAGTATATACAAAGGAAGCAGAAATGACAAGCTGTGGGCAAACAGACAAAACCATGGAATTTCCTCCAACATCTACATGGCTTACTGAGGACAAGGTCCAAAAGAGACTGGAAACGGTTATAGTGAATAAAGCGCCTGGACCGGACGGTATACACCCAAGGGTACTTAAGGAACTTAGTTCAGTAATAGCAAAACCATTATACTTAATATTTATTGATTCGCTTTCATCAGGCATAGTGCCCTGTGATTGGAGGAAAGCTGATGTAGTTCCATTGTTTAAAAAGGGAGCAAGATCCAAACCAGGAAATTATAGACCTGTGAGCTTGACTTCCATAGTGGGTAAGATACTAGAAGGGTTATTAACTGACAGTATTCAGAACTATGTGAAGACAAACAATATCATTAGTAGGAATCAGCATGGTTTCATGAAGAACAGATCATGTCAGACTAATGTACTTGCATTTTATGAAAGAGTGAGTAATAATTTGGACAGGGGAATTGCTGTTGATGTAGTATACTTGGATTTTGCAAAAGCCTTTGACACAGTGCCTCACAACAGGTTACTGCATAAATTAAAAGGCTTCGGTTTGGGTGGTGTTATTTGTACATGGATTGAGAACTGGTTAAATGATAGATGGCAGAGAGTTGTTATAAATGGAACTTTTTCAAATTGGTCTAGGGTTATAAGTGGGGTGCCGCAGGGTTCAGTCCTGGGCCCAATGCTTTTTAATTTGTTTATTAATGATCTAGAAGTGGGAATTGAAAGTAGCATCTCAATCTTTGCTGATGACACTAAGCTATGTAAGGAAATACATACAGAGCTCGATGTTTTTTCCCTACAGAAGGATTTAGATAAACTAAGTGAATGGGCAGAAAAGTGGCAGATGTCATTTAATGTAGATAAATGTAAGGTTATGCATTTGGGTTGTAGAAACAAACTTGCTACATATACTCTAAATGGGAAACAACTTGGAAATCCTCATTAGAGATTTAGGTGTACTGATAGACAATAGTCTTCACAGCAGTGTGCAGAGTCACTCAGCTGCTGCAAGAGCAAATAGAGTACTAGCCTGCATAAAAAGAGGTGTAGAAGCAAGGGATGCTAATATTATCCTACCTCTGTATAAATCCTTGGTTAGGCCTCATCTAGAATATGGAGTACAATTTTGGGCGCCTGTTCTAAAAAAAGACATTGCTGAACTGGAAAAGGTGCAGAGACGTGCAACAAAACTGATAAAGGGATTGGAGGATCTGAGTTACAAAGAGAGACTAGCCAAACTGGGTTTGTTTACATTAGAAAAGAGACGTCTAAGGGGTGATATGATTACCATTTACAAATACATTCAAGGTCAATACAAAGAACTATCAAATGAATTATTTATGCAAAGAGCTGAGCTAAGAACAAGAGGTCATCCATTAAGACTTGAGGAAAGGCGCTTTCGACTAAAACACAGGCAGGGATTCTTTACAGTAAGGGCGGTAAGGCTATGGAATTCTTTGCCTCGGGATGTTGTGCTTGCAGATAATGTAACTGCATTCAAAAAAGCAATGGATGCCTATCTAGCACAGAACAATATTGACAGTTATGACAGATGGCTTCAAAGCAAATAGGATATTGAGCCGGGGAACTATTTGACACACACACACACACCTACACTGGAAATTGCTCCAGAGGGCTGTTTTGTTGCCTTCCTCTGGATCAACAGGAGTGTTATTGGCATGGGCTGGACTTGATGGACGCATGTCTTTTTTCAGCCTTATCTACTATGTTACTATGTTTATAGGTGTGATAAACTCAAACCACGTGAACATAATGACAAATTGGATACATACACATCATGATTCAATATTACATTATTCGTTTCACAATTCACAGCTTATTTTTTTCATCATCAGGTAATTTGTTCTTTTTGGTATTGGTGGGTTTTTGATTGGTGAAGGGGAGCTCCAATGTGGGATATCCCGGAGTCGTTCACTTTAATGCCATCTATGCACTGACACCAAGGGGTACCATGTGGAGATATGTTATGGCCAATTAAGAGGCATTTCTGTTCTTTATTTTTTATTTATTTTTATTTTCTTTTTGAGTTTCAAAATGATTTTTGAAAAATGTTAAGGTTTATAATCAACTAGGAAAACAGTTTTGATACAGTGAATGCAAAACATGTACATAACATCAATTAGTGTGATTCACATATCATAAACAACTGTCCTGAACAATATCAAATAGTTTTCAAGTGACAATATCAAAATAGTGCTTCTAATTCCTGTCATACAAACGAAGAGGTGCTGGGTATTTGCTCTCAGAGAAGCAAGTATTAAGCAGAACTACCAACTTAGTTAAAGTCGCCATGCAATAATTAGGCAGATGGCAACTAGCTTAATAATAGTTATCTTACCTCTAAAAACTACACAATGTCACAGAAAGCCTTAATCATCTGAGACAGGAAGCCAGGCATCAGCTCAGACATCTTGTCTGCGAGGCTGTGTTGTCAGTCCCAGTCTCCATTAAGAAGCATTGCACTGTGCCCGAAAGGCACTGGAAAGGACTGATGGCGCTGGCGCACAGACTGCACTAACCTGGCTGTCAGTCACAGAAGATTAAGGATTTCTGCAGCATTGTGTAGTTTTTAGAGGTAAGATGACCATTATTAAAGCGGAACTTTCAGTTCATATTGAGTCGCCACGCATTCATTAAACGCATGTCGACTAGTTTTTAAATAGATGTATTACCTTTAAAAAATAGCCCAGTGTAAAGGAGTCCTTCCCATTTTGGGACTGACAAGCAGTTCGCATGCCTGCGCCATCAGTACATCCAGTAACCATATGGTGCACTGCAGTGCTACTCAATGGAGACCGGGACTGACAGTGCAGGCGCGCAGACAAAAAGGCTGCGCTGTAGCCTGGGTTCCTTTCTCCAAACGGGAAGGATTCCTTTACACTGGGCTATTTTTTAAAGGTAAGACATCTATTGAAAAGCTAGTTACCATGCGTTTAATGAATGCATGGCGACTAAGTATGAACTGAAAGTTCCGCTTTGAGCTAGTCACCATTTGCCTAATTACTGCAGGTCAACTTTAACTAAGTTGGTAGTTCCGGGTGTCTATATCTCCCGTCATCTAAGACATCAAAATCCCGGGTTCAAACGTGAGCGAGTTAGAGGAAAAGAAGGAAGCCAGGGGAGGTGGTAAGAAGGAATTAGAGTGCAGAAAGGGATAAAGAGATGTGGGTTGCGGGTGAAGAAAAGGAAAAGGAGAATAGTGGACAGACAAATCGGTGGAGGGCTACAAGTTCTGCCTGGATCACACAGGAAATGAATGAGTAACCTGGCATTGAGTGCTGCCTCAAACGCCTACACAGGAATGAGGAGGAGATGGAAAAGCTTGGCTGGAGCAGTCCCAGAACTCCCACACTGCTCGGTACTCCCGGGGACCTGCCAATGGAATGTACATGGAACTTTTTCATATCTCTGTAGTGATTCATCCTCTCCCACCACAGCTCTATTGATGATAGCAAAAAGTGTAGGAGGAGGAACTTCCTAGCTGGGAAAGAACTCTGCAATGAGATAAGGAACAGAAGTGGTTTGCCAAGCACTGGGAAGCCCAGAAATTCGGCATAGTGCTTTTTCAATCTGTGACCAGTACTCCCTAATCACCAGGCAAGTCCACCATATGTGCGACATTCATACCCTCCCCCTCCCCACATCTCCAGCATCTGTCTGGTATGCCCGTCTTCATTTTCAACAAACTAGAGGGTGTCAGGCACCATCTAGTCACTAATTTGTAAAACCCCTCTTGAGATGGAACATCCCTAGGGAAGAAATGCTCCAGATGGAAGATATCCCTCCATGTATCCCAGGACTCCAGGGTAGGGATTTGCAATTCCCTACTCCACGCAGCCCAGCAATTCAGGATCTGCAACAGCATGGGTTTGTTGGTAAAGTTTAGAAAGAGTCTTAACGTGATTTTTGTCTGACACTAGGAATTCCTCCATTGGCGTCAGAGCCCTCGATAGGGATCCATGCATCAGTAATCTCTGCACATAGGGTCTCATTTGCAAGTACCTCCACCATTCCCCCACAGGGATTCTCTTCTGAGCAACCATAGCTTGGAAAGGAAGGAGTGTCCCATCACCTACAAAAGATTCGACAAGCCCCATACCAAGTGTCTCCCAGCAGCAAAAAGCCCCCACAGTTAATCCTGGTGAAAAGTCCGGGTTGCCCCTGAATGCTAGAAGTGGGGAGGGGTAGGCAGACCATCTCCTCGGTCCTTCCCATCACTTCCAGAGCGCTAATACCCTACCCAGGATAGGAGATCGAAAACGACTCCCGAGGGATTGTAGTATTGGGCGTAAAAAGCATCTGCCTCGGGTCAAAGTTATGGCATGGCAGTAGGGAAATGTGGAGCCAGTCAACCAACCTCAATGGTTTAATCAATTCCACCAGTTGGTGATTACTGAAGCCACCAATCTGGCAGTCCCATACCACCTTCCTTCTGCGGGTCATTAGGAGCTGGCACCCACATCGCGATGGTCTGTTTTTCCATATAAATCGTGCAAGAGTAGACTTAGAAATGTATATTGGCAGGGTCTGGAACAAATACATAACTTGTAGGAGGATCATCATCTTTACAGTATTCATATGTCTGAACCAGGTCCATTCATGTTTGCAGGGTGTCCGAGATCGCCTTTAGAAGGGGTGGATAGCTGTGCATGTATAGAGACTTGGGGGTTAAACTGCCACCATCTCTCAAGTAGGTGATAAAGGTAGGCACCCACACAAAGGGAATTTCTGCCTGTAAAGATTGAGCAGGAGTAAGTTCACATTAATATTGTTAGGGACCAGGAACCAGACAGACACGAAAATATAAAGTGCAAAACACCTTTATTAAAATAACAAAAGCAAACAAAGCAAAATTGTGATCCAGAAACATAAACCAAACGACAAGCCTGGGTCAGGAACCAAGACAGGTACTCAGCCAAGCTGGGGTCAGGAATACGGAGATCAGCAAAATCAGGAGCCAGAAGGGACGTCAGAGGAAGCCAGGTCATACACAGGTAATCAGTAGAACACTCTTGCAGCCAGAAACAAACACAAGAGCAATCCGATAGTGAGCCAAGTTGCTTTAAATACCCTGGGAAGGTTGGCTGTTGGCTGAAAGCAGCCAGGTGAGCAAACACAGAAAGGTCAGCTGATTCAGCCTGATCCAGTAAAGGAAAGGCAGCAGTAATGGATAGCAGAGCACTGGATTAGCTCAGACAGCAGAGTAGAGCAGCTCAGCCAAACCTTGACAAATATACAAAAAAAAAACGTAAGAAGGCACTACTCAGATAATCACATATATGAGGTATAACTATGCATAGCATACATAGGGTGCCCCAGTCCTATAGCATTAGATCAAAACCAAAAAAAAAGTAGGACCTATATAGGCACTCAACCTCTCTTAACGAACAATGACCACCATATAAAAATATATAAACCATATTTATTAATAACATCCCAAAATATTAAATCATATAAACACAACGTTGAGTTCACAAGACCCTGCAATACCTCTGGGGCATCGTAAAGTCTGCAGACCACATATACACCCCACACTATATATCCCCCCTCCCACTCCACTAAAAACATCTAAGCACTGGTGCGAGTATATATAGCTAGTCAAAAAAGTGATAAAAAAAACATGAAAAAATGAAAAGCGATGAATAATGATGAAGAAAATAAACAATGATGGTAGATGATGATAAATGTCACATGATAAATGCAATGGCTGTCCATCCGTCAATCACTATCCACAGCAGTAAAACATCTCAATATTCTGCAAGGATGGTGGTCTCTTCCACATATACAAGTAAGTCTACACTCTAATATGAACCTCAATACGTGGCCAGTTGTTAACACCTTAAGGACCCATGACGGTCCTGTTCCGTCATGGGTTGTTATACCCTTAACGACCCATGACGGAACTGGACCGTCATGGAATTCCGGGCTCCCCTCGCGGCTGCACGCCATTCGGGGAGTCTGGAACTCGGCCGCAAAAAAAAAAAAAAAAAATGCTCCGTGGTCCTTAACGGACCGCAAGGTGCTTGCGCGGCCCGTCGTTAAGGGGTTAAACATGTGATGGCAAGATGATAGTTAGCGTGTATGGTAAAAATGATGCATACGCAATTGAGTCTGGAGGATAATATATACAATGTAGACCAATTTCTATGTTGTCATCATATCATGGTCACATATTTTATACCCATACAGCATTGTCACAGTCCCGTGTACCTTCCTGCTCCTTCCATGGAACCTACCTCCACTCCACTCGCAAATCGCCTCTCAATGCACCATGATATTTTTCTGTTCCAAGCTCTAAATCGATTGCCAAACACACTCATTAGATCCCAGCATGCCACCATCCAGTAGTTCCGTCTTCATCTATTTCACATAGACCATTCCTCCATGGGATTCATCCTTCAGCCAGCAAAAAGTTCCATATACACACCAGGGTCAGTGCATATCCCACAACGCCAACGCGTTTCGTCCATGTTTCCGCAGGCTCTCTCATGACTATCAAGCTCGCAACAAATTCACATCTTTATATTCACAAAATCCCAGAAGTAAAAAGGGTTTCTATAGTAACTATTGTAAATACTGTGGACACATGTATATTAGGCTACCTGGCATTCCAAAACTTTCCCATCTGTAAACCTACATCTATACACCCATATATGTGATAAATCAAATATCCTGTTAGGGAACAGATAATCATATAAAATAAACCATATCTCATCGTTTACCAATCCCTGGATTGCACCGATCCTCAAACATACGGGTAAGCCCGGTTATATAGGATAATAAATGAGAGGGACATCGACCCCATCCAAACAGTGGTCGGCTGCTGTTTATCTGCCATTCTGCCCCCCCAGCTGAT
This sequence comes from Rhinophrynus dorsalis, assembly GCA_037306005.1. Classification (NCBI taxonomy): domain Eukaryota; kingdom Metazoa; phylum Chordata; class Amphibia; order Anura; family Rhinophrynidae; genus Rhinophrynus; species Rhinophrynus dorsalis. The sequence goes on along the minus strand of CM074720.1, from coordinate 179,065,558 downwards.
CATCATCCCTCATAAGGGGTCCGTGCGATCACCAATCAATTCAAATTTAATTGGTAATAATATCAAATGTAAGATACAGTCCCAAAAACAGAGCAGGTTCCACATGCTAATCCACCCTGTCTCATGAAAAGCATTATGTATACAAATCACCTCTCACTAATAGTATTTGAAGCAGTAAACAATGACCATGTACAGAATCCCATCTATACAGACAGTACCAAAGACACATGCCGGGAAGACCAAAAATCACAAGAACACATTAAATTGTAATTCCTCATTAAGTGCCTGAGGGAAGAGGGAGCCCAAGGTGTAAATCCACATTGATTCATATCTCAGTAACTTTGCATCCAGATCTCCTCCTCTTCTATTATTTTCTATATGCAATACCAATGGCCCTTAAATTCCCAGAGTCTCCAATACAGTACTCAAGGAAATGTCTAGCAATTGGACTCTCCATCTTCACATTTTCTATATCACATTTATGTTCAAGTATTCTCCTTTTAAACTCCATTTTGGTCTTCCCAACATATTTCTTATTATAGGGGCACATGAACTGATATACCACCCCTCGAGTTCTGCAGTTGATCATAGATCTTATACTGAATTTCTTAGCGTTATCAAAATTATAAAAGACATCCGTCTTCTGAATAGAACGACAGGCCATACAGGTACCACATTTAAATATTCCACATATTAGTTTCATATTAAGCCAAGTTTTACTTGTTCTAGCAGGGTCATAGTAGCTATTTACCAGTCCATCTCTCAAATTAGGTGCCCTCCGTTCCACTAAAGCTGGTGCATCACCTACAATTTTCCTGATGCAGGTATTGTGTGTCAAAATTTTCCAATGTTTCACCAGAATTGATCTCAAGGTCTGCCAATGATACCAAATCTAGTGATGAAACAGACCCTATCATCAGTGTGACCTAGGTCTTTTTTCTGTCCGACAATAAGTGCCTCTCTTTCCTGGTTTAAAGCCCTTGAAGAGCCCTGAAAGAGTATCCTCTTTCCAAGAACCTTCTGGTTTGATCCTTTGCCTGAATCTAATAATCCTCTGTATCACTACAATTCCTTCTCAGTTTGAGGTACTGTTCATAAGGAATACCCCAGATCTGAGACGGTAAATGATAACTTGTGGCATGTAGCAACATAGGTTTTCTATATGTTCTAGTTTTTAAGAAATCATTCTCCTTGTATATTTTCAGATCTAAAAAATCAACTTCAGAAAGAATACTAGAACAAGTTAGTTTTATATTTAGGTCATTCTGGTTCAGATCTTCAATTAACTGGTCTAACTCTAGTTTAGTACCCTCCCACACCACAAAGATGTCATCAGTGTATCTAATCCATAGGGTGATGTGCTCCCCAAACCCACAAACATCTGCCACCACAGACTGCTCCCACCAGCCCAGGTGAAGACACACGTAGGTTGGAACGTATGTTGCCCCCATGACGACACAACATTGTCTGAAGAACCTTCTACCAAAAACAAAATAATTGTTATTGAGAACAAAGTGCAGCAGCTCAATGATAAACTCATTCGTGTGAGAAGTCCTGTCTACAAGAGTCCAAGTATACCTGACATGCCCTGATACCAACACCATTAGGTATAGAGGTATACATGGACTCCATGTCCAATGTTACAATGTAAGATCCAGTTTGTATATTCAAATTATTAACGCACCTAATTACATCTCCCATATCCCTAACATACGAGGGGAGTGTCCGCACAAATGATTTTAAACGTGTATCTATGTATCTACTTACATTCTCCTGAAATACTCCCTATCCCAGATATAACCGGGCATCCTGGGGGATTGCCGAATGATTTATGAACCTTTGGCAGGGTATACAGCGTCGGGACCACAGGATGTTCAACCAACATGAATTTATATTTGTCTATTAATAAATCTTTCTTCCAAAGCCCAATCTAGTTTCTTCTTTAACTTTTGCTGACCACTGTCAGATCTCCTGTCAAAGGCTCATAACATTGACTGTCTTGCAATTGACGCCTAATTTGCCTAAGTACATGTCCTCACTAACTTAGTACCACATTACCGACCTTTATCACTTGGCTTTATAATAATTTCTGGATGCTTCCAAAAGAGCATCACGTTCATCGCTAGATAGATTATCATTCACTATAGACTCAAAAGTCACCAGTTGTAAATCTTTTTGAACTGCCTCAGTAAAAGCCTGTACATATGGACTTAGGCTTAAAGGATGCATCATTCTTGACTTAGTTCTTAAATTTGTATATTCGCTGACTTCATTCATCTCTTCCTCCAAAATCCCAACACTTTCTGATTTTAACTCCTCCAGAAGGCCCAAGACCTCTTGATCATTAAATTGATTATTTTCACGATCCTGATAAAGTTTCCACAGGAGTATTTTCCTTGAGAATAAATTCAGGTCTTCAACTACCTCAAATTCATTACCTGCCCTAACTGGTGAATAAGACAGGCCTTTACTAAGTAGTGAAATATGAGAGTCCTTCAATTCAAAATTAGTGAGATTAATAATAGTTTTGTTACTCAGTGGTGAACTGTGTACATCTGTATTCATACCAATATTCTCTACTTCTCCTTGTCTTTGTGTTTTAGTTTGTTTTTTCCTACCACCCTCCTTGTCTGTCTCTGCCTTCCTCCCTGTCTAAAAAAGGAGGAGTAGGAGGAAGGAAAATCGAGAGAGAGGAAGACGAGGCCCCACCTCCTCCAGTCATCCGTTGTGTGGTACTTCTAGTCACAACCCCTATTTGTTCATTATCTGAATTTGATTCATTGCTACTATTACTTGTATTAGATGTATCTGTATTAGACCGCCCATACCTTCTTTTCTAATTCCAAAAGATGTTATACACTTTTTAATAGCAAAATCTTGCATATCCCTCACAAACTTTCTCTTTTTACTCAGGCTAATCTCCTTTTGGATCTTTTCATTATCACCTTTTTAAGATGTCATTTGAATTATTGAACTCTTCAAACTCTTGAAATCTAGACAGTTCCAAAGAACTCTTCTCAATTTAAATTTGTCATTCATCAAGTTGTCGTTTATTTTCATCTATGATGATTCCAATCAATTCCAAAGAACATCTAGTTATAATGCTTTGCCATTTTTCTATAAAACCAACAGTTTTCAAATGTTTCCCGGGGAGCATTCTAATTCTAAGTCCCCTAGGTACTGCGTTAGCCTTAAGATAAGCATCCAGGCTACAGATATCCCATTTCAATCTCAATTGTTTACAGAGCATATTTTTATGTCTCTTAAATTTCTTAACTAGATCCAATTTTGATGAATCCTGCCCAATATTTAACCCATGATCAAATGCAGAACTGATGTCAAGATCCCACCTCTCATCTGTCATATTCAGAAGACGGATGTCTTATAATTTTGATAACACTAAGAAATTCAGTATATGATCTATGATTAACTACAGAACTCGAGGGTGATATATCAGTTGATGTGCCCCTGTAATAAGATATATATTGGGAAGACCAAAAGGGAGTTTAGAAGGAGAATACTTGGACATAAATGTGATATAGAAAATTTTAAGATGGAGAGTCCAATTGCTAGGCATTTTCTTGAGTTCCACGGGGTGCCTGAGGTAGCGGTTCGTGAAATTAATCCCTTTGCTGCCAGAGTGGTCAGAAATTTAGGACTTCTGGCAGCAAAGGGTATAAGGATTGCTTGCATTAATAGTGGCACTGTATTCTTAACCCTTTTGAGTGCCAAAAGGATACCCAAAGAATTGCTTTGCACTGCCTTGGGTACCCCTCTGGCACTCAAATGGTTAAAGCTTTGTCTTCATGTGCAGGGTACAGTGTGCTGAAAAGGGCTCAGGACTTTAGAAATCCACCAAATACCCCCACCCCTTGCAACAACAATGGAACCATTCCCATCTCTGCTAGGGTGACCAGACGTCCCCGGTTTCCGGGGACAGTCCCCGGACTGAGGGCACTGTCCCTGGCTAGAATGTGTCCCTGGATCTAGATTAAAATGAGCCGGTACCTTGAGGCTGTTGTATTGTAATTAACAATAACTATTAATTCAGGACCAGAGGTGTGCACCTTGTGAAATAACATGCTGCAAGCACCTCTGATCCTCAACGGGTTAAATGAGCTGCGAAAGATGAGAGATCGAGACCAGACCAACATCATCTCCTGATAATGTTTCGCCCAGCAAAATGAAACACCGGCCTCTACCTCTAGGGGGCAATGTTGCAGTGTTTCATAGTACGTGATGTCATTCCTTGTTCTCCTGCTGTGTACTAGGAGTGATGCTAAGAGCAGACAGGCCAGGTTTAAAATTTGCTGGAGATGGTGCGTCAAGCCCAGTAGCACCCAACTTGAACTTTTGGTTCGGTAAGTAAATGAAACTTCTGGCTATAATATAAATATTTTAATCTGTATTTCATCATCATGAAATATGTATGGATGCACTAAATGGGCACGTTCAAGAGTTGGGCAATTACTTGCTACCCCAGTTTGGCATGTAATAGCATTTTTTTACACTGCTTTTGAGGAATAGTGGCATTAAAGTTAGTGTTTGCAGTACTCCACTGGCATGGGAATGCAATATAAAATACTGCACACATCCTAACAACAAAAGGAAATCAGCAATTACATTTTAAAGCTGCATCTACTAGCAGTGGGCTTACCTTTTGTTATACTCGGCAGTTTGTTTTTCAAAATAAAGTTAATATACCTTAACATTTTAGTACTTGAATTTTTAAATATAATGTGGGTAAGCTTGAGTGTTACTTTGTGTTAAGCCACTGGTGGACCATGTGCTAAAGTATAAAGTAGTGGGCCTGCTTAACCCTTTGAGTGCCAGAGGGGAACACAAAGCATTGTGTACTTCTCTGGCATTTAAAGGGTTATCCCCTCTGTAATACTTTTGAGGCCTGTTTAGAATCCCAGGGATTAAATCAGTAACTATATAAGTTTTCCTATCAATGTTGAGATCACAACTGAGTTCCCACAGTCAGGGGCAGGCTCCCTCTTGCTGTTGTAAAGCAGTGGTATATTTTGCATGGGGGCCAGCCCAGCACCACACCCTCCATCTAGGGTTGGCATCAAATAGAACAAGAGTGACTGGTGTCGCAGGCCCAGCAAGCAGAGAAGGAGGGCCTTGGGCAATTTTTTTTTCCCACTAAGCCCCTCCTATTCTCTATTGTGAATAAATTGAGGTGAGTGCGGGAAGCTTTCCAGCATTCCTACACACTGAATCATGTCAGAAGCATAGGAGTCCAATGAGTGACTTTGCTGCCTACTGCTACTGCGCACATGCTGCACTCGCCTACTCCACTAGTCAGCGCCAATTCTAAAACTTTCCTGTGGCCAGTCTGAGCACTTCCAGTGTCCAATGTGTTCTTCCTATTGGCTAATGCATTTAACAGGCCAAATGGCTCCCATTGCCCAGTTCACTAGTACTGAAAAAGATCCCACTTTGATTTTAACCCTTTCAGTGCAAAAGGGATGTCCTGCACCCTCTAGCACTGAAAGGGTTAAATCCATTAGTGACAGAGAGAATTGTGTCCAGACCAATGTACTGGAAAAGCAATGCATTGGAAACCTACCTGGTATTCAAAGAGTTAATGTAGAAAGAGTCACAACTTGAACACAGATAACCAGTTTGTATAGAAGCAGCTCTTGAGTGCCAAGAGGATGCCACAACTGCTGGCACCCAAGGTACTAAAGTGGATTAACCACAGGTAAGTATAAGGATTCGTATGTGCTAGACATACCTCTGGCACTTACAATTAATCCACTTTAACCCCTATGATTGCCAGAGGTTTGAACTCCCCTCTGGCACTCAAAGAGTTATTGCTATCTATTATACTGATGTTCAAAATACCCTATTACAGTCCAACCCCAGTTAGCCAGGGGATTATTTTAGTTGTGGTTAAACAGTTGCTGGAGAGCCACGGGTCAAACATCCTTTTTGCATGGCAATAACTCTTTGAGTGTTAAGGAAATGCAAGTCCCTTGGCATTCATGGGGTTAAATTAATTTACTTTTAGTGTCAGAGGGGTATCAGAGGCATTTGTGTGTTGGACATTGGTCTGGCATTCAAATTGTTCATGTAATGTGTGGTGTCTGCTTCCCTATGCCCCCCTCTCTCCCACTGTACACTCTGCTTATTGCCTCTCTCTTTCTCTCACAAACACACTTCTGGCCTTACCTTTATTCCTCACTCTTGCCTTTCTTCCCCATTTTCTCCTTCCCCTTTTTTTTTCTTCTACTGCTTTGCACTTTTTCTCGACCCCCCTTTGCCCTCCTCTTCCTGTTTGACATCTCTGTTCCTACAGTTGAAATAGAACTACCTTAGTGACACCACAGAGCTTTCAATTCTGTGGCAAATCATTGGCTCAATTTCAGTTGTAAACTCTGTTGTATTACTGTGTATCTCAATTTAAATTATAAGCTTTGTGGTATCAATAATGCAGATCCATATCAACTGAAATTTCTGTGTCATCACTAGTGTAGATTCATTTCAATTGTAAGAGCTGTGATATCAATTGTTTAGCTCCATTCCGGTTGTACGCACTGTGGCATGACTAGTGTAGTTCCATTTCAACTGTAAGCTCTGTGGTACCATTAGTGTAACTCCATTTCAATTGAAAGCGGTGTGATATCACTTGTGTAGCTTCACTTCAGTTGTAAGCTCTGTGGTATACCTTGTGTAGTGCCATTTCAAATCTAAGTTCTTTGATATCTCTAGTGTAGATACATTTCAGTAGAAAGCACTGAGTACCACTATACCTCCATTGCAATTGTAAGCTCTGTGGCATTAGTAGTGTTGCTCCATTTCAACTGTAAGCATGGTATCTCAAAAAATAATTAGATCAAATATTAAAAATAATTCACAGTTAATTATTGGATTTTGATATTACCACTCACATCAGGTGCTACATAAGAAAAACACAGTGCAAGGGAACACTACTACAAATGTACATCTGTTTAAATTATATGAAACCACATTAAATACCTTATATTTGCCTTACTTTGCAACATTAATGTCAATAATAAAATAAACAGAATGGGGTGGCCTAATACAGAGGGCTAGAGAGACAGTAGAAATGGGCCACTTGATTGTACCTGCCCCACAGGCTAGAATTAGCCAGCCCTCCCCTGGTCTCAGAGCAAGCGGAGCAGGAACACAGGCATCAGCAGGGCACATTTCTAGAGTCCATCAGGACTTCTCAACTTGAAATGAGTGCCTGTTCTGTATTTGGATAACACCAGTCAGCGGTGCATCTTCCTGTAGCAGAGGCATATAATAATAACGCCTGAATCTGTATATAACATAAATACTAATGATAATTTTATTCTGACAGTGTTGAGGTGGACAGGGTGAGGAGTGCTTGGAGGAGGACAGGGTGAACAGTTTGTGGAGGAGGATGGGGTGGGCACTGCGTGAAGGTAGACAATGTGGGCAGTGGTGATAATGTGTGGGAGAGGGCAGAGTTGAGGTGTGGTGGTGGGCAGTGTGTGGAGGACGACAGGGGGGCAGTGTGTGGAGTAGGATGGGATGGGCAATGTGGAGATGGGCAATGTGAGCAGTGTAAAAGGTGGACAGTTAGTGTGGAGGTGGACAGTTTTGAGGTAGGCAGTGTGGAGGGGGGCAATGTGGAATTGGACAGTGCGTGTGAAGGTTAGTGTTGAGATGGACAATGTGGGCAGTGTGGCCTTGCACAATGTGGAGGTGGGCAGTGTGTGGAAGTGGACAATGTGGGCAGGGTGGCCAGTATAGAGGAGGGGCAGGGTGGACAGTGTGTGAAGGGTGAACAGGGTGTGAGGGTAAACAGTGTGTGAGGGTGGAAAGGGTGTGGGCAGTGTGTGGTGAGGGTGGACAGAGTGTGGGCAGTGTTTGGACAGTGTGTGGAGAAAAAATGTCCCCGGATTTCATTGAAAAAATCTGGTCACCTTAATCTCTGCCCTTTAGTCAAATTGACCCAGTGCAGGACCTGTGTGCACCTCCCTGCTGGAATTAGCTTGATAGCAGATACATGCACATCTTTTTACCCACATTGGCACTACCCCTTGCGGCGCTACTACCAACTGTCAATTTCCCTCCATACCTTAGTGTATTTGGCAATTGTGCCGCTCATCGCCAAAGCAATAGCACAACATACATCACCATAACACTGACCCTTACTTAATACATCTGTCCCCAGAAGTACATCCTATCTGTCTCTATGAACACTCTGCAAAGGATTTAAAAAATATATTTAGGTGATTAACTCAGTCTCCAGTTTGATGACACAAAAAAAATCCGCCATCCGGGAGGAAGAGTAACATAAGCAGTTGATAGGGAGGAGCTACGTTTTAGTTTTTCTGGTGATTCATGCCCTGACTCCCGGTAGAGGTTATTTCCCCCTCATAATTGTGTCCCCTTTGGACTGAAGAAGAAATAAAATCCCCTTGGCTTCATATTGGGCTTTTAACATTTTGAGTGACAGAGGTGTGCAATGCCTTCACTAGCACCCAAATGATTATAGTAGGTCTCCACGCATATCTATCAAACATTTCCGGGGGAGGGGACGTTACAAAACAAAAATCTAAATTATAGTAAGCTTGTACTTCAGTTCTTAATAAACATTGCCCAACACAAGCCACACGCACAAAAAAAAAAACAAAAAACACGCAAACAAAAACACTTCCACTTTTTCAATCTCTGCTCTCTTCCATCTCCCACTGCGCACCTCCTCTTCTCATCAACTAAGGCCACATGACTGGTGATGTCAGCGTAGGTCCTTTCCCCCACTAGAATGTGGCCACTACCCTTTCCTAATGTCTCCTGTCCACTCATTTTAAGGTAGTGAGGCTTGTAACTGCTTAATATGTAAGCTAGCTATCAGCTACACAGTAACACATTTTGGAATTCGCGTGTTTTTCAATTAGCGGTTACGTATCGTACCCGAATGACGAGCATTGCTTCTGGACACGAGTGTGTTAATTAGATGTTTGACAGATAAACACTCATCTCACGTGCTGTTTGATACCCGTGGTCAGAGGGTCTGGTGCAGAGTGACGCACTTATTTTACTTCTTCCTGCCTGTGTGACGAGAGAGAACAGATTGTGTTCTTAAGCCGACCACGTTAAGTTTAACCAGCCTTGCCTCCCTTGGAAAAAACTTTACTCGAGACAACGAGGGGCAAGAAGTTGTTGTCATGGCTGGTGGTAGTAGTGAGGGCAGTAGCCAGAGTGAACGTGATAGGCAGTACTGCGAACTGTGTGGGAAGATGGAAAACTTGCTTCGATGCGGCCGCTGCCGGAGCTCTTTTTACTGCAGTAAAGAACACCAGCGACAGGATTGGAAAAAACATAAACTATTATGCAAAGGAGTTTCTGCGTCGCATACAGCAGCTAATACAACTCCCCAAAAAATGCATCAGTCTTCTATAACTTCCGTAGACTCTCACTCTTCAGAAATTGCTCTTCTAAAGTCACCCTGTGAAGCAGCCGCAGTGGGGGCTGAGAGTTTAAGAAACGCAACTTCCCCAGACAGTGCTGTTCTGGCTCTAGATGCTGTCCCAGGCCCCGGGGTATTAGGGCAGCGAGAGGTGGTTGTTGGAGGAGCAACACTGAGGGCAATAAATGAGGCAGATTATACACAGACATCTGGAGAGGCTGGTGGAAGCAGCACAGCGAGGAGAGTAGAAGAAGAAATAGGAAGGCCCAATGGACAGGCTAAATCCCTACTGCAGAAATTGGCATTGGAATACATCATTCCCTGCATGAACAAGCATGGCATATGTGTTCTAGATGACTTCTTGGGACAGGAGGTTGGAAACAGGATTGTCTGTGAGGTAAAAGCCTTGCATAGCACAGGGCGCTTCACAGATGGCCAGCTTGTGAGCCAGAAGAGCGACTCATCTCGAGATATCCGAGGTGACCAGATCACCTGGGTGGAAGGGAGGGAGGAAAGCTGCAAGGCTATTGGTGAACTTATGAACAGCATGGATGATCTGATCAGGCACTGCAATGGCAAACTGGGCAACTTCAGGATTAACGGCAGGACAAAGGTGGGACACAAGTCAGCACAAATTTTACGGGTAATTGTATCCTAGGAATATGTGGCTCTTGTTTGACAGACTGACTTATCTTGGTAGTTGTCTTGAATACAGACGTCAAGTACGTGTGTGCAGTTTATTGTTGTGAATATGATCTCTGTTCTAGACAACCGCTAGTTTAATAGACAACCCATTTGAGCTTTTCAGGGACATTGAGACTAGTTTGCTGTGAGGATTATTGATCTATAGTCAGGGGTGTAAAATTGCACAACTAAAGTCTAGAGACAGTGCAGGTTATTGGGATATCCCTGATTATTATGGACTGCAAAATCAGGGCTTTTCCAAATATGTATACTGTATCGGCCCCAAATGCCGAAAGATAATTTTGTTTTAGTGTAGATTTTTAAAAAAGAAATTATGTGCAGCAGATCCCATCTTTCAAACCTTTACGGTTTAAGAGATATTCACCGCTAAAGTTCCATCTCTCCTGATGTCAGCTGTAAAGCTGACAGCAGGGAATTCCAGTGGGCCAACTCCAAGTGGCTCTGAAATAGCAATCTTTAAAAAGAACTACTTAAATGGAACAGTCTACAAAGTGTGCTTGCAAACCAGGCACACTTTGTAGGCTGTTCCAATTAAGTACTTGTTTTTAAAGTTCACTATTTCGTCTCTGCTGAAGTGCCGTCGGCTGGTCCTAGGACTGGGATCTCCTGCTGTCAGCAGAGCGCTGACGTCAGGAGAAGGGGAGGGTGGGGGAAACATTAGCACCGAATATCTCTCAATATCTCTTGAATTTGCTGCACATAATTACTTTTTAAAATGTACAATAAAACATAAAACTATATTTGGGCATTACTAACCCATACTGCCAACATAGCTAAAGAGGGACACTTGTGTAGTTGTCGGGGGAGTGGCTGCTGGCGGGACATTACACACACACACACACACATATACACATATATACACTTAAAGGGACATTCATTTCCCATAAAAAATGTTTATAGATTTGTAGAGGGTAAAAAAAGAAACTCGGTGCCACAAACCCCATCTCTCAAACCACTATGGTTTGAGAGATATTTGCAATCAAAGTTCCCCACTCCCTCCCCTTCTCCTGACGTCCGCGTCTAACTGACAGCAGGAGATTCCAGTCCAGGGACCAGCCAGTGGCTCTGCAGCAGAGCCAAAATCCCATTATTAGAAAATAATTACTTCATTGGAAAGGTCTACAAAGTGTGCCTGGTTTGCATGTACACTTTGTAGACCGTTCCCACAAAGTAGTCCTTTTCCAGTAACGGAATTTCGGCTCTGCTGAAGAGCCTCCTCATGTCCGCTGACACAGATCTCCTTCTGTCTGCTTTACAGCTGACACCAGGAGAAGTGGGGGGGAACTTTGATTGCGAATATCTCTCAAACCATAATAGTTTGAGTGATGGTGTTTGTGGCACTGAGTTTCTCTTTTTTACCCCTTACAAATCTATAAACATGTTTTATGGGACATTAGTTTCCCTTTAAACAAAACACACACATATATACACGTAACCCCTTAAGGACCCATGATGGTTCAGGGTCGTCATGGCTTGTTATACCCTTAAGGACCCATGACGGTCCTGGACTGTCATGGAATTCTGGGCCCCCCGCGCGGCTGCACGCCATTCAGGGAGTCTGGAATCGGATCCAGAAAAAAAAAAAAAAAAAGGCTCCATGGTCCTTAAGTGACCTCCGCATGCGTGTGCCGATCGGTCAGTTAAGGACCATGGAGCTTTTTTTTTTTTTTTTTTTTTTTTTTTTAATTTAAATTTCCGCTTCCGGACTCCCTGAACAGAGTGCAGACATCAGAGTGGGTTGGAGGGATAGAGGGATTTGGGACTTGTCCCCCTTAAACAGGGACACTTGAGAGGTATGCTATTAGGAATACAGTTTGACACCCCTGATCTAGAGGACAGCTTCAGCAGGGATTATTATACAAATGCAGTTGTCTATACCAGTGTCTCCACGCCACTTCAACAGTGTAGATTTTCAAGATATTTATGCTTAACAGGTGTGCAATCAATGGCACAGTCATTGTGATTAATACACCTGTTCTTAATTAAATGTACTCCTTAAATCCTGCCTAGAGGATTGGGCCTGAGAGATAGATAGTGGTCTGTACAATGCAAAAAATACATTTATGTTTGGTTGCTTTATGAATGAAGCCTACCTAGATAAGGCCTTATGTAAAACAAAACCTTGTAGCGCAAGAATAATAAGTCATAACCATTTTACGTACTTATGTGTTACCTCTCAGGTACTCAAACTGTTAAAGGGACAGTAATGTCCCATAAAAATGATTTTAGTTTTGTAGAGAATAAAAAAATAAACTATATGGCACAAATTCTATCTCTCAATCAGCTATGGTTTGAGAGATATATGCATTCAAAGTTCCTGCCTCCCATTCTCCTGATGTCAGCACTGTGCTGACAACAGGAGATTCCAGTCTGGGGACCAGCCGGCGGCTCTGCAGCAGAGCTGAAATCGCGTTACTGGAAAATAATTACTTCATTGGAAAGGTCTACAAAGTGTGCATGGTTTGCAAGCACACTTTGTAGACTGTTAGAATGAAGTAGTTCATTTTAAATAATGCGATTTCAGCTCTGCTGAAGAGCCTCATTGTGTCGTCCGACACCAGTCTCCTGCTGTCAGCTTTACAGCTGACATCAGGAGAAGGGGAGGGAGGGGGAGCTTTGAATATATATATATCTCAAACCACAGCTGTTTGAGAGAGGATTTGTGCCATGGAGCTTTATTTTATTCTCTACAAAACTAAAAGCATTTTTTATGGCACATTATTGTCCCTTTAAGGGCAGAGACATGTTCTAACTAGTAGAAATGCTGAACAGGAGCAAGGCCTTGAAGAATACGAAATAACATGTATTTTTTGTTTTCACACTTAATCAGATGGTTGACAAAACCAACTACAGTCAGGACCTTCAGTTATGATGTAATTTGTCAAGTTAAGGGCTGTGCTTAAATGAATGAATATACTTAGATCCAACACACACCCTTAAAATAATACCAGACAACCCAGTGGGGAATCCAGCCATACCCATATGGCACTCAAAGGGTTAAGTTCAACCAGGCTCACAACCTTTGTAAAATATGCAGCTGTCCAAAAGCCAACAGATATAATACAACTTAATAAACTGGATGAATATAGGGCTATACTTAGAGACTCTACACATTGTTTGTTTAACAACGGTGGGTTTCCTTGTCCCTGGAGTGTATATCCAATATACCCATGTCAATGTGAGTTTTGACTTCCGCAATCCTTCCACAAAACCTGGAAGACTTTGTATTGAGAGGAAGTGCAAATTTGCTGCCTGTGTTCATGGTTATACACAAGCATTAGCTGCTGCATGATCAGTAACAGGGGAGGAGGGTCCTGATGCACCGCAATAAGGTTTGACTGTTATAATGCTGTGATCACCATCTGATAGACTTTGATCATAGCTCCTAATTATGTGTGATTGACAGTCACTTATTGATGTTGCATTATGTAACTTACAGTGCCTGCTGGAAACTTGCATTTATTTGCACCACTGCAAATATTTACAATGTTCAGAATAGACGTATTTAATTGTGATGCTCATCACAAACATTGAATCACTGGCTGGCTCGTGGGCATCTGCTAGTTCTATATGGCTGTCTTATGCACGGGTGGCCTCTTCCCTGCAGTTGTCTCACAGGGAGAGCAGTGCACTTGTATTTTGACCATCTAAATTGTTTTATGTGTTTTGGTTATCCCAGTGAAAATGGCAATTATAAATGTAGGTATCTGCTGTTACAAGGTTTGGGGTCCAGGTGATGATTCAAATAATCTGCACTTGTGTATATTGGGTATCATTGTACTTTGTCACATATATATCCAATCATATGTCTCGTGTGCTTGTCTTTTTTTTTTTTTTCTTCTTTCTCTAAGCTTGTGCGAGATGCTGTGCTCTATAACATTATTTAATATTTGGCCTCACCTAAATAAGTTGTATCAGATCTGGCTCAGGTATTTTAAGCCAGGTTTCTGCAAACCTGTTACACTTCTTTAGAATCTCAACAATATTATCCCAATGTGTGGGATACAGTATACGTGGGAATACTCCCACTCCTTTGTAAACCAACACACACACACTGGGACTACCTTCACACTGTAGTTCTAACCTGGAGGAATATATTATATACTAGTTGAACAGCCCGTTACATGGGCCACAGTGCCACTGCCGCCTGGTCGCGGGGCAGTCACGGGCAGTAGAGACTGCCCGCGCCGCGGCTGATACAGAGCTGGACACTGCTTCGGAGCGCCCAGCTCTATATCAGCCGCGGCACGGGCAGTCTCTACTGCGCATGACTTCAGCACGCGCAGCAGTGTGTACTGCGCATGTTGCGGCGTTACACATGATTTAGTGAATTATTATATAAGATAGGGATAAAATACACACTACTGTTAAACTAGTACTAAAAAGTACCATTTACATACCTGTATCTATGTAAATAAAGAAATGAGATGTCACAGGAACAGTAAAACGATAAAAGCATACAAGTTGTTTTTATGTTTTATAGTCTTAAATGATAATCCTTGATGCTGGCTGAATAATGGAGCATAGATAGAAATGTTATGAAGCGTAATTTTAGTCCCATAAATCATCCATATGCCTTAGTCAGAAATATCTTCATACATTGATCATTTATGCTGCATTCGCCTAAAGACCTTCTTCCTTATATATTGAGCAAGCTAAAAACAAGAAGCACAATAACCGACATATAAAAGCATAACTTAATGCATTTTTCCTCTGTGTCCAATCCACGGCTATGCTGAGATTCGGCTCCGCCCTCCAGCTGGTAGGACCAACAACTTTTTATTACTTAAGGTACTGCTGCATGCTGCTTCCCCAGTTATTTGGTCCTACCATAGCTGGAGGACAGAGGCAGGAGCCTCCGCCGCTTAAATGAAAGAAATCATTGCCTTTTTTATTTTTCTATTATGCGGTTAGCCATAAACGCTAACCGCATTACCTGGATCTCAAACCCTGGAGGCATCCCGGGTCGCATGGGTCTGTACTGAGTCCCGCCGCCATAGACAGTCGGCTTACTGTGCTCCGGACACGCCGCAGACGCAGGGAGGGCCAGCCCGCATGACGCCAGCATTCTATGAGCCTCAAACTGGAAGTTCGGCTGGATGCGTTCCAGCAATGGAACGCACGCCGCGATACACGCGCCTGAACGGCTGGAGCTCAGGGGGACTATAAGAAGAGATCATAAGGACATGTAAGTCATAATTCTTCTATATATATAAGATATACTTAATCATATACTTATATAGATTGCTCAATTGAGTTGCACTATGTCCAGCAAAGATCCTAAGACAGAGAAAGTTAAGAGTACTGGGGAAGTGGCTAAGGATGACAAACCTGTCCCAAAATTCAAATCTTGCATGGGGTGTGATGCTAAGATCTCAGCCTCTGACCCAGCCAAGTTGTGTCATGACTGCCTTAAGAAGGTTGCTGGAGAATCTGTTCCACCTCAAATCCAGGATTTTCTTGGTTGGATGCGCACATCCATGCAAGAAACTTTTTCTTCCATGCAAGAATCAGCCAAAAAGCGCCAACGGACCCTAGACGCAGATGAAGGCCCTTCTAGACGTCAGGTGGAGAATGAAGAGGAAGACAGCTTGATTGAATTAGAATCAGCCATGTCATCTGCTGAAGAGGGTGAAATTACTGAGGATACCGGTAATTTCAGTATGGATAAGATTGACGGTCTCATCAAATCCATGAGAAAAACTCTAGGCTTATCTGAAACTCAGAAAGATTTAAATGTCATGGATGCTGCATTTATAGGATACAAGAAATCTGCCCCACAGATGCCAGTTCATAGCTCCATTCAGGATATTATCAAGAGTGAATGGAAACAAGGGGATAAAAGATCCGCAATGTCCAGACGTTTCCAACGCATGTATCCTTTTGCGGAGGAAGATGTAGCTACATGGATTAATCCCCCTAAGGTGGATGCAGCCGTGGCGCAGATTTCACGTAGAACTACTATCCTCTTAGAGGATGGAACCACTTTGAGAGACCCAATGGAGAAAAGGGCAGACAATGCATTGAAGAAGCAGTTCTCTACAATAGGCCATAACTTAAAATCAGCCACAGCCATGGCCTGTGTATTTAGAGTACTGCGACTATGGCTAACGGAGTTTGAAGAAAAAATTTACTCTTCAGTGTCAAGATCTCGGCTGTTAAAAGAAATAGCCTCCATTAAGGATGCGGTCAATTATTCATGCGACCCCTGTTTGGATAACATTAGGCTCATGGCTAAAACATCAGCTTTGGATAAAAGCCTGGGAAGCAGACGCATCATCTAAGAATAGATTAGTCTCCTTGCCATTTACAGGGTTAAAATTGTTTGGCGATCAATTAGAAGAGATCATCAAAAAATCCTCAGGAGGGAAGAGTCCATTTCTGCCACAGGAAAAACGTTCCCGAGCATCTTCGCCTCGGTCCAATAGGTTTAGGCGTCAGTCCTTTCGAGAGGCCCGAAGATACCGTCCTGGATCATCCTTTGAACAGAGGAAAAGACCAGGTCAGAATCAGCGCACTGGAGCCCGCAAGGACTTCCAGCGAAAGTCCTCTTTCCAACAAACCTCACAATGAAGCCAGCAGAACCCTATCTCCAGCTCCGGTGGGGGGCAGACTGGAGTTTTTTCTAGACAGCTGGAGCAAGATCAACCCAGACAAATGGGTGAAGCAGTCACTGGAGATAGGATATGCGCTGGAATTTCAAACTGTCCCTCAAATTACTCATTTTCAGACGTCAAAAATTCGGAGAAGAGTTATGTCATCAAGAATGAAGTTAGCCATTACGGGTCTCCTGCAGGACAGAGTAATAGAGAAGGTTCCTCAGAATCAACACTTCAGAGGAATTTATTCCAATCTTTTTTATGTCTCCAAGCCTTCTGGGGATCTTCGATTAATACTAAACTTGAAGAGAGTAAATGCTTTTCTCAGGACCAGGACTTTCAGAATGGAAACAATCCAATCAGCTCTGAAGTTGATTCAACCTTTCTCCTTTATGACTCGCATAGATCTCAGGGATGCTTATTACCACATACATGTGAGGGAGGTACATCGTCGATTCCTGAGATTTCACATCCTTGGGGGACATTACCAATACAGAGTTCTTCCTTTCGGCCTGGCTACAGCACCAAGAGTCTTCACAAAGATCCTGGCTGTAGCCCTAGCTGCATTAAGGAGACAGGGTGTTCGGGTGATACCATATCTAGACGACCTCCTAATAATAGCAGACAGCATACAACAGTCAGCGGAAAATACAAGAATTTGCTTACAGTTACTTCAAGAACTAGGTTGGATCATAAACTTAGAAAAAAGTCATCTGGAACCAACCCAGTCCTTAAAATTTCTGGAGGTCATCATCAACACAAGAGATTCTCTGGTGACACTGTCAGAAGAAAGGCAGCAGAAAATTCTTCTAGCAGTAAGAAGATTTCAACAGTCAAAAGTCAGAAAAGCCCAGGAGTTTGCTCACCTAATCGGAAACTTCACCTCTGCCCAAAACATAGTGCCATGGGCCAGGGCTCATGGGAGGCAGACTCAATACAATTTTCTGAGGTTCCACAAAAGGGATCCATCAGACTTTCAGAAGAAAATTCCGGTCCTACCCTCCACCAAAAGAGAGCTGCTATGGTGGAGCAGACCAGTTCACCTTCAACACGGAACATCCCTCAAGGAAACAACCTGGGAGATAGTAACAACAGATGCCAGCACTGTAGGCTGGGGAGGAGTATGGAACCAGAGATCAGTCCAGGGCATCTGGTCTCCAAAGGAATCCAGACTTCACATAAACATCTTGGAGCTCCTAGCAGTCTGGAAAACATTAAAGAACTTCCAGAATCATCTGTTACAGACGGCAGTATTAGTCAGATCAGACAACACCACAACCGTAAGTTATCTCCGGAACCAGGGAGGCACAAGGAATGTGGAACTCAATCAGCTAGCCCTGAAGATTTTCTCATGGGCAGAAAAGCATCTAAAAGATCTAAAAGCCACTTATCTCTCAGGCACACAGAATCTTCAGGCAGACTTTCTCAGCAGACATCAGATTCTACCAGGAGAATGGTCACTAAAGAAAGAGATATTCAGACACATCATATCAGTCCTGGGAAAGCCTGTGATAGACCTCATGGCCACCTCCAGGAACACTCAATGCAAAAGATTCCTGTCCCGGTGGAAGGATCATCAAGCAGTAGCTCAGGATGCCTTCCAGACAAGATGGACATATCCTCTAGCCTACGTGTTTCCTCCAATTCCACTCATCACGGGAGTCATAAGAAAGATCAGAGAGGATCAAGCAAGGGTCATTCTAATTGCCCCAGACTGGCCAAGAAAGCTCTGGTATGCAGATCTGGTGCAATTATCGGTCCAGACACCTCTAAAGCTACCAGACATTCCAGATCTGTTGTCCCAGGGCCTGATATGGCATCCGGATCCAGCTTTCTTGAACCTAGCGGCTTGGAAGTTGAACGGAGCTCTTTAAGAAATAAGGGTTTATCTGAAGAAGTAATCAACACCATTCTATCAGGAAGAAAGCCTTCTTCTTCACGGATTTATTATAGAATTTGGAATACTTTTCACAACTGGTGTAGTTCCAGAAAATTGGATAGAAGTGGTATTCTTCCCCATACTATTCTAGAGTTCCTTCAACAGGGTTTCAGCAAAGGCCTGAAGCCTGCTTCCCTTAAAGTGCAGCTGTCTGCTATCTCAGCTATTTTGGCCTGCCCTTTTGCTGATATGTACCTCATTAAGAGATATATGTCAGCAATATCAAAAATCAAACCTACCATTAGGGAGATTATCCCTCCTTGGGACCTCAATACTGTTCTTCAACAGATCTGTGCCCACCCATACTTTGAGCCTTTGGATTCAGTTTCCCTAAAACATCTTACTCTCAAGACAGTGTTTCTCACGGCAATTACATCTGCCAGAAGGGTAGGGGAACTGCAGGCTCTTCTGTGTAAATCTCCTTTCCTAGTGTTCCACCAAGACAAAGTAGTCTTGAGACCCAGAGCCTCCTTTAGATCCAAGGTGGTATCTAGCTTCCACCTTAGTCAAGAGATCATTCTTCCTTCTTTTCCTCCTGATCCAGACAAATGCGTGGATAAAAGACTTAAAAATTTAGATTTATGCAGATGTCTAGAGATTTACCTCCTCAGAACAAAGGATTTCCGCAAATCAGATTCATTGTTTGTTCACTTTGCTGGAAAATTCAAGGGTTCGGCTGCCTCAAAAGCATCCATCGCCCGATGGATCAGGGACTGCATTGCTTTAGCATATCAGTCAGCTAACCTGGATCCTCCTTCCAGAATTAAGGCCCACTCTACCAGGGCAGTTGCCTCTTCCTGGGCCCTGAAGGCTGTGGCTACACCAGAAGAAATCTGTAAAGCAGCTACATGGTCTTCGGTATCCACTTTTATAAAACATTATAAACTGGACATTCAGGCATCTCAAGATGCTAGTTTTGGCATAAAAGTGCTGCTTGCAGCCAACTCTGCTCAATAATTATTCCCTCCCTAAGGATACTGCTTTGGTAAGTCTCAGCATAGCCGTGGATTGGACACAGAGGAAAAGGTGAAATTTACTCACCGATATTTTTATTTCCTCTGTGTCCTTCCACGGCAACCCTCCCTTGCATAATAGTAGCTGTATGGTATCGTTCCACTTAGAGATGCTTGTGTATATATAAAATGTGCTGGAGACCCCTTTGGTACTCACAGGGTCAATTGTGTTGGGGCACTTTTTTTTTTTTTTTTTTTTTTTTTTTAATTTTATTTTACTAAGACCTCATGGTGGGGGTCAGGAGTGGTCCTGATGACCCCTAATGAGGTCTATATAAAAAAAAAAAAAAAAAAATAATAAAAATAGAAAAATTAATCCTGTGTGTGCCACGGGGGGGTCTAATGCAGCCCCCCCTCCTGTGGCACACACAGGACTTTGGTTTGCATTTCCTTGTATTCAAAGCTTATTGGGGAGCTCTGATGTCCCCCAACAAGCTATGAATAAAAAAATAGTAAAACAAACAAAAAAAATAACCCTCTGTGTGCCATAGGGGGTCTGCATTGGACACCCCTGTGGAAGACAGTGTTGGTTTTTTTTTCTTCATTTTTACTTTATTTAGACCTCATTGGGGGACATCAGGGGTCCTGGAGCCCCCCAACAAGGTGTAAAAAGACAAAACAAAACAATGTGTGCCCCACAGGGGGCTTTGCAATGCGTTGGACCCCACCTGTGGCACACACATTTATTTATTTTTATTCTGCCCTTTTTGGGGGGTCATCAGAAGTAGACCTGATTCTCCAACAAGGTATAATTAAAAAATAATAATAATAAAAAAAAAAAATAACCCTCTGTGTGCCACAGGGGGTTCAATGCATTGCTTTGGAATGCATTGTACATCCCTGTAGCAGACAAAGGATTTTTCCTTTTTTTTCCCCCTCATTATTTTTTTATTCAGATCTCATTGTGGGGCATCAGTTCTAATGCCCTATAATGAGGTCTACACAAAAATATATTTTTTTTTGGAAAAAACACCAAAAAACCTGCATGTGTTACAGGTGGGTCCAAAACAAGTGGTTTGCAATGTGCTGGACCCCCTGTAGCGCACACACACAATAATTTTTCTTCCCGTTATTTTTTTACTCAGACATCAGAAGTGGTACTGATGGCCCCACCAATGAGATATAAATAGCTAAAAAAAAAAATTAACTATTTGTGTTCAACAGGGTGTCCAGTGCATTGCAATGCATTGGACACCCCTGTGGCATGCACACAAAATGCCTCCAATCCCCCCCCCCACCACCACATACCCTACCCATCAGCCTAGTTCCACAGCCTACTGGCAGTCTGACCCCCCCCTAGCCTGATTCCACTGCCTACTGGTAGACCCAAGTGCCAGTACGCACTGGATTCAGGCTGGGAATCAAACAGTGTATGAGGGGGACTTACAGTGCACACTGGTAACCACAAATCCCCCATATGCACTTACCTCACCATCACCACCGCCACACTTGCTCAATGCCCACTGGTAGATATACCCACTTATATAGCCTGACCCCTCGTCCCTCCCCCGACCTGGTTTCACTGGCAGGCACAAGTCCTCGCTTACACTGACTGACCACTGGTAGCAATAGAATCACACATACGCTGTTTACTTCCCCATCCTTGTTCCACCGGTAACCACGCTCCTGCACCCAATATGGTATGTCAACCCACAGCAGTGGGGTACCATTTTTTGTAGGCTGGCAGGAGGTCCTCCTAGGAAATCCCATGGTGTTGAACCATTTCCGTATCTTTGAAGTGACTGATTTGTAAGAAAAACAAATTTTTTTTTCTGTAACACCACATTCTGGAAATAGTTGTGCACTCTAACTTAGGGGTAGAAAGGCAAGTGACTCCTCATTAGATACAGCAGTTTATCTTCTTTGCAAAATGGTATGGTTTCTGTACCCTTTCTTCACTTCTGTTGTTGATATAACCATTTTTGTAAAGGCAAATATTATTTGAGAAAATATTAGAAATATCCGCGGTTGTGGTAGGTGTGGTTTTCTACTTCTAGCACCCCCTAAGGTAGGTCAACTCATACCAATGGGGTGTCATTTGACTCCTAAGAGCACTAGCTAACGAACGCAGTTGAAAATTCAATGGTTTTCACAGAGTTACATACATTTGAAGGGGCAGAAATGTAAGAAAATGCCTTTTTTCATTAGTGCCACCTCCTGTGCCACCATCCTTTGGGTAATAAGGCAAGTGACCCCTCATTAGATGTGGCATGTTTTCTTTCCAAAATGGCATTGTTTCTCTACCTTTCCTGCATATCTATTATGGTAATAACCATTTTAGCGCAAGCAGATAATTTCAAAAACAAAAGTGTCAGGTTTATGTACGTGTTCCTAGTACCCACATATTGTATGTTGTTCCACACAAATGGGGTACCATTTTTCTCATGTTGGTAGCAGGTACTGAATACAGCAGGAAATGTTATGGTTTTGAAAGCTTTTCTTTGAAGTGGTGGAAATGTAAAAAAACCTGTATTTATTCATATAGCGCCACCTTTTGGAAATATTTTGCACTTCAGCCCAGGGATAGAAAGGCAAGTAACCCCTCACTTGATGCGGGAGAATGTCTGTCTATTTTCCAAAATGGTATACCTTTTATACCTTTCCTTCATGTCTCTAACAGTTATGAACATTTTAGTACAAGCAGCCATTTTCGAGGAAGGAAACAGGTAGGTGTAGTTATGTGCTTCTGGCACCCCTAAGGTAGGTCGACTTATACCAATGAGGTGTCAATTTTCTCCAAAGAGCACTAGCTAATGAATACATTTGGAAATTCCATGGTTTTCACAGATTTCAGTACGGTTGAAGGGGCAGAAATGTAAGAAAATGCCATTTTTTCCTATAGTGCCACCTTCTGGAAGCATTTGGGCACAACAGGCTTGGGGTAAGAGGTCAATTCACCCCTCACTAGATGTGGCAGGTTGTCTTCTTTCCAAATTAGTACGGTTTGTAGCCTTTCTTCACTTCTGTAGTTCTTTTAACCATTTTTGTATAGACAAGTAATGTTTGAGAAAATGTTAGAAAAATTAGAGGCTGCAGTAGGTGTAATTTTGCACTTGTAGCGCCCCTTGAGGTAGGTGAACTCATACCAATGAGGTGTCATTTTTCTCCTTAAGAGCACTAGCTAATGAATACAGTTGGAAATGCCATGGTTTTCACAGATTTCAGTACAGTTGAAGGGGCAGAAATGTTAGAAACCTTCTGGAAGCATTTGGGCACAACAGGCTTGGTGTAAGAAGGAAAGTTACCCCTCATTAGATGTGGCAGGTTGTCTACTTTATATAGTTATATATAGTTATGCCACTGTTTTAGGGTAGCTTTACCACAAAAACCCTAGAATGCGCATATTAGTTTATAAAGTTGAAATGTCATTTTGCGCTGCTGGTGATTAGAGCTCTAAGCTAGCCATGGACTTAAAGGGATAGTAATACTTCATTTTAACTTTATTTTACTTTGTAGGCATTAAAAAAACATGAACGATATAAGTCTTATCTCTCAAACCTTTATGGTTTAAGAGATATTCACAAACAAAGTATCCCCCCCCTGTTCAACCAGATCAGAAGGGAGATGCCCAGGTAGACTGCAGAGAGGGACAATCTTCAATTAAGATAACGGAAAAAGCTGAAAAACTTGTCAAGGGGGGAAGGGCTTTCATTGTTTTCATACAAAGAAAATTGTCCCCTTCTGTTATCTGTACTGTCATACAACCAGACTCACATCTGAGAAGAGATGGCTTACACTAGGTAAAAGGGGTGGGGAGGGGAACTTTGCTTGTGAATATCTCATAAACCATAAAGGTTTGAGAGATAAGACTTATATCATTCTTCATGTTTTTTTAATGCCTACAAAATAAAATAAAGTTTAAAACGAAGTATTACTATCCCTTTAAGTAAAACTATATAAATTTGGTAATTTTTTACTCGGGGCTTTTTCAAATAATTGAAACTTTTTCAATCAAGGTAAATGTTTTTGATACATAGTATGTGAATTTAGCAAAATGAGTAAATTTTCACTTTTTTTTGTCATTATGACATTATAGCTTTTTGCACGATGTAAAATTCTCTTCATGTAAGGTACCACAAGAAAGCTCAATTTGTTCTGGAAAAAAAAACAATATTATGTTTTCCATATGTAACTAGCAATTTCCAGAGTAAATCAAGCCTAAACGGAAGGATATCAAAAATGGTGAAAAAGTGTCTGGCCTGCATGGTACAGGAAATGGCCCAAGCCTCTGGCACTGAAGGGGTTAAGGACCAGTGGTCCCGGGGTGTGTGCTCCTTTAAGGGCCAGATAGGAAAGTTGACGTGTCGGCCCACGTGACTGATCACGCACGCCAAACAGAGAACTGATCGAGATCGCTCTGGTCTTGGAGAGGTGAACTTCAGTCCCTGCTATTACTCACAGTGCTCCTGCAAGAGCGATGTGAGTAAAAAGTACTTGACGTGCCAGGGCCGTCACTGGTCATTAACGGAAAAATAGCAGTGACAATCCTGGCACGTCGCTGGATTTTAAGGGGTTAATTTTTGTGTGTGCTCAACTCGATTGCGGCACCAGAGGTTTAACTCACTGACTGTTTTATTGCTGGCTTTATTGTCCGCTGATGTGCACATTTGTTTCCACACCATTTTAATGAACGTTTAATATTTTATTTCTATTACTCTATTTGAGAGACCAGGGGGGTTATGCACTATAGCATGATAAAAAGGTGATAAAGTGGAGATGACATCCTGAGTTGGAGAAATCTTAGTGAATAGGCTCCATAGAATAACATAGTAACTGGAGAAGTGATATTACTGGAGAAGTCATCTCCTCTTTATCACTTCTTAGTGCATAACCCCCAAGATCTCCAGTTGTTGACCTTGATCTGAATGACTATTTAATTTTTTGTGTGGCTCCCATGGTTCAACCCACTGGCAGGACTAATGAAATCTACCTAGTTGTGCCAGTGTTTGTACAAGTAGGGATTTTACCCCCCAGTGTTGAGTAATAAAGCTACTGGAAAGGACTTACGGAGCTTGAGCCAATATATCACAGTTAAAAATATTAAAGCGGAACTAACACCCCTGCAAGATGTAGCCTCAATTAGAGGGCTACAATCCGTGATAACTCGCTGTGTAATTATTTTTTTAAAAAAACGTGTTATTAAAGAGTAATCCATTAATTCCAAAAAGTACCTGGTGACGTGTTCCCCCCCCCCCCCCCAGAAAAGCGCATTGCGCATGTCAGCACGGAGCTCTCTTGTAACTCCCCCCCCGTCTACACGAAAACACCTACATCATCAGCTTTAGATTCTCCTGCTGGTCCGCCTTTCGGCTTGTAGGACCAATAAACTTTTTTCTATTTAAGACTCTGCAACACCTTTCATCCTCAGGTTTTCATTTGGTCCTACCAGCTGGAGGATGGAGGCAGGACCCTCTCTTACCTTCCTTATTATATATATTTTATTTTCATGCTGTTTGTTTTCCATTCGCTTGGCCTTAAATGCCAGACGCATAAGCCCCATGCCAGCCAGATCTTATTTAAGAAAGAAATGGAACCTGTAATCTTTCTTGCATCTGGGTTCTCCTGGGCAGCTTGAAGCTGTCTCCAGCACCCCTCTCATACTCCCTCAGCATCCAGGAAGGGTTACAGACACCAGAGCCACCTTCCAGATAAACAGTCTAAACCGGAAGTGACAAACCGGAAATGAAGCAGCGTGCGTTCCACCTGTGGAACACAGAATCAAACGAGCAGCTGGAAGCATGGGGCATAAATACCATGCCAGTTTGAGGTCTGTAACTGTAAGTTAGCACCTTTTTGCTCATTATATGCTTGTTCATAGCCTGCCTTTGAGTTTGTAAAGGTTCTTTTGTGCTTTTCTGCCTTTAAATATATTTGTTTGCTATGTCTACCTACAAAGAGGTTAAACTAGACAAACCCAAACCTGTAGCTGAATCCTCTAAGGAAAAATCTACTTCCAAAACTAAAAGCTGCTCTGGATGTGATGCTAAACTGCCTGTCTGATTCAGCCAAGCTCTGTATTCAGTTCCATGATTTCCTGGTTTAGATGCACACTTCAATGCAGGAGACATTTTCTTCTATGCAGGAATCAACCAGGAAAGTCCAAGAGGTGCAGACCCAGACTAGGGCCCATCCAGAAGAGTTTTGGAGGAAGAAAGTATTGTGGATTTAGATTCAGCTATGTGTTCAGCTGAAAAAGGTGAAGGAAATATCCGTATTGACAAAATTGAAGGTTTGTTTAAACCTATGAGGAAAACATTAGGCCTCTATGAGGTTCAAAAGGACCTAAATGTTATGAAGGCTGCCTTTATTGGTGACAAAAAGACATCTCCACAATTCCCCGTTCATCCATGACCAGACAATTTCAATGAAGGTATCCCTTTGCAGATGAAGATGTCTCAACTTGGGCCACGCCACCAAAGGTAGATGCAGCAGTAGCCCAGATATCATGCAGAACAGCAATACTATTAGAAGATGGTACTTCCCTGAGAGATTCTATAATAGGGCGGACAGTGCCCTGAAGAAACTGTATACCACAATAAGTCATAACATGAGGGCTGCTACTCATCTGGCTTGCATGTTTTGCACACCGCATCTGGCTCAATGAATTTGAAGAGAAAATTGACTCTTCAGTATCCAGATCTCTCCTTGATTAAGGAGATAGCAGCAATCAAGGATGCTGTGAACTTCTCGTTCAATGCATCACTCGATAACATAAGGCTTATGGCAAGATCTTCAGCCTTATCAGTCACCGCAAGGAGAGCCCTTTGGATCAAGACATGGAATGCTGACCCTTCCTCCAAGACTAGGCTGGTTTCATTCCCTTACACAGGTTCTAAATTATTCGGCGACCAGCTAGAAGAGATCATTAAAAGGTTATCAGCAGGTAAAAGTCCTTTCTCTGTCGTCCAATACAGGTTACTGGTAACTCTGGGAGGCGATCCGCCCCTTTAAGTAGGCAGGAACATTTCTCTAAATGTATGCAGGGGGTGGAGCCTCCCTTCCCTCCTTAGGCTTCAGCTAGCCAGCCATCTTCAGAATGATTTGTTCCTCGGTGCGACAACACCAGTTGAAGAACATTCTTCTATAGTTTTAGTTTCTTTTTTATTTTCTATCAGATATGGAATACCACCATTAGGCAGATTACCATGACTGACAAATGCCCTTCAATGTGGCTAGCTCAGTATCCAGGTGCTTTTTTGTGGACCTTAAGCCCTGAGGGGGGAAAATCTTGGTTCCAAGTGCTTCCCCAGGGATTACTCACTGAGGTAATTCTTACTGCATGGTAATCTGAAGACAGAAGATCTGCAGGAAAGGTGAGTGTAACGGACCGCAGGCCGTTACTATAACATTTGCCCTAATACTATCCTCCTAAAAAGGACTGATATTCACGGGGAGTACACGGAGGGAACAGTGTCCTTTGGACTTCC
Organism: Rhinophrynus dorsalis; assembly: GCA_037306005.1. Classification (NCBI taxonomy): domain Eukaryota; kingdom Metazoa; phylum Chordata; class Amphibia; order Anura; family Rhinophrynidae; genus Rhinophrynus; species Rhinophrynus dorsalis. The sequence goes on along the minus strand of CM074720.1, from coordinate 179,038,457 downwards.
ATTGTCGACCGGATTCCTATTGGCTCATGGGGTTTAAAGGGCTGCCATTGGGATAACATGGCAGAAAGTAGGCGCCCTTCCCATTGGCTGAGCAAGTCCCATTGAAATACAACGGGGATGTCGGCCGTCTCCTGATTGGTCGCTGACGCCAGGACATATTTAAAGGGACTCCCTTAGTGTAACATGGGGAAATGTAGGCGGCCACGGGATTGGCTGCCTGAAGCCAGTAGCTCGGCAGCCCATTGGCTGAAAAGATGAAGCGGCCAATTCGAAGGTGCCTCTAAGTCTGGGCTCTATTGTTCCATGGACTCCCTGAACCCATTGTATGTGAATGTCAGCCCTTTGTTCCCTTTTATGTTCACTTAACCTCATCAGGGTTTCCCATTGTATTCATGTTCAGTACTTTGTATGGTTATTTTGATGAAGTTACAATAATACTGTTAACCCTGCATAAAAGAGCTGAGTTCAGTCAGAAATAAACAGTTACAGTTTGCACTTCAACCGTGTCCTGTACGTTGCTTTGGGGAAGGTATCAAGGGTCTTGTCTTGACCCCCTTTCTGAGGGATTCCTGGAGCGTGTGAGAGGGAGCCAGCTGCTAAATTGTAACCGGCAATCAGCCTGACAGACCTGGCAGAACGAGCTACGTCCATCCACGGACTTAGGATCTCGTTACACTGGTGGCAAGCGGTGGATCGGACTGAAACCAGCCCAGCAGGGGGAGATATAGCCGCTGGCTTGACCCCGGTTTCAGCTACACTAAGACCAGCCCAGCAGGGGGAAAAACAGCCGCTGGCTTGACCCCGGTCTTAGCAACAACTGGGTCATCATGGCCTAGGTATACAGACACCGCTCACTTACAGAACTCCAACAGATGGTCGAGGAGCGAGGTCGGGATGCTAGGGGGCTGAGGAAACAAGAGTTGGTCACCATGCTGCAGGACATGGATGAGGAGATGGTGGAGCGGGCCCGGAACACTGATTTGCCACCGGAGGAGACATACAGCCCTCACTCCAACCCAGCCGGATCACCACCGGGCCCTCTGCCCGCTGCGTCCTCAGCTGATGTGGTGAGCCAAAGTGTGGCAGCACGTTTGGCATTAGCAGGACCGGATCCCCCCTGCAGAATTCAGAATCAGGACAATTCTGGCGGTGGAAAAGGAGTACTTAGAGGAGTTGGCACAGACTCGACAGAGTTCTCCTAGGCAGCCCAGCGAGACTCGGTCGGACATGATGGAACATAATAGACGGCTGCCACACCAGCTGTTTAAGGTGTTTGACGACAATGGGGGAGACATTGATGGGTTCTTGAAGGACTTTGAGCACCAATGCCAGGTTGTCCAGGTAGATCGACAGGACTGGGTAACTATCTTGGCGGGCAAGCTCACGGGGAGGGCTGCGGAAGCCTACCGGGCAATCCCTGATGCATGGATTGCAGATTATGTGGAGGTGAAACGGCGGCTGCTCCAGAGGTTTGCCATCACGCCGGATACCTACAGGCGGCAGTTCAGGGAAGGACGACGCCAGACCAAAGAGACCCACATGGAATGGGTCTATAAGATGGAGCGGGCCTGCCGCAACTGGTTACAGGGATGTGGGGCTCGCACACTGGAGGATTGTTGCCAACAAATGCTGCTGGAACAATTCTTTTTCCAAGTCAAATCGGAGGTACGAGATTGGGTGCATGATCATGGGCCCCGCACCGTCACTGAAGCAGCAGAGTTGGCAGATAAATTTGAGGAAGAGAGTGGGGTCTCGGTCAGCTACTGTCCACGGTCCACCTGGGGTTAGCGGGAGCAGGATGGCCAGTTCCTCCAATCCGAATACCCGGATCCCGCCTGCTACTGCGCAGCGGTACACTCCGGCAGGCCCCTCTCGCCCCAACCCTGGCCCGGAATGCTACCAGTGTCACCAGCGGGGGCACACTCGGCCCAGTTGCCCCCAAAATCGGCTACCCCCTGGCCCACAAAATGGCCCCGCTCGCTGGAATACGTCAGGCCCTCCGGGGCGGGGGGCACATAGGACTGTGTATTATGTGGATACTCCATAGAGAAGACTATGACTGGCCATCCCCTAGGGAAATCGTGCGACCGCCTACAGAGGAGTCACCTTGGGGTTATTATCATGAGGTAGCCCTGGCTCAAGAATCCCCCTCGGATAACAGAAACCATCATATCCAGGCGGTACAAGTGGATGGACACGCAGCCCAGGGGGTACAGGATTCCAGGGCCACGTTAACCCTGGTCCAACCTTACTGTCTCCGGCGCCATCATCGCACCAACCAGGCCGTGGAAGTCAGGGTGGCCGGAGGCAAGATTTATCAGCTACCCATGGCACGGGTCCACCTGGATTGGGGCACCGGACATGGATATAAAACAGTGGGAGTCATGCCAGGCCTGCCCACCGATGTTTTATTGGGCAACGACCTAGGACGACTGGAAAGCCATTTTGAGCCCCAAGCCACCCGGTAGGAATGCCAGGCGATTACCCATGCACAAGCTCAAGAACCAGTGGTAAGTGCTCCGGACGCTGACCCATCCCCGCATCCCACAGGCACTAGTGTTACCTGGTCCCCCCGACAGAATTCAGAGCGGCCATACAGACTGACCCCTCCTTAGCTGGGTATAGACGCCAGGCGGAAAGTGGGACCCCGGGCCCCAACGGGGAGACCATAGAGGGAAGGGTTACTATACAGGCAGACTATGGCAGTAGGAAAGGGACAGACAGAGATAGCCAAGACTCAGTTACTGGTCCCCACTGTACAGCGAGCTGCCTTGCTGGCCCTGGCTCATGAGGTACCACTGGCTGGGCACCTCGGAGTCACATGGAACAGCGGCTCACTCGGGCCTTCTTCTGGCCCCAGATCTCCAAGCATGTTCGCACCTTCTGCCGGACCTGTGACACCTGTCAGAGGGTCGGCAAGCAGGGCGACCGATCTAATGCCCCTTTACAGCCCCTTCCCATCATAGGAGTCCCGTTTCAACGAGTAGCTGTAGATATTGTAGGACCCTTGGCCAGGTGCAGTCGCTCCGGCAAAAGGTTTATCCTTACTGTGGTGGACTTTGCCACCCGGTATCTGGAGGCAGTCCCTCTGTCCAACATCACTGCAGAATCCGTAGCTACTGCATTAATCACCATTTTCACCCGGATGGGGTTCCCTCAAGAAATACTCTCTGACAGAGGCACGCAATTCACCTCCGAAGTGCTGCAACAGGTCTGGAAACTGTGCGGGGTCCAATCCACTCAAACCACTGCTTACCACCCTCAGACGAATGGGCTTTGTGAAAGGTTCATTGGGACCTTAAAACAAATGCTCCGGGCTTTTATAGACTCCCATAGGGGTTGGGAACAATACCTGCCGCACTTGCTCTTCGCGTACCGGGAGGTCCCTCAGGAGTCCACGGGCTTCTCTCCCTTCGAATTACTCTTTGGGAGACGAGTCCGGGGACCCCTGAACATCCTCCGTGAGTATTGGGAAGGCAAGTGTGACACGGAAGAGACCCCAGCTGTCACCTATGTCCTGGAACTGAGGGATCGTCTGGACACTGAAGGGCCTGGCCCGGCAGAGTCTCCAGGCCGCCCAAGCCAAACAAAAACGGTATTATGATAGGCAGGCCACATTCAGGGAATTCCTGGTGGGGCAAAAAGTACTTGCCCTCCGGCCGGTGAAACAGAACAAGCTCCAAACCGCTTGGGAAGGGCCCTACCAGGTCATAGACCGCCAGGGAGAGACTACTTACTTGATAGCCCGAGGACCCCAACTAAAAGACAGGCGAATTTGCCACATTAGTGCCCTCAAAAAATATGAGGAGCGTCCGGAAGATATTCTGGCCATATTCACCCAGGCCAGCCAGGAGACAGAGGACCAGGAGCTCCCTGACCTCCTAGCTAACACCCAACTTAGCGATTCCCATAGCCCAGTCTCGTTAGGGTCCCATCTTACCCCTGAGCAACAGGACCAAGTCCGGGGTATTCTGTCCCGTTGGCCCACCTTGTTCTCAAATAGACCGGGGCGTACCCCGCTGACCAGTCACAAGGTAGATACCCTTGCTCAAATGCCCCTGAGACAACCCGCATACCGAGTGCCTGAGGCAGTAAAATCTCACATCCAGAAAGAGATCCAGGACATGCGGGACCTAGGGGTAATTGAGGAGTCGGACAGCCCCTGGGCCTCCCCGGTGGTCCTAGTCCCCAAGAAGGACGGGACCATCCGGTTCTGCGCTGACTATCGGAGGCTTAATGACAAGACGGTGACGGATGCTTACCCTATGCCCCGGGTGGATGATCTTCTAGATCGACTCGCTGGGGCTCGCTATGTTACTACACTGGATCTAAGTAAAGGATACTGGCAGATTCCCTTGGCCCCTGAGGCAATGGCGAAATCGGCATTCATCACCCCGTTCGGCTTGTACCAGTTTACAGTCATGCCGTTCGGGATGAAGAATGCCCCCGCTACCTTCCAGAGGTTGGTGGACCCCCTGCTATCTGGGGCTCAGGAGTTTGCCTGTGCCTACTTGGACGATATTGCAGTCTACAGCGAGTCCTGGGAGGATCATCTCCTACATATAGAAGCTATCTTGGGTAGAATTCACGGGGCAGGACTGACTATACGCCCCGACAAGTGTCAGTTGGGAATGGGGGAGGTTCAGTACCTTGGCCACCGGGTGGGTAGCGGGTGTCAGCGACCCGAGCCGGCCAAAATAGAGTCCATTGTCAACGGGCCCCATCCTCAGACCAAGAAGCAGGTTCTGGCCTTCCTAGGGACAGCCGGCTATTACCGCAGGTTTGTTCCTCGTTACAGCAACATAGCCAAGCCGCTAACGGACCTCACTAAAAAGGCCCTACCCCGACGAGTCACTTGGACCCCAGCCTGTGCTCAGGCCTTTGAATCTCTGAAAGATGCACTAGGAAAGGCACCGGTACTGGCTGCTCCCAACTTTAACCTCCCGTTTTTGATCCACACAGATGCCTCCAACGTTGGCCTAGGAGCTGTCCTGAGCCAAGTGAATGAAACTGGCGAGGAGCACCCCATCGCCTTTCAGAGCCGCTGATTGTTGGACCGAGAGATGAACTATGCGGCCATAGAGAGAGAATGTCTGGCCTTAGTGTGGGCCATCAAGAGATTTCAACCGTACCTCTATGGGAAAGAATTGACTGTGATAACTGACCATAATAAAACCTCGGGGGATAATGGGAGGCTACTACGGTGGAGCCTGGCTCTTCAACCTTACGTTTTTTCAGTCAAGTACCGGTCAGGCAAACAGAACCAAAACGCGGATGGGTTGTCCCGACAGGAGGATGCCTAACCTCCCTCAGCCTGCGGACCTCTGTTACTGTTGTTTTCCCCAAGCCCTTCTTGTTGCAAACCACCAACGGACTTGGGCGCTCGGAAGGGTGGGTGGTGTAACGGACCGCAGGCCGTTACTATAACATTTGCCCTAATACTATCCTCCTAAAAAGGACCAGCTAGAAGAGATCATTAAATGGTTATCAGCAGGTAAAAGTCCTTTCTCTGTCGTCCAATACAGGTTACTGGTAACTCTGGGAGGCGATCCGCCCCTTTAAGTAGGCAGGAACATTTCTCTAAATGTATGCAGGGGGTGGAGCCTCCCTTCTCTCCTTAGGCTGCAGCTAGCCAGCCATCTTCAGAATGATTTGTTCCTCGGTGCGACAACACCAGTTGAAGAACATTCTTCTATAGTTTTAGTTTTAGTTTCTTTTTTATTTTCTATCAGATATGGAATACCACCATTAGGCAGATTACCATGACTGACAAATGCCCTTCAATGTGGCTAGCTCAGTATCCAGGTGCTTTTTTGTGGACCTTAAGCCCTGAGGGGGGAAAATCTTGGTTCCAAGTGCTTCCCCAGGGATTACTCACTGAGGTAATTCTTACTGCATGGTAATCTGAAGACAGAAGATCTGCAGGAAAGGTGAGTGTAACGGACCGCAGGCCGTTACTATAACATTTGCCCTAATACTATCCTCCTAAAAAGGACTGATATTCACGGGGAGTACACGGAGGGAACAGTGTCCTTTGGACTTCCATTGTCGACCGGATTCCTATTGGCTCATGGGGTTTAAAGGGCTGCCATTGGGATAACATGGCAGAAAGTAGGCGCCCTTCCCATTGGCTGAGCAAGTCCCATTGAAATACAACGGGGATGTCGGCCGTCTCCTGATTGGTCGCGCCAGGACATATTTAAAGGGACTCCCTTAGTGTAACATGGGGAATTGTAGGCGGCCACGGGATTGGCTGCCTGAAGCCATTAGCTCGGCAGCCCATTGGCTGAAAAGATGAAGCGGCCAATTCGAAGGTGCCTCTAAGTCTGGGCTCTATTGTTCCCTGGACTCCCTGAACCCATTGTATGTGAATGTCAGCCCTTTGTTCCCTTTTATGTTCCCTTAACCTCATCAGGGTTTCCCATTGTATTCATGTTCAGTACTTTGTATGGTTATTTTGATGAAGTTACAATAATACTGTTAACCCTGCATAAAAGAGCCAAGTTCAGTCAGAAATAAACAGTTACAGTTTGCACTTCAACCGTGTCCTGTACGTTGCTTTGGGGAAGGTATCAAGGGTCTTGTCTTGACCCCCTTTCTGAGGGATTCCTGGAGCGTGTGAGAGGGAGCCAGCTGCTAAATTGAAACTGGTAATCAGCCTGACAGACCCGGCAGAACGAGATGCGTCCATCCGCGGACTTAGGATCTCGTTACAGTGAGCTACCCTTTGAGTTCTGCAGGTCCACTTGTCCCACAGTGCCCCTCTGCACAGGGGTTGTTTTTGGGAGTTCTCATTGTGCACTCATTGGGTATATTTGTATATCTCTTGGGTATTTGGAGCAGGTTTATATGGTAACTTAACCCTTTGTCTGCGGGTTTGGCATGTTTTTGGGGGGTGTTATGGCACTTTCCCTACTAGGTTAGTGTCTTCTAGGTGTTCACACATGTTGCATGGATGTTTTACATGTTTTTAAGTTTTACTTTAACTTTTATTAAAACTATGTACTGCACCTTTAAGGCGCGCTTTACCGCATAGACGTCATTGCTCCATTTACTTCTATGGGACAATACTGTTTGGGATGTATCTCTGCAACCGCTTAACCTAGCAGCTTCAGAGTGGGCTCATTTTAATTATCTACCCTTGCTCTATCATCCAGTTTGTAATCCAAGTGTTTTGGGGGTACTTGGGGGGGGCTTCGAGCACTGTTTAGGGTACTTTTTGGGAAAAACTACATTTCCCATGTGCGCTTGGTTCGTGCCTTTTTTCTGATTGGCTCCCGTTGCGGCAGCCATTTTGTGAGCTTTTCTCAGCGAATATCCTAAGCAGGGCTTGGATTCTCATTCTCCCCTCTGCAGATTAACCCTTTGCCTGCCAGATAATTCTATATTTAGCATTTCTGGGGTGAAATATTAATCTTACACACTATACTTGGGTGATTTATTGTACAGTTGGTTATTTTGACACTGTGAGAATGTCTGTACCGCTGGAGCTTGGGGCTAGACCTAGGACTAAGGAGTCTGGGGTCTCAGTATCCCCCATTGCGCACTGCTCTTCCACTACCTAGAGAGTTCTCTGGTCATTTATGCCCAGCATGTTCTGAGGTTCCTGACAGCAACCCAGGGCCTTCCAGCCATGCTATTGAGCCAGATTGGGTGCGAGAGTTTAAGGCTGCAACTGGAGACCTCAGGTCCACTTTACAACTCTTTCCATCCCAGATACAGGGGGCACTTCAAATGTGGCAGACCCCCTCTACTATCAGATCTTCCCTGCCTAAACCGAAGGGGGCACCTGATGTGTCCGATTCTTCTGAGGAGGAATTGTTGCTGGATTCAGATGTTGAGAATGGTACTGTTTTGGAGTCTTCTAGGTCCCTTGGGGATCCATTTGAAGCTGATCCGGAACCATCTGCTGAGGGCCTCATTAGAGCTGTATTAACCACACTTAACATTCCCTTGGTTCAGGAGGTACCTTATGATCCCTCTGATGTTTTTTCAGGAGCCTGCTAAGCCCCTTACTTATTTTCCTCCAAACCCCACTCTTGACCGTTTGGTTTCTGAGGCGTGGAAATCTCCAGACAAGTCTGCTTCCGTGTCCAGGAAGTTTGCTAAGTTTTATCCCTTTGCTGAAGCTGAGTTGGCTAAATGGGTTCATCCCCCTAAGGTGGACACACCTATATCTAGGCTATCTAAATCTACTGCCTTACCTGTCTCTGATGCTTCTGCACTGAAAGACTGGACTGACAAGTCCATTTTCGCTACTATTGGTACTGCTATGCGTCCGGCGTTTGCTATTGCATGGGTTAACCGGGCTATTGCAGTCTGGACTGAACAACTCACTACGGCTGTCTGTCAGGATGCGCCTATTTCGAAGAAATTTCGATGTCTTGCTAATATCTCTGAAGCGCAACACTATGTTTCTGCTGCTGCTTTTGATGCTGTCCGCATGATGGCTAGAGCTTCTACTACTTCTGTGGTAGCCAGGCGTGCTCTTTGGCTCAAGATCTGGTCTGCTGACACTGCATCCAAGAAAGTGTTACTTTCTTTACCATTTCAGGGTTCCTCCTTGTTTGGGCCTGATCTTAAGGAACTGATTAACGAGGCCACAGGGAGTAAGAGTACTCTTCTACCCTTGTTCTTTAAAAAGAAATTGCCGTTTTAAATGTAACCGGTCCTTTCGTTCCTTTCAGACTGAGACACGTTCATCAAACCAGGTGGTTCCATCAGCTCCACGTTCCTCCTCCAAGCCCAAACAGCAATGGAATAGAAGCAGTTCCGTTCGCCATGGCACACACCAGGGAATTCCCAGAGGTTTGTGATACACGTGTGCAGGGATCGACCAGATCATTAGAGGATGTCGGTGTCCCTTCCTCCTCATGTGGAGCTGAGCTTGGAGTGGTGGCTGGACCTTTCAAATCTGCTGAAAGGGAGATCCTTTCTGATTCCCTTCTGGACCACGCTGACGACGGATGCCAGCATCTCGGGCTGGGGATCCTTTCTGACTCCTTACTGGACCACGGTGACAACGGACGCCAACCTTTCGAGCTGGGGAGCTGTCCTGGGTTGAATCAGCGCTCAGGGGAAATGGTCCACGGAGGAGTCCCTTCTCCCAAACAACCTCTTGGAACTTCGGGTGATATTTCATGCTCTATTGGAGGACTGTCCAGTCCGAGTAGAGTTCGACAATGCCACGGCAGTGACCTAGATCAACAGACAGGGCGGAACAAGAAGTCTCGCCGCTTGGTTGGAGGACAGGGCCATTTTGTCCTGGGCAGAGGTTCATGTTCCTGTCACTTCCTCAGTGCACATTCCAGGTGTAGACAGCGTCATGGCAGACTTCCTCAGTCGTCACACAGTCGACAGCGGAGAGTGGGAGTTACATCCCGAGGTGCTTCAAATCCTCTTTCAGAGGTGGGGGATGTCCCATATGGATCTGATTGCGACGAGACACAACAGGAAGGTTCCGGTGTTCTGCTCTCGGTTGAGAGACTCTCTGGATCTAGCTGTCAATGCAAGTCCATTCCTTGGACATTTCCTCTGGCCTACATCTTTCCTCCCCTTCCAATGTTGATAAGGGTGTTGCAGAAACTGAAGATGGAACGTTGTCCGGTCATCCTGATTGCTCCGGATTGGCCTCGTCAATCCTGGTATCCGGAGCTTCTGGCTTTATCTGTGTCGGAGCCCTTTCCGCTCCCATCCTGTCAGGATCTTCTCCTGCAGGGGTACCTGTGGAAGGAAGATGTCCATCGGCTCAATTTGACAGCCTGGAGGTTGAATCCTCTATTTTTTTTTTATTTTTTTTTTTTTAAAGAAGAAAGGGTTTTCTTCTGCTGTGGTGACTACTTTGCTTAGTTCCCGTAAGCCTGTTTCTTCCAAGCTCTATCACTGTGTCTGGTCGACCTTTGTGTCTTGGTGTGCTGATAGGGATCTGTGTCTTGATTTTGATCTGCCTACTGTCCTGGCCTTTTTGCAGGATGGTGTGGATAAGGGACTCAGTTTGAGTTCTCTTATGGTTCAGACTTTTTTGCTTTCTGTCTTCTTCCAGTAGCATATTGCTATCCTTCCTGATGTCAAGGTTTTCTTCCAGGGCGTTCGTCTTGCCTTCCAGAGCCCCGCTCCTCTGTGGGATCTTAATTTGGTTTGGGGCGTTCTTCAACGTCCTCCCTTTGAGTCTTTGGCTACTATTCCTCTACGTCTCTTGACGTGGAAGATGGCGTTTCTCCTGGCAATCTTATCTGTTCGCCGTGTTGCGGAGTTGCAAGCTCTTTCCTGTAAACCACCATATCTGGTGTTTCACAGGGATAAGGAGGTGCTTTGCACCTCCAAGGAGTTTTTACCTAAGGTGGTCTTCGAGTTTCACATCAGTTAGGAGATTGTGGTGCCCTCTTTCTGCCCTAACCCCTCTTCTGACAAGGAGAGAGATCTCCACTTGTTGGATGTGGTGCGTTGTCTCAAGTTTTATGTCCATTGCTCTGAATCTGTCAGAAAATCAGATGCTCTGTTCATCATTCCTGAGGGTCCTAGGGCAGGAAGATTGGCGTCCAAAGTGTCTATTGCATGATGGATCAAATTCACTATTCCTAGGACCTACGAGATGAGCAATAAGAATGTTCCTTTTTGGGGCACGGCTCATTCCACCAGGTCTATTGGGGCCTCTTGGGCCTATAAGAATCAGGCTTGTGCAGGGCGGCCACTTGGTCCTCTGTGCACATCTTTTCGAAGATGTGCTGGCCTCGGCTGATGCCAGTTTTGTGAGGAAGGTCCTGGAGGCAGTCTTGCCTGTCTAGGATCTTCTCAGGTTCTCAGTGCTTCCTTCGCTGTTTAGCCCGGTTGGCTCTAGTTCAGTGTGCTGATTATCAGTTCCTGGGTTATATTTCCCCTATTCAGTGTACGTTGACACTTTAGTTTTGTTGAGCTTCTCTGACCAGTTGGTTCATAGAGGTTCTGGTGACTTTAAGGCCTTGCGCCTGGTCCTTTCCTTCTTCCCGCCTCTGGGGAACTCAATGGTTGGACATCCCAGAGTTACCAAGTAACCTGTATTGGACGACAGAGAAAAGAGGATTTTAGTCTTACCTGTTAAATCCTTTTCTCTTAGCACATACAGGTTATTGGTCTCCCACCCTGTCAAGGGACCATGCTTGGCTTTCCTGTGGCAGTATGTTGGAGTCCTTCGGGGTCATGCTCCCCGGAGTCGTCTTCCCTTCTACTATCTAGTCATTAGTTAGTGTCTCAAATAATTCTGGAGCTGGTTGGCTAGCTGCAGCCTAAGGAGGGAAGGGAGGCTCCACCCCCTGCATACATTTAGAGAAATGTTCCTGCCTACTTAAAGGGGTGGGTCGCCTCCCAGAGTTACCAATAACCTGTATGGACTAAGAGAAAAGGATTTAACAGGTAAGGCTAAAATCCTCTTTTCTTACCGCAGGATTGTCGTCGGAAGAATTCTCCTCTTAGAACATCAAAATTTAGAAGACGATCCTTTCGCGAAGCATGCAGATACAGACCAGGGACATCTTATGACCAGAAGAAAAGAGCACTCACCCAAGGCTTCCACGCTGGACATCCTAAGAAGTTTCAGCGGAAACAATTTCCAGCACTGAAGATCTCCAGACCCTGTCTCTTATCCCAGTAGTGGGCATGCTGGGATCCTTCATCACAGAATGGAAGAGAATTCATCCAGACAGATGGGTTACAGAAATTCTAGAAATAGGGTGTTCATTGGAGTTTCAGACTGTCCCAAAAGGTCCAATTTTCAAAACTTCATTGCTCAGGAACAAGACCTTGACTACAAGAATGAAGTCAGCCATCCAGAATCTACTGCATCAGAAAGTAATAGAGAAAGTCCTGGAATATCAGAGGAATCTATTCAACGTTTTTCTCTGTTTACAAACCATCAGGGGATCTACGTGTCATTCTGGATTTGAAGAAAATGAATTCATTCCTCAGGGTCAAACATTTCAAGATGGAAACAATCTCATCTGCGGTGAGGCGGATACAGCCCGAAGCATACCTGACATGAATAGATCTCAGAGATTCTTATTACCACAATCCAATAAAGCAGACCCACCGCAAGTATCTCAGATTCTATATGTGGGGAATCCATTACCACTACAGATCTCTGCCCTTTGGACTGGCATCAGCCCAACGGGTATTCACAAAAGTTCTGGCAATAGTCATGGCGGCTCTATGGTCATAAGGTATTTGGGTAGCGCCATATCTAGACGGCATT